>JAUNZM010000621.1:0-631620 GCA_033459285.1 Clamator glandarius | reverse complement strand
TAGGCTGTGCATCCATCCCAGTGGCCTTATGGATATCTGTCCAACCTATTGTCTCAGCCTTACAAACAATAACTTGCTAGCAGCTCCTGACATGGCTGTCTACTTCTACTGCTGTTATCCTGTTCTGAAGGGGTGGCACAGTTCAGTAACAGGGTGTGACAGAAGGTCAGTGAAGTTCCCAGGAAATACTCCTCCCATAGGGGTCCTTTGAGGAGCACTGCTTGGCCCAGCCTGCCTTTCCCAGTCCCTGCAGAGCTCCTCCTGTCCCAGATGATGGCTAAAGTACCAGCATGGTGATTTTTCTGGCATCCATAGGCTGTGGAGTGCTTCTATGCTTAACCAGGAGCACGTGGGTCACCTGGGTTGAGCTGCCAGTCGGTAGGGGACAGCCACATGGCAGAGTCCAGCCTCTGATGTTCCCCATCGAGTAGCACTGTCATCTTTACCTTGGCCCATACGTGGCTCTGCACATCTGGGTGCTCATGGTCAGCCAGTACTGTGGAGGTGAAAGGATGCCTGCATGGTCCTCTGAGCCTTTGAAGGAGGTGTTAGGGATAAGGGAATAGAGAGTGATGTGAGACCCTCCTGTCTTCTTTCTGCACAGGGTTTCTGCTCCTGGCTGACAGCCATCTTCAGGATAAAGTAAGTGCCCAGGACATGCAATGGGGAGGAGGAGATGCAGTGCAGAGTGTGCATCGGGCCACCCAGCACTGTACAGCTGTGTGAAGCTGCTGCCCTTGCTGCAGCTCCTTCTTTGAAGAGCACAAACAAAGTGTATCCTCTGGAGAGGACAAGCAAAGATGGGACTAAATGAGGAGTCCTAAAGCCAAAACTAAGGTCACTTGCTGAGTCTGTGACAGAGGAGAGTGCACAGCCCAGGTCTTCCCTGCCTGTGTCCCGTCTCAGAAACACAGTTTGCTGGTCTGCAAAGATGCTACTCTCCCTGAGATTCCTCCTAGGAGCGCTGCTGTCTGAGGAATGACTGTGAAGGGGCAACTCGGGGGTGCAGGGAGACACTCTCAGCCTGATGATGCTGGGGAGTAGTCTCCTAAGCATTGCTTGGCTTTAAAGCGCTGTGGGATAGTGTCAGCCATCCCATGTCTCAGCAGGGGACCACCAAAAGGGTGTGAGGTAGCATTTGCATGTGTCCAGCTGTCTGCCCTTGGCAGCAAAGGGTAGGGGCATGGGGAGTGGGTCTGCAGTAAGCATTGCACAGGTAGATTTCTGCCCAGGCTGATTCAAGGCTGGGTGCTACACTCCCTACCCCAGTGCCTGGCTACATCTCTGTAAAGCAGAACCAGGAGGGTTGCCATGACCCTATGCTTTCCTCCGGTGTTTGAGGGAATACAGAAGATTGCCTGATGGCCTTTCTCTCCCTGGCAGGGATGACGAGATCCGAGACAAGTGTGGAGGTGATGCAGTGCACTACTTGTCCTTCCAAAGGCACATCATTGGGCTGCTGGTGGCCGTGGGTGTGCTCTCTGTGGGCATCGTGCTACCTGTCAACTTCTCAGGGGACCTGCTAGGTGAGAACAAGGAGCCTTTGGCTGGGCTGGGGGAGCTGGTTTTTTAACACCATGTCCAAGACCACTGGGAAGCAGTGGAGGGCAGGACAGGACTAACACAGACAAACCCTGACTGCTGTCCCACTTTTGAGCATGGCACATCCCAAAGGGTTGTCCTGGGTAGCTTGGGTTGTAGGATCTTCTGCAGGTGAGATTCCTGCCGTAGCCCACGCCAATGGTGCCCTGTGCCTGAACCCAGTGTAACTGAATGTACTTGTGTCTACCTCTTTCTCCCTAGAAAACAATGCCTACAGCTTTGGGAGGACGACTATCGCTAACCTGAATTCTGGGTATGTGTGGGCAGGGATGGAATGGATAATTGAGGCCCTCAAGGAATATTTTGTAAATGTCTACTTGCTGCAGAGTCTCACCTCCTTGAAGGTGGTGTTTCTGCCCTTGCTGTGAGGCTGTTGCCCCTGGTACAATCTGCAGGTTGAGCTTCTGAAAGTTGGTTGCAGGGCATGTGGGTGCCGTGTTGGTTATGCTGCTCTTGGCCCCGGCACCTTCAGGACCTGACCAGCTATACACAGGCTTGGAGTGGCAACCTTGCATTGACCTTTGTGGTCTCCCTTGTGACAGGAATAACCTGCTGTGGCTGCACACGTCTTTTGCCTTCCTGTACCTGCTGCTGACAGTGTATAGCATGCGCAGGCACACCTCCAAGATGCGCTACAAAGAGGATGACATGGTGAGCAGGACCTGGCCACTCTCCCAGGCACATTTTCCCATGCCCTTCTGTCAAGTCAGGTGGCCTTAGAGAGCTGAGCACACCACATCCCACAGCAATTTGAGGCTGTGTTGTTTTGGCTGTTCTCTTATTCTGCCTGGCCAAAGGCAGTTCTCCTCCAGAGCGGCAGCCCTGACTGCCTGTGGAGAAACAGGAGAGACCTGTGCTTGGTGAACATGTACAAAGGACCTCATGCCTTCCCTCCAGCTTTTGTTTCTTAAGACTACCCTCTGTTTCTGTTCAGGCAGCTGCAGTGTAAGCCCCCTTAGCATGTCAGTCTGCTGTGTACAAGGATGCAGGATGCCAAAAGCTAGTGGAAGCATAGGAGAGGAGGAGCCCTGCATGCTAGGTGTGATGGGGCTGCCCTTTCCCATCACTGACTTGGGCCTTGGGAGGTTTTGGTGCAATCCGGTCTTTCACGTCACCCGCACCTACCTGCCCTCTCCTTTTTTCCTTCTTTCCAGGTTAAGCGAACTCTTTTCATCAATGGGATCTCAAAATATGCTGAGCCAGAGAAGATCAAAAAGCATTTTGAGTAAGTCTTATTGTGTCCCTAATTAAAGGCTGCGCTGTAATGAGGGTGTTTTCACTGCGGTAGTGCTAGTGTTACCTGGAATAACACATTGAGAGCCAGAAGCTAGTGAAAATCAGTGAACACTTGGACATCTCACTGTTGTTTTTCTGCACAATATTTTATCTGAACATGCAGTATCCTTGGTTTTGTGCTTTAGGATGTGCCCAGTTATCTCGTGTAGAGCCACAGTGGGTCAGCATAGTAAGTAGTGGGCAGGCCATGTCCTGGAATGTAGTGAGGCTCAGAGATGAGATGCAAGCAAGATGTGCTCAAGCAATGACTGTGGGATGTTGTGCTGCTGCTTCTATGCTGTTCATCCTTGTAAATAAGTTTGTGGGTTTTTTCAACAAAAGACTAAATTCTTCTTCCATCAGAACCTCAATGAACACACTGTCAGCCCCATGTTTAGAAGGACCATTGAGAGAGAAATGCTTTGTAACCTTTGAGAACCCTTCTGCCTCTTTCCAACCCCAAGACCTGTAGCCCATGAAGGCAGAGAAGGGGATGTGGGGTCAGGGATGCCCTGCTGTAACAAGGCAAAGGTCCAAAGATGCTCCTTGTGCCAGAGCCCAGAGAATGTAGCATTTGCCCCATGTGTTGTTTTTGCTGTAAGGGACAGAGCTTGAAGGCGCCCCTGCTGCCTCCAGCAAACTCTTGCTATGTGACATAATGCTTAGCCCAGGACAGGACAGAAGTCCTTGACCTGTGGGGTTTGCTTGAGGGTACAGCATTTGGTGCTGGGTGTGATGAGATGGTGCTTCCCATCCACAGAGAGGCCTACGCCAACTGCACAGTCCTGGAGGCCCGTCCCTGCTATGATGTAGCCCGGCTGATGTTTCTCGACGCAGAGAGGTAACTCTTGGTTTGAGGGAGAGGGTGGACAGGGGCTGTGGGATTCTCCTCAAGTCTAATCCCACAGGAGCTTTTCTGAGTAATGCTCTTTATTTTTTTCCTTCTTTCCTTCTCTTTCACGCTCCTCTTTCAGGAAGAAAGCTGAGCGTGGGCGAATCTACTTCACCAACCTACAGAGCAAGGAGAACACCCCATCCATGATCAACCCCAAGCCCTGTGGCCACCTATGCTGCTGCGTCATCAGGGGCTGTGAGGAGGTGAGGAAAGAGCCGGAGGTGTTGTGTGGCACGACACGCTGGGGCTTGGATCCTCAGGTCTCTGTTCTTATCCCTGTCACCCTGTCCAGGTGGAGGCCATCGAGTACTATACAAAGCTGGAGGAGAAGCTCAAAGATGACTACAAGCGGGAGAAGGAGAAGGTGAACGAAAAACCTCTTGGGATGGCCTTTGTCACCTTCCATAATGAGACCATCACAGCCATGTGAGTGCAAAGGGTCCTGAAGGGCCCTGTCCTCCCCAGAAACATGACCTATCTTAGCTCTTGCCTTAAATCAGAGGAATCCCAGCACTAAGGCATTCTCTCGGCCTGTTCCTGCCACCCCTCTGTGTCAGCATCTCCCTCTTCCTCTTCTCCAGAATCCTCAAAGATTTCAACGCCTGTAAGTGCCAGGGCTGTGCATGCCGTGGGGAGCCAAGGGCCTCCTCCTGCAGTGAGTCCCTCCACGTCTCCAACTGGACTGTCAGCTATGCCCCTGACCCACAGAACATCTACTGGTGAGCAGCTTTGTGGGGCTTAGCAGGCCCTGCTAACGGGAAAAGAATGCACCCTTGCTGTCTCCCTCTCCATCTGCTCCTCTGGTAACAAATTGAGTTGTTCTTCCTGAAGCCCAGCCTGACTGAGCTAGAGGTCAGATCTGACTTGGAGGGGTAGAGCCTTGGGCTAGTGCTCCAAGTGCTGTTCAAGCAGGCAGGTCTGTGTATGAACTTGAAGCCCTGGACCTGCCCTTCTTCCCCATGCAGTCATCCTGATGCCTTCATTCCCCCCTTCCAGGGAACATCTTTCCATCCGGGGCTTCATATGGTGGATCCGCTGCCTTGTGATCAATGTGGTTCTCTTCATCCTCCTCTTCTTCCTCACCACTCCTGCTATCATCATCACCACTATGGACAAGTTCAACGTTACCAAGCCTGTGGAGTATCTCAACGTAAGGCCTTTGGAGACGGGTGCAGTTTGGGTAGCATGGGAACTACCCTGAGGCAAGAGGGTAGGGAGAGAGTTTATCAGCATTCCCCAGGTCCTGTCAGCCTGACCGCGAGGGAGGTGATGATCCTCGTCTGTGTGCAGTGGCAGATCTGGTGCTGGGGACTTGGTGTCAACAAAGGCAGCTGTACTTGTGGCTAGCGCAAGAGCTGCAGCACCATGTAACACACAGCTTCTTCCCTGCCTTGTTGTAGAACCCCATCATCACCCAGTTCTTCCCCACCCTGTTGCTGTGGTGCTTCTCTGCTCTGCTGCCCACCATTGTGTATTACTCTGCCTTCTTCGAAGCACACTGGACCAGGTAAGGACAGCCAGCACCTGTTCTTAGTCATACTGATGTGCCACCTGGCCACTAAAATCTTGTCACTGATGTAAGGCTCTGGATCTTTCTGCCTGAACTTCTGTCTTCTCCAAGTGTAGTGTTATGTTGCACCTCTTGGACACCTGGAGTCTGCAGTGGACAGCATTTCTGCCAATCCCTAGCTTTTGTTTTGCAGTATGGTTATCGGAGCAGAGCTTGATGTAGGTCTACAAGAAGAAAGCTGGGAGGGGTTTGGGGCTAGCCGCTGTGAGAAATGCTAGTGGTGAGAGAATTCTCGGCTCAGATGGGCAGACAGGAACGGTGTGCCTGTACCCACGTGTATGTTATCTTTTCCAAGGGAAACTTGCCTTAGTTGCTGTGGCTTCTGACCATAGGGATTTATTTACATATTTGAAGTGCAGTGCACTAGAAAAGTGCTGCTTGCGAGGCATACTATGCACAGGGCGTGCGATGTGAGCATTAGTTTCTACTCTGTATTGCAAAGACTGGTGGGAAAGATGTCACCAGCTCTGAAGACTGCAGGTCAAGAGAGATGATTGCAGAGAGTCCCCTAAAGATGGGAGGGCCTGTGAGATAAGGCAGGAGGAACTCAAGAACAGACCTCTGACACTGGAGGGAAAAGGGGTATATTCATGTACCCGTAGTGAATGGTGGGATTGAGATTCTGGGAAGTGCTTTCTCATCAGAAAGCTATGGGGCCACCACTTCTGGGACTGGCAGGACAAAAGGTTAACAGCTTCCTCTCTGCTCTCAGGTCTGGAGAGAACAGGACAACCATGCACAAGTGTTACACCTTCCTCATCTTCATGGTCTTACTGCTGCCATCGCTGGGCCTGAGCAGGTAGGGGTGGTGGGAAGGAAAAGCAAGTGCAGAGACTTTGAACACCAGGAGGGTTGAGATACACCCCTGGTTGTTCTCCAACATTACATCCTTTCCCCACATGCAAGTGCCCTGGCCACTGTCCTCTTGGGAAGGTGGCATTTCTGATTGTGGGCCAGGCCAGAACAGACCATACCTGCCTGGGTCTCTAGGAGCTTATTGAATCAATCTGCAGATGCATTGACATGTGCCATGGTGTTATAAATAATGTACCAAAAATCAGCATGGTTGATGGATGCATGTGAAAAGTCTGCTTGAGGCCTACAGATAAAGGAGGCATTTTCCATCTCTGTGCTCAGTGCACACTCTGAATTTTGCACAAAACTAGTGATTTCCCCGTTTGAACCAGAAAGTCGTACTGTTTGCTTAGGTGAGATGGTTTCTGTGGGCTGCAGGAATGCTCCTCTCTTTGGGTGTGAGCCCCAAACCTTCCTACAGGAGTTATAGAAATGCCCTGGGACAAACAGGGTGCATCAGCTGCCAGCCTTTGGCATGGGCTTCCAGCACTGGATAATGGCTGAGTAGGAAAGCGGTATGAGGAAGGAGAAACTGGGGTGTGGGAGTAGGATAGGGGTTCTCACTGTGGTAGAGTATTACTTACACATGGTAGGGTGGAGGATTTACACCCCCCTAAATTCAGGATTCAGGGTACAGTCCCTCAATGGCTAAGTGACACAGGTCCTAAGAACAGGCGAGCCCTCTGATAGAGGCAGAAGGATGACTGACTACAGCAGTGTTTCCCAACCAGATTAAAAAAGCCTTGTTGCATATAACCTGACATCCTAGGCAGCTGAATGCTCTTGGCAGGTTTGCATTTTGACCAGCTGCCATTAGACAGACACTTCTATCTGAGGGGTTAGTCTCCTGCTGCTGCCTCTGGAACTCTGTACTTTGCCAGTACCTGAGGTGCCAGAGGACTGAACAGTTTTATATCAAAGAATCAGAATGGAGGAAAATAGGATTTGTTTCTCATGGAGGATTTTTCTTTTTTTTTAGTCTCTGTGTTGGTGGGTGCCTTGTACCTAGCCAATTTCTTCTGTAGAGTCAGTCATAAATGTTGTGCCCAAATAGAGGGGAGAGGAAAACACCTTATTGATAGGGTGAGGGCAACAGAAGAACATGTGTGAGATTGGAAAGCTTTACATCCCTTTTTGTGTGCTGCGCTGTTTTTCCTAGTGTCTGATTTACATAATTGCTGGTGTCACATCCCGAGAGGGAACAGAACAGTCTATGGGTAAAGCTTTGGGTCCTTTCAGAGTAGTTTCCACATATTTGCATGAACATATATGTGTGTTGCTGCATCTGACTGTCTCTCTTTCCTTCTTGCCCCTAACCCTCACAGCTTGGATGTGTTTTTCCGCTGGCTGTTCGACAAAAAATTCCTTGCTGAAGCCGCCGTGCGATTTGAGTAAGTGGAGTTGGGCAGAAGGCCCTTTTTTGCAATTAAGGAAGGTTCTTGTTAGTGCCCAAAGGTACTGGGGGTTCCCAACTGCTACCCTGCAAGGGTGAGCACCTCCTGCAGCCTACTCTTGCTGCATCTCCCTAGGTGTGTGTTCCTGCCAGACAACGGGGCCTTCTTTGTCAACTATGTCATCGCCTCTGCCTTCATTGGGAACGCCATGGACCTGTTGCGCATCCCTGGCTTGCTCATGTATATGATACGCCTCTGCCTGGCCCGCTCAGCCGCTGAGCGGAGGAATGTCAAACGAGTATGTAGCAGGGCTGAGGGGGTGGGTTGTGGCCTCCACCCAGTAATAAGGACGCTGCAGCGGGGTCCCAGTGGTGCTCGTCCAATGCTGTGTGTACAGCTGGGTGTGTTGCACACCCCTGGTTGCTCTGGAGCTTATGCTGATGGCTCTTTCTTCCCTCTTGCAGCACCAGGCCTATGAGTTCCAATTTGGAGCTGCTTATGCCTGGATGATGTGTGTCTTCACTGTGGTCATGACATACAGCATTACTTGCCCCATCATCGTCCCTTTTGGTAAGTGATTCCCCCTCCACCTCCCTGTGTCAAAGGCTGGGGAGAGCTTGACGGGGAGGCAAGAAGGATGGGTTGGGGGAGATACTCCCTGTCAGTCTGAGGCGCTGGGAAAGAGGCTGATTCCCTGCTTTGCTGGTATCCCTCCCTTTCTCCCAGGGCTCATGTACATGCTGCTTAAGCACCTGGTGGACCGATACAACCTGTATTATGCGTACCTGCCTGCCAAGCTTGACAAGAAGATCCATTCAGGGGCTGTGAACCAGGTGGTGGCAGCCCCCATCCTCTGCCTCTTCTGGCTTCTCTTCTTTTCTACCATGCGCACAGGTGAGCAGTGGGCTGTCTCCTGCAGAGCTGCTTCCCTGGCAAGGCTGTGATCCTGGCAGCCCCCAGCCATGGAGCACACTCAGGCTCCTTCTGACACCGCCACTTCAATTTTCCTTTTCCCCAGGATTCCTGGCCCCCACTTCCATGTTCACCTTCGTGGTTC
Source organism: Clamator glandarius (assembly GCA_033459285.1). Lineage (NCBI taxonomy): Eukaryota > Metazoa > Chordata > Aves > Cuculiformes > Cuculidae > Clamator > Clamator glandarius. The sequence continues at coordinate 622,972 of JAUNZM010000621.1, read as the reverse complement.
TTGTGATCACCATTGTGATCTGCCTGTGTCACGTCTGCTTCGGGCACTTCAAATACCTCAGCGCTCACAACTACAAGGTGAGGTGGAGTGCTGGATGTGGATGCAGGACAGCTCAGCAGTGGAGGCTCTGGAGGGGGCCCAGGCTGCTCCCCAGCAAAGCCTGTCAGCCCTGGCTTCACATAGGGAACAGTTCCAAGTATGCCCCTGCTGTGCCTGTATGCTGCTCCTATGGTGGGACAGCAAACGTTGCCCTGGCAATCTCTCCATTTCTCCTTTCTTCTCCAGATTGACCACACGGAGGTGGACGCCATAGAAAACAGGCAGAATGGGAGACCTGCCACCAACGTGCCAGCTCCCAAATCAGCTGTGAGTCCCTATCCCTACTTCCCTGCCCTGGTGGGCTCCTTATGTGCGTTTGGGAAGGGGCAGGTAACTCTCTGTCAGAGTACCTTGTTCCTTACTTCTCTGAAGCAGCAACCACAGTCTCCCAGTGAGGTTGAGTGGCAAGTGTTGGGTGTTGTGCCTCTCACCTGGGGCTGGGTAATGAAGTGTAACATGCATACAACCCTTTCCTGCTGCTCCTCAGATGCTGTACATCTACTATCTGCCTCTATCTCCACTAGGGCAGTGAATCCAGCTGGGCCAGTCTTGCTTCTCATTCTGCATCATGCTTGCCCATCAGTAAAGGCTATTGTCCACTAGGCTATTGTCCCAGTCAGTTTCCTCAACTTCTCCTTGATTCACTGGCTCATTCCAGCTGCTTCCTTCCACCATGCGATTTTTCTAATTGTAGTGTGTACAGAGCTCTTTGGGGATACGTGCTGAAATGGGGTAAAGCAGAGCCTCCTGCTTCCTCACGAGAGCAGGGCTGCAGTGTGCACACATAATCCAGGCTGCTCCCTACTCTCCATGTACATAAGGGCAGGAGCATCTTTCCAAAAGGACATACCCCGCAGAAGGCAGGCACAGTCTCAAGGGGGGGCAAAACCAGAACACAGTCTTCCAGTCCATGTGGGCTCCACCATCTCCCCACACTCAACTTCTTGCATGGTGTTTTGCATGTTTTGCTGTATCGCCATGAGAAGCTTCGTGGGCTTGCTCATGTATGTTTCTTCTCTCTCTCCCCACCCATCACCCACCTCGTGCCTGGACTTTGCAGAAATACATTGCCCAAGTGCTGCAGGATTCCTCACCGGAGGGTGAAGCGACTGAGTCAGAGGAGCAGGGGTCACAGGACGAAGAGCTTATCAACGCGGATGGCATGAATGACACAGATTTCCAGTCGTGTGAGGACAGCCTGATAGAGAATGAGATCCACCAGTAGGGACCTCAGAGGGCACGAAGGGAAGGAGGCCCAGGAGCAGGGCAGGCTGTGTGCAGGGAAACCCAGAGAGAGGCACCCAAGAGTGCTGGCCACTGCCCTAGCCTGCCTGCCCCCTAGGGCCGCTGCCTTCAGTGAGGGCAGGGGCCCTGCCGCAAGCTCTTGATATCTCTGCCCTTTGACCCCTGCACTGGCCTGGCAGCTGAGCAGGCATGATCTTTACTAGCTACCTTCTTTAATGCATCTCCAGACCCCAAAACCCTGGGGGCTGGGGAGGAGGGGGACTGTGACCCCTGCCGTGCTGATCTGTACCCGCAGGGAGGAAGGAGGTGGGGTGTGGGGAGGAGCACAAGGGGGAAGCGCTTGGGGTGTTTTCAGCAGGCCTCTCTGTCCCACGTCCTCCTGGTGAGAAACACTAATAATTTATTAGATTTACAGGATTGTGATAAACTGAAAGCTTTAGTTGATGTATTGGAAGCTCCACCTCAGGACGGGGGTGGCTTTTGTTGCACCTTTCTCCCTATGCCCACACATGCCCTTTCTCAACTCCTTGCAGTGTCCAGGAGCTGAGCCAGGCACAAGGAGGTAGTGACAGAGAGTTCCTCACCACCACTGGGAAGTTCACAGCCTGGCCTTGGGATCGGGGTGGCATCACCCTGGGGAAGGGGCACAGGGGTTGTGTGAGCTGGGCAGCCCCTTGCAGGGTGAGGGGTGCTGAGCGCATTCCTTGCAGACAGCCTCTCCCAGGCCCTGTCCCCTCTGCCCCGAGCAATGCAGGCAGGGGAATGCAGCATCATTTTGAGTGATATCTTTTTCTGCACTTTTTACCTTTCAAACAAGAATTAATGTGACGCCTGTGTGGTACCGCAACCCCCTTTGCTGCCCTGCATCTGCACAGCAGGGTGAGGCCTGGGGGTGGAGAAGCTGTGCTGGTGGTCTCCTGTGAGCCAGGGAGAGGGGAGAAAGGGTCCTGGACTGCAGGCCCTCAGTACCCTGTGAGGTTAGCACTGCCTAGTCATGTCAGGGCCCCATAAGCTGCCTTCCCTGAGCTGCCACAGCATCTTCCCCTAGCTGAAGCTAGTCAGAGAGGGAGGGAGTCCTGGTAGAACAGCCCCTGGGGGAGCCCTCTCCAAGCCAGCCCACGATCTTCAGGAGCACAAAATCATTGTGGGGCTGTGCTGGCTTTCTTCACCTGCCCTGGCTGGTTGTAGGCTCCCCTGGCATTATCCAGTCTGAGAGGGGGGGGTTGTTCCTCCCCTACCTCTGCCTGTTTCCTCTCCCTTGTGATAGTCGTGTCCCAGAAGCAGTCAGGGGACAGGATAGATGGGAGAGATGGTCTGGAGCCTCTGCCACCTGCGGGGAGATCTAGTCCTGTTTAGAGGTTCTTTGTGAGGAGGTTTCTGGTGAGATCAATTGCCCTCAATTGCTTCCCCCCATCCCTTTGTATAAAATATAAAGGAAAATAATAAATCTCCCTGCTATTGAACTATATTTATTTCCCTCAACCCCCTGCCACCATCCTGTTTGGTGCTCATTGCAGCCACTACCGCCCTCCCTTTGCTTGTCATCTGTGGGTGCTGCACTGGCTCGCTGGGGCCGTGCCCTCCAGGGTCTGAAAGGGACAGTCATTTACCTTGTCAGTTACTCGAGCTAGCCCTGGAGCTCCAAGCACTTTATAGACCTGAACAAGTGTCACCCCTGCCCAGCTCTGCTCTGGGGAAGGGCATTCGCTTCTCATGGCTTTTCTCCCCCTTGCCCATTAGAGGCGGGGAGTCAGACAGACAGAGCAGGCTGGGGGCTGGTCTAGGGATGGTGCAGCTGACCTTCCTGTACACCTCTCTGTAGGAATCCTATGCCTGGAGGAAAGGGGAATTAGAGGGGAAGAGATGTGGGTCTTCAATGCATGGGGAGGGCAGGTCACCCCTGGTCCCAGGGCTTCGAGGGCTGGAGCATATTCCTGTAAAGAGGCCACAGTGAGCATTGCCCATTGTCTGCAGGGATGGGCTAGAAATGAAATGAGTATGTGAGCTGAGAGCTCCTGGTCCTCTCCCAGGCTGGGTCAGGGAGGATGTTGAGCCTGCTTCCCTGTTCTTGCACTCACCTACCGCCCTTGCCCTCAGTCCAGCAGGCAGTCTGGGATGCTCCAGTCTCTCTGTAGGTAGAGCTGTGGCCCAGGGCTGCCTCTGTGGCTGTTGGGGCTCTGCCTGCAGAGCTGTGTGTTCTGAGTGGCACTGTCTGTGTAGAGATGTGTATAATATCCTGTATATATTTGTGTACAAAAGAAAAAAGGAAAAAAAAGAAGCTATTGTTCTTGCAGTCTTTTCTTTGTAGAGTGGGCTGGGGGGCTGGGACCTGTGAGGAGAGGACCCCAGCTGCAGCAGGGGTGCAGGAGCATGCGTGGTGCAAAAGGAGGCTGTGGGGTTGTGCACTCCCCTGTGTGAGCACAAGCCCTGCCCTGCCACCAGGATCCCAGCTGTGACTCATGGCCTCCCCTGGCCACAGTGCGCCCTCTCTCCCACTTGCAGACCCCTCAAAGGCACTGCTGCTGAAAGCGAGTGGATGGGGAGCTTTGTGCCCTGAGGCTGGGATAGGGGGAGATGCTTTAGGAATGGTGTGGGAGGTGAGGACAGTTTTGCTGGTATCCTTGGTGGCAGATGTCAACCCAGTTCTGTGGTCCCAAGAGCAATTCATGTAGCTGCTCCTGCCATCTCCATCCAGGAACCTGTCTCCCAGCCTAGTTTGGGTGGACAGCTAATGCCTTTGGGAAGGGGTGAGGGGTGCTACGTCCTTGGAGCACAGCTTGACTGGGAGCTTCATGGGATGCTGCTTAGCTCAGCTGTCCCCTAAACACAGGGGCAGGCAGCAAGCAGCCAGCCCCCAGGACTGCTCCCTGCTCCTCTCTGGGACAGGCTGTTGCTGTGGTAGTGCTCAGGCAGCTGCTGCGTGTTCATTAATTTGTGTGTAGTGGCCGTTGCTTGGAGAATGGTGTGATGGAGAAGCAAGGTGTGGGACAGGCCTCTGAGGTGGAGAGGTGACCTCAGGCTCCCAACTCTGTTCCCTCCCTGCTGCATTCGGGCTCTGTGGCTTTGTGTGCCAGCAGCACAGTGTAAGCAGGGGACAAAGAGCTCTCCTCCCCCTGGCAGCCAAAGGACTGGGAAGAGGACACGACTGGGCACAAACAAAGAGAACCAAAGACCAAAAGGAAAACGGTGCCTGCTGCCAAGTCCCTGGCAGCATCGCTGTGAAGGGAAGCCTGAGGGAAGGAAACAAGGAAATTGTGCAGGTATTTGATGGGAACCAATCCCAAGCACGGGAGACTGTGTGAGAGGATTAGACGGCAGTTGTCTCCTACATCAGGAAAGTCAGTTGCGAAAGCCGCTTTAAAGGCCACTGAGGGGTAATGAGGTGAGACATAAAGAAGAAGAGAAGGGGGTGGGTACTGTCCTCGGTGGATCTGAGCAGGCAGGGTGCTGAGTGGCAGTCAAGGCCAGAGAAAAAACTGGTGGAGGTGTTCGGGCTCAAGCCCAAAGCAGGAACAAGCCCTGGTGCTGCAGGTCTGCTTTCTCCTTGTCCGAAAGCTCACTCCTGCACCTCAGTGCAGAGCTGGCTGGTGACCTCAGCAGGGACCCCCTACGCTTCCAGCCTGTGGACAGCAATGTAGCTGCCTTCTGGTTGAAGATAAGATGGAGCAGCCGCTGTGGCACACCAGAGCACTGCACCCAATCACCTCTTCCACATCAAGGTAGGCAGAACAAGCTGCCTCTGGCAGGCTCTCCTAGGTGGGCACAGGGGAGGTCCAGTGGGTCCTGGCCAGGGTCGGAGCGTTCCCTTGTGGGTGCAGCAGCAGGATCAAGATAGAGCTGGTTTTGAGTGTCATGGTTGCCCTTCCCTCAGGCAAGGGACATGGCTCCTGACCCCCTGTGGAACCTGCTCACTCTTCAGCAATGATTTCCACTCCAGAGCAGGGCAGGGTGGATTAGAAAACAGGTGCTCTGTGAAGCCTGGGGAAACAGCTGGATGCCAGGTCCTGCAGGGAGATGGCATTGACACAGCCTCCCCAGCTGCAACCAGGTACAAGGGGAGAAGGAGCTGGAGATACCCATGCCACCACCATTTTCAGCCCTGATACCAGAATGATGACCTGCTTCTGGTTCTGGGGACTCAGAAGGGGGACAAGAGGGCCTAGGCCAGGCCATGCCAAACTGGGATGAGCTGAGCTGGTCATGCCAGGCCAACCCGTGCTGTGCTGGTCTAAGCCAGTCTGGTCCCTGCTGGTCCATGCTGTGCCAGACAGAGCCATGTTGCACCATGCTGGGCGGCAGGGTGCTGTGCCAAGCCCTGCTGTGGCCATGATTGTCAGCAAGGACACCACCCAGCATAGCCGTTCTGTGAGTCACAAGAGGGCACGTACAGGCAGCCCCACTGCGGGAAGCCCCAGGGCAGGGCCCCCCCGCTGGCACCCAGCAGCAAGGGGCAGCTGGTGGGGTGGGTGCTGGCTGTGACTGCCAGGTCTCACAGGGATGTCAGGGCAGGTGGTGGTGGGGTTGCTGCCCACGTCTGCCTGGGCTTGCAGGAGTGATGTGGTACGGGCACCGCCTCCTGAAGCGCAAATGAAGGAGAATCATAGAATCACCAGGTTGGAAAAGACCCACCGGATCATCTAGTCCAACCATTCCTATCAAACACTAAACCATGCCCCTCGGCACCTCGTCCACCTGTCCCTTAAACACCTCCAGGGAAGGTGACTCAACCACCTCCCTGGGCAGCCTGTGCCAGTGCCCAATGACCCTTTCTGTGAATATTTTTTCCTAATGTCCAGCCTAAGCCTCCCCTGGCAGAGCTTGAGGCCATTCCTAGACCCAAAGGTGGTTGACACTCCTTGGATCCGCTGTGCTTATCCATGGCACCAAGTCAACAAGCTCTGGGACAAGGCACAGCAGAGCTTCATCGAGCTAAGCTGGGGTGCCAGCAGTGTGGGGCAGCACCATGTCACCCCCAAACACCTTCCCAAGAGAAAAGTCGCTTCCTCTTCTCCCCCCAGCCCTGGTTTCCCTGTGTTATCAAACCTTTTGCTTGGAGCAAAGGTGGAAGGAGCGCGCCCATCCCGGCGACATCCCTCCAGCCCCAAGAGCTGGGAGAGGGTGACAGCAGATTGTACCACGCCAGTAAATCCCCTTCCTGCAGCTGTGAGCGATCGCTGCGCCTTTAATTCCCCCTCCCATCGCCTTCCCAGCTTCGCTCGCACATCCTGCCCGCCGAAACCCCACCTTCCGCGGGGCTGAGCCGGGCTGAGCCGGGCTGGGCTGGGCTCGAGCAGGCAGGGCGGTGGCCACGGCAGCTTCCGTAAGTCCATCACCCACCCACCCACCTCCATCCCTATCCCCATCCCCATCCCTATCCCCATCCCCATCCTCACCCTTATCCGACCCCCAGCACCGGGTCAGCGCCGGGGGGCGGGCAGGGACGCTCCTCCGCGGGGATCCCTCTCCCCGGGGGCTTCCCCCAGGCTCTGAGCGGCTCCAGGGGTGCCTTATCCCCTTTTTATCCGCGGGGATTTTTGCATTCGATAAAGCAGGCGCGGAGACGCGGAGATTCCTAATCGGGACGGCGAGTAAAGCGGGCACCGCAGTGACCCGGGGTGCGACGCCGACCCGAAGGCGAAGCCCCAGCTCGTCGCGGGGATGCGGGAGCACAAAGGGGGAGCATCCTTGCCAGCCGGAGGGCTGGGAAGGGCCTGAGAGCGGCTTGCGCGGTGTGGGACCCTCTGGGCGGCTGAGGTTTCTTGCCGCGCTCCGAGTATGCGGCAGGATGCGGTGTCAGGGCTCGGCCTGGCTGCTTTTAAGGAAGGGAGTTACCCCTTCCTCCGAGCTCCAAGGGCGGCTGATAAACCAAAGGTCTGCAGAGGTTTTTGGCTGGTGTTAAGCACTGATGCTGTCCAAGGGTTTTTTCAGTACGTGCCAAGATGCATAAGATATCAGGGGCCCTGCAATGTCTTTCTCCTCTCACCTGGAAGGGATCACAGGTGACTCCAATACTGAAAAGTATCATATTGTGGTTGGACGTTGCCTGGAGTGGAAAACTACCCTTGCGGCTTGTCTAATCTCTGCTTGTCCTTTCCACATCCGTGGAGGACCCCGTGGACCCATCCCTGTGGATGCAGGGTCCATCAGCATTAGCCCGAGGGGTATCACCAACAGACCCCATTGATTAAATCCCCACGTGGTTCCTGTCGCATCCTGGGGTCTGAAACGTTTTTTATCCCTCTGCGCTTGCGTGACCTCAGTCTGCCACTGAGCTCAGTCTTCCCAAGTATTTTGAGACACAGAGCTAAGAATAACTTTGATGGTGCCTGTGCCGAGGCTGCTCCCCGTGCCTGCAGCCATGTCCAGTGCAGGTAGGCAGGGTGGGAAAGGCCTGGCAGGGGCTGGGGGTGGGGGGCAGTTCCCCAGCCCTCAGCAGGCTGGGGTGTGAGTGCTGGGGTGTGAGTGCTGGGGAGGTGGCGAGGTGGGAGCTGGAGGCTCTCCCGGGGGTTGCATTTGGGTTTTTTCCTCCCGTAGCCCCCGCTGGGCTCTGGGCAGCAGCTAGGACTGGAGGAGCCATCCTGACAGTTCTGCAGGCGAGGAGTGCCTGGCCACTGCCAGAGGCTGCCACGGGGCTGGTAGTGGAGCAGGAATTGGAGGGAGGAGATGATGTTTAAGGGCTGAACTCCAAAAACTTGGCATTATCGTAGAGAAGGGCTGGTGCCGCCTCGGAGGAGGATAATGGGTTTAGAGTATCCCATGGCAGGCGGAGCGATGGGGTGAAATACATCTTTTCGTCCTAAAAAATCTTCTGGTTAGGGCAGCCGACTCGGGTTAGCAGCCAGGCTGATGCTCTACGCACACGCCAGGAGCTTTGCACACTTTTCGTTGTCGCCTGCCTTCCCTCGGCTGTCACGGCTCTTCAGGACAAGGGGAGCCGCCTCCCTGGAGCTGCCCTGGGATGGGGCACTGCGGAGGCAGCGAGCCAGCGCTGGCATCCTAGCTCACTGCTCCGAGAGGATTGCTGGCTCCCGGGCTGCTTTGTGCGGAGAAACCTCCGGAGCATCCAGCTCAGCAGGAGCCGAGGCGGCTGGGGAAGGAGCGGAGCCACCCGCCAAGGCCAGGTCCTTCTCCGTGGGGACTCTGCCCTGACTCCCAATCCCGGTGCCTCCCGGTCAGGCTGGAGTCACCCCCGCCCTTGCGTGTGTGCCAAGAAGAGCTGAGCCGTCTCTTCCTTCCCTCGTCCTCCAGCAGCCCCGTCGGCAGCGCCCCTCACCGCCCCGCCGGGCCCCTCCCTTCCCGGCCTGGCTGACTCAGGGCCCAGGCAGCCGGGGCGGCTCGGGAGGGAGAGGGAGAAGAAGAAGCGACCGGGGCCGGGACGAGCCGGGGCGAGGGAAGGTCCTGGAAAGCTGTGCCGGAGGACAAAGCCTGGAAAGACTCGGGGCTCAGCCTTTCTGCGCCCCCTGCCCTGGGATAGTGCGCGCTCGCAGCGCAGGAGGCCACTGCGTCCTGGGATGCACCAAAAGAAGCATGGCCAGCGGGCGAGGGAGGGGGTTCTGCCCCTCTGTTCCTCTCTTGTGAGACCTCATCTAGAGTAGTGTGTCCAGTTCTGGAATCCTCAACATAACAAGGATCTGGAACTGTTGGAACGGGTCCAGAGGAGGGCTACGAGGATGATCCAAGGGCTGGAGCACTTCCCATACGAGGACAGGCTGCGAGCTGGGCTTGTTCAGCCTGGAGAAGAGAAGGCCCTGAGACCTTATAGCAACATTCCAATACCTGAAGGGGCTACAGGAAAGCTAGGGAGGGACTTTTTACAAAGGCTTGTAGTGATAGGACTAGGGGGAATGGCTTTAAATTGGAGGGGGTTAGATTTAGACTTGACATATGGAGGAATTTCTTCACGATGAGGGCGGTGAGGCACTGGCACAGGTTCCCCAGGGAAGGTGTGGCTGCCCCATCCCTGGAAGGTTTCAAGGCCAGGTTGGATGGGACCTTGGGCAGTCTGATCTAGTGGGACATGTCCCTGCCCATGTCAGGGGGGGTGGAATTAGATGATCTTTAAGGTTCCTTCCAACTCAAACCATTCTATGATTGTATGATACTCTAAACCCATAATCCTTCTCTGCAGCAGCACCAGCCCTTCTCTCCTCTTCAAAAGCCCCTATCTGGACAGGAGAGCAGCAGCTGGGAGTAACCAATCCAGCCCTCGAAGCTGCTGTTTTCCTTTGGTTTCCTCTAAAGAGAACAGGGCTACCATGGCTAGGCTGGAGACCAGGGCTCGGAATGGGGCTGCTGCCAGTATGGAATTTGGGCAGGTCCTTTCAGCATATGGGCCACCCTGGGGATGCTCTGTGTATAGTTCTGCTCGCGGCCCTGGGGCAGTGCTGTTGGAGAAGGTCCCTGCTGTGGCCGTGGTAGGGATCTGGTCTCCGAGCCTGGCACTGTGTGAAAGGGCTGACATCCTCAGCAAGATGCATGGGTGCCGAGTCCTGCCTCAGACCAGCCTTGCCTGTTTCATTGCAGGGAGCGGAGCTGAAGGTAGCGCTGCTGGTGGCCAGCTATGATGCCCTTTGGTGGGATGGCTGCACGTCTACAGAGAGACCGCTTGAGAGCCGAGGGGGTCGGCGAACACAACAATGCCATCAAGTACCTTAACCAGGACTATGAGACCCTCAAACAGGAGTGCATTGAGAGTGGAACGCTCTTTAGGGACCCCCAGTTTCCAGCTGGCCCCTCTGCCCTTGGATTCAAGGAGCTGGGGCCACACTCAAGCAAGACACGGGGGGTGGAGTGGAAGCGTCCATCGGTAAGTGCTGGGCTTGCTTCTCCTTGGGCTGGGCTGGCATCCCAGCCCTGCAGTGTGTGCACTAACATGGTTTGCCAAGGTGCAGGCTGGCCCTGATCTGCTCCTCTCGGTGCTCAAAATCCCTTGAGTACTTAATAACCTTCTTTCCCAAGGGTCTAGAGCAATGTCCCATGAGTGTCTGCTCAGAAAAGCATCATGCCTAGCAGCCTTATGGGCTTTGAAATGGATTGAGCTATGTCATTGCTTCTAGGTGGCATGGCGTGGATGTGTCACTCTTGGCAGCTGGGGCTTTTGCAGGTGTCTATGCCCTGGTGCCACTAGTGCAAGGGGAGTGATATTAGTCTAACTAGCCATGACCTCCCATGGCTACAGCAGAAGATCTTGTCTTCCCTTACCTTACTGTGATGGCCTTGGGGTTGCAGTCAGCAGATTTCCCTGGCAGGTGGGATGCATCTCTTGGGGACCATACGTATACCTTCCTCCCAAGCCTGAGCTGCAGAGAAAACCAGCCTCCCAGGCCCTGCCAATATGCAGCACCAACATCTTGATTATCTCTTCCTCCTGCAGGAATTGGTGGGTGACCCTCAGTTCATTGTTGGTGGTGCAACCCGGACAGACATCTGCCAGGGGGCTCTGGGTGAGTGCTGGAGCTCTGTCTCCAGATCAAGGTCTGGGGACCAGCAAGTGGAGAGTGGCTGCAGAAGAGGTGTCTGTGTAAGGCTGAGGATGAACCAGTTTCACAGCACCTTTCCCCAGCCCTCTGCAGTGCATTTTCATGCCAGCATCTGCACAACCATCTCTGTACCAAAGGTTTCCTTCACATTTAGTGCAGTGGAAAATTGAAGGTGGGGGACAGCCTCCTGGTGGCTCTAGGCTGATGTCTGCACGGTTTGACCATGCTAAGATCAAGGGAGATGTAGGGTGGATCCATCCCTGGCATATGCCAACAACAACACCAGGAGGGAGGTGCTCAAAAAAGCTCTTTGCTTTGGTAAATGGTGAGGGATGGCAGCTGGTAACAGTAACGAACAGAGGTGAGGATGTGCTGGTCATGACAAAGTGCTTGTGAAGAAATGCAATGTGGCCAAAGGGAATGGAGAGGAGAGCTATGGAGTACAAGTGGTGATTAGTCATTTCTCCAGGCATGTCTTCCCAGGGCAAAGGCACGGAGGCAAGGAGAGCAGTATTAATGGGCTGGGTAGGCTGGCAAGGCTGGCAACTGAGATTTCATGATTGTCAGAACCAGATCTGGGTACCACCAACAGTGCTGTCCTCATCTGATCAAGCTGAGCACTTGCCTGAGAGGACTGTGTACCTTAGCACACATAGCATGTTGGTTTCAGGACTGACCACATTTAATGCATCCTGTAATTAGAACAAACTTGAGGTGGTAACTGGAGCACCTAGCAGCCTAGAGCACTGCGTTGGTGTTCAATTGGTCATTAAAAAGTCTGAAATCCTGCTTTGTCAAACCACAGTCTCATACAAGTTATCCAGGCTCAAGGCTAAGGTGTGGCAGGCTTAAAAGGCAAAGAATTTGAAGCACAGTGCTGGCCTGTAGCAGCACTTGTGGTTAAGAACACTCAGAAGAACACTTTGCAGACTGCAGTGATGTTTGTAGCAGTTTGCAAAGCAGGGGCAGCAGTGTTGAACTTCTCACTTGGTAAAATTTTTTTCAAATGCAAAGTGTAATTCTGCTGAAGAACTCACTGTCTGAGATGTGGAGGGCAGTCACATGCATGAGTTCCAGGAGGGTCTAGATAAATGGCTGCAGGAGAGGGCTCTGATGGTGACTCTACATGGTGGTCTGGAGGTAGGCTGCAGGTCAGGGAGAATCATTCCCTGTTGCCTTGAGCTAATTCTGTTCTCCAAGGTGGGCTGAGTGAGCCTCATTCCCTGAGCTCTATCTCTTTGCTAGTCTTTCCCCAGTATCTCCACGTGCTTTTTGATCTGGGGAGTCCCAAACTTTTGCAGGGAGACCATGGTGCAGGTTCCTACACATCCACCACATAACCCCCCAGCCAGGGAGGTGGTGGGTGCTGACGCCAGCTTTCTCTCATTCCCCAGGCGATTGCTGGTTGCTAGCTGCCATTGGCTCCCTCACACTCAACGAGGAGCTCCTGCACCGTGTGGTGCCCCACGGACAGAGCTTCCAGGAGGACTATGCTGGCATCTTCCACTTCCAGGTGGGCTCGGAGCTCCTGACCCCCTACAGCGGGTGGCCTGCATGTTGGGGAGAGGGTAGTGGGCTGAGGACGTCTCTCTGTGATCGGGATGAGCAAGTCGTGTGATGCTCTGAGCTCACCTCACTTTCTCCTGACCCCTCAGATCTGGCAGTTCGGCGAGTGGGTGGATGTGGTGGTGGATGACCAGCTGCCTACCAAGGATGGGGAGCTCTTGTTCGTGCACTCGGCAGAGTGTACAGAGTTCTGGAGTGCTCTTCTGGAGAAAGCCTATGCCAAGTGGGTAACCCCATGGCGGGGACGGGGCATCTCACTCTGCAGGGTGGAGATAAGTGGGTTCTCTCCCTGGTTCTGCTTGTGCTGAGTACCTGAGAAGTGGTGATGGGGTGCATCCTTCTCACCTCATGCACTTCTTTTTCTGGCTGGTGCTCAGGCTCAACGGCTGCTACGAGTCACTCTCAGGAGGCAGCACCACTGAGGGTTTTGAGGACTTCACTGGTGGCGTGGCAGAGATGTATGACCTCAAGCGGCCGCCACGCAACATGGGCCACATCATCCGCAAGGCGCTGGAGAGGGGGTCCCTGCTGGGCTGCTCTATTGATGTAAGTGGTGCTCTGGGGTGAGCCAGGGGCACTGCTCCAGCAATGGCCAAAGCAAGGTCTCACAGCCCAAGATCATGTGAGCAGTCCTGTCACTGGGACACCAGGTTACTTCTTTCCCCTTTTAGCAGAGCACCCTTTCCAGAGCCAATGTGGCAACCCTGGGGCACAGCGTGTGGGGCTGCAGGCCAGCTGCTGAGAACAGGCTCCTTTGGATGGAGCAGGAGTGTCCTGAAGCACAGCCTGTTGAACAAGAATCTGCCAATAGGTCTAGCTGTGTCTTGTGTCATCATCTGTGAATTACCTGGAGTGAGCTTTTCCATCCACTTCCTCTAGTGAAATCCTTTTTCCTGCCTTCTGAAGTTCAGGTGGTTCCCTGATGTATCTTCAGGTTCCTCCAGCTGTCCTCAGGCAGCAACCTTTGAGCACAGGGAGCTGCTACTTGCTGCTTCTCTTAGCTGGAGCAGTGCAGAGCAAGGGAAGGGGAATTCTCTGCACTGGAGGGAAGGCGTAAGGATAGGACTACATGGATTTAATCATATTCACTTGAGCTTTGCACATTCTCCTTAGATCACAAGTGCCTTTGATATGGAAGCGGTGACCTTCAAGAAGCTGGTGAAGGGCCATGCCTATTCTGTCACAGCCTTCAGAGAAGTGAGTAGGCTAGGTGAGACTTTAATAGCAATAATATATCTGGGCCAGTGGTATAGGCTCAGCATCCTGTGTCTGGTGACTGGCAGGTGAACTACCGGGGTCAACCGGAGCAGCTCATCCGCATCAGGAACCCTTGGGGTCAGGTGGAGTGGACTGGAGCCTGGAGTGATGGGTGAGTTGGAATAGATGGGACTTCAGTCCTGCTGCTGGCAGGACAGCAGGCACTGCACACAGAGCAGTTGAGTGCATCATGCTGCCGAGGGGAAGTTCACAGCGTGCAGTGCCACTCACATCAGGGAGGCAGGCATTTGAGGGCCAGCTCTGAAGTGCTGTCATTTCACCCTGAGTAGTCCTCATCTAATTCCTCATCTTCTGTCCTGCTATTTCAGCTCCTCCGAGTGGAACAACATTGACCCTAGTGACAGGGAAGAGCTGCAACTGAAGATGGAAGATGGAGAGTTCTGGTGAGTGCCAGAATAAAGTGCTGCTTTTCTTCAGCAGGCAGCCTGGGAAGGAGCAGAGGAGCTGGGGGAAGATCATGTGGTCCTGCTTCACCTGAAATGCATGACCTGCCTTTATGAGCGAGTTTTCTAGCACTGGAGAGCCTGCTAGTGTTTTCTAGTTAATAATTTTCCTCCCTTCAATGAAATTCAGCCCAACTAAATGCAAAATAAACATCTAGTAAGGATAAACATCCTTTCTTCTCCAAACCTACCAGCAAACTTTAAATGAGCTATAACTGCTTGAGGTAAAAGGTCTCAGTGTTGCTTAATTCTCCCAAAATGTTGGCTGGACCTAGCTGCTTGTGCTCCTCTCCCTCCCCTTGAGTGGTGCCCTGGCCTCAACCCCTGTCTGCCTCCTGCAGGATGTCTTTCCGGGACTTCATGAGAGAGTTCTCCAGGCTGGAGATCTGCAACCTGACCCCTGATGCCCTCACCAAGGACGAGCTCAGCAGGTGGCACACACAGGTGTTTGAGGGCACGTGGCGCCGGGGTAGCACTGCTGGGGGCTGCAGGAATCACCCAGGTACCTCCCCACCCTGCTTCACCTCTCTTAGCTGCACAGTGCAGCCGGATGTCTCATCCATGCATCCTCTTCCTCCCAGCCACATTCTGGATCAACCCCCAGTTTAAGATCAAGCTATTGGAAGAGGATGATGACCCTGGCGATGATGAAGTGGCCTGCAGCTTCCTAGTGGCTCTGATGCAGAAGCACCGGCGTCGGGAGCGGCGAGTGGGGGGTGACATGCACACTATCGGCTTCGCTGTCTATGAGGTAACCCTTGTCCACCCTGTTGCTGCTTCCTTGGGACTGGCTCAGTCCTGCCAGGACTTCATACCTCAGTCCTCATGGAAGCCTTTTCCACTGGCTTTGGCCAGTCTGTGGGACGTCCCCATCCTATGCTCACTGTGGCTATAAAGGATGGGGGCAGGTACTGAGATTCTGATTTTTTTTTTCCCTTTTCTCTCCACCCTGCAGGTTCCTGAGGAGGTATGTCTTGAGCCACCAGACCCTACTGCCTCTTAGAAGGAAGTGCAAGAGTGGGCAGGAATGGGTTACTGCACACACATACACGCATGCACATACATGGTGTGGGAGCTCCCACCTCCACACTGGCAGTGGCCACAATGCTAATAGGTGCCGAGCACCTCCATGTGGGAGGGATGGCTCCCACTGGGATGGGAACGGCAGGGATGTCCTCTCCAATGGGGCTGGCTTTGGCCCTGCCACTTCCTGCAGGTTCCCCCTTTGCTGGGCTGTTGTCCACAAGTGCCTTTGCTCCTCCAGGCCCAGGGCAGCCAGAATGTGCACTTGAAGAAGGACTTCTTCCTGCGAAACCAGTCACGGGCACGATCTGAGACCTTCATCAATCTGCGAGAGGTGAGCAACCAAATCCGTCTGCCCCCCGGCGAGTACATCATTGTGCCTTCCACCTTCGAGCCACACAAGGAAGCTGACTTCATCCTGCGGGTCTTCACCGAGAAGCAGTCGGATACAGAGTGAGTTCCTGCCTGGCCAGGGAATGCCCTGTGTCTGGGAGCAGCAGGGCATTTCCTCACTGCAAGCAACCCCACTCACCACTTCGGTTTTTCTCCTTTCTGCCCTCAGGGAGTTGGATGAAGAGATCTCAGCAGATCTGGCAGATGAGGTAGGAGCCGCCACTCTGGTTCGGTTGATGCCAAGGCTCTGGGCTTTGGAGGGGGTGCTGCAGGCAGGAGATGGCTGCCTGTGTTTGGGATGTCACTGTGACTGGAGAGGGACCGGTGGGGTCAAGGTGATGGGGATGTGGGAGGTAATAAAGTAAAGAAGATCTCCCCTTCTAGTTTGGGTTTGCTGAGCCTGGGAGGCAGTACGATGCCTGGGTTTGACCACTAACATCTTCTTTCTGGCCTGCATCACCCTAGGAGGAAATAACTGAGGATGACATAGACGATGGCTTCAAAAACATGTTCCAGCAGCTGGCAGGGGAGGTGGGTATAGCTGCACCAAGCTCTGGGGGAGCCTGGGGAGGGGATGAGTTGGGACTGGACCTCAGGCCATGAAAACTCCAGCCAACCCCATGATCACTCAGTCCAATCCTCTAGACAAGTGCTCCTCTGCCTGCAGCTCAGCCCATCTCCCCCCAAGGGTGGTGTGACAGGAGCAGGTTTGGGGAGAGGATATCCAGCTGTGACCCAAACTCTTCTGGGCATGCAAGAATTGCAGTAGCATTCTGTTTTCTGACTAAGGCCGAGATGTTTAGGCAGGAGAGGGGGAATGGCCACAAGTGCGTTGGAGAGCAGGCAAGGGGTGCTGCTAACTCTGCTTCTCCTGCAGGACATGGAAATCAGCGTCTTTGAGCTCCGAACTATTCTGAACAGAGTCATTGCTAGACGTAAGTGCTGCCCTTCCCACCCGTTGCTCCTTGCAGCCCAGACCTGCTCAGCACCTTGGGTTTTGATGCATGTGCTCAACCTCCTCATTCCTCCTCAGACAAAGATCTGAAGACAGATGGGTTCAGCCTGGACTCCTGCCGCAACATGGTCAACCTGATGGATGTATCCTCTTGGCGCTGTGGGCAGGGGCCAGCCTCCCTGGTGCTCAGCCTGCCAGCAGCAAGACTTCTCCACAGGAGCTGGGGCTCAGCTTTCCACCCATGCCAAGGCTGTTCATCAGGAAGGAAGAAAGGGGTCATTGTGGCTTCAGGTCCACCTACCCTACACCTCTTGGCTTCAGCAAAAGGTTTTTTGGAAAAAGACATCAGTTCCCCTGCTTGTTTTGGGCCCTGGATTCACCACTGGAAGCCCAGCCTAGCCCCACTCACGCCTTTAACCTTCCCTGCCAGGAAGAATAGTCTTGTGCTTCCCTTCCTCACAGGCTCCCCAGCTTGACATGCTGTGATGCCACTCAGTATTCAAGGTGCTTCTAGAAGGGAATGAGGGCTGTTGGGCATCTTTCCCCAAAAACCATCCTGTCCAACAGGTGTAAAGCGACAGGAGCCGTGGCCTGTGTTCCTGCTTGAATAAGGGCATGCACCTGAGGGGTCAGATGAGGGACAGAAGCACGTCTGAGCCCTCTTCCAGCCTAGCTCTGCACTGCTGCAGGCCAGCCTGGTTTTGCACCAAGGACACCTCAGCAATGTGTGTTCTACAGCAGCAGCATGGCTGCTCCTGGGCTGTGGCATGGCAGCTAATTTAAGCTTTGTACTGTCCCTGCTGGGCTGCAGGCTCTGATCTTGCTGATGCTGCAGGACGCGGAGGGGAAGTTGGGAGAGAAAATTGGACAGGCTGAGCGTGTCCAGGGTTTTCTTGCTTCAGGTGGCTGGGATCTGATGTTTTGCCTTTATGCCATTCCCTTTGGCGTCTGCTTTCTCCTTGACCCTCTGCTCCCCAGAAAGATGGCAGTGCCCGCCTTGGTCTGGTGGAGTTCCAGATCCTGTGGAACAAGATCCGGAGCTGGCTGGTGAGGAGAAGCAGGAGGCATGGCACACTGTACAGAGCTAGCACCCCTCCTGGGACATCAGAGTAAGGGGACAGCCATGCTGGAGAGCACAGGAGAGCCTACCCTTCACTTCTTCTGTGTTGTTTTTGCAGACCATCTTCCGCCAGTATGACCTGGATAAGTCGGGCACCATGAGCTCCTATGAGATGCGCATGGCTCTAGAGTCAGCTGGTAGGTTGGGAGAAGGGTGGAGCTGGGGAGGGAACTCCTGCTTTCAGAGCTGGAAAAGAGTGAAACCAGCCTATACTGTATGCTTGGAGCCACGTCATGGTAGTGAGCTGCAGCCCGCGTCTGTGCTGAGCTCTCTCCATCCCATCTGTGCCATGTGCTGGAGCCTCAGAGTTAGGGATGCATGCAAGGTGGTCCCAGCCTCTCTGCACCTCTGACCTGCAGGGTTCTATTGTGCCAAAGCAGAGGCCTGGGGTGAATCAGTGAGCTAACTAGTCATATGGCTCCAGGGAAAGTATCAGTGCCCTTCCTTGAGTGGACTGATGGCCCCTTCACGTGGGGGGCATGAACTTTCATCGTTACAGTGTCCTCTCCTGCCTCCCAAGGGGTGCTGATTGCTCTGTCTTGCAGGTTTCAAGCTGAACAACAAGCTGCATCAGGTGGTGGTGGCCCGCTATGCAGATGCTGACATGGGTGTGGACTTCGATAACTTTGTCTGCTGCCTTGTGAAGCTGGAGGCCATGTTCAGTGAGTGGTGTTTTGGAGAGGGAAGGCAGGGACACAGGAATGAATTTCTCACATTGCTCTTGTACCCTGCAGGGTTCTTCCGCAGCATGGACCCTGAAGGCACTGGCACTGCTGTCATGAACCTTGCCGAGGTGAGAGCTCAGCCCTGTGGGAAGCAGGTTGAGAGACAAAGGGACAAGCTGTTAGGGTCAATAGGACACCTGGGGTGGGTGGTTAGAAAGTCCTCCAACTCCTTCAATAGGGAAAGAACTCATAAAAGATCAAGATGGGAAAATCGAAATGCTGCAGGCTTCGTGTTTGCTGGAGGGCAACAGCCCCTGCTCTCATCCCTTCTCTCTCTCCTTCCCAGTGGCTGCTGCTGACAATGTGTGGTTAGGAGCCACGACAGATCTGCTGTGGCTGGGACAGCCCTGCAGGCCAGTCCTCCTCCAAGTACCTCCCCTTGGATCGATGGACACAGGATACTCTTCCCGCCTTGCTCCATCCCGTGCTGAGCCGCCAGCCCTGCCTCCCTGCAAGCCTCACATCACCCTCTTCGGTGGACCAGGGGTCAAGGCAGGCAGGGGCTGCCCTTCTCTTCTGGGCTGTGCTTCTTTCCACTCCCCCTCTCCTCTCTTCCCACCCCAGAGCAGTAGGGCAAGCAGCATGGGGAACCTGTGCATCCCTGCACCAAGCTTGGTGGGAGTGAAGGAGCAGGCTAGGAGCCGGCTGCAGAGCAGAGAGAGGCAGGAGCTGCAGGGGAAAGAGTGGGGACATCTATCATTTGCTCTAGTGCTGTCCCACCCCAACTGGCATGCATTGCCTGTCTTTGTGCACGCCTGGGAGTATCAAAGGTACTGCCTTGCTCAGGCAGAGGCAGTGGGTTCCCATGGAGGCAGAGTGGCCTTCTGGGAGGAAGAAAGGCTGTACTCTTCTTCTTGAAGCCCTTGCACTGCACTCATCACCACTAAGCACGACCAAAGCACGGAGCCCACTAGCTCTTTCTGCGTGGCCTTCAACACATCCCTCCCACCTCCATACCCCTGCCTTTGCCCCACCACTGGGTCAGGCCTTGCAATTTAAGCACTGAATGTTTGGGGCTCCCTTGCCACATGAACATGTGCCACCCTGTAGCACAGCAGAAGCTCCTCTTTTCCACGAGGGATAGTAATGCCACCATGGTGACAGTGGCTTGGCCTCCTCTCCCATTCCTGGAAGCTCCCAGGGCATCTGCTGCCCCTGCTTCTGGCCCACAGTGAGGCTAGCGGGGGGCCAGCACCCAAGGGGCAATGCCTTCCCCCAGAGAGGAGGTGGGGTGGTTAAGGGGAGTGTTGTTCCTCACACAGTTGGGTTTTTTCCTCCCTTTCCCTCACCCTATCAAGCCGTTGCGCTCTCCTCCTCCCTTGGGCTCCTTCTCCCAGTGCAGATGGACTCCAGTGCCAACATATTTGCACTTATCTAAGCTCTTCCACTCTCCTTGCCATCTGGGTTTACAGGGTGGCTCCAGCTTGGTGGTGAGTGGTGGCCCATCCCTTGCCATGTAGAGGCAGGCAGGTCGTTAGCCTCCCCCACACCTCTGTCGTGGCTGGAGGATGTGCCTGCAGCAATAATCACTGCTGCCCGCCTGGCAGCTCCGCTTCCTCGCCCCGCTCACTGCGCAGTCCGGGAATAAACAGAGATCTGTTGGATGTGTGGCCTAGGCAGTGTCTTTGGGCAGCGTGTCCTCTCTACTTACTGCTGCCTGGGTTAGGAGATCCAGGGCACGCTGCACACCCAGCCTGGGACACAGGTGGAGGAGCACCACGAGGTGCAGGTCTTGCCATGAGGACTGGAGAGGAGTCCATATACCCTAGGGTTTTATAAAACTTGCCTCTTCATTTGCAGGGGTTTGTTACGCTGACACACAGGGGCAGTATCATGTAAGGAACTACTGCTTTCCAAAGAGAGAGCAAGCAGTGTGCTGTTAGCAGGACTGTGATTATCCCAGGGGGTTTTCAAGTGGAGGAAAAGCCCATACTTGCTCTCCAATGTTAGCTTTGGTGGCAAGCTTTGCGCCAGCCTCTGCTCAAGGGACATGGGTGTAGCCATGCTCCTGCTCAGCTACGGCAGCCCTGGGTCTGGCCACAGTGTCCCAAAGGCCTGCCCAGGGCACCCGTGGGTGCTCCACCATGCATGCAACTGGATGGAGCAAACTGTCACCATCCCCCTGCCTTACCAGCCTGGGAGGTGGCTGAAGGCAGACAGCAAGGCTGGGTTTGGCCCAGCAGACTTTGAGCTGGGACAGATCAGCATTGCTTATAGTTAGCTGCTGTGGCTGAGCCCCTGGGTCAGTGCTGCCCTGCCCAGCCCCTTGCCAAGGTCTCCTCTGCCAGTGGCACAACTGGTGTCTGGTCTTGAAGAAGGGTGTCTTGGAGGAGCTGGGGTGAGGAAAAAGGGTCCACTCAGGTAGGATGGCATTAACCATGGAGTGGGCAGGAGGGCAGCCTGGAGCTTGGACCCTGGAAGGGGATCACATGAGAAATGTGACCCTAGGTAGGGGTCATGGGAGAATGGTGTTTTCCCCTGCCTCCTTTGAGGCCCTGGAAGCAAAAGTCTTCCATGAAAATGATACTAGAGGGCTGGGTGGTAGAGCTTTTAACTGCCTGGCTCAGAGCATGACTGGCCGTCAGCGTGTGCATCCTGCCCTTTGCGGAGCAGCTACCCAGTCACTTCCCCAGGCTGTCTTCTCCCAGGGCTCCCCAGGGCTGGATACGGATGGAATATGTCCACTTGGCTCTTAGCTACCTGTGAGCTGAGCTGCCCCATGTGGGGTGAGGGTACATTGGGGCTTGCCAGCCTGCATGTCCACACAACCCTGAATCCTCTGGGAAACAAAGGTTGAGATGGGGAGGGGACAGAGGCAAGCATGCAAAGCTGCCATCATGTTACAGCTGTGGGGCCTCGTCATGTGCACACAGGCCCAATTGTAGGGCACGATGACATCCTGGCTTTGGAGTGACAGGTGCCCTTGGCGTAGCCTTGCCAGAAGCCCCTGCCTCTCTCCCTCTGGGCACCAGCTGGCAGATCCCTTCCCTCGCTGGGCGAGCAGCTGGCAGGCCAGTATTGGGGGGGTGGCAGGCGGGGGTCCTCAGCTGCCACCTAATGCCATGAAGAAGAGCCTGGCTTATCCCCCTTGTTGCAAATGAGACAAGAGGGACTCCCAGCAGAGTCTTTAAATGCTGGTGTAAGATGAGGAGCAAGAGGGATTGGCAGCCAGATGTGGCCAAAACCGCTCTTAGCTTTGGGTTTGTCAGGCACTAATGAGCCAGCCTGCTCCCAGGTTCACCACACCTGAACCACAAGGTCTGTGTTGGGTGGGAGTGCATAAGGTGGGCAGGCAGCACTCACGGGTGCACAGCACCACTGCTGTGCTCCCAGCAGTGCAGCAGCTCCTCCCGCACCCCACACCCTGTGAACCCACATCTCGCAGCCAAGAGCCGTCTGCCCATCCTGCGCATCCCCCCTCTCCCACCGGCTGCTCCTGTCCGTCCTCCAGGCTTGGGTGGCAGGGGGTGAAGGATTGCAGCCCATCTCCACCTGGCCCTACCAGCTGCCCTGGCAGCTGGGCTCTGGCCCCACTAGCCCCTCGGCTGTGCTTTGCTCTGCTCCTGACCCGCAGCTGCAGGAATGTCGGTCCCATGGGCACAAGGGCCCTTTGTATGAGTGGAGCCAGTGGGCGGGGGGGCTGTGGCCCAGCCGAGCATCCCAAGCCGGGGCTGGGGAGACGAGCAGCTGAGGGCATGTGTGTGGGCAGCAGCTGCCACCAGCATGGCCTCGCAGCTCCCAGACAGACTCGGCAACATACCCACTGCTGCAAGGGCTGTCTGGGAGGAAACCACCCCCCAAGCCCTCCTCCCCACTCCAGTACCAGCAGTAAGATGGTGAGAGCATCTTGCAGCCACTGCCAGCCTGGGGAACAGTGCCAACACCAGCGCAGAGCTGGCAGCTCCTTGGCACCCGTGTCAAGGGATGCCATGGGCTCAGCCACCCCATGAAGGGAGCAAGAGGGCTGGGGGCACTGAGCACCAGGCAGCAGCTGGTGGATTTGGTCTTTTTCAGCAGCTGCCGTCTCAGCGCCAACAACAGGGAATGTGTACGGGCAGGGGCTTTCCAGGGCCTGGTCATGGTGTGTTAAACAAACTATTTATAGTAATTACATCCCTCCTTGGTAGGAATGGTCTGCATTCCTCCTGTGCAGCGCCAGGCACTTGGGTGCCACTGGTTTCACCAACACCTTCTCTGGTCCCCACCAGAAGAGTGAGGTACCCACAAAGAAAGGACTCTCAGCCACCTTTCATCTTGAGCCTCCCCATTTCTGTGAGCTCCCAGTGCTGTCCCTGCCCAGGGCAAGATTTGCAACAAATCTCACACACCTTTTGAAGAGATGCCTGAGGGCCATGCCCTTCTCAGCATCCCTGCTCCCTGCTAAATCCTCTGGAACTTTAACAATGCAACAGCCGCTTTAAGCATTCCAGGTGCCAATAGTTGCTCTTTCCCCTGCACCTGCCTCTAAGGTGGCATGAGGGTCTTGACCTCCCAGGAAGCAGAAACACTGTCCTGGGAGCAGGCTGGTCACTGGCATGTCACTCATGGGGGAAAGGCCAGGGATCTGGCCCACTCTAAAAGCTGGTGCCAGCTTTGCACATTGGCTGGCAGAACACGAGGCTGCTCAGATTGCCTTCCCTTTGCCGACAGGCAGCAGAAGGGGTCATATCAGGAGGCAGCAGAGCTGGGTCCTACCCAAAGGCTAGTACAGCCCACACTACTGACCCTTCAGCTGTGCTTCCTCTGAGGCTGTCTCCCAGTGGGTCACCCTCTCCCAGAGGAGGCAGAGGCTTCAGCTTGCTCCAGCCTCGGAATATGCCCAGAGGCTGTGTGGCCTATGAGCTCACCCTGCTCAGCAGGACGGGCAAGCTGAATCCCCAGGGCTTTGGGACAGCTGGGAAGAGAAGGCAAGAGGACAGCTATGCACAGTCCTGCCACCATCGTGAGGACAGATGCTGCAGCTGGGCTACTTCCAGTCCTGCTCTCCCATCACTAGCGCTGCTCCATCCACAGGCTTCCCAGGACCCGGTGTCTGCCTCATGCCACCAAGGAGCACCTATGCTGCTCCTTGTTTGCTGATGTCCAGGTATTGACTGAGTACCTGGGAGAAATAAGTGTTTACAGAGGGGTACACAGTCCTTGTTTGGGCTCAGGAAGTGTATCCCAGCTTTCCCTGGCAATTAAATAGGGAATACTTGGTTTTGCAATTGGTGTGATAAAGAAAATGGGTGCTTGAAAGGAAGCGGCCCTTATATGCACCTGGAAAAAGGGGAGCTGGCCACCTCATGAGAGATTTTGAGCCCCTCAGTGAAGAGGGTTGGATAGGCAAGAAAAAGAGTTGAAAGAGACACAGCAGTGACTGCAGGAGCAGAAAGTCCTCCATGGATCAGAGAGGTTACAGCAAGGATCTACGTGCCTTGGCCCAGAAGACACATGGGCACTCAGGACTCTGGTGCCCTAAACCTTGTGTTTGGAAGTAGATACTGGGGGATTTTGTTTTCTTTTGAGGTTGCATTCTCTTCCCAGCTCTGTGCCTGTCTCACCAGAGAAACAGGGTTAAGACCCTTCACCTTTCTGGGCTGTACTCTTGCCCAGTCACAAAGGGAGGATAAAGACCCTGACCTTCCAGATGGGGAAAGGGGGTCGGCAACATCTCTGCATTTTTGGCACAGAAAAATCTGCCTCCTTATGAGTCCCAAGAGCTCAGCAAACAAGCCCAGCCCCACTTACCACCCAACTGCAGGGATGTCGCAAGCATCTGGCTCTCACAGCAAGGCAACCCCTCCCGTCCTTACCTGTTCTCACTCCCTGAGGAGAAACAGCTTTCAGCAGAGGCCACACACTGAAGCCTCTTTGTTCTCAAAGGATTTTCCATTCCCTCCCTTGGTATCTCTGCCACATAACATTCAGACACAATGCCTCCAGGAATGTGCTGCGACACCTCTGCCTTTCCCTGTGACGGAGAGGAGAGAATTCCCTAGGCAGACATGGTAGGCTAGGCGGTTCCCAAAGCTCAGGCAGGACTTTACCTAGGTAAAAGTAAGGCTCTCTGGGGAATATGATCTCCAGTCTCCTCCATCACTGTAGTCACTACTAATGACTAGGGACACTGCACTTTTCATCCCAGTGGTCTCCAGCCTGCTCAGAGGTGTGACGCTGAAAGGTCCCTCTGCACAGGGAGATCCTGCTGGGGATGTACTGCTGGGGAAGTCAAGACACTGAGGGAGGCAGCAACTCACCCGGGATCAGCTGCAGTGCAGTGAACCCAAGAGTCTCGAGAGCAGCCCAAGTGCTGCATCTACTGCCTCCTTGATAAAAGAGGAGACGCTCCCTTCCAGGGTAACACAAACTCTGACACAGCTGCAGCAAAGCTTTGGTTCCTGCCTCCTTTGCCTGAGCTCTTCCCACTCTTCGTAACCACCAACCCCGGGCTGGTGGCAGCATTCAGCGGAGCGGTACACCTGTGCTGAAGACCTCTGACCACGGCAGCCCTGAAGCTTGGGAGCCTCCAGGAGGCCAGTCCGAAGGGGCTAAGGTCAGTCCTGGTCCTTGCAGCTCCCCAGGCCTGGAGATGAGCCATCAGGGAGCTGTTTCTAGTTTCGGCACTTGGTGTCTCTGTGTTGAAGCACAGCCAGCCTGCTTTCCTCATCCATGGCTGGCTCCCTGAGAGGAATCTGCGAGGCTGGGAAAGGTCATCCTGGCTGAACTAACCGCTCTTCAGTGAGACTCGCTAGGCAAGGGAGAGCTTGCATCAGGCATGCTGGGAGAAGTAGCTTTCAGTCCCTTGTGTCTGTTCTTCTAAATTCTGCTTGAGTAAGAGCCAAGAGTAGGGCCTCGGCAGGGTTTTTAAAGGGAAAACAAGGGGAGGAAATGAAGCCAGACAATGACCAGGAGCGAAACAAAGGTTAGGCCCAGGAGGGAAGCAGAAGGGCACAGACATGAGGTATGGATCTTCCTGCCTGTGCCCTCACCCTGGTCAGCTTGTGCACCCCTGGTCTGCAGAGCTCTGGCTGCTTGTCCCAAGCTAGCTTGGCTGGCGGAGCACAGCTGGAAAGTGCACAGCAGCTATCAGCCTGCTCCGATGCCCCGCAAGGAGCCAGATCGTAGCTCTTCCCTTGGAGTGTGCCCATCTGCTCCTCCCTGCTTCATGCCTTGGGGCATCCCTCGCCTGCTGTCCTGGGCGGTCTGCCTGCTCTGCATTCCTGGCCCTAGTGGGATGGGGTGGCAATCGCTGGTGCTGGCAGAGGATGACAGGCAAGCACATTTTGGACCCAGCTGCCTGCTCAGGGGGCTTCGGCAAAGCCTTGTAGTGAAACAGGACCCCGTTCCTGCCCACCCGCATTTCTCGCGGTGGGCTGACGCCGTTCCTCCCTGACGCCCCTCCTTCCCCCAGCACTGCCGCCCCGACAAATGGGGGGCAGTATCGCTTACAGGGAGGGGGGGAGGGGGGGCATTTAAATGGGCAGCTGTTTTTGTTGTCGTTGTCCCTTGCTCTGGAGCTGTTCCTGCCTGTTTGGGCTGCCGGCAGGTCCACGTCGCGGGGACGGAGCGGTACAGGCTCCTCCGGGAGACAGGGCAGCGCAGCGTCCCGGAGCAGGAGGGATCCCAGCGAGGGTCAGAGCGGTGGGCAGGGCAGCAGCCTCCTCCCCGCGGGGCGCGGAGCCCCGAGCATCCCGCTCGGAGCCCCGAGCATCCCGCTCGGCTTGGGAGGCGCCCAGCATGCCCGGCCCGGCGCTGGCCGCCCCGCTGCTGCGCGCCCTGCTGGCCCGGGGGCTGCCGCTCGCCCGCCAGCGCCTCCTGCCGCCGCTCCGCCGCCTCGGCCGCCGTCTGCGCTCCCGGGAGAGCCGCCGGGCGCTGCTCACCTGCCTGCTCTGCCTCCTCAACCTGCGCAAGAAAGCGGACGACTGAGCCCGCCCGGCGAGGGGAAGGGAAGGGGACGGGGCGGGGCGGCGGCGGCTCCCCCCGCGGCCTCGGCGGGAGGAGGGACCCGGGCAGGGGAGGGGACGCGGGGCGGGAGGGTCCGCCCGAGCCCGGCCATGGGAGCCGGGCCGCCCTCCGCGCCGCTGCCGCCCCGCTGAGCCGCCCCGGCCGAGGGGAAGGAGCCGCCTCGCCCCGCCGCGCCCGGGTCCCGTCCGATCCCGAGAGGAACGGCGAGGATGTCCGGGAGCGCGGCGAGGAAGGTGCAGCCCTTCACCGTCAGCACCAAGCTCTCGCTGCCCAAGTGCGCCGCCGGCTTCTCCGGGAGCGCCTGCCCCGGCGTCGCGCTCGCCTCCGCGCTGGACACGCACCGCGGGCTCCGCCGCAGCCTCAACCAGCGCATCTCCCTCTACCTGGCCCAAGCCCGGGCTCCCGACGAGGAGCGGCTGAACCGCGGCTCCCTCGCCCGCTCCATCAAGAAGATCACGCTCTCCGACTGGCACGGGGAGCCTGGAGCCGCCGAGCCGGGGCCGCCCGGCGACCCTCCCCGCGCCGGCGGCGAGAGGAACCACAACAACAACAACAGCAGGACGGGGAAGGCTCAGTTCAAGGTAAGCGCCCCTCGCTCCGGTGTGGTTCGTCCCCCTGTCCCGGGGAGGCAGCCCTGCTGCCGTGTCCCCGAGCCCTCCGGGCAGCACTGGCACCGGGGGTCCCGGGATGGTTGCCTTCTCCTCCCACCGCCCTGCCGCGCACTTCTTCGTGGGCGAGCGGGGGATGAGCTTTCCCCAGCGCCGAGACGAGCCAGGAAAGCTCTGCCGCGGAGCTTGAGCCGGGGAGGGCTCGGCTCTCGGGACGCCCGCGATGATGCGGGGGTGTGTGTGGGAGCTGGGAACTCGCTTTCCCGTTTACCGAGGCCCCGAGAAGAAGGGAAGTGACTCACGAAGGGCCACACAGCCAGGCAGAGCCCGGGAGCAGGACCCAGGGCTTCCGCCACCCCACCCTCCAAGTCTGAATCCATCAGTGCCAAAGCCTGGGAGACCCCCGGTGTCACTGGGATGGGGCGGGAGGCAGCTCAGAGGCTTCACCGCCACGGGCAGGAGGAGGCAGGAACTCCTTGGGATTTAACCCTGACCCACAACAGCTGGTTTCCCAGTGGGATAGCGCTAGGGAGAGTTGTGCGGTCCACTGCCAAAACCCTCGTTTTCATTGCCAATAAAGGCCAGGCACAGCCTCGCAAGAGCTGCCGCTTCCTCCGGCATGCAGGCAGCTCCTCGCTGGGCGGCTGGAGTCTGCGCAGCCCAAGGGGCATCGGCAGGAGGGTTCCCCTCTTTCATATAAGGTAGCTCAGCACAGCGGTGCAGTGCAGCACTCTCGGGGCGCTGCCAGCATCTGTCCTTCTTCCCTGTCTGGCCTGGAGGAATCGAGCTGGAAGCCGGGGGGCAGGCTACAAGATGGAGCTTTGGGAGAGAAGGAGCCAGGATGTGAGAGAAAGCGTGCGCTAGGGAGGACAGCAGCTGGAGGGGAGAAGGAAACACTGTCCCACACACAGGGCACAGTAGGACTTTCCTAAGCATGCCCCCCAGCCCTTGGCTCTGCTCTGCATTCTTGCCCTGGAGGAATGGGTGACTCCTAGGATGAGCACAGTGCAGCCCGGCAGGGTCTGGTCTTGCTCATCAGAAGTCACAGAATGTGGCGACTGTACGTACTGTGTTAACTCTGCTTTTAACGAGGCAGAGAAGCATTCTCAGAGGAGGCCACTTCACTGCACTCATTTCACGTGTGGCTGGCTCATGTTGGGAAGCCTAGGGTCCTTCTGGAGAACGATTATTAGTGTGGCACCTCATGGATGCCAAGGAAGGCATAGCTCTTTCTCCCAGCCTTCTGTTGCTGTGAGAGTTTTTTTGTTTAGTTGGAGCAAGGATCCAGCTCCGGCCAGAGGGACTGGAGAGGAGGGGCAGTCCCGGTGGAGCAGCTCTGCGGGAAGGATGAAGTCATCCTTGTGCCAGCAGCTCTGTTTTCCTGCGGCTGATGGATTGGAAGCTCCTGTGTCACCTGCAGGCCTGTTTTGCACGGCCGAGCCCCGGAGGGAAGCTTGTGGGCTGTGGCCGGCATGGGACACTGCTGCCTAGAAGAAGGGTTTTCTAGGATCTTTTTGCCCTCTAAGCATTTCATGTTTAGCTCCCCACCATTCCCTAAATGGGCATCCAAACCTGTAGGTGCCACGGTCAGGCAGGGGAGTACCTTCTCCTTCTGGCACTCTCCTGCCAGATGTGCTGAGCTCTCACTGTGCCTGCTGGGCCGCCACTCTGCCTCATTGCCCACTTTTCCTGCTCAGGATGGGATGCTGCGGTGTGGAGGTCTCGCAGGGCTTATGGGGTTGTTGGGCTGTTTGTGAGGCTCTGAGCCTTTCTGGTGGCAGCAGCTCAAACGCTAGGGGACACCGTCCATGTTGGGACTCTTTTTCAGTTCTGCAGAGATGGTAGAAAACCACTTTCTGGGCAGGGAGGTAGCCCTGCTTTGCCTGGGTTGGTTCCCCTTAGACATTGTTCCCAGTTTGGAGTCGTCTGAGCAGTGCTGGGCTGGGTCTAGTTCTGTCTCATCAGCAACCCCGTTTGCTGTGGCCTCAGAGGAATCCAGGGAGGAAAGATTGGGGTGGCACTTGTTGCCCACCACTTTGTGCTGCTCTGTGCATGCTTGAGTGGCAGTTAGAGGAGCAACAAGGTGGCCCTAGGGAGGGAATGGAAGGAGGTCCCTAAACTGGCCTGCTGTGTCCGATGACCCAAGAAAAGGTCCATTTGTAGAGGATGAGAGTGACTACCCTTGTGCATGATCCAAGCACCTCTCCTTCTAGGGCTAATTTCTGTTAAGATAAAGTAACATAGAGTTTATCCTGGACCTCCTCATTGTGGTTGGCTTCAGTTCCTGAACTTCCTTACCCCTGACTCTCCTGTTCCCACCCTCACACCCCATCCCCACTGTTCTGCAGCAGCCCTTTCCTGTGAGTCAGCCATCCCTGAAATCTTGCCTCCTAGACAGGCTGAGGTGAGGGAGCAGCAGCTGAGAGGGTTCGGGTTCATGCCAGTGGGGTTACTATCCTCTTGTGCCTCTGCCCTGCTGTCCTGGAGATGGGCGGTGGGGCTGACCCTGAGTGTCCTTAGATAATGGTGACCACTGAATGGGTTTCTGCTGGCTTTGGAGTCAATTCAAAGAGAAAAAGTGTGTATGGTGGGGGGAGATGTGAGCTAAAGTGGAGAAGGCACTGGGCAAAGCAAGCTTAGAGGCTCTTTCCACTTGCTGAAGGTGTGGTTGGAGCTGTGGATGCTGCCCAGAGAAGTCTGGCCTAGATACCTAGGGAGGAATGGGCAGGAGACCAGCCAAGTGGTGCCTGGGTACTGCTGGCAGCCTCCTCAGGCTCAGGGCAGGGGGAGGCGGGTGTACGCTCCTCCGTCTCCTCGGCTGCTGGGATACTCAAGCAATTCCAGGCTCACAGCTGTGTCTTTCCTTCTCTAGGTCTTCCTCAGGAAAGATGTGGATACAGAGGACGAGCAGCATGAGGCTGGGAGTCCTCGGGCTGGCAGCTTCTGCTCTCCAGTGGACAGAGGCTTGCCCTTCTATGCGGTACGTTCCCTTGCCATCGCCATTTAGAGAGCTGGACCCAGAGGCGCAGTTCAGGGCAGAGTGAGGGTGGCTGCTGGTGGTCTGCCCAGGTGTGGGTGTGAATGGAACCTCCCTATTTTAAATGAGTGAGGGGACAACCTGAGTGTGACAGGGCAGGAGAACAGCTTCCAGGCTGGCGGCCGGGGGTTTTAGTGCTTCCAAGGGAGCCAGATTACAGGCTTCTCCAGCCCTGACCGTGGCAAGAGACTGAAGATCCTGGAGTTGCAGGAAAGCCTGAGAATCTGTATTACTATTTAAGAAAAAAAAAAAAAAGAAGAAAAAAAAAGACAGAGGATTTCTCTAGTTCTTGTGGTTAGGCAGAAAGACTGAAAAGCGACTCCCATGCTGTCAGCGGGGCAGCACATGCCAGAGTGCTTAGAGAGCTGAAAGAGTTGCCTGAACCCTGCTGCTCCACAGGCTCTTGGGAGATTGTGCCCTAGTGGGCTTGGAGGTGGCTGGGACCCTACAGGGCAGCCCACTCTTAGGTCCCTCAGGGAGGGGAGGGCTGGCCCAGCCCAGCCCTGGTGACAATTTTTGCCTGGTGAGAGGCACTGCACCTTTAGGTGTCTCCTGAAGATGCTCAGGCTTCTGTTTGCCACCAATTAGTGTGCGATCAGGTCCCTGTCCCTGCGTGTCTGTGCGGTCCCCTGGGCTGTGTGCAGCTGGGCCTGGGGCTGAGCTTGGAGAGGGGCCAGCACGTTCGCTGGCTGACCTCCGCAGTCATCCCTGGCAGAGCTGGAGCCCTGACAGAGGTTTTCGTCAGCACCAGCCAACCACAAATCTGAGCCCCCAGGGGGGATGATGCGCTTCCTGCCCCCTGTAGCTGCTTGCTCGGAGTAAGGGTCTTCGAGTGCCCCTGAAGCAGCGGTGGGCTGAGCTTGTCAGGGACCTACCTCATGCTTCCCCAGTCCTGTCGGCTGGTTGATGTGACCCAGGGTGACACCAGACTGATGGCACATCACAAATGCTCCCTGAAGGCATATGTACACTCAGGCTGCAGGGGCAGTAAGCACCACATCTGCCTCTAAAGTGGGCATAAGGACCATCCCAGGTGCTGTGTGCTATCCAACCAGCCTGGAGTGACCCAGAACTAAGGGACAGTCTGGCAACCCCCTGCTAAGGCTGTGAAAGCCATCAGAGTGGCCTTTGTAGAGGGGAGCTGTGCCTCAGGGTGCTAGAAGAGAACCTCATATATGTGAGCGAAGGCATGTGGCTTGGAGGGATGAGGCAGGCTGACGTATTTCATATGGGTTTCCAAAATGCTCCTTGGAGGTGATCGGAAGGGCTCCCTGGGGTAACATACTGACCCCCTCACCTCTTTGTGCCCCAGCTGGCAGGACCCCTGGTGTCATCGCCCTGGAAAGAGAGCCCCAAGGCCAAGGAGCCCACAGTGGCACCAAAATGCAGTGGGCGAAGTGGCGCAAGAATGTCCCCCGTAGTCGACCTGAGCCCTCTGGTAGCCCAGTTCAACCAGGAGATGTTGCAGGTGAGGTCAGCTGGGGCACCCGCCCCAGGGGCGGCGTGAGGAGCGTGGTGGGGGGACCACCAGCAGCCTTTCATGTGAGCTGCAAGGGTGGGGTGCGCGGCAGGGAGGGCTGAACTCCCTGTCCCGAGCAAAGCCATGGTTGTGGCATGAGATCATGTTTGGCTGCCTTTCCCTGGCTGTTGGCCCTAGGGAGAGGGGGTCAGCCCGCAGCAGAGCCCTACTTCCTCCCCACGTGCACACGCTGCTCCCATCCCCCATGCTCCTCCTCCCAGCCCCTGTCTCTCCCAGTAACACTGGAATGGTGTTGGGGGCACTGCTTCCACACCGTACTGGGGAGAGTGTGTGGGTGCTCGCACAGGGGAGCCAGGCGTAGGGAGAGGAGACACTGTGTGCGGGGTGTCCTGCATGGGGGCCTCCTCTCTGGCCTGCCTGGGGAACCCTGCCTTCTGCTGCTGGACTGGGGCAGGCATACGCTGCAAAGAAGCAAGATGCTGCTTGTCTTCCCAACCTCGTCGCTGCTGTGTCCATCCTGAGCCCCTTTGCTGGCCTGTTCTTACTCAGAGCAAATGGGTTGTCAGTCCAAAGGATGCTCTCCAGTCCCTGCTGTGGCTTCTGGGGGATTTGGACTTGGGTCCCTGAAGCTGCGTCCTTGGGGCTCTGACGGAGGCACCCAGCCATGCAGCTCTTGCCCCCTTGCAGGCGGAGGGCTGGGTGCGAGGCAAGCTGCGGGACCTGAAGGATGGCTGCGACCTGCAGGACTGGGAGGAGGTGACTCAGACGCTGCAAAGGGACATGAAAGATTTTGAGAACACACTGATAAAGCTCAACCAGGTGAGGCTGCGTGGCAGCACAGCTTCCATTTACAGCAGCACCTCTGCCCCAGGGCCTCTGCAGTGGGGGTGTCCCTGGT
This sequence comes from Clamator glandarius, assembly GCA_033459285.1. Classification (NCBI taxonomy): domain Eukaryota; kingdom Metazoa; phylum Chordata; class Aves; order Cuculiformes; family Cuculidae; genus Clamator; species Clamator glandarius. The sequence goes on along the minus strand of JAUNZM010000621.1, from coordinate 590,676 downwards.
TGCCCCTGATGCTAAGCAGATCCCTTGGCCTCACAGATGGGAGAGCAGCTGATGTGGCAGGTGAGCCCCAGTGCAGAGGGGGTGCGGAGGCAGTTGCTGGCCCTGCGGGACCAGTGGCAGCTCCTGAAGCAGACAGCTGTGAGCCAAAGCAAAGCACTGGTGGGGATGAGGAGCCTGCAGGACTTCAACAGGAAAGCTGAGCGGCTTGAGGAATGGATCAGGCACAAGGTATGGGATGTGGAAAGCAGATCTGGGGAGGGGGACAACTTGGCTGCCCCCTGCCTTCTCACACCTTCCCCTGGCACAGGAGGAGAAGCCCTCCCTGGTAGCCCTCCTGCAGGAATGTCCAGAAAAGATCCAGCTTGCCCGCCGCATCCTTGACTTGAAGCAGGTGAGAGGCTGCTGCGAGGGCTGCTGGTGTGGTGAGGAGCCCCACATGCTGCCAGCTCTGGGATCCTGAGGCCGAGGCATGGCACAGGTCCTTGAGAGTGGGGCAGAGAGTGTGCCTGGGGGATGCTGATGTATGTCCCCTTGCTTGGGCCAGGAGGAGCAGCAATTCCAGAACCTGCATGAGGAGCTGAACAGCCTGGCCCAGAAGCTGGAGAAACAAGGCAAAAGTGAAAGCAGGAACATCTCAGCCCGGCGCAAGCACCTCAACAAAATGTGAGTGGAGGATATGAGTGAGCTGAGCTGGGGTGAACCAGGTGCAGGGAGCTGATGGGCTGGGAAGCAGAATCCCCCAAACCTCTCACCTCACCTCTACATGTATCCCCAGGAAGCATGTTCTGCCCTTCACCTCTCCCTTTCCACTCACACAGGTGGCTGCGGCTGCAGGGAACCCTAAAGGAGCACCACGAAGCTCTGCAGCTGGCCCTGGAGGTGGCCACCTTCCTTCAGCAAGCAGATGCCCTGCTTGGAGCCATCCATGCCAAGGTACCAGCACTGGAGCCAGGGCCAGCCTAGTGCGAGGCTATTGCATGGCCAGAGCAAAACTGGGTAGACAGCCCCTCTCTCTCATCCCCTGCATGGGGGCTGCTGCAGTCCCAGCACCCTCATCCTGGGGCTTGGGGAGGGACCTGAGAGATGGAGCAGCAAGCTCAGCTTTTCAGTGTCCCTTTTGGCTGGAGCTGAGGGTAGGGCCCTATCCTCCTCCTGCCACTGACTGCAGCTTCTTCCTACAGCAGAAGAGTGTCTATGGTGTGGGGTATTCGGGAGAGAGAGATCCAGGACGTGATCGGGATGTCAGGGACATAGCCAGCCAGGTGATGGTAAGTGAGTGTCTCATCCTCTGAGCCCTGGGGAGCATCCCAACAGAGGGTAGATAGATGCCTTTCCTGGTCAGCACTGGCATTGGCAGGGCTGGGGGCTTGGTGGACTGTGGAGTTGTGTCAGGTCTGCTCCACGGTTGTGTCAGGGCCTGCGTGATGCATGGAGGAGTTGTCCCCTGGGAAGGAGGTGCCCTGGGGGCAGCAGGGGATCGGGCTTGGCACCCGCCGCCTCTCCTGCTCCCGTGGGGCTGGTGGTGGGTTTCCATCGCACAGTCACACGATGACTGTGGTGACTCATCCCTTGCCAGCCCTGTCATCACTCCCTGGCTGCTCTTTCTCCTCCAGATGCTGGATGTGACTATGTCCCAGCTCCTCAGCCTGCAGCCCAGCCTGGCAGACCGTGTCACTCCCAAGCACCGAGATGTCAAGGAGAGCTGGGTGCAACTCCAACAGGCACTGAGGTAGGACACAGCCTGGCAGGAACCTCAGTGCTGGAGCCATCCATCTGGCTTAGGGGAAGACCTGGATTAGCCCCTGGAAGGCTCTCAGGGGTACCAGCTCCTCTTAAGGTCTTTCTTTCTCCATCCTCTACTTTCCTGGGCCTCTCTTGCATCGCTTTTCCAGGACAGAGAAGGCTCCAGTGCTGTCAAGCAGTTCCTTGAGGGACAAAGCTGCAGCTCCAAGTGCGAAGTCCCGAGGAGATGATAACAATTGTGAGGCTGTGGGGAAGGAGGCAGGAGACAAACAGACAAGAGGCCCTGAGATTATGGTGAGTACTGACTTCCAGGCATCTCCAGCACCTCTGCCTTAGGAAGGTGGGAGAGCTTATGGGAAAGCGGGAGCAGGCAAAGTCCATGCCTGTGACCTGGACCCACTGCTTACGGGAGGCCATAAGTGCTGCACCCGGGGCAGCATAATGCGTGCTTTGGGCTGGCAAAGTGAGGAATGGGGGCCTTTGTGCTGTAGGTGCCGAAGGATGTGCTGGGGAAGGTGGTGGAACACAGGAGAGGGGAGAAGAGCTGCCCTGGCTCTCCGGCAATGGAGCAGCCACCTCATGGCGAGGACAGTAAAAGGTACTGGTTTGTGGGTAGTGGGGTGGAGCTAGAGGGGATGGGGTTCTCTTCTGCAAGGAGGGACATTGCAGTCCTGGCTACCACCCTGTCTGCAGGAGAAGGAGAGAGAACAAGGTTGAGTGCGAGACACGACAGCTAGAGGCCCAGGCCCAGGACAGTTGTCAAGTGGTGAACATGGTAAAGTCTCTCCAAGAATCAGCAGGGGGAGGGTGGGGTGAGGGGGAGGAACTGCTTTCTCTGACCCCCTCCTGCTGCTTGTGGGCACGCACGCTTGTGCATGCACACTCATTCCCAGTCTGGGCACTAATGCACCTCACCTCCTTGCTTCTCAGCAAACTGCGTTCCCAGACAAGGGAAGTGTGGGTCCTGGTGTCCCCCTGTCTCTGATGAGGGATGTGGAGGACGTGGGGGCAACACAGATGCAGCAAGAGCCCTTGAAACCCAGCTGCAGGGCCAGGACTGAGCTGGTGAGCCCCCTTGGATGGGGTGTGGGAAGACACACAGCAGGCAGGGCCTGTCCTAACCACCCTTTTGGCTTCCCAGGAAGGGCCGGTGCCAGGGGAGCCTCCAGGGAACCCACAGGTGAAGGCCATGCTGCAGGAGCTGGGGCTGCTGTGGGAGGACCTGCAGAGGAAGCACCAGGAGAATGGCGCTGTGCTGAGGGAAATCGATAAGGTACGTGGTGGCAGGACTGGGGTGGGCACAGAGGGGCTCCCCAGTTGTAGTAGCAAGAGAGGCCAGTACCCACAGGGACAATATCCACGGTGTTGGCACTGACGTCTCTGGCTGTTCTTGCAGTCTGTGTGCTGCTCCAGTTGTGCCACCTGAGCTGCCAGTGCCCTGGGTACCTGCAGTGGGGTGGCAGCTTGTCTCTTGCCTCCCCTGGTCAGCTCAGAGCCAGGCTAATGGGCTCCCCCCTCTCCCCGCAGGCACTGAGGCTGGTGGGGGAGCTGGACGAGGCTGAGCAGTGGCTAGAATCTGTGGCTGGGTCACTCTCGGAGCCAGCGACCATGAGAAGCCCAGTGGAGCTGCGCCAGGACCTGGAGGAGACAGGCCAATTGGAGAGGCAGCTCCTGCGGTGTGGTCTCAAGCTCCAGGCACTGCGGGAAGAGGCTATGGGCGAGACACCAGCTGAGCACGAGGGGGCAAGGAAGATGCAGAGGAAGGTGGAGATGGTGGAGGAGAAGTGAGTGCTGGGGAAGGTGCCTTCTCTCCAGTCCCCAGGTTGGGCGGGGAGGAGGATGTTTGGCCTGAGGAGATGTGAGGAGGCACAGGGTGCAAGGAGGCACGGATTGAGATTCTGGGAGGAGAATGCTCGCCTCAAGGTGATGAAGACGGTGCTGGTACCTATAATGGGCACTTGTCTCTGCAGGTTGGCACGTGTGCAGGCAGCCCTGCAGCGCCGGGCAGCAGACCTGCATGACTCTCTGGTGCTGTCTGAGTTCCTGCAGGACCTGCAAGAGGAGGAGGCACGGAGCCGGCAGGGACCTGCGGTGGTGAGCAGTGGGGCCAGGTGTCCCTCAGGATCTCCCAGAACTGGAGATCAGTCCAGGAGCTGGTCTGAGGCTGGTAGGGGACTCCATGGATGACCCCCTCTGGCCCAGCTGCCTGTGGGATCACTCCTGATCTACTTCACACCTGTTGCCTCTGTTGGCTTCAGTCAGGGAGTGGGCATTGTGGCTTACAAGGGTCTTTTCCCCTTCTCTTGGCCCAGGCTGGGCAACCATTGAGCAGCGAGGACATGATCTGCCCCTTGGGAGAGCTGCAGGAGGCTGTGGAGATGTTGAACAATGCGGCAAAGGAGCGGGAACGGGTCATGGAGGTGGCAGCGGAAACAGAGAGCCTGGAGCACCTGGTAAGGGACAGAAGCAAGGGGCCTGGGGATACAACGAGGTGGTCCACCTGCAGCTGGATGTGCCGGCTACTTGGGACTGGCCATGCACCTCAGCTGGTCCCAGTGGAACACAAGGACATTGGGATACATGGAGACTGCTCTGTGCAGGGCTGGTTAGTATCCTTATCCCTCCCGTGGCTGCAGGGGTATAGCAGGGTGCCCTCAGGCTAGGGTGGGCTAGGGCTGCACAAGGAGTAGTAGAACAAGGGGTCACATCAGGGCTCATCTCTCTCCCCCTCCACCTCCCATTCAGGTGGCAGAAGTGTCCCCACACCTGGAAGCCCTTCGATGCAAAGCTAAGGCGTTGGCTCGTGATACTGCCCAAGCTGAAAGGGGCTTCACCACAGTGAAGAGTGAGAAGGATCTCCAGGGGCTGCAGGGTTTGCTGAGCCGGCAGCAGGAGATGGAGGTGAGCGAGACCTGTGAAGTGTCACACTCACAGGTGTGTGGCCATCCATGCCTATGCCTGGGAGGTGTCCCAGCTGGCTAGGGCTGTCCTGGGGAGGGGCATGCCGTGGTGGGCCAGGCTGGAATTTTCCAGCGGAACTGAGCCCTACCCTACTCCACTCCCTTCTGCCAGCATGGGCCAGGCAAGGGGAGAGTGTTTGCATCAGCTCCTGTGTGCCAAGACCCAGCTGCCAACTCCTCACTCATCTTCCTAATGGTGGGGAGGTGACTCATGCGGGCAGAGCCAGGGAAAAAGGTGGCCCTCCGCTCTGCCTGTCCACGCTGCCCAAAGGTGGCTCTTCCCACTCCCCACAGCCGTTGTGCCAGCATCCTCCCCTCTATCCCTGCATCCTGGAATGCAGGGGAGTTAAGCCTGGGTGCAGAGGGGTTTGGATGCATCCTGATCCTTTTCTGCCTTTAGCATGCAGTGTCAGAGACCCTGCAAGGGCAGATGGAGGAGCTGGAGAGGGCAGCTGCCCGCTTGCAAGAGCTCTGCCCTGCTCGGCTGTGCCCTGTCAGCCAGGAGGTGCAGCGAACACTGCAGGCCTGGGCAGGGCTGCAGGAGCTGCTGCAGGAGACCCGGGCCGGTGTGCAGCGGGCTGGCCAGCTGCGGCACTTCTTCAAGGATTACTTGGCCATGATGTAAGTGGTAATGAGCTGTTGATGCTGTCTCTGAAGCAGATGGGGGAAGCTGGTGAAAGTGTGGCGTTGCCAGAGCGTGCACTGCTGGGGAGTACGTGGGCAGTGCCAGAGCTGTAGCCAGGCAGGACATGTGAAGGGGAACCCACGGCATCTCACCCTGCCCTGCCGCTACTTTACTTCCATGGCTACAATGCTACATGGCTTCCAGCCATGTCTATGCTTGGGAATGGGTTCTCTGGGACCTGCAGGGCTGAGGAGGGTCTGGGTCATTCCTCAGCCTTTCACATGCCCACAGCTCCTGGACTGAGGACACGCGGGCCCAGATCTTCTCCGAAAGCCCGAGTGTCCATGGCCTCTTGGAGACTCCGTGTGAGGAGCTGGAGAAGAGGATTGAAGGGAAGCTTAAGGAGTTTGAGGTGCTGGCGGCAGCGGGGCAGCAGCTGGTGTCTGAGGAGCACTACCTGAGTGCAACAGTAAGAGCATGGAATAGGACCCTAAGAAATCCTCTGGGGACAATCCCTGGTGAAAGAGTGAGGTGCAGAGCCCCAGTGGGCAGCATGGGGCTAGCCGTGCATCTCTGGGGCTGCTCAGGGCAGGGAGGGGTTTCACCCAGTGACAGATGCGGAGACCTGAAGTGACACAACTGACCCAGTCCCCCTTCCAATACCCCCCTGCACTGCTTGGTAGTAAGGTGTCCTGGTAGAGCCACTGTCCCTGTGCCTTGGGTCCTTGTGGACTGCCCAGCATCTCTTCTACCCTCAGATAAAAGAACGTTTGGAGGAGCTGCAGAGCATGCTGGGCTGGGTGCTGGTGCGCTGGCGAGCACAAAGGCACCAGCGGGACCCAGAGAGCAATCAGGAGGACAGAAGGGCCCCTGAAAACTCCTTGAGCACATCTCCCACTGGCCAGGTGAGTACCCAGCTATGACCACTGGGGAGTGGGAACAGCTGTGAGGCTGAAGGTAGCAGAGGCACCAGATAGTGGTTTAGAAGTAGAGGAGGGACATGTCATGCCTATGGGGTGGCACCCCAGAACTCTAAGGCGTTCTGACAGGGCAAAGGTAAGATTGTCCTGAGAAAGTGCCTGGGCCCTATCAGCCCTTCCTCCACACTCCCTCTCTTGCCTCAATCCCCAGGAACAGCGCACCCCACGTCCTCAGCCCTGGCTGGAGAGCATCCGCAGCCCAGTAGGGTTCATACCCTGCTCTTCCCCCAAGCCTGTACAAGGATCTGAGCCACAGGTGCCAGTGAGAATGGCCAGCTTCCCACTGGCATCACCCCTCTTGGATGCCTCATCAGCAGTGGAGAGGAGTTGGGGGGAGCCCAGTAGCATAACACCCCATGGCACAGGAACCCCTGAGGAGACTGTTGGCTGGGATTCTGCTGAGACCTCCACACTGCTGCTGCCATCACCGGGCCCCGCTGGAATCGGTGGGACGGTCAACCTCATCCTCAACATCCACAAGAAGGGCGAGAAGAAGAAGGTGCAGATGGTGGCCGGCAGTGAGCGACCAGGGGAGGAGGAGCTGCGGATGGTATGTGTGGGATGGTAAGCGGTTTTGGCAGGACTATGGGGGACCACTCAGCACCCATCTTGGGGCCAGCCACCCAGCCTCGCCAGAGCTGTGACCCCATGCAGACGGGAGGACTTGAGGGCTGTGGGGTAGTCTCCATACTGAGAATCCCCCATACCATTTCCAAGTAAGCTGTTGGGGCTGTGTCAGTCTCAGGAGGGGGAGTTTTGGCTATGCCAATGCTGAGCGATGTGCAGGGGCTGAGCACCAGCTTTTGCCACTTGCCTTTGCCTGTGCTCTCCTGCTGCAGCTTCTTGCCTAGCCTGCCCTCAACTGTCTTTGTGTGTCTCTCTCCCCCCTGCTCAGCTCTCTGCCACTAAACCCTCAGGCTGTAAAACCTTTTGGAAGCGTTGCCAGGGTCTTTTAGGAAACACTTGGGGTAGTTTAAAGCGAAAGAGAAAGCCGCCTCACCAGCTGGTGGAAGAGGTAATGTCACCTGGGGACACTGCATGCCCAGCAGAGTGGCTGCATGGCATGAACCTGGCTGCTACTGACTCACCTGGTTATACCACTGCTCCACTGGTGGTGGCCACCTTGGGAGAGAGGAAACCCTCCTAGTGCCATAGGCTCCAGAGTGTGGGTGCTGGGGCATGTGAGGAGGGGGTTTGGACAGGGCTGGCTGTTTGTCTACATAGGTAAGTGGTTTTGGTGTCCATGGGAGGTGCAGCAACCTATTCCTGGGGCAGCAGAAGTCCTTTGCACAGCTGGCTGAAGGGAGAAGAGTTAGATGGGGCCATATGAGGGTGCATGTGTTGGGGGGGACATGCTCCGGGGTGCATGGGTTGTAACCCTGGGGCTAGGGACTCAGTGATTTGCTGAAGCTTCCTTCTGTTGCTCCAGATGCAGCATGAAGGGCTGTATGCAAGGACCCCTAAGTGCAGCCATGGCCAGGCCCCCTTCAGGGTGGTGCAAGGGAGAGGGCAGGGGGCCAGAAAGGGCAGGGGGCCAGAAAGGCCAGAGGTCATCAAGGCAGTGTGAGGGGCTGCTAGATTGCCATGTGGGTTGGGGGTAACAGGCAACACTCCTCTGGTTCTTGCAGGCAAAGCCCTTCACTTTGATTGTTGCGGCCCAGAAGCTCAGGAGAGGGGCTGTGGCTGGGTTGGAGAGGATATCTGTGGGGAAGGGAAGGAGGAAGGGCTGTACTCAACCCCTGCCCTTGCATTTGCCTGGTCTGCTGCCTGACGCATGCAGGGGTGGCAGGGGTAGGTAGCAGCAACTGCTGTCTCCAGAGCCATCCAAAAGCGGTGGTTTGGAGAGCAGCAATGCTGGGGGGAGAGCTGTATGGCACAGGCAGCCCCTGCTGTATCACACCTGGGGGATTCCATTATGGAAAAGGTTCCCCTGCCTGCCTCTTTTCCTGCCTGTACCAAGGTGGGAGCAGCAGCCATCAGGGGGCTGGGGTGAAGCCATGCTGCTCCCAACTCTGCATGTGCTGCTGGGGAATATGTTTGGCTGCTTGCCCCCTGGCTCCCTGCTTGCTCAGGCACAGCATGGCGAGAGGGGGTGGTTGGAGTGAGATGATGGAGCCTTTAGCCATGGGGATCACCCCTCTCTCCTTGTCTGTGTCCTCAGGTGCAGACGGAGGCTGCAAAAACCTCCAGCATGAAGCGGCTGCCTTCTGTCACCTGCTACCCTCCAGCATCCAGAAGCGAGACTCCATCTGTGTCCCACACCCTGCCCAAGGCTGGGGCTGGCTCCCTCTTCAACAGCCTGCAGCGGCGGGAGCGGGCACGGGCTGAGCAAGCCCGGCTGCTGACACTGCAGGGCATCATGGGCACCAGCTCCCTGCAGCCCACGCCTGAGGAGCGCCACAGCCCCAGCAACACGTGGCCTCAGAAATGCAGCTGGAGGAAGGGAGGGCCAGGAGCGGCCACTGCTGGACCCCAGCTTGGGGAGCTTCTGCTCTACGTCAGGAACCCACTGGTGCGGGACATCGATGCCGAGTGTGGGGCCATCCCTGGAGACCTCCAAGCCTCCACTCCTAAAACTACCTGTCCCCACCTTTCACTGGGCTCCGTGCTCAGCGTGGAGCTTCCCCGGGACATGGCAGTCCTGAGGCAGCACCGAGGAGCCGTGGCACGGTGGGAGGAGGCAGAGGAGCAGGAGCAGAGGCAAGGTGAAGAGGTGAGGCAGTGGGAGCCCAGCAGGGCTGGACAGCAGGAGGAAAAGGTGGATGTGGATAGGCACAGTCCACAGGGTTCCAGCGAGTGTCTGGGGACAACCCCCAAGAGTGAGAGAGGAACGTGGTTTGAGGAGGTGAGTTTCAACCCTAGCTATAGCCAGCAAAGGGCACACCATGCTAAGAAGGAGCGCTGGAGCCCACAGTGTCCTGGCAGTGCCAGTGAAGACCTGGACTTCAGGCCAAGCAGGCCATCCCACGTTGGCATGTTGCACGAATGTGTCAGCCGGGAGAGTGACAAGGTTGCTGCCCAGCTGGGCCAGGATGGCAGCCCCAGCATCACCAGCAAGGCCAGGCATCACGAAGCTGCTCAGCTGGAGCTCAGGTCATCCCCTGCTTACGTCCGAGGGAGGGCAGGAGCCACCCCCAGCACTGCCAGCAGCGACCAGCCCTGGGTATCCCCAGCTTCCCCCACTGCCCCCACCCAGCTTTCAGTATTTGAATGGGCACTGGGGTCCCAGCAGCCCCCCAGCCCTGTGCCAGCTGCTGGGGAGGTATGTCACCCTGCCCACGGGCAGTTTGAGGAAGAGGAAGAGGAGCTGCAGGCCATCTGGGATGGGACAGGCAAGCAGCGGGCACCCAGCCCACCAGCAGGCAGCCGCGCCTGCCACCAGCCAGGGAGCAGGGTGGGCAGCCTGCCCAGCCCCAAAGTGACTGCTGGTGGGCCCCTCATCCTTTCGGCAGCCAACAACATGCTGGTGGCCAAGTTCACCCTTCCCAACGCCTCCCAGCACCTCTGCAGCCCGGTGGAAGAGAAGAGCCCTGATGCAGGGCACACCAGTGGTGGCAGCCCCAGTGGTCACAGGGCATCCCTCAGTACAGCACATCTGGTGTCTGCAGCCCCCTTGGATGGCCCAGGCGTCTGGGATCGGCGGAGGCATGGGAAAGAGGAGAGAGAGGGTGGCAAGGTGAGAGATGCAGATTGGAGACCCTCCTACAGGGTCTGGCAGGGGGTTATGGGACACTCTAGGCACCTGTTTGAGCAAATGTGACCCGTGTTTGGGAACTCCCCGACTCCGGTGGCCCCCTTTGCTTCAGCTGAGAGGGTGGGGAGGAGCTAAGTGCCGAATTTGAGCATCCCTGCAGCATGGCACTGCCGCACCAGCCCTCAGCCTTAGCAAGACTGCACTTCACTGCAAAAGCTGACAAACAACTCAGCCCCTGCCCAAGCCAGAAAATTGGTGCTCTTGTCCCATTTGTACCTTGGCATCACCTACTTAGGGATGGGTCAGATGGACCACATGCACCTAGGGGCTGAGCTAGTGCCACTGGTCCCAGCACTGATTTACATGTCCCCTGTCCCATTGCAGGCTACCCCTGTTAAAACAGAGTTTCAGATGATGGAGGGAACACTGGAAAGGAAGCACATGTTGCAGACAGGAGGGAGAAAGGTAAGGGCATGGCTTCTGGGCTTCTTTCTGACTAGGGTGCTGGGACATGGTGGGGGGTGTCCAGATTTTGGGGTGGGAGTGAAGCCATGCATGCTCCTGGTGCTACCATTGTGGTGGCCACAACTGGGAGGACAGTGCCCACCTGGTCTGGGGGCATTTTGTGTGCCAGGGCAATGCTTGTCTTCTCCCAAACCCGCTGGGGTAACAGCTGTCACTTGCTTGTGTCCTACAGGCCAACTGCCGGGCTTGGGGCCTCTTCCACACTGTGCTGATGAGGCAGACGTTGTGCTTCTACCAGGACCGCAGGGACAGCCTCAAGGTGCACTGGGGAAGAGTGGAGTGGCATGGCACCTCAGGAGAAGAGGGGGCACCAGAGGGGCGCTGGCACTGGGGTCGGGAGGCTAGAAGTGGGGTGTCCTTGTCCCTGCAGCTGGGGAGGGCACCACCTGCCAACCTCACTTTTGCTCTTGCTGTTCCTTGTGCTGCAGAGCTCTGTGGTGGCCCTTCCCCTGAACCTCTCCGGAGCGGTCTGCGCCCCAGATGCCGAGTACACCAAGAAGACCAACTGCTTCAGGCTACAGTGAGTCACTCCAACCCAGGGCAGCTGGGCTGTCACAGCCACAGCCTCTCCGCTGAGGCAGAAGGGGCTTTGCACTGCTGGGACGGATGCACACAGAAACCCCTGGCCAGGGCCAGCTCTGTCCAATGCCTGGATGAGGATTTCTTCCTTTTTTCTCATCTGTTTCCCCTTGGGAATGGTGGTGTTTACAGCCTATGTCTGTCTTGTTGCTGACTTTTTCTCCCCCTTGCAGGCTGCGGGATGGCTCCGAGTACCTCCTGAGGGCCCCGTCCCAGCCCCTCATGAACGAATGGGTCTCCAAGCTGCAGCAAAACTCAGGTGAGCAACCCTTGCTGGTGGAGTGGGGCCCCAGCTATATACTGTTTGGTGAGCATAGAGCCCCTGACAAGACTTCTGATACATGAGGGTTCAGAAGAGCAGCAGAATGGTGATGTCTGATATATGCATCCTTGGGAATAGCAGTTCCCTGCCAGGCAGCATTTGAAGGCTTTGTTTTCACACTGCATGCTCAGTTATAAATCAGGAATAGCATATCTGACGTCAGTGGAGCCTCAGCAGCAAAATCCTAGTGTCAGGAAAATTATAATTATGTTTTGGTCTTCCTTCATCTCCTCTGCAAGGCCTGGAAACCCCTTGCCTGTCCTCCAGGCAAGGAGGTCTGTAACATTGAGGTCTTCCTGCTGCTGTACCCATAACCAAGTGGGGCTCAGGCCCTGCCATGCAGTCCTAGGCTGGCTGGCAGGACTAATGCTGCAGCAGGAGGTCATAGGGGCCAGCCCTAAAACACAGGCACCCACAGCTGGGACTGGCTCTACGGGATGGTCCTGTGTGCTGCCAGCACCCTGCAGGTTGTTTGCTGTGCTCCTAGGTTTCCCCGAAGTGGATTACTTCCAAGCGGCAGCACAGTGTGTCAAAGGCACTGGCAATGCTGGGGGGTGAGTAGCCAGGAGCCGGCCAGCCGGGTCTTATTGGTACAACTCTTTTCAATGCTTGCCAGTGCCTGCCACTCAAGCAGGGCATCAGTGGGCAGTGTGATTCACTAAATTTCTCCCCCTTCCCAGTTTCAGCAAGGTGCCCAACCCTGGGAGTTCCCACCTCCAGGGACACCATCAGATCGTGACCACCGGGAGCCAGGAGATTGTGGTGCTACCCCACTCAAACGCCCAGCTGCAGTGGCCTCTGGGCAGCCAGGATGGACCAGCTGATGGGGCTGCGGCAGCAGCAGGTGACTTTGCTGCCTGGATGGGCTCCTGCTGTTCTCTGACTCCTCTCTCCAGCCCAAAGAGGTGTAGAGGAGCTGACTGGGTGAAGCTGAAGCTTGTCAGTCAGACTTGAACTCTGTGATGCCTGAGCCAAGAATACCGGGGTCCTATGCCCAGGAATGGGGTTGGGGGAAGGACCAGTTACTTCTCTTCACTTCCTGGGATAACCATGTTTCCCTATCCTCTCTGGAGCTGACATTGGGGTGTCCTATGGTGGCTTTGCCTTGTGACATGTCTCCTTTCTGCTTCAGAGGATGCTCTTGAGGCTGGGCACAGGGAACAGCAGTGGTCACCCAGGGGGTCCCCAGGACTGTGGGACAACAGCTGCCAAGACGACGACTGCGGGCTGGTGGCCAACAAGAGGAGGTCCTACTCTTTCACTTCAGGTACGGCCCTTGTTTCAGGATAAACAGCCAGGAGGTGGCACCACTGCCCTTGTTCCCACAGACACCAGAGTGCAGGTACAGTGCTGCTCCAGCACCCACCTGGTCCCAAATCCCTGCTCCCCAACTCGAGGAGGGCTCTGGAGGGGCTGGCAGTGCCTTCTGGCACCTAGCCCTCGCCACTGACTGCTCCTTTTTGCAGCCACCTACCAGAAGATCACACCAGTGGCTGTGACCAAGGAGTCAGCAGAGGCTGGGAGCAGCTACTCTGTCACACTGTACATTGGGGAGCAAGCACCAGCCATGCCTCGGGCACGGTGTCACTCCTTTGTGGCCCAGACGGGGAGCCCACGGGACATGGTGGGGGAGAAGACCCCTGGGCCACCTCGCCCCAAGAACAAATCCGTCTTCAAGAAGTTCTTTGGGAAGAAGGAGTAAGCCCCAGTTGAGGGGGAGGAAAGCCCCAGCCTGGCCTTCATCTTTTTCTTGGGTGCCATCCTGGCCTAGTCTCCGCTCCCACCGCTGGCTCACTGCTTGCCACCTCCCCGAGGGAGAAAGGGTGCAGCAAGTGTCTCTGCTCCAGACAGACCCGAGTCTGCACCGCACCCCAGCCTCTGCAGCCCCCGGACTCAGCCCAGCACTGAGCACCTCTCCTGCCCACCCATGGTGTGCTCTCCCTGGATGCCACCAGTTCCCCAGGCATCTTGTTGACATGCAGCACAAGGAGGGACAGGGGGGATGGTTTTCATTAAAAAGCAAATAGACACTTACTCTGAGAGCTTCTTCCTCTACAACATCCACCTGCACAGGAGGAGAAGGAGTCAGCAAGGTGGTCCCTGCTAAAGAGAGGGAGAACTTCACATGAGGGATGCCCTCAGCCAGGCTTTGGTCCTGCTCAGGGAGAAGCCTGAGCTGTTCAATGCCTCTCACAAGGCACTTGTGCTTCTTCCATGCCTGCACCTAGCCCAGCTCATGCCATGGGACACCTGGGTTCCTTTTCCCTGCTGCAGGAGCTTGGTGGGGAATCTGCTCCCTGCAGAGCTAATCCTCCTGCCTGTGAAGCCCTGCCAGCCCTTCCTCTCTTACAGGATTGCTGCCTGCCTGGGTTACAGCAGGCAGATGCTGTGTGCCATGGAGGGGGCTGGGGAGCCTGACTAGACCCTGGGGCTTCATGCATCTCATATATTTTGCAATACCTTCACCAGGCTGATCTGGCTTCAGCTGCCCAAGTTCCTGCCTGTGCTGGGAAAGGGAAAGAGCAGTTGGCCCAGCCTGCCCCATGCATGCACCAGCCCTAGAGGGAGAAGAGGAAGTTTTCGGGGCTGTGGGTAGCATGGCCTCTTCCCAGCAGGCTCTGAGGCTCAGCCGTCCACACCCCTTGCCTCCTCATACACATTGTGGGGCTTAAAATAGAAGTGCTGGCTGCAGCCCAGCTCTGCAGCAAGGGCAGGGAAAGGAAAAATGTGGGCGCAGGGATGTCTTCGCACTGTGGTGCAAATGTGGTTCGCAAATGTGGTCCCTCGGCTGGGGACCAGCAACAAGGTGGAGGTGGGCACACCAGCATCACCTGCAGAGGGGCTTTCTCCATGCTCCCCATGAGGAATGGGGGGAAATGCTGGCAAGGGTCACTACTGTGCGAGTTGCGGGGTGTGCTTTTTGTGGTCCCCCTGCACCTCCCCACCCTCCATTTGGCTCCATCACTCTTGGCTCCGGCACCTGTTTTCCTACAGCACCGAAGCTTGGCTGCCTGCACTGCCTTAATGGGAAGAGGCGAGAGGGCAGCTGGGGTTCGGGGGGCGGGGGTTGCCCTGGGAGAGCGCCAGCCCCAGCCGGGCCAAGGAGGAGGCCAAGGCACTACATTCGTGGCTCCGGCCGCACATACCAGGAGAGCAGCCGGTAGGCAGGCGCCAGTTCATTCCTGAGCAGCTGAGGGGCCCGGCGGAGGGGGCAGCAGGGGCTCTGCTTAGGGCCTCCTCACCAGCACTGGGGAGCCGATGCAGACCCACGGTGAGGTGGGGGCTCAGCAAGCCTCCTGCCACGGCCGGAGTCCAGCACACCAGTGTTAGGGTGACATGTGCCACCAGAGAGGTGTCCCCATCTCAGGTATGATGCTGGCACCTGCAGTGCTGTGCTTGGTGTCCAGAGCTGTCTCCCTTACATGGGCGTGGGCTGCTTAGTACCCCCTAGGGCAGCTGCCCGCTCACAGTGCCCCCCCTCTTCTTTCCTGTGCTGGCATTCGGCCCCGCTGCAAGCCGCTGACGAATCCCGCTTGCAGTTCTTATAGCAGAAGCCACTTCCCCCCCCACTACTAATCTGCCCGTGCATGCAGCCTCCACCTGCTGAGCCAGCGGGAGCCGTGCTCAGCCGGCCCCAGCCAGTGCCAGGGCTCTGGAACCCACTCCGGCTGCAGAGCCCTCGGGGCAGCAGAGGCTCTGCACCCCAGTCCTGCCGCTGCAGGAGACCCTGAGCCCACTTGGCACCAGGCATCGAGGAGGCTGCAGGCAGCATCAGCTGGCACCAGGAGAGATGAGACCTTGAGGTAAGGGCAGGGAGCAGGCAGGGTGGGTGAGAGGAGCAAGCACTGTCCCAGCTGTGCCTTCATCCCCTGGGTACCGAGGAGGAGGTCCATCTTCAAGTCCCTCCATGCCAAGCTGAGGACTTGCCCCCTATTTTGGAGGCACAGTAGTTCTGCTGCAAGGTCACCCTGCAGCTGGAAGACTGTGCTGAGATCCCGGAGCCATCATCCATTGCTCTGCTCCCTGAATCTGAGGGAACAGAGATCTGGGAACCTGACCTGGGCCTTTCTGGTCCTGTGGTGGAGAGGAGGGTTCAGATCCTGGCCCTGCCGCATGGGAGAATGAAAGGGCCAGGGGTAGTGGCCACGGCAGGGCTGGCTGGCAGCAACCTGTCCTCCTTGCCAGGGCAAGCTCACAGCACAGTGATGCCCTGCATCCCAGGGAAGGGTTCACAGGAGGCCACAGAGGCAGGAGCACCAGCCCTCCACTGCAGGAGGAGAGGAGGCACTGGTAAAAACCAAAGCGTGGGGGCATACCTGAGGCTGGGGCAGCAGTATGACCCCAGCAGCACCGCTCTTGCTGATGCTCAGGGTAGAGCAGGGTGCGAGGCTGGGCTAGGCAGCAGTGGGGGCACCAGGCTGCAGTGCTGGCGGGACTGTGGCCAGCCCTCGGCTGAGGGCTATCCTGCACCCATCTGCACTGTGTCCTTGACGTGGCAGGCAGCGCGCTAGGACCTGGTGAGCCCCAGGCAGGCATTGCAGGCAGCCCTCTGACTGAACAGTGTGGGATCCTGCCTTGTTAGCCGGCAGCACCGTGGGAAAGAGCCTGCCAGCTCCAGGATAAAAGCATGTAAGCAAGTGTGGCTGTGTCCCGTACAGGAGCTCCCTGTGCTGCGTCCTCTGGTCAGGGACATGCTGGATGGGGGGCTGGCGACGTTCGCCACAGGCCGTAAGCAGGGCACAGGGTTAAAGGCCGGTGCTGGCTGCCACGGGAGCAGGTGGGTGCTGGGGCGGAGCGGGGAGCCCGGCAGTGTCTGCACTCCAGAGAAGCCCTGGCATCTGTCCCGTTGTGGTGCAGGGTAGCCAGGGCTGGGATGCTGGGGGGTGCTGGGTCTTTGATCCCAGTGCACTAGCCTGCCTGTACTGGGAGCTTTTGCCTTCCCCTCCCCCTCCAGAATCCCTTACAGGACTGGGACCTTTCCCGAGAGATATGGCTAGCATAAGGACAGTGCCATGTGACAGTAAAAGTCTCCTCCCAACCCTCCCCAGCACCAGCCAGATGGATGTGGTGGTTGGCTAGACTACCTGTGGGTATGTTACCCCAGGACTGGCACAGTCACCTCTTACCTGTTTCCATCACCTTCTTCTGTCAGTCCAAACCACCCAAGCACTGGCTCCTTCTCTGCCCAGCCAGACCCATGCGTTCCTGTAAGGCCCCTGGGGTGCCTGCATGACAAAGGACATGGCTGGGGAGCTCTCCCTGTTCCAGGAGGCGCTGGGGCTGTGCCACTCCTCACCTCTCTGGCTCATCTTCTTCTGCAGCCCCATCCACCTCCCACAGGCCCTTTATCCCTGTAGCTGGGCACTCTTCCAGAGCCCTTTCTGTTTTTAGGCTGGCCACTGGGGACCCATCCTCTGCTCTTGCACCATTCCCCATCCAGCTCTTTCCTCTCCCTGCACCATTCCTGGCTGCCCTCCTCGTGATTTGTCCCAGGGCAGAGGTCCTGGCTCCCCACTGGGCCCAATGCTTAGTCCTTAGCTTGTTTGCAGAACCCTGACCTCCAGTGCAGGGGAGAGAGGCAACAGTAGAGGCAGTGAAGGGTTCATAGCATGGCCCTTGCCCTGATTTGTAGTGTCTCTTAAGGTCATGGCACTGCTCTGCCACCCCAGTAAAGCTCCCATGTGAGAGGTAATAAAAGAGGGTCCCTGCCACCGCTCACTGCCTGTATATCTCCTGTGCCCTACTGCCGCCTTGGGAATGAAGTGGGCACTGTAGGGGCTGAGATGTATGGGAAAAGGTAGGGAGCAAGGGAAGCTTGCCCAATGGGTGGTAGGACATGGTGAAACTCATCTGTCACTGTTCCTTGGCCTGTGCAGGAAAGATGATGGAGGCCACAGTGAAGGAGCACAGCCACAATGCTGCTGCTGGCCTGCTTCTGCTGCTCAGGCTGTCTCATGTACAGACATACAGTGAACCGCTGCTCCCTGCCAAGAGTGGCTGGGGGGGTCCCTGTGGGTGAGCTAGGCTGCACTGGGAGCAGCAGGGTGGGGGATGTGGACAGCAGCAGCAGCAGAACAGCCTGCCCTGCATCAGAGCAGGCAGCCCTCAGCTGCCCAGCAGCAACATGACACTCTGGGGCTTACCAGGCAGCAAGTCTCTCACGGAGCCCTTTTGCTTCTTGAGAAACCTGACTTTTTTTGCAGGGATCCCAGCAACTCCATGACTGCAGCTACAAAGCAAGGCCAGCAGCAGCATAGCAGCAGCAACAGCCCTGCTGCAAACCTTCCCAGCTCTGCTATCCTGGGACAAGCACTATCAAAAGCCAGGGGAGGTTTTTCCACCTGATGTACCTACTGAAAATGGCAGGTCCTGGGGGGAGACTGGAGAAAGCAGGGAGCAGGTGATGCCTGCAGCTCCTGCTCAGAAGGGGGACCTTTGTGGGAAGCCAGCCATCACTATTGTCACGGCTGCCTTTCCCTTTCTGCTTGCCAGATTTACTGGGTCTGGGTCGCAGTGTTAGCAGAGCGGACTGTGTTTCCCTGGAGACTGTCTATGAGTCCCTATCAGCTGAGAATGGATGTGTTGAGTCAACCTCAGGCCAAGATCCCCTGGGAAAGTAACACCAGGAGCCCTTCTTGTCTCTATGGCGCTTGGCAAAGGCACAGGGAAGCTCCTGGCTGCCTCATAGCCCAGGGCGGCGAGATGGAGCAAGCAAGCTGTATTCTAAGAGGTGAGATATGTCAAGAAGGTTCACCTTATGCTTCTCCTTGTCCCATCCTGGCAAGACTTAGGGGACCCCACTCCATTGCCTGCAGTTGACTTGCAAGCACAGACAGCCCTGTGGGACAGTTGTTGTCAGGGTGAATGTCACTGTGTTGTGTCTTTGTATGATCCATCCTGAGTGAGAGCAAGACTCTGAAATCTACTTCCTAACACCATCCCTTCCATTCTGCACAGTATATTGCCTACAGGCAAATGGTACTCCTTTTCACTGCTTTCAATCCAAGAGCTGGAGCACCTGCCCTTGGACTTCCCTGCTTACTCCACACATTTCCTGGTTCTCACTCATCCCCAGTCCCTTCTCTGCGGCACAGACATGAGGTGGCACAGCACACATTGCTAAGGCCTCCGAATCGCTGCCCACTCTAGGGGTGCCTGGTCCCATTCCAAGCACACAGCTCAGGACGCTGGTGACACCTCCATCTCCCACTGCTGGTGATGCACCCATGTCTCTGCTCCAGCCCACTGTCTCACGGTGGGCCCAGGTTGCCTGGCCTCCTGCCCAGGGAACAGGCTGGGATGCTCCCCAGCTCAGAAAAGCCAGATCCTCTCCCACCAACCATCAGTTCCCTGCTAAGCTGAGTGGAAGTGTGATCTGCTGGAGGGTAGGAAGGCTCTGCAAAGGGATCTGAACAGGCTGGACCACTGGGCTGAGACCTGTGGGATGAGGTTTAACAAGGCCAGGTGCCAGTCCTGCACTTGGGACACAACAACCCTGTGCAGTGCTACAGACTAGGAGAAACCTGTCTAGAAAGCTGCCTGGAGGAGAGGGACCTGGGGTGATGGTTGACAGCTACTGAACATGAGCCAGCAGGGTGCCCAGGTGGCCAAGAAGGCCAGTGGCATCTTGGCTTGTATCAGAAACGGCGTGACCAGCAGGTCCAGGGAGGTTATTCTCCCTCTGTACTCGGCACTGGTGAGACCGCACCTCGAGTACTGTGTTCAGTTCTGGGCCCCTCACCACAAGAAGGATGTTGTGGCTCTGGAGCGAGTCCAGAGAAGAGCAACAAAGCTGGTGAAGGGGCTGGAGAACAAATCTTATGAGGAGTGGCTGAGAGAGCTGGGGTTGTTTAGCCTGGAGAAGAGAAGGCTGAGGGGAGACCTCATTGCTCTCTACAACTACCTGAGGGGAGGTTGTAGAGAGGAGGGTGCTGGCCTCTTCTCCCAGGTGACAGAGGACAGGACAAGAGGGAATGGCCTCAAAGTCTGCCAGGAGAGGTTCAGACTAGATATCAGGAAAAAAAAATTTCACAGAAAGGGGCATTGGGCACTGGAACAGGCTGCCCAGGGAGGTGGTTGATTCACCTTCCCTAGAGGTGTTTAAGGGATGGGTGGATGGGGTACTCAGGGACATGGTTTAGTGATTGATGGGAATGGTTGGACTCGATGATCCAGTGGGTCCTTTCCAACCTAGTGATCCTATGATTCTATGAATACGGCTGCTGCGCCCTCCTCCTTCTTCCTTCCCACTCTCCTTCCCGCCCGCCGCGGAGCCGCTTAAGCCCGGCTAAGCCCTTCCCCGTGTGCTCCCCGTGCTCCCCGGTCACGGGAGGGCGCCCCACCGCCCGCCGGGGGCCGCCGCGGGGAGGGGCTGTGCCGGGGCTCTGCCGGCAGGGGGCAGCACGGACCCGCGCCTATAGGCGATGAGTTGGTGGGTGCTCAGCCGCCGCGCGGGGGCTCCAGCACAGATCCCAAGACAGCCCCAGCACAGATCTCAGCCCAAGCTGAGCATAGATCCCAGCACAGATCCCAGCACAACCTCAGCACAGCCCCAGCACAGATCCCAGCACAGAGCCCCAGCATAGATCCAAGCTCACAACCCAGCACAGCCCCAGGACAAATTCCAAGACAGCCCCAGCATGGATCTCCAGCACAGCCCCAGGACAGATCCCAGCACAGATCCCAAGACAGCCCCAGCATGGAACTCCAGCACAGCCCCAGCACAGATCCCAGCACAGATCCCAGCACAGATCCTAGCACGGATCTCAGCACAACCCTAGCACAGCCCCTCTCGGGGTCAGGCAGCTTTTCAGCGGGGACAGGCAGGGGCAATAAGCAGATGCCTTCCTTCCAAGAACAGTCAAACTCTGACAGGACCCTTCTCCAGAGCGCAGAGTGCTGCAGGGTCCTGGCAGCACACCCCAGGCCCATGTGTGAGGGGCATGGGAACCCCTGAGGGTTTCCTTCTTCCCAGGCCATGTCACTGCATCCTTTGCCCATGCTGGATGCTTGGCTTTGTGGAGGGGCAGTCCAAGCAACATCCAGGTGGTACACGATGACCAGGCTGCTGGCCATGGGTTTGACCTGATTTTTTTTTTTTTTTTTTTTTTTTGATGTTTCATCGTGTCACTCCCTTGGGTAGCTTGAGAGACATATTGCAGCTTGGGAACCCATGGAAGCATGACTGGCAAGGAGAGGCAATGATGAACGGCTGGTACTGTTAGAAGCTGTGGGAAAGAGCTCTCCTGGAGACCTCCCTGGGGAATGTTTGGGAGCATTCAGCCACAGCTCCGCTGCTGAGTCGCCCAAGGGGGAAAGCATGACAGGATGGGCTTAGTCTCTCAACAGGATTTAGTCAGCCATGCCAGACGTTTGCACAGAGCTGAATTCCTCCACGTCAGCCAGAAACTGTTGGGCCAGGCACAGACCAGGGCCAGCAGGGCCGTGAGAGCTCCTGGGACTGTTTGGAGCCCTCATCTCTGCAGGTGGCCATGTGTCATGGTCCTCATGGTGTTGGCAGCCAGAGTCTGCCTGGAGAGTGGGGTGAGGCAGCAGGTGGGCACCTTGTCCCTGCCATACAGGGTGAGCAGCCTCCATCTGTGGCAGCAACTCCTTGAGAGCTGGGAGCATGGCTCTGCCCTCTGCCACCAAGGTGCCTGGGGAGGCTGATGGAGAGCCATGGCTTCAGGCTATCCCTTGGAGCTGGGAATCGGCCATGCTTCAGACAAGCTTCTTTTGCCTTTTAGATGCTGCATGGAAAACCAGGGAGCTGCTGGGCACCTGGCTCCACGGGGGTGTTTATGGACTTTGTTGGAGGAAAGTGGGACCACACAGTGGCTGCTGCCTGTCCTTCCTCCTGCCAGATTCCTTCATTCTCAGCTGCCTGCAGCTCCCCAGTGGTGTTTTACGAGAGTGGCTGGGTGCCAGCCCGCTCCTTCCTCAATGGCTCTGCTCCGTTGCGGGAGACTGGAGTTGCCAGCCAAGGAACGGGATGTGCCCCCGGCACTGCTTCAATGGGCCGGATGACCTTGACTATAGTGTGGCTCCCTCTGCCCACGCCAGCTCCATCTTCTGCCAAGGACACCTGGTGTGAGACCACGACAGGGCGACGGGGTGCTTAGCGTGGTCCATGCCCTGGGGCTGCTATTTCTGAATGCCACAGGGCATTCCTGCCCGCCTCCATGCCAGGGGTTAATCCTGGCTCCTTCAGAACATGGGGGAACCTGCACTCTGTGTCTTGAGTTTATCCAGGTCTCAGCTTGGCCCTTGCCTACTGCACGGGTAACTTGTCACCCTTGGCCAATGGTAAGGTAGCTGTCACTCAGTAACTAAGCATGCAGCGACTCCACAGCTAATTGGTGTCATTAGGCAGTAAATGCTTGTAAGAGAGAGCAATGGGCAGCTGGAGCTGAGGGCAGGGCAGCAGCAGTGCACCCAGGGCAGGGAGGGAGGAAAGATGTGCAGGGAGGGAGGCAGGGGGATAGGTACGGAGGAAGGAGGGATCACAGCAGGAAGGAAGAATGCTATCCAGAAGGTGACAGGGATGGGAGACCTTCAGCAGTCGCTTGGGCAGAGGGGTTTGTGTGTCTGTCCGTGTCCTGTGCTCCCCAACCCCTCACACAGAGCCCGCCACCTCAGAGATGCCCTGCATCCCAAAGATGCTGTTGTCACTTGAGGGCACCAGATCCTCCCTTCTGGTATTCTGAGAGGAGCTGGAGCTTGGCTAGACTCTTCTGCTCATGCCAGACCCTGGGTACCCCAGGCCCCTTGCTGAGATGCACCCACCCAGCAAACAATGGGATTTGTTTCTGCTTGCCCAGCTGGAAAACACTCATGACCCCACCATCGGACTGCAGGTGCTTGGGACCAAGGCTCTGCCCTTCTGCATCTCTGTGCTGTTTGCTCACTGGGGTCACAACCTCTCTAAGCACAGTGGTGCCATCTCATTGCATCTCAGTGTTATCAGCAAGGGAGGATACTGAGTGTGGGGGTCAGTGGCGTGATCTCCTCTTCCTCTCCTTTCAGGGTTTCACCTAGGGCAGTTCTTCTGCTGGCAGTGAGCTCCCACTGCCCTCAGCCCACCAGTGAAGAATTCACAGACAACTGCCTGACTTTATCCCTGGGCGTCAGGTTGTGCAAGGAAGCAGAGGGACGGCGGGCGGCTTGAAATCTGCGTGGGTCCCTGCAAACAGTGACGTGATCATCCCGATCTCTGTGCCACAGGCAGAGCTCAAGAGGAGATCACAGCCTGCTCCTTCTCCACTTTGTCCCAGCCAGGCTCAGGCCATCAGGTGAGTGTCACCTCCACCTTGCACATTCTGCCCTGAAATGCAGGACAGCACACTGAGGTCCCATGGGATTACCTCTGGGAGCCTCAAAAGCTATGTCCAGGGAATCTTTACCCCAAAAGGCCTTGAAGGCAGCTTCGCAGCAAGGACACTGCTCTAGGGTGACCCTGGGCCTGCAAGGAAACAGTAAAACTAAACCAACCCCTGATCCATTCGCTGATCTCAGCAACAGACTGAGACGTTTTGTTAATAATCAAAGCATCCAGGATCATTGTAGTCTCTTTATAACTGTATTTCCAGGAGCTTGTAGTGGGTTCCCCCCTGGTCCCCCTGGATAATAGGTTAATAACCTGCTGTCATTTGTCAGAGGTCCAGCAATGTCTGTTTCCCTCCATGTGACTTATTAAAATGCTCCTTCTCCCCCTCTCCCAACCTGGCTGTGCTCCACTGCTTTGTCACACGTGCAGAGAATCGGATACAGCCGCTAATCTGCTTGCCACACCACTCCTGCTTTCCCCCTCAGCCTTTTAAAGACACTGGTTCTCTGTTTTTCTGCCCTGCGGTGCTGAGGGCTGGTGCAGAGGCTCTCTGAGTTGAGCTGCCTTTGCCTTCCTTGGGGACAAAGTGGGCAGTGCCCGATGGAGGAAAGCACTATCACTGTGGGTCGCGCTTGCAAAGGGAAGGAGAGTTCTGTGATGGAAAGGGGAGCTGGATGACATGCAGCCCCCTGACTCAGCCCTGCTGCAGGCTGATGGCTTCACCGTGCCTCAGTTTCCATTGCCACTAGCAGAGGCACCTAGAGGGAAAAGGAAATCTCATTGCAGAGGAGGGCTGGTGGGTTAATTAATGTATGGTTGCAAAGTGATTGCAAATCTCCAAGGAAAACGTTTGACGTGGGTGCCAAGTGTAAAAGATCCTGGAAACATTAAGTGCATGCAAATGCTGCTTAGCTCCTCAGACCCTAAAACTGAAATATTGCCCAAGAGGCATGGAAAATATTCTTCAGCTTAAATGATACATTATCCGCAGCCTGGAATAAATTTCCCTTTTTGCTCTTGCTTTCCAAGCCAGCTGTTTGTTTGCTTTTCTCTTTTGGATTTTGTCGCTTTGGTTGAAGCAAGGAATTGCTGCAAGGGGGGTGAGGAAGGGAAGAGGCTTTTGTCAAAGTTCTGGCAGCAGGAATCTCTGAAGGGAGAGCGCTTAGCCTGTTTGTTCTGCCTGTTACACACTATTTTTTTTTTTTTTTTGTGAGCAGAGCGCACAAATTTGGCTCCAGGTGATGGTGATCACATTGCCTGCAGGGCATGCTTGAGTTTTCGAAAGGACAACTCATAAGGGCTAGGCATCATGAGCCTCATCAGCATGTCCTGGGAAGTGTGTCCATGGGACTCCTAGCCCTATGTAATGGGGAAGCTTTGCTGGCTGCCTTCCTCCCTGAAAGCAGGGCTCTGTCTTCTCCCTTTGCTCAGGGGAGTGTAGCAATCTGCCAACAGCAGCAGCATATTTTGGCACAGTGCTGCTTCTTCGGGGATGGAGAGCATGAAAGAGCAACAGCCCCCGGGCTCTGCTTAAGGCTGCCTTTTCTCCTTGCCCAGATTGCACGGGGGAATAAACATCTAGCTACATGTATTGTACTGGTTGAACCAGTACCAGTGCTGGGCAAAGCACCAGATGTTTCCAGTTAGGAGCAAAAACTGTTTCTGTAACTGTTTGCTTCTTCTGTAAGGCACAAAGGCAAAGATGATAACATGTGTCACTTGAGAGCAGAGGGCTCCCCAAAGGCAACACATCCTGTCAAGATGAAGCAAGGCAGCTTGGCCCTTCAGCAAGGGCTCATGTTTGCTTAGTAATAAGTGAGTTGTCACTGGCTGTGCCATTTGTCGTCTTCCATCATGGAGGAGATGTCATTCCCCTGAGACCACACACCAGTGTTGGCATCACTCAAGGCCAAGGATCATGCATTACTCTTGAGGGCAGATGTGCTCCCCTGGAGGCTGACGTGCCTCTCCTGAGATGAGACCTGTGGCTGAAATCTCTTCTGTCCTGCACCATCCAGAGCTGGATTTTCATGGGCACTGTCTTCTCAGTCTATGGTGTCTTGCTTGCTCCAGATCTCCTTCTCCTGAAAGGAAGGCATTGTTAGACCCCATCTTGCAGGTTGGTGGTGAGTGAGTGTACAGGTCTGTGCAGAGAAGCAGCCAGTCGCCCATGCTGTACTTAGGAGCTAGAAGCTGCCTTTCTCCTCCCCTCCCCTTGGGTATATCTGCTGGATTCCTGTCTGCCTGCGGTCACTGGTGGCTGCAATGCTGTTCAGCACTAATGGATTTCAAACCCCTTGTCTCCACTGAGAAACATCTCTACTGAGAGATGGTAATTCCAGTGCTCAGAGCAGCTGTGCGAACAGGACCAGAGCTGTGAATTAGAGAACATTTAATCACATACTTTGGGGGTGGTAAGTGCTATACACTCCGCTGCTTAAAGTCTGGGGTGAGGCAGTGGCTACACCCACCCTCTCCTGAAGCAGAGACTTCCCAGAATATCTACTCAAAGGCAAATTTTGTGGTGTTTCTCCTCCTGTCAATGTCTGAGGCTCCTAATGATCCTGAGAGCCTTGTCCTGGTTTCTCAAACCACAGTGGTAGCTTGGCTGGGTGCTGCCAGTCTGGACGCCACACTTGGCAGTCCCTGAGGGATCATTTCCGGCAGCTTTTGGCATATGCTTATTTTGGAGCTTATCTAGAAAAATAACATGTAGCGATGTTTAAATTTTAGCTCAATGCTGCTGAGTGGTGAGTATGGACATCTGGAGAGGAAACATGGGTCCAAGATGCTGTGGCGCTGAGGACCTGGAGATTGCCATGAGGGCTTGTAGGTCTCTGAAAGTGACAGCATGGCACAGCTCAAAGCCAGAAAGAAGTGACATGAGATGTTCCAAAACAGGCAACATCACTCTTCTATTGTGCTTTTTTTCCCCTGTCTATTTTGAAGTGATCTTGGTTCATGCTTATCCCTTTATGCTGGGGTTGAAAGAGGAAGAGAGTGGGGGAGAGGGGAAGGAGAGGAGTGAGGTTTCGCCTGGGATGCAGCTGGCTCAGAAGACCTTCTAGATAAGAAAGGCCTATGGAAAGTAGGGCAAAGAACAGCAGGTACAGGGCTTGGCTCTGTCATTGCCTCAGAGATGCAGCAAGAGCATAAATGGAGATGAGAGCTTTTAAATTTAATTTGATCTGATAAGAATCTTACATTTAAGACAAGAGCCTGCTGCTCACTTCATGTTGTCAGTGCATCCTACTGACCCCAGAAACCGATAACCACAACTAATATCTGCCGCCAGCACAGAGGGAATGATCCTGTGGCAGAGGCTGCTACTGAGTAGTACAAGGAGTCGCTTCAGGTAGCTGTCTCACCCCTGTCCCCATTCGCTGTATTTCGCTTAGGTGGCGATGTTTTGCAGGTCTCGCCTTAAAATACAAGCTTCGTGCTTGAATCCTGCAGGGGAATGTGTGTTACAGATCATCTCTCGGAGATACAGTGAGGATGGAAATCTGCCAGAGCCTTTGGGGGTGTTTTAACTTCGGATTTTAATTTCTACCCCAAACCGATCGCTGTCTGCAGAGAATTTGCCGAGGCTGTTTATTAATGGAGCAAATGCTTTCGTAGTCAAAGCTGCGGCTGCAGGGACTTCCTGGTGCCGAGTGCTGCATGGCGTAGGTGAAGGGGAAGAGCGGGGAGGCCCGTGTGCTCCTCGCGGAAGCACCTTGGAACACTGAGCTACAGGGAAAAAAGGTTTCTCCAGACAGTTTAACCACCTAGACATGAGTTTGAATTCAGGCGCACTCCTCTTTGCTGCAGGATAAAATACTCCAAAGCCCGGCTGCACCTTCGTACTCAAGCAAAGCAAGAGGCTCTTGTCAGAGCAGAGCAGATATCTATTCGGGAAACATAGGAGCCTGGAAAAAATCCAGCTTAGATCCTGCACTTGCCCTTTGGATATCAGATACACATGGTTAATTATATCCTCTGCACCCACGTGAAATGTTAAATTTCGGAGCGGTCTGCACAGCGCCTGCTTTTCTGGGTAGCACCACCACAAATGCAAAACTGTCTTCAACCCTCTTCATAACCTGAGATAGTTTTATTTATTTACCTATTTATTTATTTACCTATTTGTTTATTATTTATTTACCTATTTAATTTCACACCATAAGCAGCTACTGCCAACAGATACGGTTTTTATCCACATCAGGATGCAGCACTGGGGACAAGCAATGGACAAGCAAACATGACCAGTTCACACTTCATTAAGAGTCAAATCCAATATGTATCAACATAGATATATATAATATATAATATATAATATATAATATATAATATATAATATATAATATATAATATATAATATATAATATATAATATATAATATATAATATATAATATATAATATATAATATTATACATATAGTTATAGATATTGTAATATCATATCAATATGTCGGTTGACAGCTGACTGAACATGAGCCAGCTGTGTGCCCAGATGGCCAAGAAGTTTAATAGCATCTTGGCCTGTATCAGATACGATGTGGCCAGAAGGACCAGGGAAGTGATTGCACTCAGCACTGGTGAGGCTGCACCTTGGATACTGTGTTCAGTTTTGCACTCCTTGCTACAAGGACATTGAGGTCCTGGAGCGTGTCACGAAGCTGGTGAAGGGGCTGGAAAACAAGGTTTGTGGGAGACGGCTGAGGGAACTGGGGCTGTTTAGCTGTCCACAACGGCCTGAAAAGAGGTTGTAAAGCGGTGGGTGTTGGTCTCTTCCCCAAGCGATAAGTGATAGGATGATAAGAAATGGTCTCAAACTGAGCCAGGGGAGGTTTAGATTGGATATCAGGAAAAAATTCCTTACTGAAAGAGTGTTGAAGCTTTGGGATAGGCTGTCCAGGGAGGTGATTGAGTCTCCGTCCCCAGAGGTGCTTGGAAGCCGGGCAGAGGAGGTGCTCCGGGATACGATTTAGTGGCGGGCAGGTGCGGTCGGACTCGATGATCTCAAAGGTCTTTTCCACCCGAGCGATTCAACGATTCTACGACCTGTCTCCCTTTAGAGCTGCGATTGTTCCCGCTACAAAGCGAACCCGGGTCCGGGGGCGCTGGGGCAGGAGCGGGGAGCCGGATCCTGGGTGCTGGGCGGGATTCCCCGGCGGCTGCGGGGCGTGGGGACGCGGAAAGAGGGGGGAGCGAGGGGCGGGGAGAGGCCGAGGAGGGGCCGGGAGCGGCGCGGGGAGCGGGGCGCAGGTGGGTTCTTTGCGGGGCGCTGCCCGCGGGGGGTCCCGAGCGCCTTTCCCGGGGCTCTCCCGGCAGGACGAGAAGGGAGGGGACGGAAAGGGGAAAGGGAAAACGCGCCTCCTCCCCTCCCACGCGGGGACCGCGTGGTGCTGAAGGCGGCAAAAAGAGGAGGAGGAGTTTGCGAAGCCGGGGAGGGAGGCAGCGGTTTCCCAGCCGCATCGGGGGCAGAAGGCGCGGAGCCGGCGAGGAGCGGGGGGCAGCGGGGTGCGCCCGGATTTAAAGGTATTGGCTCAAAGTCGCTGAGCTTGCAGCCCCCTCCGGCTCCGCCGAGGCCCCTGGTGGCGTCTCGGAGCTGCCGGAGTCTGGGAGGGAGACAAGCTCAGGACCCGCCGCCGCAGCGTGGAGCGGAGGAGGCGTGTGGGTCGCGGGTCTGGCCGGGGGGGTGATGGGTAGGTGCTTCCCTTTGGGATGCGAGGGGTGGTTCTTCCCTGCTGCCTCGCAAGGCAACTGCGAATACCCTTTGGTAGTCACTGCCGGGGAGAGAACGTGGTTTTGGGGATGCGAGACAGCGGCCAGCCCGGGGCGTGGAAGATGCGAAGCGCGCTGATGCTGGGATGCTTGGGATGCAGGACTTCACCGAGGGTTTTCTGCAGTGCTTCTCTGGCTGCGGAGATGCGAATCTCTGCCGAGCTCTCCTGTGTGTCCGTGCCAGCGGCGGCTGGGGTGGCGCAGCCGGGCACAGGTTTCAAGGACCCGCTGGAAGGCACATGGTCTGGGCGCCCTGTGCCCCTGTGCGAGCAGCAGAGCCTCTTCGCCAAGCCCCTGGGCCAGGGCTGCTGCAGGTCCTGCTCAAGAAAATGCTTCACGTTGGCTGTGGATGCTGTGGAAGATTATATAGAATCACCAGGTTGGAAAAGACCCACTGGATCATCGAGTCCAACCATTCCTATCAATTCCTATCATTCCTATTATTTCAGTAAGCATTTCTCTTTCCATTCCTGAGCAAACCAGCTTCACTAATGGAGAGCCTGGCCCAGGGAGGAGCCCCCAGGGCGCCGTGTGGAGCCCTTTTGTGCTGTCCTCCCCACCCCTATATTTAAGTCTGAGCCTCTAGTTAAATCTGAGGCTCTCACCCTCGCTAGGTGCTAATACTGCCTGACCAACACAATCCCCGCCCTGTGCTCACCACGCTCCCATCTGCCTCTCAAGAACAGGCTGTGGAGCTGTGGGCTGTGTGGGAAGGTAGCAGCAGCAGCCAAGCCCTGGGGCTGTGGGATCGCAGACAAGTGAGCCTGTATCCTTGAGCCTAATAGATTCCCAGGGCTAGGGGCTGCAGGAGGAATTTGTGCAGCTGTTGTCCACAGCTGGATGCGCTTCCCAGCTGCTCCAAAGCAGGAAGCAGCCCAACAGACCCTCAGTTGCCTGTTGCGAGCCGACACAATTGAGGGACTTCTGAAAATGCCTACACGGGAAATCCCACTCCCCTCCTGCACTGCATCCCGTCTTGGCAGCATCGTTTCCTCTCACCAGACCGTGTGAGCTGCTGGATAGCCTTGGGCTCCCTTGAGGCTGACTTCACTGCAAAGCTGTCGCAGGACGTGACTAGGCAGGGATGCTTTTCTCTTGGGTTCCTTGGCTGTCTGACTGCAGCTCATGGGCCATCGATACAGTGTCAGCGAAGTGCAGACACCACATGTGTGCCTTCTGGAGTACTCCTGCTCCTGGTAAAGATAGGTAGGCTCGCTCTTGTCTCACTTAGAAGGCGTTCACAGAGCAGAGGTGCTTTCTCTATGGCATTAAGGGCTGTAAAAAGCCCCAGAAGAAGGTTTGCAGTTCCCCATAGCTAGCACATACGCTGGGTAAAGGCCTATGCTGTACCAGGTACCTAGAATGAGGAGGATGAAGAAATTAACTCCATCCTGAGCCAGCAAATGTTGCATTAGCACAGAGAGTAATGTGGCATCTCTGTCTTGCAGTTGTCCCTCTTCTCCCGTCTTCCTCATGCTGCTTAATTAACAACTGGCATCATTTACCCATCATGGCATTATCTTGGGCTCTCATTATCTTGGGCTGGGAGGTATTAATGAGCCTCTTCCTCTCTGAAGATGAGCCATGAGCTTTGTTCTTGCCCTGCCCTGCCCTGTCTCTCTCCTTGTTGTGGTCTGGGGTAAGCCAGGGCACAGAGGACAAGGCACCTGTTCACTTACTCCCATGCTGCACCTTTCTCACTCTGCTTGGCTCCACTCCCAGCTCTGCTGGTGGAGGCAGGGCTGAGGACTGGGCTCATGGGTCAGAGGGAGACCAGAAGCACCAGCCTGCCCTGTCCAGGTGGAGAGCACTGGGCATGAGCTTTGGGGAGCCAACAAGCAGCCTCCTATGCTTTTCTCTAGGATGATGTAGGTCTACATTGGTTTTGTCCAACATAATGTTCAGGTCTTTGGTAAGCATTAAGGAAGCTGCAACACCAGTTCTTATCAGCAGAATGCTGTTTCCTTGTGTTCCTTGACAGCTCTGTAGCAATTCCACAGTGCAAACTCCGCTTGCCTCCCTGTGCTTTTCTGAGCCCCCCAGCACTTAGCTTTGCCCTGTGACTGGTGTAGCTGGGGCTGCAGGACCACAAGCTCTGATGTGCATCTCTGTGCTAACTCGTACATGGCTGCTAGCAAGCTCAGGTGCAAAGCAGTATGCAAAGTGAGCTACAGGCATTTGCAGACGGGCAGGAGTCAGTGTTTTAACAGACACACAGCTATTGGAATTTTGTTGAGCATTGTGGTAAAGAGCAAGTCCACCCTGGGTTAACAGCGTGCAAGATGTGGGATGGGAAAACAAGCATGCAGAGTAGTGGCAGACCTGGATAGGTTTGGTTACCTCAGGGTGTGTGGTCCAGAGGGACCTCACTGCCCCCAGCTGAGGTTGTGGTGCACCACCGCACCCTGTCTCCCACTCCAGACCCTGCAGACCTGGTCGGGGGATTAGCGGTACATGGGCTATGGGGTTCCTGTGTGGGAGAGGAGCTGTGGTGCTGTATGAGAAACATGTACGAGGGTTGTTGCTTCCATGGGACAATGGGATAGCACTAGTCCTTTAACTTCATTGCTGATGCTGGAGGTGTGAAGAACATCACTGTTGTGACAGTTTGGTCCTGCTCTGACCTAGACTGTTCCCTGAGATAGGGGAGGCTCAAGGCAGTGGGTATGCATTGTCATGCACCACCGATGACACAAATCGATGAACCCGACATTCTGGTTGCAGTGCTTGAGGCTCTCTTTCAGCCTCTTAGTTAAAGGTGAGCACAGTTAGGCTTCACTTCCAGCAGACCAGGTTTTTTTGAGGGCAAAGGGGAGCAGGAGACCTATTGCCTTCTTGCCTGCTTATGCAGAAGAAGCCAGCAGGAAATCAGGCAGATTTCCGCAGAGCCTTCTTTCCTTCTTCCCACCACACCACTGCCAGTGAGATATGCTTTAGTTCATTTCCTTTAAGACTTATCTGATGGGAAAGCACCACACTGTGAAATTTCCAACTGGAAATTCGTGGAGTGAGTGGTCTGTGAAGCTGCAGAGGGAGGAGGCAAGCAGAGGCTGGAGATGAAGAGAAGCGAGGCTGGGAGGGATGGGGCTGTACTGGGAGCAGTGGTCGGACCAGAGGGGCATGTGGTCAGCCTCCAGGCCAGCGAGCAGCCTACTCCAGCCACGTACTGAGGCTGAGTTCTGGTGGCTGAGCTGTGCCATCAGCCTTGCTATGCCAAGGGCAAACTATCAACCTGACTGTATACCAGCATCCATGGACTGCCACCAAAATGACCCCTGCAAGGCTGCTGATTGAGAGAGGCATCTTGCCTGAGCTACCCTATCTGGCGTCTCCTGCTCCTGCCCATCCTGTGGCTCTGACTGTGGTCCTCGCCCTTGCCTGGTTCATCATGCCTAGCACAGCCACCCACTGGTTCCATGCAGAGACAGAGCTGATTTACATGCGCGGCCTGGAGGAGGAGCTCAAAACCAGGGAGGGCTATGGGGTAGGCAGCCCTGTTTGAGTTTTGCTACAGGTTTGCTCATGGGAGACCCTCATGAGAGAAGCAGCCTCCTTTTTGGCTTGGGGATTACCCTGGACAACAGCTCAGAGAGGTGTGAGGGACTGGTAGCACAGCTGACTTCTTGGTCTTGGCCTGCCCTACCTGTCCTGCCTGCACTCCCTTCAACTGGCTTTGTCTTTTGCTGACCTCAGGACCAAATTGGAGGCAATTCCATTTTTCACCATTCCCTTGGTGCTGTGGGTGAGGTCCCCGACGATATTTGCTTCAGACAAGACCTCTGCCTCCTCGGAGAGTCTGCTGCTATGAGGTGCATGTGAGGAGTGCAAGTGCTTTCAGCTCATCAGGTTTTGTAGATGTTGGGCTGCGGCTGAGGCTGGCAGGGCTGGGTAGGTCTCTGACTGTCCTGACAAGAGCAGGTGTGTTATACATTAACCACAGGATGAGGCAGACAAAAGGCAACACAATCAAGCTATTAAGAAGCAATCCATTCTGCTCTGCAGCTTCTCTTTCCCATCTTCCTACCCTCTCCTTGTGGCTATACAAAGCTGCTGTGACTTTGTGGTGAACCACATCAGGGAATTTAGCTGCCGCCACATTCCTGAATGGGGCTGTTATCCTACAGGTAGCAGGAGCAGGGTGCCCGGGCCATGAGGAGCATGAACTGTGCCTCACAGGGTATCAAGGGAACTGCCACAAAGCTCCATGATCCCTCTGCCTGGGCTCTGCAGCTGGGCTTGCTCCAGAAGATTAGCCCTTGACATGAAACAAAACCCATGAGCAGTAAACAGCATATCTGTTGATAAACAAACACAAGTCCTCTGCCACCAGCTGTCCCTCCCTTCCTTCCTTGTGATTGTACAGGGTACACGGTGTGCAAGAAATAGGGATTGCTTCAGCTGGGATCAGTCACTGGACTCTGTTTCACCAAGCAGAGCATTGAGAGTGCATCAACATCCCGGGGCGTTCAAGGACCTGGGCAAACTCCAGCAGGTTGCCTTGCCAGATAACCAGCCCGCTTCGATGGGGGCTGAGGTACCCTCAGGTCTCCCGATGGGGATGTCAGAGCTGCCCTTATCTCCTCTGCTCCCCTACTTAACATGCGGGGGTGGGGCTGGAAAACCAGCAGATCCTGCAAGCCTGTCTCTCCAAAGCACCATTTTGGAAGGAGAGGAGCACTCAGGGGCTCTCACACAGGGGTCTCCCTGCTTCCCTGAGGCATCCCCGAGGATGCTTGTGGTCCTAGGCAGCCCAGGACCTGGTGCCTGTGACAGACTGGGCGGCGTCTGGTTGCACAGATGCAACAGTGTCTGTGGAGGGAATGTGACTTGCTCTTTCCTAACTTGTGTCTGGTTTATTATTACTGGTTGTGCAGGAGGGTCTGTTTTGCCAGGGTTTGGGCAGTAGCTACTCACCTCCTGTTTGCTCTCGCTGCCTGATCCTATTCGCATAAAAGTTTTCCTGTTTGCTGTGTGTTAGCCAGGGCCAGTGCCAAGAGCCAGAGATTTAGGCTCTGACTT
This sequence comes from Clamator glandarius, assembly GCA_033459285.1. Taxonomy (NCBI): domain Eukaryota; kingdom Metazoa; phylum Chordata; class Aves; order Cuculiformes; family Cuculidae; genus Clamator; species Clamator glandarius. The sequence goes on along the minus strand of JAUNZM010000621.1, from coordinate 557,134 downwards.
ATTCCCTCCAAAGGAGGTGTCAACCTCAAGCCTTGCTCTGGCTCCACATTCGAGACCTTAGTCCTGCCAGGCCATTTGGAGAAGCTGAGTTGTTCAGGGAGGAGGGAAGAGAGTGGCAGAGGTGGCGTTTCCACCCTGGATGTTTCCTCCACGTCCTGTGTTTGCTCCGCACCACCTATGGCGTGCTGCCTCCTTGGCTTTCCATTCCTCGATCCACAGACTGTGTGCTGCCCACGTGGCTCTTCTGGAGCTACCGCAGAGCAAGGACATGGCAAGCACAACTCTCAGCAGGCATCTTCCCCTCAGCCTAATTTAGTTAAAATCAGCAGGGAAATGTAAAGGTGTATGTGGCTCCTAGATAGCCCCCAACTCAGAGCCAGCCCATCCCTGCTCTCTCGTTTGTTTCTGGGGATTGTGGAGTTCCTCTTGGCTGGGATAAAAGGGATGTGGGGCTGAGGGGGTGACAGACATGCATAATCTCTTGGAGTAGAGATGCCATGCCCCTATCTATCATGACATCCCTGCATTTAGCAGTTGAAGCCAGTTTGGGTTTTGCAAGATGCTGTGTGCTGTCCAAGCAGCGAGCGGCTTCTTGGCAGGACAGGCAGCTGGCAGAGGGATTGCGTAGGACCATGGTGGGCGCCAAAACCTGCTTCCCTGCTTGCCATCCCTTCTCCCAGTAGGGCTGCGGACATTTCATGCTGAAAGCAGCGGTCAGCCAGGGCCACTGTTCCTGAGCTGGCCTACAACGGAAAGGCAGCTTGGTCTGCGAGGACCCAAAATAGACCTTGTATTTCTGTCCTGGGCACAGCTGATGTGTGGAGGATGGAGTCAACCTCAACCTGCCGTAGGCCCAGTGGTTGTTGGCTCTTGCATGTCCATCCCAGCTTCTTTGGGGAGCATTGCTGGTCAGTGGGAAGGAATTGCCCTTCCGTATTTTTGGGAGTTGGGGAAATGGTGACGCCAGGGGATGACAGAGTTGTTCTGGCTCTGGTTTCTCTCCTCCACCCCCCCATTAAATTGGAAGCAGATGTGCAGCCTGGACCAGCCTTAGAAAAAAAAAATTGTTGAGCGGGACAAAATGTGCCCTGCTGCTGTGACAGGCACCCAGCAGGGCTGGCAGCTTGCTGAAGCCCCTCCACCAAGTCCTCTGAGTGCAGGGGCAAGGCTCATTCCCTCTAGCCTTAGGGATGCTCTCCCACCTGCCCAGGGGTCTCAGGGCCATGTGGTTCAGCAGGTGTAGGTCCTGCTTGCTGCCAGCTCTGCATGTTTCTGTTCAACATCTGACTGATAAGAGAAGGAGCCAGAGCTGAAAGGATGGAGCCTGTCCCCTAGGAGGTGGATGTGTCCTGGGGTGTGGGAGGTGGCTAGGTGCCTCGACAGGGGGCTGCTGTGGGCAGGTGCCAGTTGGGTGCTAGCTTCTCCTGCCCTTCATCTCCTGGGCCTCTCTGCACCTGCACTAGACTTTGCTGGGTTTTGCTCCAGAAGCAGTCATGCTTTCAGGGTAAGCCCTGGCCTTGGAGCTCTCCTCGGGGAGAGGAGCCCCCCTAAAGTGCACAGTGGCATTTCAGGCAGGGGAGCATGTTTGGAGTTGAGCTGAGCCCTCCAAGCCTTCTCTGTTGGAGGCTCTGTGCATAGCAGGGACTCCATGCATAACTTGGGGAACAATTTAGAGGGGCTTTTGAACAGCTGCCCTGCCTTGCCCTTTACTACTGGGGTGTTTTGAGGACCTCCTGGCTGCAGCGTAAGCTGTCCCCATCCTTCCTCACCACAGGTTGCTGCCTGCTCAGCTCCCTTGTATCATTCCTGGCCTGACTCTTTCCCAGGTTTGCCAGCTCTGAACTTAGTCCAGGGGCCAGGAACATGACACAATAGAAAAGGAATTCTCTCCCCTCTCCATCCCAGAACCTTGGGGACCACCAGTTTCAGGTGGCCTCCTCCAGTACAGCTCTTGCATTCCAGTATCACTCCCTGAGCAGTGACCTTGGGGTAGCCACAGGTTGCTATTATTAATGGATATGGGCCTACCAAGCCTGGGAGAAGGCAGGATATGGAGAAACTAATATTGCCCCTCTTTCATTCTCTGACTGCGGGTCCCTATTCCCTGGGTTTCTTCCTGTGCATTCATTGAGTCCTTATCTTCAGTTGTGTTCGGCCACAAGCTGGTTTGTTCTCATCGTGTCTTGCTGCGTGCTTCCTCTTTATGGGTCTCACCCTTGCTCCTTTCAGCTGCAGACATGAAGGGGAAATGGAGACACAATTCTGTAGTCATAGCCTGTCTCTCCAACATGCTGTTGCTGCTGCCCAAGGTGTGTCTGACCAAGATATCATCTGTACAAATGGGCATTCGTCTTGAGCAAGCCTGAGCGTGACTTGGGGAGAAGCTACTAAAGCAGAAGAAATGCATCTAGCAGCCATGCCCCAGGTGGTCTTACCTAAGCACTTCCCTAGCCCACCAGGGAGCATCTCTCTTCCCACCTGACTGGGTGTCACCTGCCTGCAGGAGAGCCAGGCTGTGGGCAGGCAGGAACCAGCACTGTTCCTTGTGCTGTGGCGTGGATGGGGTTGCCCCTGCCCTCCTTGCATGGTTGTACGTGGTGATCTGTGCTGCTGCTACACCAGCCCTCAGACTCCTCCATGCAAGGGGGACCAGCTCTCAACTCAGGACTGCCTGTGGTAGCTCCTTGTGCTCTCAGCTGATTTTTACATTAATGATGTCTGATTGTTCTCCCTGGGGTCCTGTAAAATTTTGTCCATTGGGAAGCGGAAATGTGGCTTCCTCCCATTGTGCCTCTTCCCGCTGTGGCACCCGTTCCCGTGCAGCACTCCCCTCCCTGCAGCCCCTGGGCAGAACCAGGCAGCACCTCCACTGGCCACCTGCACCTCAGGGGACTCGCAGCAGCCCTGGGGACGTGGGCTGTGGGGAACTGTCAGTGGCAAAGAATGCCAGGCAAGGATGAAGGTCTGGAGAGAAGTGTCCTCAGACTCCCACTGAACCCATGACACTCCCATAAGAAGGTCCTTCTTCTTCTCTCCTGGAGAAGAGCAGTCTGAGGGGAGACCTTATTGCTCTCTACAACTACCTGGAAGGAGATTGTGGAGTGCAGGGAGCTGGCCTCCTCTCCCAAGTGACAGGGGACAGGACAAGAGGGAATGGCCTCAAGCTCCGCCAGGGGAGGTTCAGGCTTGATATCAGGAAAAAATATTTCATGGAAGGGGTCACTGGGCACTGGAACAGGCTGCCCAGGGAGGTGGTTGAGTCACCTTCCCTGGAGATGTTTAAGGGGCGGGTGGACGAGGTGCTGAGGGGCATGGTTTAGTGATGGGAATGGTTGGACTCGATGATCCAGTGGGTCCTTTCCAACCTAGTGATTCTATGATTCTAATGGCCAGGTAGCATATGCTTGGTGTGACCCTCTGTGCCTGCCCAGCCCTCCTCACCTTCAGGCAACCCCTGGAGGTGCTGAGAGCTGCCTGCGGCACTATCCAGGTCCTGGAAGTGGTTTCTGCCTGTTTTTGGAGGTTTCTGCAGCTGCACTGCGTGGAGCCCTGAGCAAATCCCTCCCTCTGCCCTTGGCAGAAAGGGTCCTTATTTTTCTAAATTTCCAACAAATGGAGCTTGAACCTAGCTCTGGAAAAACATGCCTCTTTCTCCAGCCTGTGAGAAGCAAGTCAAGGTTGTGGCTTGGAGGGGATGGCTTTTTTCCTTGGGGACAGCAGAGTGGGTGCAATCAGGGAGACCAGATGCTCGGAAGAGCCCTACGCATCCAGTCTCTGCAAACAGGCTCCTGGGAGTAGCTTATCTCTCCTTCTGTGACGTTTCTTCAGAAATGATGTCTTCCCCTTAGCTCCTGCCCTTCCAGGCACTGTATCTCCAAAACCACTGGCCTTGGAGTGGGTAACTGCTCTGATATTTGTGGAGCTGTTGGTGGGATGCTAAGCAGGAGCACTTATCTCTGCTCCAGGGGGTTATGTGGGTGCCTGGAGGGGTTTTCCCTGGCCAGAAACCAGGAGAGGTAGGGCTTGGGCACTCACTGCGTGCTTCGGAGAGAGGTGTGTGTGTGTTCATCATGGGGCTGCCATCACTAGGGACCCTTTGTTGATATTTGGCCAGCGCTGTATCAGGGCTGGAAGCCCACTCAGCAGCCCCGGTGGGGAGCTGGACACCTGTGGCCACACAGAACTTGGTGATGGGTAGAAGAGTAGTCCCAGCTGCATTGCCTAGGGGAGTTTTGTGGCTGGCTCTGCTCTGTCACTGCCTGCTCCCCTCTTCCTGGTGGGAAGCCCTTCAGGGATAGCTCTGCATCCCACTGGGCCCAGGGGAATTTGCCAGCTGGCTGGATCACTTTACCTCCCAGTGGTGAGGGCCCCCAAGGGGCCTCTTGGGGCTTCTTGAACTCTCCAGATAAGGGACCTTACAGCTGGCTGGTGTGCACAGTTCAAAACATACCTCATGGCTCAATGATCCCCCTGTGCCTCCCCATACCACCTGGCAGCCAAGATAATAGCCAGTGGTGGGTGCTGGGAGCGGGAACAGCCTCTGTAGCTTCTACTCTGTAAGGAGTTTGTGTGGTGGCTGCAAGCTGCGAGACTGAAGGCAGAGAGGGTCTAAGAGCTGCCTTTCCTTTTGTGCATGGAGGACTGGAGGGAGCAAGGTGAAGTGGGTCAGAAATTTTGCACAGGGACCCTGCCGCACAGGCTGCCTTGCAGGAGGTTATTTCTGCCTGCCAGGCTGTTGTGGTGCAGAGGAGTTTATCTGCATGCAGCTGAGGCAAGGGAAAAGGCAGAAATGCCTCCATCCTGCTCCCTCACTGAGCTCCCTGCTCAGGATGCAGGCATGAGTAGATGGGGGGACCAGATGGCACAGCAAACCTGTTTGCAGAAAGGCAGGGCTCAGAAAAGAGAAGAACAAGCATAATAGGAAGTGTTAGCAGCTCTGTGATGGAAACTGCTTGCAAAGCACATCAGAAGTAGGAAGGCTGCTTTAGCCCTTTGGAGTGACTTGGGGGACAGGAGGAAAAGAAGTCACAGCAGAAAAGCCACATGAAACTTTCCTCTGCATCTGCTCCAGAGGAGCCTAAGCAGTTTCTTCTATCTTCTTTTGAGGGGCTCCTCAGATTTTCTGGAGAGGAAAGATTAGAAAGCAAAGCTACAAGTTGCCAGGGCAAGGCTGTGTTCACCAGAAGAAGCCAACTGTCACGTGTGGCCTCTAGTCATTCACAACTGCCCCAGCCCTGGGGACTGGGAGGGTGGGAACGATGTGTCCTTCATTTCCAAGAAAGGCTGGAGGGAACTTCAGGGAAAAGCTGACTGGTGAATCTACTGCGCCTCCCAGGCACGTGTGCAGGGATGTGGTCTGTGGTCAAGTGGGGAGGCACTTGCTGAGGGTCCCCCAAGCTGGGACAGTGCTTCGTAGGGACTGTAGGCCCATGGTACACACCCTGCTTCCCAAAAAAAGCATTCAACCAGGACTTTCAGTGCTGTTTGTAAGGGAACTGTCTGGTCAAGAGGGAAGGTCCTCACATGGCCCCATAATTGGTACAAAAACAGGAAGGAGAGTGTAGGAGTCAGCGGTCAGATCTTGCTGTGGAAAGAGATGGCTGTGTTGGGTCCCATATTTTTTCAATGTGTTTGTGAGTGACCTGGAAAGGCAAATGAGCAATGAGATGACAGGGCTTGCGGAGGTGATTGGATTACTCAGGTTCATGGGTGCAGGCTAGGAAGAGTACAGGACACCATTACAACATTGGGCAGTAAGCAGATGAAATTCAGTTTAGATAAATATCAAGTGGTAGATGAGGGTGGGGGGAAAAGAAGCCCCATATCCACAAACAAGATTACATACTGAGCTGGCCACTTGCAGCAATGCTTGGGGCCGTTTCAGATCGGACGGTGTGCATAAAACTGCATCAAATCATCTTTGTGACTGATAAAGCAGAAACAACACAGGAAAGCCTTGTGCTGCTCTTCAAATTAACATCCCACCCCCTCGCAGTCCATGTGTGCCCCAGCATCTCTAAAAGGGCCGAGGGGAGCCGGGAAGGTTGGGAGGAAAGCAACAAGGAGGACCAAAGGCGTGGAGCTGTGCCTGGATGACTAAGTGAGCTAGAATTTCTCTGTTTGGAAAACGTGTTGTAGGGTGGATATAATACAGGCCTGTAAAGCTGTGGCTGGCATGGAGAAGCCACTCCATTGTTGATCCACGCTTTGATGGTGAGGGAGCAATGGCCAGGGTCTTGTGTGTGGGCAGAGATGCTCTCCTTGCTCAGAGGCTCCCAAGTTAGAGGAGGAAGCAGGGATTTCACAGAAGTGAAACCTGCCATGGGCTACAATATACATCAGCAGCATATGCTTCTGAGGGGCATTAGTCTATGCCTATGCCATTCTTAACCTCTCTTGACATCTGCTTTTGCCCTCTGATGGAGACTGGCTTTTGAGCCAGACCAGCCTCTGATTTGACCCAGAGCACCCTTATTTTGTGAGGGCTTGCGTTTGTCCCAGCACTGTGGTGATGGTGCAAAATTGCACACACTCATACGTCTTGTGAAATACAAGGACATATCCTCATAGCTGAAGGTGGAGGCAGGCAGGACGCTGCCCAGCAGGCTGGTTCCCTGGACCCCAGCATGAGGTAGGAGGCCCTGTGAGCAGTGTGGTTAGAATTTGGGCACGTATGTGAAATCTCACTAAACAGGCAGTCTCGGAGTGTTTCCCATCCTCCAGCTGAGGCACGGCCACCAGGGCTTTACGTCATTCACATACCCATGCTGGGCTTGCGCCCTGCCTGCAGGTAAACCTCGACAAGCCCCCAGATCAGCCTTCTTGCCAGGAGGGCTCTGGTGTCACCTAGGGGGGTGAGCGGATATAGGGGATGGGGTGAAGCCTGGGAAGGCATCTGGCCCTGCCCTGTCTTGGCCGCATGCGGAGGAAATGCTGACCTTATTCCTGCAAAGTGATCCCCTACAAGTGGCGGAAGGAGGACACGAGGTGCTCACCTCTGGGCCAGCCAACAACCTCATGTCTAGGGACTGCAAAGATGGTGCTACGTGTGGTGTGTTTGTAAAGGGCTTTTTCTTTAAATAGCTGGTGTTTCTGAGTGTAAACTCAAAGCGTAGCTGTTAGGCACAGTGAAGTTGCTATTGAGTGGAAAGCCAAGCATGTGCTGGCTCACCTTAGATGAAGCCAGCAGAAGCAGGAGAAAAGGCAATGCGTGGGAAGGGAGAGGAAGGGAAATCTCAGAAGCCTGGTGACAAACAACTGCCTGCAGGTGTGGCTGTCCTGCAGTGCAAGTTTTTCTGCAGAGGTTAGGTGGTTTTGCTGACAGCTGGCCCTGCTATGGTCTCCCAGGGCTTGGCTGGCAATGGGACTGCGCGTTGTCCAGTACCACAGGTGTCACTTAGTGTCTGTCAAGTCCTTTGTGTGGTGTGAATGGGCAATTAAAATTGTGTCATTTCTTGTTTGTACGTGCTCAAAGGTGCTAGCCTCTGGTTTCTTAAGCCCACTCCTCGTCATCTTGCTCCTTCTGCTTACGAGTTGTTTCCAAGGGGATAAGATACATTGCTCTATGCCCAGGAACAAAACAAATGTCTTTACACCAAGACCCTGCATTGCTCCTTCTTTTCCCTGTCCCCCTGGCTGGTGGCCAGGCTAACCATCAGGAGATTCCTCCCAGAGGTGTTCAGAGCTGTGCTGTCCAGCCCCTATGTGGCTGGAGAATAATTTCCCTCCCCTGGCCCCTTATGGTAGGGCTGCACTTGCAGAGTGGCAGCAGGATTGCCACCTGTTGCTGGTGTTGGTTTGTGTGACTTTTTCTGTTTGTTGTAGGGTTGTTTTTAAGGGCTGGCAGCTGGACACATTTCCTGCTGTAATGAGTGCTGACCCGTGTGCCCCTTGGCAGGCACTGGCTCTTTATGAAAAAAATAGGAGACGGAAAACAAACAGAGCAGGCAGGAGACTGCAGCCGGGCAGCTGAGCAGTGCCCACTGAGGAGGTCAGGCTCCTGATGCAGGGATGTGGGCACTCTCCGGATGGAAGCAGGAGGTGGCCAGGAAAGCAGTACGGCGGAGCAGTATGCAGTGCCCTGCCCCGAGCCCCCTGCCTCCTCCCCAGTGCACTCAGCTCCTGCCACCTCTTCCACAACACACATCCCTTCCTCCCTGCCCTAGGTGCCTGGGCAACAGGACCCAGGCTGTGTGCCAGCTGTGGTACCTAATACCTCTTCTCCTCCACCAATGCCTCTAGACCCACATGGCCCTAGCCCCTGTGACTTGAGCCAGGGCCTGACGCTCACCTTCAAGAGCAGGGGGGTGTGGAAGGGTGGGGACTGTGCCGCCTTCAAATATCCTGAACACAGGGCTTACCTTGGCTCCATCCTTCCCAGGTACGTCCTCAGGGTCATTCCCTGCCCTGGTTTCTTGGGACACTGATGTGTCCTGGTGGGGGACTGGAAGGGGGGCCAGAAGCTTGGATGGGCAGTTTGTCAAGGGCTTTCTGGGGTCCAGTGCAGGGAGCTGGGCTTCTGCCTGTTTGGGAGAGAGAGCTGTTTGCTTGGGGGCAAGCAGTGATCCTGGCGGTGTTTCTGTGTGTGAGGGGGTGGCAGTTGTGCTTGCAGATCCCTCTGCTAATCCCAGGTCATGGCTTGGGGCATCTGCCCACAGAGGCACTGGCAGTATGCTGGGAGAGTATTTTGGGATGTTTTCTCTGCAAGCACAGGTCATGCCCTGTCCTGCCCTGAGCTGTCTTCGTGGGAGGGCAGAGGAGCTGCATTGCAGCAGGCTCTGGCGCCAACAGGATGGCACCTGCCAGGCTGATGGGGCTCTCGGTCCAACGTGGGGCAGGCATACTTGTCATCCTGCTCTGGCTTTTCCAAGCAACTAACAGCCATCATAAATCCCTCTCTGCATCCTGCTGGCTATGTTTTGGCTTCGTTACAGCTATAGGTTTCCCAGCCTGCAGGACAACACCAGGGGAGGAGGTGAGCTGTGCCCAGAACCGGGCAGCCACTTGTGACAAGGACCGGGCTCTGCTGCCTTTAAGCGTGACGGGTCTTGCAGGGACTACAAATCCCAGCATGCTGTTTCGTGCCCGCCTCCTTGCCCTACCTGGCAGGGTGCAGGCAGGGATGCTGTAACCGGCAGCAGCAGCAGCAGCGTGGGTGGCTGAGGGGCATGTCCTGGAGGGTCGCGGGACTCAGTGCCGGGAGCCCTGCCACATATGAAGCCCTAGGAGAGGTGCTGGAGAACCCCATGCTGTGCCATCCGGACTGGAAAAGGACAAGGCAGGCCTGCAGCTTCTCTGAGGCAGCTAATCCCTCTCTGCCCCAGGAAGAAGGAGGGGGCAGGGGACAGGGAGGAAAGGTCCCTTCTCAGGGGCCCTGGGGCTTTCCGTAGGGAGAACAATGCGAGGGTGGTGGCAAGGTCTGGGCAGGTGGTGATGGGGAAAAAGGAGTGGTGGGTACCGAGGAGCAGACAACGGTGCCAGGGACGCCCTTAGCTTTCCATGGTGACCCAGAAAGGGCTGCGAGAGCTCCAGGAAACTGGAAATTGGAAATGGGGGGATTGTGTGGTTCTGGCTGGAGTGGTTGCTGAAATAAGTGTGTCTTTTATGCTACTGTGCCCTTGGCGTTGGAGGGTCATGAGGAGGACAGGTGCAGGCACAGCTCGGTGCACGTGCTTTACTCACAGCCCCAGGATTGGGAGCAGAGAAAGCTGCAGGCTCACAAATCCCTTAAGAGCCTGCTGCAGAGTAGCTGGGCAGCTGGCACCAACCATCCTGTGCATCTCAGGAAAGCAGTATCTCTATCAGAGGGAAGGCTTGGTGTCCCTCAGCCTGCAGAGTTAAGGCTGTGTAATACAGCCCTTTGGCCGAAAGACATTGAGCCACAGGTTTCCAAAGCTGTTGTGCTGTGCTCTCACTGTTTGCTGACTCTTTTTTGTCTCATGGTATTGTAGAGCACGCAGCCAGCAGCACAACTAGGGGTTCAAACCAGCACTACCTCTGCCTGGCCTGTGTCACTCACTCCCCCATAAAATCCTCTGTTTGCTTTCCAGACGGAGACCAGCCACAAGACTTGCTGGAACCTGTGCTGACACTTGCCGCACAAGATGACAGCAAGAGACGGGCCCCAGGACAGGTAATACCAGGCTCTGGTATAGGTGTAGGGGCACATCTAGGTTACCAGGAGGTGAGGGAGGACAGGGGGACCCAGCATCTGCATGGGCTACCTCTCCTGCATGTTCACTGGGCTACTGAGCTGTCCCTTCCCCGAATTGCTCTCTCCATCACCTTTTCCATAGCAAACAAGTTGTAAACAGCCCTTGGTGCTGGGACGCACCTGGTGAGCTTGACTCCCTCCCAGCTTTGGCAACAGCCACTGTGCTTCAGGGTGCCATGTGCTGAGGAGCAGCCAGCCCACTCCTGCCTCTGTACCCTCCTGAAGAAGGCCTCCACAGCTCCTCTGTGGTGCCATATCTCCTCTGGCAGCCCAGGCCTGCAGGGGTTATGGGGCAGGGCAGTACATTTTGTCCTCCCTCCTCCTCCTGATGCCTCCCATTGTGGGGTCAGGGACAGTCAGAAGCGATGCCTGTTCCCCGCCCTGCTCATCATCCCACTCCAAACTGCTCTCTTGTCTCCACAGGTACAAGGCTGTCTGGCTGATCTTCTTCATCCTAGGCCTGGGAACACTGCTGCCATGGAATTTCTTCATGACCGCCCGGGAGGTGAGGGCTTCCCACCTGCTGCTACCCACAACACTAAATGTACCCTGTCACGTCTAGGGACACGACGTATGTGTGACACCACAGTGTAGAACCCCTGTGTTTGCACAAAAGAGACAGAGCGTGGGTGACCTTGGTGCGACCATTGGCACTGAGGTGGCAGGAGGGCTGGGCATGGGGCAGAATGGGGACAAGGGTGGCCTGAGTGTGCTGAGGGAAGACCTCACAGCACCTTGGCCCCACCAGGCTGCTTCCCTCGCAGTATTTCATCAGACGCCTTGCGGACCCAGAGCTGATAAGCCACCTCCAGAACCAGACCAGTGAGGTTGTCTTGCCGATCTCCTACCTGCAGTCTATGTTTGACAACTTCATGACTCTCTGCGCCATGGTGCCCCTCCTCATCTTCACCTGCCTCAACTCCTTCATCCACCAGCGGTGAGCTTTGCCCATCCTTGTCCTTGCCAGCCCCCACTGGGCTGCACAGCCCTGCCCCATCCTCCTGCTCCAGCACTGAGCCAAGCTGCAGCCTGTTCAGCCAAGTCAAAGGCAAAACACTGGTCTCCTGTGCTGGGGTTTGGCTAGGATTCCTACGGGACAGCTTGGCACCAGCCTCACAGGCTTTTGAAGGGTGGATTTTCCTCACTGAATTCCTTTTTTTCAGGATTCCCCAACAGATCCGCATCTTAGGCAGCCTGGTGGCCATTGGGCTGGTGTTTTTAGTTACTGCAGTCATGGTGAAGGTTGACATGGAGCCTCTTCCCTTCTTTGTCTTCACTATGATCAGCATCGTCTTCATCAACTGTGAGTGAGGCAGCAGGGGGGGAAGGAAGTGGGCATAGCCTCATGGCTGGGGCTGATCTCACTGGGAGAAAAGCATGGGTCTCACTGCAGGAGAGCCAAGGAATAAGGGGATCTGCCTTGCCTCACAGGGCAGGGGCCTTGGCTTCCCACAGAGGTGCACTCCATCCTTGCCTTTGGTTTCTCAGTTCTGCTTATCTTCCCCTTTTGCAGCCTTTGGTGCCATCCTCCAGAGCAGCCTCTTTGGACTGGCAGGGCTCCTGCCTGTCAGCTACACAGCTCCCATCATGAGTGGACAGGGCTTGGCAGGCACCTTTGCAGCCTTGGCAATGATCTTCAGTATTGCCAGTGAGTAATCCCTGCCCTGTGGGTGCCAGGGCCTTCCTAGGGCTTGCTGTCAACAGGATCTGCTGGGGTCATGCTGTAAGGTTGAGGGGAGATGCCAGCAGAGCCTTGTTCCTCTCAGCCGTTTTCATCTTCTTCCTTTTTCCCTGTCTCTTCCCTTCCTGTACTCCCAGTTGGTGCCCAGCAACCTGAGAGCTACATTGGTTACTTCACCACGGCCTGTGTGGCGATTGTGCTGGCAATCTTCTCCTACATTCTTCTGCCTCGCATGGTGAGATGTTATCATCCTGGTAGGGAAGGGTGTGGGGACAAAGAACCTTTGCACATCACGACACAAGGACCGGGGCCCACCAGCACCCCAGCCTTGGCTCCTATCAGCCTCCACCTCGGGGGTCAGGGCAAGCTCTCCCCTGTCACGATTGAGCTCTCTGGGATACTTTCTGCCTCAGATATCCCAACTGCCTTGGGGTACTGTGGAATTGAGCCCATGGGTAAGCAGGGAAGTGTCAGTATCAGACATAAAGGGGAAGGAATACTTTCCCCATACTGCATCTGCCCCTATTGCCCGTGTCTGCCATTACCACACAGCTCCTGGCAGCCACCTTCCCTCACGCCTGAATGAGTTCTCCATGGCTGTCTCTCTGCAGGATTTCTTCCGATACTACTTCATGAAGGACAAGACAGAGTATCGTGTGTATAATGCAGAGCTGGAGACCAAGAGAGACCTGATTAAGAAAGGTGAGGGGTTGAGAGGTGGAAAGGGAAGGAAAAAGAGGAAGAGCTGAGAGGAAGAATGAGATAGAATGACTAAATTAGATCTCAGCTTTCTGGGGGTCTGCTATACTCTAATTGTGTCTTTCCCTACAGATGAGCCTAATGCGATGGAGCAGAATAACTCAAAGATCATCCCTATCCACAACCCTGGCGAGAAGCCCTCAGTCATTGCTATTTTTAGGAAGGTCTGTAGTTGCCAGCAACTCCTGCCCTGTTGGAGAGCATGGAGGGGGAAGACCAGGCCTGCACTGGTCTCTTGCCCTGTGTTTGGTACCAGTCTTTTTTCTTTTATCTGCCTAGCTCTGGGTTATGGCTGTGTCTGTCTGCTTCATCTTCACTGTCACCATTGGCGTCTTTCCTTCCATCACAGCGAAGGTGTCCACTGTCCTCGGAAAGGGAAACAAATGGGGTAAGTGTGGCCAAGGGTGGAAAATGGGAACAAGGTAAATGGGAGAAAAGAAAATGGGGCTTGAAGTAGTAGGTATGCCTGAGGGGAGTAGGAAACCACTGTGCATGATGTGGATACCGGCCTGGATGGGAAACCATTCCAGCCCTTACTGGCAAACAAGGAAGACATAGACCCGAAAGACAGTCTCCATGCAATTGGTGGGAGGGCCTGGGGCACCCTTGGTTTTTCAGTGAGTTCTCCTCCTTATGTAGGTCTCTACTTCATCCCTGTCTCCTGCTTCCTGCTCTTTAATGTCTTCGACTGGATGGGACGGAGTCTCACTGCCCTCGTCACATGGGTAAGCATGGGGCAGGGAGCAAATGCCAGGCAGTCTCCTTCCCCAAGCCCCTCAGCCACAGCTCTCACTGGGGCTGCCATCTTTGACTTGGAGCAGGAAGGAGGTGCAGAGCTGATTCCTGCCTTGGCTTTAAGTCCTAAGGAAAACCACAGTGTTGCCCTCTCATTCTCCCACCCATCTTTCAGCATAGCTTGGATGAAGCTGCCTCCTCCATTTCAGCCTCTCTGTAACCAAACCTTCATTCCAGCTATGCAAACAGGCAGGCACGATGGTGGCAGCGAAAGAGGGTGAAAGACAGGGCAGTCCAAAGTAAAACCTCTGGCCTCTACACAGGACACAGCTGCTTTAAAGAGCCTCATCCTGGGAGCAGGGTAGAGCCATGCCACATGAATCACAGAGGTCCTCTTGCTCCCATCTTCCCTGCCTGGCTCAGAGCTGCTGGCACTGAGTGATGGGAGCTGTAATGGGGGTGGGTGAGGAAAAGGACTATAGCGTCTGTCTCTCTTCCTGCCCACCCAACCGCCCCCCAGACGCTGTTTTCCCCTGTATTGTTCAAGGTGTTTGTTTAGAGAAGCTTCTCAGCACCACACGCCATGGGGTCTGTCCAGGCCTGGCTTCCCTGCAGCTTGGAGCTGCTTCTCTCCTGGCCATCACTGCTGGCTGCCCTAAGCCTTGGCCGTGAGCCATATTGCCTGGTGTCCAGGCCACAGCCTCTGTGGTGGGATGACCCAGGAGGAGACATTTCCAAAACAAGGCTGTGTGGAAAGTCAGACTGTGTGTGGTTAGGGCCTTATTTCCTTGGTTGGGGCCCCGCTTGCTCCTTTTCTCCTCCTCAAACAGGAGAGGCTGCTGCTCTTGCCAGTTTGCCCACAGACGCAGCAACTGGCCTGACCTCAGCTTCCCTCTGTGCTCATGAAGTGTCCTGTGGCTGTGCCATTCCAGACTGTTCTCAAGGCAGCTGTGGGTCTCTCCTGAGCCGAGACCAGTGGGCCCTGTCATCTATGACTGTGGCACCTCACTAGCAGGATCCTGGATGGAGCCAGGCACATCTCATGCCTGGCTCGGCCTTGGTCCCAGCTGTGGGGACAACACAGGGGGAGAGTGTCTCCTTCATCCCAACCTCCTGTGTCCAGGAACTCTGTTAGGGTTTGAGGTGATCTGTGCCTTTCCCAGCACTGTCCGAAACAGCCTCAGCTTAATTCCTTTCCCAGATTGCTGGATATTACCCCACTTGGCTGAGGGATGGCATGGGAAGCCAAAGAGCCGGTTAAAGCTCATTTTGCAGGCCCTGAGGTGCCAGAGGAGATTTACCTCAGGCAGCTTTGTCCTGCATGGTGGTTTGCTGCAGGAGGAGATTGGTGAGCATGCACAGGGCTCTTTCCTGGAGCCTGTCTGTTATTTCCAGCAAGGGCTTAACAGTCACTCACAAGCCTAGCTTAGTATTTTGGCCCTAGTGTGCTACTTTCCAAGTCCACTGGGATAGGAATTCCAGACCTAGAAGGACGTCCTTACCATAGCACGTGGTGATGCTGAAGAGAAAGTCTCTCAGCAACTTTGCCATCTCTGTGGCTCCTCTGCAGCCTCAGCACAGTAGCGACAGATTCTGTGTAGCACTTGCCAGCATGCCATGGGATGGGGAATTGCCACTCTTCCAGCTGCTCAGTGACCTATGCTTTTCTCCCAGCCCGGGAAGGACAGCTGCCTCCTGCCATTGATGGTGGCCCTCCGTGTCGTCTTTATCCCTATTTTCATGCTGTGCAACGTGCAGCCCCGTGACTACCTCCCTGTCATATTCTCTCATGATGCCTGGTACATCATCTTCATGATCTTCTTCTCCATCTCCAATGGCTACCTGGCCAGCCTTTGCATGTGCTTCGGACCCAAGTGAGTAAGAGCTGGGGAGAGGGGAACTTTTCATTACACCCTGGATGCCAGCCCCAGCATGACTCCTGGAGTCTGGCTCTGCCCAGCTCTGGCATCTGGAGAAGGGGCTACAGGCACAGAAGGGAATTGCCACCCCACCTCAGGGACAACAAACCCTAGTGTCTACTCTCCCAGCCTTGTGCCTCCATATCCTAGAGATGGAAAGCTGCTGTTGGGGCTGTCCATTTCCTCCACCTCCCATGCTGGAGAAGGGGCTGGACACAGCGGGGATTTGCAGGGGAATGAAGTGTGGCACAGCACCCACAGTAGGGTGAGCAGCCTTCCCCAAAGCAGGAGTCCATGGGGAGCTCAGCCACGTGGGCTGCAGTGCATGGGGCAGGAGGCAGGGAGGTGTGTCCCGGGTGCCAGGAGCTTCAGGGCAGCCTGCCTGATGTACTTTTTCCTTCTTTACCAGCCCAAAATATGAAGGCAGGCTCTTGGAGCCAGGGTTGGTTTGGTCTTGCTGTTCCTCTGCTGCAGAGGAACACAGCTTCTGGCTCCTCTGTGGCTTCCTCCATTGAACTCACAGTAGGGCACTGTGCATGCATCCCTGAGGATGGGTCTGACACCTGTTTCTTTCCTAGGAAAGTACTTGCTCATGAAGCAGAGACAGCTGGAGCTATCATGGCCTTTTTCCTGTCGCTGGGCTTGGCCCTAGGAGCTGCCACCTCCTTTCTGTTCCAAATTCTTATCTAGCAGAGACACATGGAGGGTGCAGGGACACTGGGCGATGGCTCCGCATCCTCCTCCAAGGCCCTGGACATCTCGGTGCTGTGGAGAGATAACATCTGCCAAATCACACTGCCACGGCAGCCGTGACACCCAGGGACAGTTCCACTCCTGCAGGGTTTGCCTGGCTGCTGCCACGCTCGGATGTGTGATGCCTTCAGGCCTACGTGCCTTCTCCTTCCCCACGCTGTGTGTGTGTGTGTGTGTGTGTGTGTGTATCTAAGACACTTGGGATCTCACAGAGGTCCAGCTGCCTCCTACGCTGTATAATTTCCCAAGCTCAAGGCCAAAAGCCATTTGCAGCCTCCTCCTCTCTGACAGAGTTGAAGGCTGGTATCCAGTGTTATTCCCTCTCTTGCCCTTGTTCCCAAGGCACCTAGGGACTTGCTCTCCTCTCCTTTCAGGGGTTCTGGAAACATCTGACACCACTTCTGCTGGTGAGACTTGCAAATGGGGAGGAGAGCCCCAGCAGCCTTGCTATCCCTGCTGTCTGCTAGACACATGCCCCTGCAAAGCAGCATCCCATGGACGCAGACATCCATGTCCCGCCTACATAAAGTCTGTGACTAACCTGATGGAGGAGGAGGTCTCCACAAACCCACCTTCTCCCCCTCTCCTTGACTTTATTCCCTATTTTTGGGGGGGTTTTGATGATTTTTGTCGTTTTCTTTCTGCCTCCTGGTTGTGTGACATGTGGTCCCATTGTGGGCTGCAAGAGGAGAGGAGACAACTCTGTTCCCACTTTCCATCTGTGCTGCAGGGGAAGGCCAGACCTCTCCCTTGGCTTTCCCATCCCTCGTCTGTGTATATGTGTCTGTACAGTTGCCATTTTCTATAAAAAGATTGAAAAGCCCAATTGGGTATGTGTGTATGCCTCCAACATCACAGGGGAGAGGACTACAGAGGGGCAAGGGACAAAGGGAACGGGCACTGGCATTTCTTTGGCATCTTTGGTGCCTCTTGTAGCCAGCAGCATCAGACGGTGAAGCAGTGTGTGCATTCCCAGCACTTACAGGCACAGAGGCTCTGCTACAGGGGCACAGCCAGCATGAGAAGGTGTTGCTCTCAGCACCTCTGATGACGGGATACACCTGCACTTTTTGGTGTGCAGTGACTTGTGACACATGCATGTGGGAACTTTCTTTGTGCCTGGGAACAGCTGGAATGCCATCTCCTGATACTGGGAGGGGGGATTACATCACCATCCCTTCATCCCACATCGTGCACAGCCATTGCCAACTCGGCCTCCCCAGCCAAAGGCTGTAGGTCCCAGATCCTCATCCCACACCAGCTTCCTTTGCAGTGGCCAGGTGTTGCTCCAGCTTTACATCGTGATACCGTGTGCCTGCAGCTGCAATGGAGAGGATAAGGCATGAGATTAGTTATTGCCCTTAGACACTAAAAATACGGCTAATTCTAACACTGGTTTCCAATGCTTTGCTATCAGACCCTGATACAATCCCTACAGCCTATCCACACCACCAGAGCTTGTCCCGTCCCAGAGCTCCAGGTTACACCCAGCCTCAGGATGGCACGGCTATAAGGATCTCAGCTTCAGCGGAAGCCACAGCATGGAGCTAGGGCAGCAGGAACCCTCTTCCCATTTAGGCCCAGACCCCATGGTTGCAGGGAGACGAGCAACCAGGGCAGAGGGCTCTGCCTGTGACCTCTGTGTAAATCTCTGGAAGCATTTAACACCTCTCTGTAAATCTGGAAGCACTTTACACCTCTGCCCATGTGCAAGAGGGCTCCTCCACTGCCTGCTGTGGGAAACACCTGGGTAGGCTGGATCAATGGGCCAAGGCTGACTGTATCAGATTCAACAAGGCCAAGAGCTGGGTTTTGCACTGGGCTCACAACAACCCTGTGCAGCACTACAGGCCTGGGGAAGAGTGGCTGGAAAGCTGCCCAGTGGAGAAGGATCTGGAGGTGCTGGTCAACAGCCAGCTGAATATGAGCCAGCAGTGTGCCCAGGTGGCCAAGAAGGCCAATAGCATCCTGGCTTGTATCAGAAATGGTGTGGCCAGCAGGACCAGGGAAGTGATTCTGCCCCTGTACTCAGCATTGGTGAGGCCACACCTCAAATCCTGTGTTCAGTTTTGGGCCTCTCACTACAAGGAAGACATTGAGGTCCTGGAGTGTCTCCAGAGAAGGGCAATGACAGTGGTGAAGGGGCTGGAGAACAAGTCTTATGAGAGATGGCTGAGGGAACTGCAGTTGTTTAGCTTGAAAAAGAGGAGGCTGAGGGGAGACCTTATCACTGTCTACAACTACCTGAAAGTAGGTTGTAGTGAAGGGGGTGTTAGTCTCTTCTCCCAAGTGACAAATGACAGGATGACAAACAATGGTCTCAAGTTGCATCAGGGGAACTTTAGATTGGATATTAGGAAGGATTTCTTTACTGAAAGTGGTGAAACACTGGAACCAGGCTGCCCAGAGAAGTGGTGGAGTCACCATCCCTGGAGGTATTCAAAAAACGTGTAGACATGGCACTGTCTGAGATGGGTTAGTAGGTGAGGTGGTTTTCAATTGACAACTGGACTGGATGATCTTAGAGGTCCTTTCCAACCTTAGTAAGTCTATGATTCTATGAAATAGTCCCCTGACAGGGCTCCCTGACACCCCTCTCCGTGGCACTCAGAGGGACATGGGTTCATGTCCCTCCAAGCACCGTGGAGATGGGTGGCAGGGACCCCTGGCTTCATGCTGTCCCAGCAGTGTCCTGGTGCTGAGGGATGCACGACTGCTTCCACCACGGTAGCCACCACTAAGCAGCAATACTGTCCAGTGCAACAGGCAGAGGCAGGTGGGGAACTGTGTTCCTGAGGGTGGCCAGGGCTGTAGAGCTGCAGTAGGAGCCAGGGTGGGAGGAGATGGTGAGCAGCATGACCCCTGTGCCTATAAAAGGCACCTGGGGAGGGTTGTGGCTCTTTTCCCAGTCCATTACCCCTGGCACAGTAAGGAAGCTGCACCCACTGGGCCCAGGTTGGGTGTCCCCACTGTTTCCCCAACCCTGGTGCTACCGGCTTGTAATTGCCTTGCAGATGCCTGAGGAAGTACAGCACAAGGAGGAGGAGGTTGTGTAGATGTCTGCCTTCCAGGCTCAGCTCATGTCTCTCATCATTAATACCTTCTACTCCAACAAGGAGATCTTCCTGTGGGAGCTCATCACCAATGCCTCTGATGTGAAAGACACACACTGCTTAAATACTAGAGATCCTATTGTGCCCCCTGCCCGCTCCAGCGCTGACGAAGATCAGTTCAACCTGCCCACATGGGGTCTTTGGGGAAAGGGTAGCACCACAGCAGCTGGTTTTCCTTCCTGGCTCTGCAGCATGTTTCTGTGGAAGGGCAGCTGGAATTCAGGGCCTTGCTGTTCATCCCACATCATGGTCCTTTTGACCTCTTTGAAAACAAGACGAAGAACATTAAACTGTATGTGAGGCATGTCTTCATCATGGGTTGTTTAGCCTGGAGAAGATGAGGCTGAGGGGAGACCTCATTGCTCTCTACAACTACCTGAAAGGAGCTTGTGGAGAGCAGGGAGCTGGCCTCTTCTCCCAAGTGACAGGGAACAGGACAAGAGAGAATGGCCTCAAGCTCCGCCAGGGATGGTTTAGGCTAGATATCAGGAAAAAATATTTCACAGAAAGAGTCATTGGGCACTGGAACAGGCTGCCCAGGGAGGTGGTTAAGTCACCTTCCTTGGAGGTGTTTAAGGGACGGGTGGACGAGGTGCTGAGGGGCATAGTTTAGTGGTTGATAGGAATGGTTGGACTTGATGATCCAGTGGGTCCTTTCCAACCTGGTGATTCTATAATCATGGACAGCTGTGATGAGCTCATCCCTGAATACCTTAGAGCCCTTTGTTTCAGCCTCCCACTGTGGAGCTGGGACTCCCACAGCCTGTGGTACTGCTCTCAGTACAAAGCGGCTGGCTGAGGCACTGGCCAGTGTCGGGTCCACAGCAGTCACTGTCTTAGCACTTCTCTTGTAATGAAGCTCAGAGCACCTAACCTGACTCCTGTTTTCATTTCCCCTGCACAGTCTTCCTCCAGGGTGTTGTGGACTCAGGGGACATGCCTCTGAGCATCTCTTGTGAGATGCTCCAGCAAAGCAAGAACCTCAAGGGGATCCACAAAAACATTGTGAAGAAATGCTTGGAGCTCTTCTCTGAGCTGGCAGAGGACAGAGAGAGCTAAAAGACATTTCACAAGGCCTTTTTCCAAGGATCTGAAGGTGAGCTGGACACCCTGCACCTGGAGGGAGGGACACCTGACCTGCCTGCCTCAAGAGCGGGCTTGCCCCTGTGCCATGTCTTCTTTGTGTGGATATAAGAGTTGAGCAGATCTTGCAGATGCCCCAGAGAGCCTTTGTGGGCAGCTGGCCCCTTTGGTTGCCCTTAGTGCCAGGGCCCAAATTGTTGGAGTGTGAGCAGAGATAGTTGTATCTGGGGGTGGCCAAGTGCATGTAAATCCCATCCTGGGGACTTCATGCATCTCTTCTGCCCCCAGCTGGGCATCCAAGAGGACTCAACCAAACCAAAACCACCTTTTGGAGCTGCTGTGCTACCACATGTCCCGGTCACAGATGAAGTGACTTTGCTTTTGAGTATGTGTCCCATATAAAGGCGACCCAGAAGACTATCTACTACATCACAGGTGAGCCACAGCTCCTCCATGCCCTAGAGAAGTGGAGGCAGCATACATGCCTACCCATTTCATGTCTGCTTAGAAGGGATCTACTCCCACTTGCTGCCACTGACTCCTTGGTGGTGTCCCCTGTTTTTTTGGATTTGTTTAGTTGGGGCTGTTTGTGCAAGGGCAGAAGGGCATGATTCCCTGTTTGTCAGTAGTGAATGATTCAGGCTTGAGGCCTGTGTCGTCTTTCTGCTTGTGTAGGAATAACTGATAGAGAGCAGAGGTGAGGAAGCATCAGGCTTTCCCTCTCTCCCCTCCATGGGGTCTCCCATGTTCCCAGTAGGCATCAAACATTGCCCTTGTTCCACTAGGGTGGGAGAGACCTTACTCTGAGCTGCTGCCTCTCCAGATGTCCAGGGTAGGATACTGAATTTCAGTTGCTGTTGGTTTGTTCTACTGGAATTAAGGTATCAAAGACCATGTTTTATGCAGCAGGGTTCCTTTTGTTTCATGCCCACTATATGAACGGGAGGGGCCTCAGCACGTACCCGAGGGAATTGGGCTGCTGGTCTCTCTCTCCTGCTTGACTGGTTGTCAGAGCCCTGCTTTAGTTGATCTGCCCAGCCACCATGAAGATGAGAGAAACACCCGTGAGGACATCTCCAGCACGCAGCAGTTGTCTACCCAGAGCACTGCATGCCCCACAGCCTGGGAACAAAACTTTTCAGCTGGCATATGTCAACTGTGCCAAGACCCGAGCCTGCATCACTGCTGACTGGTCTGATCTGAGTGTCCCTGGGGGCAGGAGCTGTGGCAGGAGCCATCTGCCTGTTGCCCAGCAGTGTGGAGCAGGGGGTGGAGTGACAGCTCGGGACTGTGCTGGGGCTGTCTCTCCTCAGCTCTTTGGCTAAACTGTTCTTGCTCTGTGCTCTAGACTCCACCTTTCCTCCCACCTTCAGCCTGCCCTCTCCGGGCTTCTGCAGCCCTGGGGAGTTTGGCAGTATCTGGCCACCCCCTGGCTTTCGTCCCAGGTGACAGAGAAAGTGAGGCATCAACTCTGATTCATGCACCCCTTGCACTGAGTTCACACTCCAGGAACAGGGTTTGTCACCCTCAGCCACCATGGCCCCCGAGGGTTGTCAGGGAGAAGTGACACCAACATCAATTTCTCTTGCTGGTGGCTTGCCAGCAATCACAGTCACAGAATGGAGTGGGCTTTAGCCAGTATCTGTCTTCAACAGGGAGGGAGGAGGCAGAGCCTGCTGGAGTCCTTCACTGCTCACCAAGGCACTGTAGGGCACTGCTGCAAGCATGACAGCTGCTGGAGTGCAGGCTGCTAGGGTAGTGCTGGAGCTGAGCTCGCAAATGCATGTAGGGTGGTTTTCTTACCCTGAGATAGGAGGAAAAAAATTGTTTAAAAGTAAGATTTCTCTCTGGATAGGAAGCTTTTGCCAACTAACAAATCAGTAATGTCAATTCTTCTTAACTTAGAAAGTTTGGGACTTTTTTCCACTATTTTTTTTCTTTAAATCTACATTTAAATTAGAAAAAAGACCCCCTTCCCAACCTGGCAGACAACCTATTGTTTTTAACCAAGCTAAATATATGTATTCCACTTTCAATCTGTTAGTAGATGGTTGGGGCAGACATTTGGGGGAATTTGTAGGGGAAAATGAAAGGCTGTGAGGCTGCATGGGCCTTTCAAGAGCACAGAGCTAGGAAAGCAGCACAGGTAAAACTCTGCTAGAGAGCCAAGTGTTCTGAAACCTGGGCTGTGCTCAGCACCAGCTCTTTTAATCCTGGAGGATCAGATAACTCAGCCCTGTGAAAAGCAGCTCCTGCCCTAGGTCTCTCCTTATAGCCTCTCCTGAGTCTTCCCTTTCTCTAGCTGTTAGTCCAAGGACTTGTCTTCTGACCCAAGACCTCACCACCACCAGATTGCTGAGGCCTACAAACATGGTTTTTCACCAAGCCTTCCATATGTACCAGTAGGATGTACCATACGCATTACAAGCCTCCCTGGCTCTAGTGTGTGACCTGTGGAGTCGATGGTGGTGCAAATGCACCCCGGGAAGGATGGGCTCCTCCGGGGCCTTGCACTGGTGGCCTTAGCTCAGCAGGTTTCTGCATCATCTCAATTTGGCTATGCAGGCTGCAGCTACATCCACAGGGGCTGCCCAAGCTGCACTACGTAG
Source organism: Clamator glandarius (assembly GCA_033459285.1). Lineage (NCBI taxonomy): Eukaryota > Metazoa > Chordata > Aves > Cuculiformes > Cuculidae > Clamator > Clamator glandarius. The sequence continues at coordinate 534,269 of JAUNZM010000621.1, read as the reverse complement.
GGTGCAGCCAAACTAGATTGGGCTAACAGCTCTTCCATCTTCCTGCCAGCGTAAGAAAAGCTCTAAACAGGCTATGGTCTCTAGTTCTATGTGCAAGAATCTTGGTTATCAACTGCTGTCAGGGTCTGATAAACCTGCCTGGGTGAAAGTAGAGGCATCTGTGTTTGGAAAGGTAAGGCAGACAGCTTTGCTGTCCCACAGAGACCAGAGACCCAGGAAAGGTTGGGAAGTCTCTCCCCTCCTTCCAGATACACGGAGGGGGAAAAAAACCCAATAAAAATGAATGTTTACCCCACTGGCACAATATGCAGCATATTTTTAATTTAATAAAATAAAATGAGAAAAAAGTCGCCTTTCAAAAGTACCAAAACCTGCTGGCTTGACAGTCAGGTTGTGTTGAGGAGAAAAGGGTTAACCAGTAAAACCCAGGCTTCTGGGGAAGAGCAGTTTCCACAGCTCAGTCCCCCGCTACCTGAGGAGTGGGTGCCCACTCACTCCATACCCCGCAGCCTGTAGAGCAGGAACAAGGCACTGCAAGTGGGCTCTGCCCCATCTCTCAGCCCTCCAGGCACAGTGGGGCTCTGGCTGGGCCCCCAGAAAGCTGAGGCTGATGCTTCCAGTTGGCAGGAAGAGGGGCTATTTGTGCTTCTCTGAATAGCAACTACAAAGCCCGGAAACCGTGGCACTGAGACATCCAGAGGTGATGCTGGGGCTTCTGGGCAGTGCAGCCTTTGGCCTGTACAACAGCAGCGGATGCAACCAAAAAGCAACCTAGAACAACTCAGCAAGCCTTGGGAATTGTACTGGCCAGCCACAGTCTCTGTGAAAATCAGTCCAGGCCACGGGAACCAAAGAAAAGTGTCTTGGAGCAGGAGCAAGGAACTGATAAAATCAGACTGGGAGGTACCAGCTTCCACTGCAGTGCCCTCCCAGGACAGATCCTAGGCCTGCGGTAGGACAGGCTGGGAGTCCTTCCCTTAGCTGTGCCTGTCCTACCGGGAGCACCTGCTGGAAGCAGGGCTGAGAAGTCCTCTAACCTTGCAACAGGCTCAGCTTAGGACTTGTCTCACATGGAGGTGTTTCAAAAAGAAAGTTAGTGTTTTGTTTGCCCCTTCCTCCTGCTGAGCTCTGTAGTAGCAACAAATGGAGGAGCATTAGCCAGAGGCAAGACAGTGCCAGTGAAAAGAGCTCCCCTGTTCATCAGTGACTTTGGAGAGAAGCCACAAGACAGAGATGGGGCAAGAGTACCAGCAACCCCATGCTGGTTTTCCCTCAGTCTGTGAGCCCCCGAGGGCCACGTCTTAACCAGAAGTCTTTGATCCATTAAGGCAAACGGAAATGCTTGGAGCTGGGGCAGCCCAGAGCATTCCCTGGGCTTGTTCCAATCCTTTTCCCAGGAAAGGCAGGTGGAAAAGTGAGTCACTGGTCCATCCTATCCATACCTCACCCTGCTCCTCAGCGGATTCTGAGAAATCAAGCAAGTACCCCCAAGCAGAGACAGAAGAGCAGGCACGGCTTAAATGCCATGACCTCAGCTCCTTAGACCTTTTGTACAGGGGACTCGCCTGGTGGGAGCTTCTTACTGCGTTTCTTCATGCGGCTGCGGGCATAGACACGGAGGAAGAGAGCCATGAAGACAACAGCTACTCCCAGCCCACCCACAACAGTCACAGTGTGCCCGTAGATGAGGCAGGAGAGGAGGATGGCAAAGGCCTGGCGGAGTGTCATGATGATGGTGAAGACGGCTGCCCCAAACTGGTTGATGGTGTAGAAGATGAAGAGCTGGCCACAGGCAGAGCACACTGAGAGCAGCACAGCATGGGTCGTGAATTCTGAGTGGCGGGCCATGAAGTGTAACGACTCTAGCAAGGCACCCTGCTCCAGGAGTGAGCCCACCGTGAAAAGGCAGGAGAAGACGTTGACACCAAACATCATCTGCACGGGAGACATCTTGTAGGTGAAGAGGGCATCCTGCCAGTTGGAAGTGAAGCTGTCAAAGATTATGTAGCCGGCCAGGAGGACAACGCCTGAGAAAGTAGTGACGGTGGACACGTGCCTGTTGGGAGCACTGGAGAGGAGGAACATGCTGACCCCCACAGAGATAAGAGCAGCAGTCAGGTACTCCCAGTATTCATAACTCTTGCGTGACACGAGTTTGCCCATCATCATCACTGGGATCACTTTGGAGGCCTTGGCCAGCACTTGGGTGGGGAAGCTGATGTATTTGAGTGCCTCATACTGGCACCAGCTGCTGAGGATGTTGGAGAGGGAGGCAAAAGAGTATTTGTACATAGGAGCCCCGTGGCGTGGCTGCTTGGTCAGGGCACAGTACAGACCAGCCACTGTGAAGGCCAGGATGCGGTTCATGAACACTAGGAACTGGGAGTCCTTGAACTTCTCACCAGGGTCTGTTTCAGTGGCACCATATGTTCTTGTCATCACACGCTCCTGGAGGACACCCCATGTAAGGTAGGAGGCCTGTGAGCAAGACAAGAGAATCAAGACCTGCCAAGGCAGCTGTAAGCAACCATGGGAAGAACAGAACCCAAAAGATCCTTGCCTGCCCCAGCATTGCCTCATCCTTCGCACAGCAATGCCTCCCTGACACCTTTCACTTGTCTGAGGGAACCCACTGTCTCATGCAGTTACAATCAGGAACATCTCATCCCAAACAAAATCTGCTCAGTTTACAGCCTCTTCAAGAGGAGAGAAGCCTGCAAAGCAAACATCCTGGTGTACAGCAAGCAGTTATGCTTTAAGCTGCCCATTCAACCAGACCAACGGGATCAGGGAACGGGAACATTACCAATGCACGGCTGTGGTTTTGGTGCCAGCTCCCTGCAGCAGGTTCTGGCAGTTTTCCCAGGATCCTCTGCATTGGTTTTCACTTCCAGCTCCCTAGACCCAATTCTTCTATCCAAATCAATTCTAGTTTCAACTCTGGCAGAGGAAACTGTCCTCCAGGGATGATCACTGTCATGATTGTCATTTCCATTACTTCTGGTGCAGTTTTACCAAGCCCCTCACAGAAGTTAGACTTCTTCTCACCATACACACATCCCCTCCAAGAAACTGAGGCACAGAGAAATTCCATCCTCTCAAAAGGACTTGTTGGTGACTCTCAGCAAATCTGACTGGGCTGACATAGTGGGCCAGAGAGTGGGTGTTTTCTGCTGGCTGTGGGATGCATGTTTTTTCGGTCAAAATGCCCACATTTCTATTTTCAGTCTGTGATAGTCCCAAAAAGCTGCCCTTCCTAATAATGCTCAGGCTGTAGCTGAGACTTTGGGAAACTACGATTAAAAATTCCTGCTTATCTGTAGCTAAATACAGTATTTTTCTCCAGTATTCAATCCATCAGGCAGGATACAGCTGCCCCAGAAGGTGACCCAGAGGAGAACCAGGGAGATGAGATGAGATAAAAGGGCTCAAACTATCTACTGCTCTGACATGAGGGCCAGAACAAAAGCAGCCTTAACAATCTGCTGAATCACAGAATTTTCCCTATCCATGGCTGCAGAGGACTGTGATCAGATGGACAGGAGGTCTCAATGCAAACGATGCCAGCTAGAAGGACCTCCACAGCCCTTAGACATGACACAGCAGCTCTGGTGGACTATTCTGGCCAACCTCCAACTCTGCCCCAATCAAGGACAGCACCACATCCTTGGTCTTCAACGAACAGATACAAACCTGCTCCTCACGTCCTTCTCCCTGGGGTGGGATGGCCACAGCCACACACACAGGGCCCCTACCTGTAGACCAGCAGCACAGAAGAGCAGCTTGAAGACCTGTCGGGCTGTAGAGGACTCTGTGGGTTCTGTTCGGGGTGGCAGGGAGCCATCCTCCTGGTGTACAGACTTTGCCTCAGAGCCGAACACGCATGATTTGATGACAGGGAAGCAAATGCCTCGGCCTGAATGAAGCAAGAGAACACAGAGATAAAATTAACCACAGCCTGGGCACCACAAGCTGCTCCAGCTTGAGAGGTGAAGCCTCCCTTCTTATTAGCATCCACATCTGCTGGTGCAAGGGCCTCAGAGAAATGTGTTTCAGGGTAGCACCTAGACAGCTCTGGGATACAGCTCTGCATGTAGCTCAAGCCTGGTCTGACAAAGCAGGTTGGGAAATAACCTGTCAGCACTGAACAGGGTTGGACCAAGAGGGTGTGGAGAGCTCACAGAGAAGCAGGATGTGGAAGAGAAGCTCCTGCCCTTACCTGTCTCCAGGTAATTCCTTCTCTTGAAGTACTGGATGAGGAGGAATCCCGGCACCACAATACTTGCATAGCCAGCAGCATTAACAAAGAAACGGAAGAGCCAGAAGTCCCCCCATGAGTCCTGCAGGCCAGGGGGGACCTCTTCACCAGTAGCCATCGTAGGGAGGGAAACCAACACAAGGGGAAGCCAAAATCTGCGGAGAAAGGAAGAGGCAGGTGGTAGGCGACCGGTACTTGGCCAGCTCTGCTACACATGCCTGCGCCACCCACCACCCAGCCTGCTCCACACCAGCAGGAAGCACCCAGATCCCACCCCAGCGACAACAGAAATGTTGGCAGCAGATGGAGTAGAAAAAGTCCTCTAGAACTGAAATGCACATGCCAGACATTTGTTTGCTTCTGTTAAGGGTGTTTGCACTGGCTTAGGAATATGTGGACTTAGAAACTTGGATTTCCAGGATCGGAGATAACATTTGAACACTGCTGTAACCTCCTGGTTTTGACAACGCCCTTACTCCAAATGCAAGGACAACCTCACACGTCACCTTTTTAAGTTAAATTTGAGTGCAGCTCCTGGGTGGAAAAAGAAAAGGTCACTGAATGGAAAAAGTGACTGCTACCTAGCAGCTCATGTTTCAAGCCTGTGGCCAGAGTGGCCTTCCTCAGAGCAAACTGTTCAGAGCTTCCCCCTCTGGCTGCACCAGGTGAGTGGAGGAGAGCCAGGGAGGGCTCAGGCTGCCAGCCTCCCCCATTTTCCCACACAACCATGGAAGGAAGCGTACCAAGGGATTCCCCACAGCTTAAAGGAAACTACCAGGGCTCACCAACTGGCAAGACACAGACAGAGAGACTGGCTGGGAAGGAACTTTCCTAACAGCTGTCTGGTTGAGATTTTACCAGGTCTATCCGAGAAAGCATAGATTATATTCTTCAGCTATAGTCCTAGAGAGTGACCTAGCCAGCTTTAAAACAGGTTTAATACTTCCTGAAGGAGTTCTTCCTTCCCTCACAGAGGCAAACTTGTGATATTCAGGGTTCACGCAAAGAACAAGAGCATCAGGTACACAATAAAAGCAGGCAAATACTTCCTACACTGAAAACCACCTACATTCTCCTCTCACAGAGCAAGCTGCAGCTTCCTGCATCAGGATAGGAGGTTTCCTTGGTCCGTGCTCCTTCCCTACCCTAGTTTTCCCAGTAAAGAAAGCCTTCTGATTGCTTTGGGGTCCAGGTGAGGGTGCTGTGGAGTTAGCTACATTAACATGCACTAGAAGAAGGCTTGAGCTCCTGTGACTGAAAGGGCCAGAGATGTTAATCCTGCTTCCCAAAAAATCGAGTCAAAGGAATTTAGGCCTTGTTTAGGGGTGTACCTGTACCTAATACAATATAACTGTGGCTTCTTGTAGTCCTCACATGAAACTCAGAGACTTACAAACTTAGAGCTTTAAAGACTGTTAAGTCCATTTCATGAACAAGCAACCAACCTCTTGTACCCTTGGGAAAGGCCTCAGGGTTTTTTCTTATACTCAGTTGCTGTGGCCAGGTCCCCAAAGTCCAACAACCTGACCTAGGCCGAGGCTGTGTTTCACCCTGAAATCTTCCGTCTGTGACTTAAAAGACTCAGAAATTCCAAGCCCAGGGAGAAGTGCAAACAGCTAGGGGTGGGTTTCTGTGTCTGCTTCCCATTCCACTCTGCTCTCCCCCATAGAAAAGGCAGCTTGATACACCCATCCCTGTCCTCTCTCCTGCTGCAGGGTCATCATTGTAGGATGAAGAGGTACAAGAACACAGTTCCGTTCAGGCACCTGAGGCTGAAGCTGCCCAAATGCTCCTGGATTTGCTTGTATAAGTAACTCTGGTTGATCGCAGCAGCTCTCTTGCTGGAAAAAGTTTGTAGAAATGCTGTGTCCTTTTGCAGAAGTCAGATACAAACGGCAGGGTTGGTTGCTAAACTCACAGGCCACATCTCCTTTCAAACTGATGGAGACTGAAAGCCAGCCAGCTCTGTTCAGTGTGACTGCGCCTTCTGTTACCCCCACTGGCCCCCTCAGCTCTGCCACGGGAGGAGAACCAGCTCTGGTCTCCCACAGCGACCACGAAGAGGAGGCTGTAGAGGGACAATGGTTCTCTCTATGCCTGTGCTAGCAATTCCCAGGCCCTGAGAGCTGACTCAGTGCAGCAGGTCCTGCCCTCCCTGCCGAGGCTGGGAAGAAACAGGGACACCAGTGTTACAGGTAAAAAAGGAGGGGGCCACGCAGGGCAAGCAGGCAGCACACTGAGGCATGAAAGGAGCCTTAGTCTGGGGTGTGCAGCACAGCCAGGGAGCTGAGATGACAGACTCAGCTACTGTTCCCTCACACAGGAGGAGCGGCTCTCACATGCACGCTGGTCACAGCCCTCTACCCAAAATGCAAAATTTGGCTCCCATGCCAGAGGCCTGAAAGAAATCCCTGTCCTGCAGCCCTGCCCCTCTTGAGTGCATCTCTACCGCATCGAAGGGCTGAGGTTAAATGCAAGCCTGGAGCTTAGAGTCACAGAATCATAGACTTGTAGAATTACAGAATCACAGAATGGTTTGAGTTGGAAGGGACCTTAAAGACCATCCAGTTCCAACCCCCCTGCCATGGGCAGGGACACCTCCCACCAGACCAGGCTGCTCAAAGCCCCATCCAACCTGGTCTTGAGCACCTCCAGGGACGGGGCAGTCACAGCTTCCCTGGGCAACCTGTGCCGGTGCCTCACTGCCCTCATCGTGAAGAATTTCTTCGTAATGTCGAATCTAAATCTTCGCCCCCCCGATTTAAAGCCACTCCCCCATGTCCTATCACTCCATGCCCTTGTAAGAAGCCTTTCCCCGGCTTTCCTGCAGCCCCATTCAATACCGGGAGATCGGCATGAGGTCTCCCCGGAGCCTTCTCCAGGCTGAACAACCCCAACTCTCTCAGCCTGTCCTCCTACGGGAGCTGCTCCAGCCCTCGGATCATCCTCGCAGCCCTCCTCTGGACCCGTTCCACCACCTCCCACATCCTCATGTCGGGAATAGACGCTCATATTTCCCCCCCCCCAACACACATCACGAACTCAGGATCCCTCCGCCTCCTCCCCCAGCCCCACCCGGGCGGCAGGAACAGCCCCGGGCGGACCCCGCACCCCCCGTGCCCGGCGGGGGCCCCGCTGCCCACCTGCGGCGCCGCCACGCGCCCCTCGGCCCCGCTCCCGGCACCCGCGGAGGAGGGACGGGCCGCCTCCGCCCGGCGCGGAGCCGCCGCGCAGCGCCCCCTGCCGCCCCGGAGGAGCCGCGGGCCCCGAGCCGCTCCGAGGCTACGCGGGCGCCCGCAAGTGGCGCGGAGGGGGAGGGAGCGGAGCAAGGGAGGGAGGCGGGTAGGGGTTGTGGAGCTGCTGGGGAGGGGGCTGCGCCGGCTCCCTGCGCTGGGAATCGGGAATCGTAGAAATCGGAGAATCGCAGAATGATAGGAATTATAAAATCCCGGAATCACATATTCATAGGATCGTAGAAATCGTAAAATCACACTATCGCAGAATGATAGAAATCATAGAATCATAAAACTACATAAACATAGAATCGAAAATCACACAATCGCAGAATCATAGAAATCATAGAATCGTAGAATCACTTAATTGTATAAATTGTATCACAAAGTCACAGGATCATAGAAATAGTAGAATTACAGAGTTGTAGAATCATGGAATTGTATAATCACAAAATAATGGAATCGGAGAATCATGGAAATCATATAATCACAAAATCACGGGATTGTAGAATAATAGAACTCATGATCACAAAAATCAAGGAACTGTAGAATCATGGAAATCATATAATCATAGAATCAGAGACTCATACAATAGCAGATCCACATAATTGCAGAATCGTAGAATCACAGCATCACAGAATGTTTTGGGTTGGAAGGGAACATGAAGGTCTTTTAGACCAACACCCCTGAAGTGAGCAGGGACATCTTCAACCAGGTCACACAGAATCACAGAATGCCAGGTTTGAAGGGATTCCAGGTATCATCTGGTCCAACCTTTTAGATAATACAGAGTTTACAAGGGCGTGTAGCAACAGGACAAGAGGGAATGGCTTTAAATCAGAGGGGCAAAGATTTAGATTCGACATTATGAAGAAATTCTTCACGATGAGGGCAGTGAGGCACCGGCACAGGTTGCCCAGGGAAGCTGTGGCTGCCCTGTCCCTGGAGGTGCTCAAGACCAGGTTGGATGGGGCTTTGAGCAGCCTGGTCTGGTGGGAGGTGTCCCTGCCCATGGCAGGGGGGTTGGAACTGGATGGTCTTTAAGGTCCCTTCCAACTCAATCCATTCTATGGTTCTGTGAAATGAGATGGCCCAGAACCCTGTCAAGCTGAGCCTTAAAAGTATGGTACGGGCTGTGTGGTACAGGCAATTCTGGGCAGCGCCTGCAAAGAATGGCCACTTGCTCCAAGGCTGCTTCCAGGGCAAGTGGCAACTGAGGACATAGGTTGTGTTTCTGCAGCTGACGGCCAGGGCCAGGGCAGGGAGAGGGCTGTAAGGTGCCTAATGGGGTGTTAGTGGTGAACCAGGAGAAGTAAAGACATGTCCTGGGCTCCCCAGTTCAAGTGTGATGTACAGATACTGATGTGGGTGCAACAGTGAGGCATCAGGATTTCAAGTACCAGGAGTGCAAATCCTGGGAAAGAGGAGGGAGATGGCCTTGCTCAGTCTGGCAAAGAGGAGGCTGCTATCAGCCCTTGGCCATCACCTGTTTGAAGGGCAATTTCACAGGTAACAGAGCCAAAATCTTATCAGTAGTGTTAGACAGAATCGCAGAATCACAGAATATCAGGTTGGGAGGGACCTCAGGGATCATCTGGTCCAACAATTTAGGTAATACACAGTTTAAATGAGATGGCCCAGAATCCTGTCAAGCTGAGCCTTAAGTGTAGAAGAATCCACCACTTCTCTGAGGAGATTATTCCAATGCTTAACTGTTCTCATGGTGAAAATTTTTCTTCTGAAATCAAATTGGAATCTCCCCAGGAGCAACATGTACCCATTACTCCATGTCTTTTCCATGTGACTTCTCCTATATACAGAGTCAACTTCCTCTTGGTAGACACCCTTTATGTACTGGTGGTACATGGTAGTAAGGTCTCCCCTAAGCCTTCTCTTCTCAAGACTGAACAAACCCAGGTCTCTCAGCCTTACTTCATATGTAAGGTTTCCCAGGCCTCTAATCATCCTAGTGGCCCTTCTCTGGACCCTCTCCAACCTGTCTGCATCTTTCTGGTTGAGCAGGGACCAATCAGATGAGGTTGCTCAGAGCCACATCCAACCTGACCTTGAATGCCTCCAGGGATGGGGCATCTACCACCTCCCTGGGTAGCCTGCTCCTGTGTTTCACCACCCTCAGTGTAAAAAAATCTTCCTAATATCTATTCTAAACCTCTCCTCTTTTAGTTTAAAACCATTCCTCCTTGTTCTATTGCTATTGCCAACAAGTTCATCCCCATCTTTATTATAAGCTGACTTTAAGTACTGAAAGGCCGCAATAAGGTCTCCCTGGAGCCTTCTCCAAGCTAAACAATCTCAACTCTCAGCCTCTTTTCATAGGGGAGGTGTTCCAGGCCTTTGATCATTCCCGTGGCCCTCCTCTGGACCTGCTCCAACATATCCATGTCTCTCCTGTGCCAAGGACCATGGAGCTGAGCGCAGTACTCCAGGTTAAGTCCTATCAGAGCAGAGAGGCAGAATCCCTTCCTTTGACCTGCTGTCCACGCTTCTTTTGATGCACTCCAGGGTTTGGTTGGCTTTCTGGGCTGCAAGTACACATAGCCAGCTCATGTCGAGCTTCTCATGCACTAGGACTCCACAGGGCTGCTCTCAATCTCTTCAGCCCCCAGCCTGTATCGATACTGAGGGTTGCCCTGACAGGTGCAGGACCTTGTGCTTTGCTTTGTTGGACCGCACAAGGTTTTCACAAACCCACTTCTCCACCTTGTCAAGGTCCCTCTGCACACCATCCCATCCCTCAGGGGTATCATCTGCAGACTTGCTGAGGGTGCGCTTGAGGGCCAGATCACTTGCCCTCTAGCCCAGAGGGGAAATCAGCAAGTCAGAGAGGGGAAGCCAGGGGGCCAAGGAAGTGTCTGTTCCAGGACTAGGTTTCCAGGCCTGAAAGCAGAGCCTGGCCCCCAACACCTCAGCCCAGACACATTAAGCCCGTGCTCAGCTCCAGCCAAATCTGACGCAGGGAAAAAAACCTGCTTGCAGGGCAGAACCTCTGAAAACTCATCCCTGGCATCCCCCTAGCCCCACTCCAGGCTCCCAGCCCTGCTCCAGGTACACACATTGGCCGCTGCCAGCAGTGGGATGTCTGGGTGGTGAGGGCCAGGCGGGGGCCACCTCCATACCAGCCCCACATTCCCTCAGCACCCTCAGTCCAGCATTCATTCAGGCCCTGGGCAAGGCTGCAGAGCTGGCTGCAGCCATCAAGTGGTTGCCTAGTAACATTCTATGAAATACTATTTTTTTTTAAAAAAAAACTTTATTTAAAAATAAGAAAAAGATAGTGAAGAATACTTGCTTCTGCCTTTTCCCTCCCTTTCACACCCAGCTGCATCCTCAGCCCCAACACGCTGCTTTACCCTGCAGCACCTGCCCCTCCTGCTCTGGGCCACCCGGAGCGCTCCACGTCCCCTCCGAAGGTGTCACCGGAGCAAGCCCACAAGGCACTCACTCCTGGCAGGTGCTAGCCGAGGCCCATCTGCAGAATACAGCTTGTTTGCAGCAGGGTTGAAGTCCTTCCAGAAGGTGAGAGACAAATATTCAGAAGAAAACAAGCAATCCAGGCCAGGGCTGCTCAAGAGACCAGGCAAGCTCCAGAGAGGCCGCAGGGGGAGCCTATGCTGCGGTCCTGGCAGCATTCCATGGCTCGCTCTGTCTTTCCAAGACGGGAGGAGGAAGACAACAACTCACTCAGGAGCATGTTGGTCGATTGCGCCATCTGTGATTTGCCCCATACAACAGCAGCTGCTCCCAGGCAGCAAGTGGGGAATTTCCCTGGCTGAGATGAGGTCAGGCACACTCTGTCTCCATTCCCACAGTGTCTTTGGTTGCTCGTTCCCTAATACATTGCACGTGCTCCTCTGGCATGGAGAGGGGGCAGGGAAGGGTGATGAGCTGAACAGCAGAAGGAATGTGGAGATAACCACGTGGTCTCTGCTTTTAGCCTGGGGGAACCTAAAACACAGAGAAGACCCATGCCCTAAGTTTTTTAACACCATCTCAAGCCAGGGGATGGGGTGGCACAGTAAGGCAGCAAGATGTCAGGCATGACAGCAGAAGCAGAGATCCACATCTGGTCTTCCTGCACCTCCTATGCTCCATCTTCAGCCCTGAAGCTCAGCAGGTCAGCACAGGAATGGAGCACCTGGCTGGGATCCCCCAGCTCTGGCCACAAGCACAGGAAAGGCTCTGCAAGTGGGGAAGCCCCTGTGCTCCCACTCACCTTCTGCTAATGACCCGAGGGAGCCGGCAGGCTGGGGAAGCCCCTACAGCCCTCATGTGCCCAGGTGCCCAAGGTAATGCTCAGCCTTCTGATGCTGTGGGGGAGTGTGGCAGCTTAGATCACATGAGACCTTAGGCGCCCACAGCAAGAACAAACGTTTATTAGAGTGAGTGTTAATTCTTCTCACCCCACACTTATTCTGATGGTGTTTAAAGGTGCCAGAGGATGCTTTGTCCACTGTACAGTGTGAAAAGGAGTCCTCTCCTGCTCCTTCCCCGTGTAAGTTAGAGACCCCCCACAAGTCAGACCCATGGCAGGGAGGGGAAATTCAGTCCTGCTGCTGGACACAAATACTAAAAGAAAAGCCTCCCCTGTGTAGTGCTCATAGTTCCACCTTCTTCCCTCCAGGAAGGCAGCCGGGGCTAACAAAACTTTTCCAAAGAGGAGAGAGGGGGGATAAGTCTCCCAAAGTGGCTCTGCTGCCACTGAACTGCAGTCAGGCAAAGTCCCAGCGAGGAGCAGCACGGAGCGAGGAGGCAGCCTGGCCAAAGGAGTCCAAGGAGTCCAGCCACTCATTCAGAGCACACGACAGGCTTTCCCGAGATCTTCAGGTCATCGAAAGGCAGCAAGGCGAGGAGCTGCAAAGGCCAATGGTATGGACATTTAAGGATCCAGGGTCATGTCTATGTTGGGCTCAGGTAGGGGCCCAGACCTGCCCTCCCAGCCCCACAGCCTTCCACCTCCCCAGGGAAGTGCCAAGAAACACTGGTTGGACTTTCCCTACAGCTCAAGACAACAAGCACCCACACACTCCCAGAACCAATGCCTGCACTCTTTGGGGTAGGATGGATGTAGCTAGAAACTCCTAGGAGCTCTTCTCAAACCTTCTGATTCTTGCAGCCTAACATGCTTGCAGAACCACAGGTCTTCCCCTCACAGACTCACATCGTCGTTGCCATCAGCCAAGTCCTGGGCTGTCTCATTCTCCATGTTCCTCAGCAAGGTGTCAGCCCCAGAGTGTGAGAGGATGGCGGCGATGGCAGCATCCTTGCGGCCCACAGCCAGGTGGAGTGGGGTGCACCCATTGTACATCTGGGCATCCACATAGGCCCCATTGTGCAGCAGGAACTGGACAGCCCTGCGGTTGTGGCACTCCACGGCCAGGTGCAAAGGGGTCTTCCCACTTGTGCCCTCCTGCAACCCGCAGACCAGAAAGGCATGAGTGTGGGCTCCCCTCAGACAGATCCTGCAGAATTCACCCACATCCCTTTGACAGAGTGCAAAACAGGCAGTCCCCACCCAACTGCAGTCATAGCATCCAACAGCCCCACAAGGACCTTTCCTCTCCTCTCCTCTTCCTCAAAATTCAGTGCCTTCAAGCCCCATGGCAGCCCCGCCACCACTCAGCAGTGCCTGCCCCAAGGCTGGAGGGCATGCTTAAGGGAGCCTCACACCATGCCTAACTTCAGCCGAACAACGCACCATGGCCCCAGCCTTACCCGAACATCGATGTTGGCACCACTCTCCAGCAGAAGAGACATCATTGGGATGTTCCCCTTCAAGGTGCTGATGTGCAGGCAGGCCAAGCCTGGGATGAGAAGACAGAAGACAGAGCCACAGTCAGCCCAGAGCATCCCGAGGCATGCCAGCCCTGGCCCTGCACTCGCCTTGCTGTACTCCCAGATCCCTGCACGCACAGCGCACAGTCTCTGCCCCAGCTTGGCCACTGGCTCCACACCAGGCTGCCCCCAGGTCTCACCTTGCCAGTTCTGGAGCTGCAGGTCCTGGTGGTGCCTGTGGGGCTGGCCTGTGCCCTCCATCAAGGCTGTGCCCTGCAGCAGCTGCTGAGCACACTGCAGGTGCTGCTGCTCACAGGCCAGGTGCAGTGGGGTGTTTCCATTGCGGTCCTGCAGCCCAAGGTTGACTCCCTTGTGGATCAGTGCCTCAATCACACTGGGCTGCTCCAGGTACACAGCGAGGTGTAGCGGGGTCTAGAAAGGAGGCGGGGACAGACTTTGTGAAAGGGGAGGATGCCCCACAGAGTGATGAGCCGTGCCAGCCTACAGGAGCCAGCTCAGTGGCCTGGGCAATCTGCCACATATGAGCCCATCGCTGTCCTGGGGTTAAGTGTGGCTGACACCGGGGATGTAAATGGCTTGCTGCCCCCCTGCATCTCAGCTCAAGGATCACTTGTACGGGCAGATCTCACTCTCTCAGGTTATCTACCCTGCCGCATTCAAGCCATGCCTCCTCCACCCTCTGGGGTCATCCAAGACATCCTGGGGCCTCGTAAAGGACCCCTTCATCCTTTAGTGCTGAGAGCTGTCACACCCTGAGAAAGAGCTATCTCCTACACCCTTCTTCCTTTCCTTCAAAAGGTGCTGCTCATGTGGGACCTCAACCATACTCTGAAGGAAGAGGGTGAGGAGTCTTGGCGAAAGGGCAGATGGATTTGGCATCTATCTAGGGAGCAGCCTGTGGCACCTGCCTTCCTCCCATCTTCTGCCCACCACATCTGCATACCTGAAAAAGATCATTTTGTATCTCCAGCACCTCCCTGGGCAGCTGAGCGATGCAGCAGAGTGCCACAGCTGGGACACAGTGGATAATGGCCAGGTGAACCAATCTACAGAGGGGATAAAGGGAATAGAGGAGGAAAAAAAATAAGAAAAATGAGTCCTGAGTGCCAAACTCGGGAGTAGAGATCCTCCACTGTTGTATGGAGGAATAACCTCCCCACTGACCCTAGTCCCCTTCCATTCCCACCAGTTTGGAGCTTGTCCATCCTGCTCTCTCCCTGGAGAAGCGTAGCAGCAGGGCAAGGCAGGAACATGTCCTGTGGCTCCCCAGGGCAGTCCTTCACTCTGATCTGCACAGGGAAGGAAAGCCCCTGTCCCAACAAAGCACCATACAGTCCTCCCTCAGACCTCACAGCATGCACAGGGCTTGGACCCAGCGCTGCCCAGAGCCAGATCTCCAATTGGGGCAGGTCCAAAGAGCCTGGGATGTTTTGCAGAGCCCAGGGGCTGGGTTTGGCAGCTGTGTAGGGAGGTCTGGGCTCTGGCTGCTGCCTGGGGAATTCCAGTGCCCCACTACCGGCTGTGCACCATACTTCTGCTTTCCCCTCTGTGAAGGCAGGCGGCCAAAGCGAGGCAGGAACCCAACACCAGTCCAAGATCACCTGCGCATCACAGTCCCCGTGCCAGCCGATCTGCTGGCCCATACTAGTTTCCTCTTCTCTCCTCTACATCCTTCCCTTTCGGCACTGCTGTGGTAGGGCTGGCACTCAGCCTGCCGGTGCAGAGGGATGCCAGAGGTGAGACTGCTGGACCTCAGTGGCCAGCAGCGAGCCTGTATCCTCAGGACTGCGTTCCCCACAGCCAGAGATTGGCCAAGAAGCACGGAGTCCCCCAGTCCATGAAGAGGCTTTATTTTCAGCTGGGCCTGATGCTGGCCCCTGGTGCAGTCAGAACAGAAGTGAGAGTGCAATGGAGGCAGAGCCGAGAGGGAATTTCCAGCCCCCTCAGCCAGCCTGCTGCACTCCTGGGCCCCCACACAGAGGGGCCGTCCCCCAGCCACAGGGCAGTGCGTCTGGGCCAGCCACGGCAGGCAGCAGCAAGGAGCAAGCAGCAGTGAGAAGCGGGCAGCATCTCCCACTCTGCAAAGCATGGCATGCAAGACCTGAGCCTCCTGCTATCTCCTCATTGCACGCACTGGGGGCCCTGCGTGGCTCTTATCTCTGGCAGGGATAAGCTCTGAACAAAAGGCCAAGCTCTAAGTGGACTCTCGCCATTGGGTGGGATGAAGGAAAGAGGGCGAGAGCTGCATCAGCCCCAGAAACACAACCTGCTCACCAGACAGCCCAGCTTTGGGGTGCCACCTGCAATGTCGGGGAGGGACAGCATCCCTTTGCAGGTGGGAAGACAAGACCTAGCCCTAAAGCACTGCAGCAAAGGAGCAGAGCTGGAGCTGACCCTGCCAGCTGCAGCGAGGACATGGGTGCACCAAGGAGCCCAAATATCTTTTATCCACATCCTGCAAGCACTGCCCAAGGGTTGACCCAGCATCCAGGACCCCGGGTACCCTCACCTGAGCCCCATTTTTCATGACACAAGGAAGCCGGTTCCTCTTTGCCCTGCTTCCAGAGGAGAAACTGACAGGAGAGGCTGCATCCCCCCCACTGCCAGGTCACACACAGCATGGAATTCCTCACTGGAAGGAAAGGCCACCCACATTTGCCTCTGCACCACCATGGGGTGCCCCCTCGCTGCCAGTGCTCCCCAGAGCGGGGTGGGGGTGTTGCAAACTGCAACGGAGCAGCCCCATGAGCAGGGTCTGGCTGCCCTCAGTGGACCATGGGGCAGCAGCACAGCCAAGGGGCCCAGGCCAGGCTACCACAAAGCAGGAGTGAGGTGCTGAGCTGGAAGACAAGCTGCAAGAATACCCCTCCCTTCAGCAGGCATTCAGTGGCCCCAGTCCAGGTATGATCCAGGCAGGGAGATTCCCTACTGGGTTTTGCATCAGGCCTCTTGTCCCTGCAGCAGCACCTATGCCAAGGTGTCCTTTGCCCACTTGCGGGGACAGCCATTGCTTCTCCAAACCTGCTCCCAGGCACCACATGTGGGAGGAGGCCACGGGATGTGCCTTTTTCAGGTATGGCAGAGATAATGCGGCTCCAGACAGGGGACTTTCCAAGGCAATTCGGCTTGAACTTTAAACCTCTGCTGCTTTCACTTTCCAGAGCCACACTGAGCTCTCAGGGGAGAGAGCAGCACCCGGGGTCGTGCCCTCCCGCAGTAAGACCCTGTGTTCCTAGGAATCCCCCTGGCCCCTCTGCCCCCACCCACGCCACACTGTGCAGTCATGTGGGGACAAGCGGGGCAGTCACCCAGGGGAGATGGAAACCCCAGGCAGCCTTCCATCACCACTGGCATCTGGCTCTTCCTGGCTTGGGTGGCTTTGCAGCTCAACAAGGCAGTGGAGCCCCTGGAGGCTCAGCTAATGCTCAGCAAGTTTTGCCACAGAGGTTAAGGGGCTGACCATTCCCATGCAGCCAGAGCTCAGGCTTTCACCTTGAAGCTGGGACATGCCTGCTTTGAAGGACTGCTTTCTCTCCCTCCCTCTTCCATCTCTACTGGGGCATGGCCTCCTCCTGTGCTTTCATTTCTGCATTCATTCCCCTCTTTCTTCATTGCCAGCCCTCAACTTCCTGAAAAGGCTGCGAAAGCTGTGAGCTGCTCAGTGGAGTCAACACTCGGATGAGAGCACTGGGCTGGGATGAGCCCACCAAAAGTGTGTTCACTATGGCACTCTGTGATGCCAATCAGGAATCTGGATGGTCTCCTGTAATCCAGGAAACCTCCTACACCCAGGAGACTTGAGATGTGTGCACTTTACAGATCTCCACTTTCTGGCAGCATGGCTACAAACACACCTCTCTCTCTGCCATGTAGTCCAGCTGCTGACTGGCTGCTGCATTTTTGCACACTGCTGGGCCCCAGAGCCAGGGCACGGCAACAGAGACATACCCGCTTGCTGCCAGACACCCCTCCTCACCGAGTTACAGCCCAGCGTCTCTGCCAGAACATGCCCTCCACACTGCCATACCTGGACCCTTGCCCTCCTCTCAGCTACCTCCATGCCTCTTCTCTGCCTTCCTCTCCTCGCCTGCTCCCGCTCTCCCACGCTCCCGCTTGCACCTGCAGCCATGGGGGTGGATGCCCAGGGGGGCTTTCGGAAAGAGCAACAGGGAGTTTGGAAAGCACAGGGGATGGAGGTGCTGTGGCCAGGGGAAATGTAGTCAACTCAGGAGTATGGACTGCTTGGCTTGTTCACAGTTTTTCCACTTTCTCACCAGCTCTATCCTATCATAAGGGGACTCATGAGTGCTCTGAATCACAAAGGTCCCACGGGCACAGGGCATCCCTGTCAGAAGGTGATCTACCTGTCACCAGAGAGATAACAATCCTGGAGCACAGGGGTCAGGGCTGTCCCTGGGTCTGAACGTGCAGCACTGTCATGCCCAAAGTGGTCCTAGTTTAGGCACAGAACACCTATTTCCACAGTGCTGTCCACCTCCCAGGCTCCTGAGTGACATCAAGCATCTAGTAGCAAAAGCATCCACATCTGAGGATGCCTGCAGTTGGAGGCAAGGAGTAAGCATATGGGTGACACCCAACTCTGACACACAGACAGAACCCTCTGAAAAAGGGGCTGATTATGGAGATCCCCCCAGTCTGCAAAGTAAGACACCTTGTTCCCCAAGCAGCCTCTCCCTTCACCATCTCCTCCCAGAAGCACCTAGGTCAAGGGATCTAGCGTTCAATAGAAACTGCTTCAACAGATTTTTCTTCCTCTCTAGAGAAGTTCTATGGCTGTAGTGGGAACAGTTCACTTCTGGCTCCTTATTTTGGCTGAGCAGAGCAGTAGGAAATCATGTAAACAATCTGCACAAGAGAAACTTGTTCAGGGGAGGAAATGGCCCCAGCAGCAAGAGAGGAGAGCAAGGGAGGAGGAAAACAGTAGGGGAATTCCACGCTTACCCTGCTCTCCTGTTCCAGCCCCAAAACCTGTGCTACTAACCGCTTCCTCAGCCATCAGCATGAACCTCTGCCAACAGACTCGGCAAGCACAGCTCCGTCCTGCCCTGCAGCCCTCTGCCAGGCCAGCCCAGCTCCCTTCCTGCACACCAACATGATGCTGCCCAGCTTCATAAAACTGCTCGCTGCCCTCTGGCAGCACCAGGGGAGCAGCTGATCCCAGCCAGCTGTAGGCTCATCCACATGTTTTCTGCTCTTGCCCTGGGTGTCCTGCAGGTTTCTTCTCACCTTCCCTGAGCAAAGCCCCTTCAGTCCCCTGATCTCCAGCCTGAGCAGCAGCTGCTTCCTAGCCTGCTGGTCCTGGGGCCAAATGGAGGGGTGGAAAGCAATGGGCAAGCAGAGGAGACAGACTCCACTTTTCCTGTGGTGCTCTGCAGAGGGTCTGATCCAGATGCTGGTGAATTAGGGGTGCTGGAAGCTGACTGGCACGGAAGGCATTGTAAGAGGAGTACAGGCACCTCGTTTTTCACTGAGACAGAGGAGGAGGAGAAGGAGGTAGGGGGAGATAAAGGCATCCCCATTCATCCACACACTGTGCCCCGGCCTTACGACCTGTATACTCTGCACCTATGTGTTCGAGCATTTTGCTCCACTTCCAAGTCCCGGATTGCAGAAACACTAAACACCACATGCACATGGACTGTACCCCTGCAAAACAAGGGGTCTCTCTTGCGCTACCATCACTGCAGGGATGAGACAAGATAGAAAGCAGGTCACTCTGCCCCAGGCAGATGGAGCTGCTTTCACAGACATGGGCTGAGAAGTGAGACAAATGATTGCAATAAAAGCAGCAAACACCCTGAAAGGTCCATTGGCCATGGCAACTCCATTTCAAATAGAGAAAATTCCCATTCTTGCTCATCAAGAGGGAAACATATCTCTATGTGCATGGAAACTGTAGAATATCTTTAGGTCAGAACAGCCTCTCGGAAGAGGTTAGTGCTTGGACTTTGCCAGAGCCAGCACAACACACCCTAACAATCATTTACAGCCCCACACGTAACCTCACTGCCTCAGGATTTTCTTTTAATGAGGCACCAACCATGGTCTAGCATGTCTCAAGGCCCCCCTTTGGTCTCAGGGCCCCCCCCTTCAGCCCTGCATCTGCCGCAGTCAGAGGGACTTCCTATCCCTGGGATGCAGAGAGCATCCTACACAGCTCACTGAGAGGTGCCCAGTAACTAGTCTCATAGTTCAGATCCCACGGCCTCTCATCCTACACAGTCACATTTGACTCTTCTTTTATCCACATTGTATTAAAAAAAGCCCAAATGAACAAAAATCAAAACCTTCTTTGTTAATTTAGCTAAGCTTAACCCTTTCTCAGCAGTGTCCAAGCCTGTCTCCAGAGTGCAAGGACCTGAAGCCCTTCTCACCTCAACTGATCCATTACAACCAGGCATCACCAGGCTTCTACACCCCCGCACATGGAAATTTCCAGCCATTCTTTCCCTTCCTCTATGCTGAAGTCCCCTGTGCCTCTCCCCAGCTCCAAGGCAAACCTATGCAGGCGGAAAGTCTGAAGAAACTTCCTCTGGGCCAGGTTGAAGTCATCCAAACAGAGGGAAAAAAATCTCTTCTTGCCTGCATGATCTCAGAAAGCTGCCAGGACTTACCCATCTTATGCCAGGCTGCATGTGTGTGATGCCTGTGGCAGTCTGCAGTTTCTGGGACATCCCACAGGAGCCTGTGCAGAGCTGCCTGTCCTTGCTTGGAGGGGCACTAAGCTCTCCCCAGCTCACAAAACTCCTGAGCACACACAGAGGAAGAGCTGAGAGGCCAGGCATGGAGAGCAGGACACATCAGGTTCCTATCTTCTTCTGGCCAGGCCCACATTAGGGCTCACTCTTCTCTGCTCCACGACAGCAGTGTGCTAGGAAGCAACCCATGATGGATTTAAACTCCCTCAGCAACTGGGCAAGGAAATTTCTAAAGCCCCTCTGGAAAAAACAAGAGTATACCTGCTTCCCATTAACTATGGCCATCGTGCTGTTGGGCAGCCAGCAATAGCCCAGCACAACTGAGCAGGGGGACTCCCAGCCCAACCAGCAACCAGGTGTGCTCTCTGCATTGGATTTCTTTAATCCTTCTCCTAAACCATGTCTCTCCAGTCCTCCGCTTCTTTTTTTCCTTCTTTCACAGTGTCACACGCAGGGTGTTCCTCCAGGCACACGTGCTGGGATCCAGGGTTGTGGGGGTTCAGCAGGTCAAGCACCAAGCAAGCAGTCACAACAGAGCTGGCAGCCTAAATGAGGACAACCTCCATTTCCCTCCATCGGGAAGACCTCTGGCACAGGGCTACAACAAAGTGGCATGTTTACAGCTGGCACATGTCAGCGAATAGTTAGAAGTGGCTCTTGGCCCCACAAGATAAGCCTTTGTACTCAATAGCTACCTTCACAGGCAAGGGCTCACAAGGGAAGATCCCTTCACTACCATCATGTGGAGGAGAGCTCAGAACATCAGCTCCACGGGGCCCCAGTTTTACTTGATTAATTGTCCTCAAACCCTTGTTAAGGCATCTCAGCCCACAAGTCACTGGCACGTGATTTCTTATCAGCAGACGGGGCAGCACTTGTCCCTGGTGGAAGGAGGAAGTCAGGCTCCCACTGCTCCCCTCCCTCCCTGAAATGTGCACCAACCAAACCCACTCAGTCCCATTTTCCATCTGAAGGAGGCCACGGTCTCTCTCCTGTGACTGAGCTGGGGTCCCTCGACCTTCACCCTCACAGTGAAGCAGTGTTGTTTTGCAATATAGAGACCAGTGCAGAAGACAGCCACCCTCCTGCAGACATGCAGCCCCCAGCCATTCACAGCACGCACAGCCAGAGGGCCCAGAGCAAGACTACAAGGTCCATCACCACGGCATCGGGTACAGGAAGCACAAGCTAGTGCGTGGCTCAAGGACCAGCACAAGCAGAATAGAAAACATGTTTAATGCAGAGGAGAGGAAGCTCAGCTTAATTTCCCACACTGACAAAACAACTCTGTTTCTCCAGAGTTGTCAGAGGTTGCCATAAGTAAAAGTAAAAAATGAGGTCCTCCCTTGTGATGGAACATGACAGTCAATCCCATCACACCCCATCCTTCTCTAAAGGAAATGGTCCCATACCCACCCCTTTCTCAGGACACTGGACTTCTGCCTTTGCCTGGCAAGACCAGGAAGGTGGAGATTCCCTTAGTGAATCCTAATAAAGGTTGAGCCTGTCCAGAGGCTGGAGCACAGCAACAAAGCTGCCTGCAGCCCGCTCAGAGCTAGCCATGCCTGAAGCTGGAAAGCCCCTCTCTTTACTTCCACGCAGAGCAGTCCCACTGGGATTCAATTCAGCAGAAAAGATGTTGGTTTACAAAGAAAAGATAGATGCTTGGAGCAGACCACTTGGTTCACAAGGAGAAGATGGTTACTTGGAGGGGAATGCTTGAGTACACAGGACTTGCCTTCTACTCTGTTGTGGAATATGTATGATACATATCGCTGCCCTAAGTGTACCACCATCTTCTGCCTGTCACCCTATTCCTCATCCTTGACCTCTCCTGCCACGCCAGCTGTGTCACTCTCTCTTGAGGACTAATGTGCTGCAGCCCAGCTACAGCAGATCTGACTTCCTCAAGGCAGACGGAGCACCAGCAGCACTGAGGAGGTGTGGGGGGAGAGTGGCATTTTTGCAAATGATTCTTGGAAGATGACACCCACACATATCACTGGCCATCACACCCACATCTTCCTTGTTGGTCAATTTCCTTCCTCCAGAAGTGGGACCCTTTCTAATTTTGAGCACGAGAGGAGCCACTTTTAGACCTATTGCTTGACTCTGCCTGGGCTAATCCTCCTCTGCTGCAGAGGCGGGTAGGAAGATATCCAAGGAAGATCCTGCTGACACTCCAACCACCCAAGCACATGATCCTCTGCCTCCACCTCATGCACTTTCCCCACAAACTGGAAAACACAAGCCCCTTGCAGGTACACCTTTTGGTGGCACAGGTAGATGAGCTTGGGGATCTATGGACGAGCCAATACTTCTACTAGATGAACAGCCAAGACTTCTGCCAGCTCCCTCTGTGTGAGCCTGGTGCTCCCTTCTGCTTGGTACTAGCCAGGGCAGTAGGGAAAAAAGGAACTACTTGGCCAGAAAACCTGAATTTTTTGTATTTTCAGAATTACAACTACAGGAAAGTGTTGTTGCTCAAGTCTACTGAAATATAATGATAGCATGATTTTAATTCTCGGCCTGGAAGTGCTTTGTGGCAGGCATTCAAGGAAGGAAATGTGCAGCTGACAAAGATGAAAAGAAGTCGATGGGTTTGCCTGGCTGGATGAAAGGGATGCAGCATGTAGCCATCTGATCCTTTTTCTCTGGGGAACTTCTGTTGTTGGATGAGCAATTGCTCCTTAGCTTTCAGCATTACTATCAGCACCCATTTGTTTTTGCACAGAAAACCAGTGGCAGTTCAATGAGTCGCTAGGCACTTGCAGCCTCTGTTTGCATTGACCGGAGTGGTGGATGTTCAGCATTTCTAAATATAAATACCGCCTACCTCTGCCGCAAGGGTCAAGAGAGACAGGAATAGCAGAGGCAGAAATCCACAGCCTCAACGCTCTAACCACAAGAATAGCTTTTTTCCCCAGTGCTGTGAGTGGATCCCTGGAAAGCCATCCCCCTGCACGGACATGGCCAGCCTGAAGCTATACAAGCTGCACCATAAGCAGACTTTTCATTCTCTCCCTTGCTCTCTACAGATTTCCTGTTCAGAACTGCACTGTGAGTGAGAGAGCAGAGCAGATGCAACCATGTGGAGAGAGCTCGGAGAGCCTCTCCTGCCTACAGTAACCAAGGCACCACTGGTTAATGTTTCCCTTCTTAATGAGATGCTTGTGTTACGCTCTGGCCAAGCAAGTCTGACAAGCAAAGCACTCAACCACCTTACAAGACTGCCCGGAGCATCTCCAAGCAGCTGCATGTACTGGGCTCACTAAAGAACAGTGAGCAGGAAACCTTGGGCAAACCACGATGGACTGGCCTGGTGGGGTCTTTTCTGTGGTGTTACTTCCACAGCTCTGCTTAAAAGACCCCTGGGCTCTCTTCCATGGGCATGCTGGCTCTAGCACTACAACCAGGAAAGGTGGTGAAGCTCCTCCGTGACGAGGAGCCCCAGAGCCAGCCCGTAGATAGGACAGGGATAGAAAGCACCATCCAGGCGCCTGGATGGGGAGCGTGGGAGGCTGGGTTTAGTCTAACCCTGCTTGCCATGAGACTTTCGGCCAATCCTCAGAGCAGATCCCACAGTGAGCATTAATGAACCAATTAGCAGATTCACAGGCTCCTTCCTAACCAGGAAGTAAACATTCAGGCTGGCTTCCAACTCATCTTCAGCCTCAGAACCAAGTGTGCTCTGTGAGGCAAGGACAAAGGCTCCTTGCTTTTCCCAGTACTGAAGACATGTGGTTGCTCATGTCTGTGCCTCCTAGTTTCTCTTCCTCTTGCACCATTGCTTGGTGTTAATCTCCAGCCTGAGTTTAGGGCAAAGCTTTGCTCTTCTCAGCTGCAAGCACACTTCATAGAATTGTAGAATCACTAGGTTGGAAAGGACCCACTGGATCATCGAGTCCAATCATTCCAAACAATCACTCATGCTCTGCACACGTACTCATGATAAAAACCTTCCACTGAGGTTCCACGCACAACAGGAAAGAGCCACGATTAGCCAAAGGCAGTTACGAGAAGCCAAACTAAACACCTTCAGGGTGATGCTTCTGCCCTTGAGTGAGCATTAAGGATGTGGGAAGCCCCCCTCCCTGCTACTGAAGAGACACGCTCTCCGTCACAGAGGCTCAGGAGGGCAGCCCCGCACCAGGGCGTGCGTCACAGCTGTGCCAGGAGCAGCGCCTGTGCAGGCAGGTTAACAAAGCGAGGCGATTTTCCACCTGAGAACAAACAGTTCTTGCACTGCTCCGCTGCGCAGCATCCGTGGCCTCAACGCAGTCTTCTCGCGAGGTCTCACCCTGCAAAGCCAACCTTCCTTCGAGCCCCGCGTATGCACCATCGGGGAGGAAATGTTGCGTGCTCTGGGGGAGAGATAGCGGGGGCCGGGGCCGGGGGCTCTCTTTGCTCCCGCACTACCTCCCGGTCCTTAGCAAGCGGAGGTCGGCTCCCTATATCGGGTTCACTCGGTGCCACGTTGCCCGGGGCTCCTCTCCCTCCCGCTGCGGCCGGACCCGGCTCGGCTGCCCCGCCGGGGTCCGAGCATCCGCGCAGGTTTGAGGGCGCTCCGGATCGGGGCTCGGGGAGGCCTCGGGGACCGCGATACACACTCGGTTCGGCTCATCGCTAGGCTGTGAGGGGCCCAGCACGGCGCTGGGGAAGGGAGGTGGGTTAGGGGGAGGCGGTGCTCGCAGGCCACCCCCGGGGAGGGATAGAGGGCAGGGGCCGCGGTCACTCACGTGTCTCCATCCTCCGAGACGTAGGTGAGGGCTTCGAGCTGCTGCCGGTTGAGCCCCAGCGGCGGCGGCGGCGGCTCCTCGGCGCGGCAGGCGGCCGGCAGCCCGGGCAGAGCCTCGGGGAGGGCTCCGGAGCCGTAGCTGGAGTCGAGGCGCTCCTCGGCGGCGCCCTGCGCGGGGGGGACCTCGGGGGGGACCTCGGCGGGGGTCTCCCTGCCGCCGGGCAGCGACCGCAGCGATTCGATGCCGGAGTCGCACTGCCCGTCCTCCGCCTCCCAGCCCGCCGCCTCCTTGCGGCTCTCGCCGCTCGCCGCCCGCGACATCGCTCAGCGCCCGCCGCCCTCCGGGCCCGGCGCCGGGGGGCTCATGGCCGCGCAGACACCCAGCGGCGCCCGGCGCGGAGGCGAGGGCGGAGCGGCCCCTCCTCCTCCCGCCCCTGCGAGCCCTGACTCAGCCGGCACCGGCCCCGCCCGCCCGGGATTCCCCCGCCGCTCCGCAGGCTGCGCCCGCTCCCGCGGCTGGGGGGATGCTCGCCCGGACCGCTTTGCCCGGAGGGGGGCGACGAAGGAGCACGAGTGGGGCGGAAAAGACACCCGTGGGGTGCGCAGGGGAGGTGGCTGAGATTCTCTCCTCTGCCCCACTGGCTTCCCCTCTCCCCGCACCCGCCGCACTGGTGGGATGCTCACCCCGCTCCCACTGCGCGGGGGGGATGCTTACGCTGACCGCTTTGCCTGGAGGGAGGCAGCGTGGGAGCAATAGTGAGGAGAAGAACACCTGTGGGCGTGGCAGGAGTTGAGCGCGCAGGGGAAGTGGCCCGGATTCTCCCTACTGGCCCACCGGCTCCCTCGTACCTGCTGCTCTGGTGGGATGCTCCCCTGGACTGCTTTGTCTGGAGGGGGCCGATGAGGGAGCACACGTGGGGAGAAATAACACCTGGGGGGCTCAGAGGAGGTGGGTGTACTGTGCTTCTCAAAGCCAGGCAGTGCCTGCCAGTGTGTCATGAACCTGCCTCCTGCCCTGCCCTGTTTGTCTGGGTTCTTTAAATAGCAGATAGATTTGCCAGGGGAGGGAGAGGGACCTCGTCAGACCAGGCGGCGCATGGGGGAGGATGCTCTTGCATGCCCAGGTGCTGACGGAAGCTGCGGGCTCTGTGGGAAACGATATGGTGAATGTCACTTACTGGTAGCAGAGATAGGTGTGAAAGAGACTGTTCACTTTTCCCATGCGCATGGTTTAACCTCTTTCACCCACTGAGATACTTTCTTGTCTGTCCTGCCTGTACAGGCAAAGGGAAAGGCCAGGGGGTCACTACAATTGGCTGTACAAGTCACTAAGTGCAGCTGCTTCCCACCGCTTTTCTCTGCTGCAAGCCGAAAGCCCAAAGCTCAAAGTGGCTGCCGGGGCTCACCGAAGAGCAGCACGGACACAGAGATTAAAGCTGAAAGTAGAAGCTAAAACAAAGGTCCAGCTCTTTGCCAGTGAATGATTGACCTGGCTGCACTTCAGAGCTATTCTCCCAGCATCAACATTGTGTTCTTCGTGGATCTGTGTAGACTTCATCCAGTCATGTTCCAGTGGCCCAAGCTCATCCTTGAAGTCTCCATGCCAGCTCCATTGCTCTCTCTTGAGGGCTTTCCTTGGAAGACGACTTAGCTAGCTCTGAATGCAGGTGATGCTTTAAAACCAGTCTCACTTGTTGCTTTTATTGCTTGAAGTGCCTCTACACCTCCACAGGGTGCCCATCTTTCCAGTTTAGCTTCACAGGATTGGAAAGATCACTTCCTGTCATTCACCTGCAAGGGAGCTCACCCAGGAAGACCTTGTTAGTGGGTACGGGACCAAGTTCACGCAAGCCACATGCAAAGCACCAATGACTTCCCTCTCCCACACTGCAGCTGCCAATTTGTGTTTGCATCAGTCCCCCAGCACTGGCCACCAGGCCTTAAACTGTAGCCTTGCTGCAGGCGAGCTACCTGCAAGAAATGTCTCTGACCAGGCAAGAAGAAAGATTTTGGGCTGTGGGGCAGCGGGAGGTAGGCAAGAGAAGTCCCTGTGGATATCAACAACCTCCAGACACAAGTTTCCCTTCTACGTTCAGGATCTATTTCAATGTCTCTGTTTTTATCCCTGGCACTGCCTGGATGCAAGATTACAATTGCTAGGGGAAAAGAGTTTTTTCCATGTCTTACCAGTTCTGTCCGACACAAGGCAGGGATCTGGGACATACATGCATGTCACTCCCTCCCATACCCTGGCAGTGGCTGCACCCCAGCTCCTTGTACATCTGCAGCTGACTTTCTCAACCCACACACAGAAGTTCTACTCTTTCAGAGTTCTGTACCCACCTGCTACTAGTTCAAATACTATCAAATACTTTAAAAAATGCCTTTGTCATTTTCTCTTTCAACATAGTAGATATTACTAGGGATGCCGCTCCATCATGGACTTGTTCCTTAGACAGTTTTGCATGGACGAAGTCAGGTATTGAGAGAAATCCACTCTGGTCAAATCAGCACAAACCTTTGTAGTGATGCACAAAGGTTTCACTTTTCTCTGAATCAGTTGCTTCTTGACTTTGTAGTAAAAGGCAGTTGTCCCTTGATTATCTTGTAATTTCCTGTTCAGTTGCAGCATAGATGTGGAGCCTGCTTCCAGGGCTAGCACAGGTCTGGGGAGAAGTTCAGCCAAAGCACAGAGCCTGAGCTGGTAAGCTGTGGGCCAGCTCTGCAGGGAGGCAACTCAAGGTCACTTGGGACTCTACAGTCCAGTTCACAGCATGCTGTCTGTGTCTCTGGCCACCAAGCAGCCACTGGAGGTGGCCTTCCCCTGCTGTTGATGTGCACATAGCTGGAGCTAGTGATCTTGCAGCTGTCCTGAGGAGAGCCTTGAATTTTCTTTACTTGGTTAGCATTTTCACAGGCTGGGTTGCAGTGATCTGCTAATGCTGAGCTGCAGAGACCAGGCACTCCCCATTAAAACTGGCTATGCCACCCAGGCACTCGGGTCCAGCCACTCTGTGCTCTGATGTTCTAGCTATACTGACAAATACCCAGCTCAGGCACCATCTCATTGCCATCTCTCTTCTGGCTTGGTGTGCTTCTATTGGACCGTTGGACAAGTTGACTGGTGAGTCTGAAAGACTAACTTGGCTGTTCTGACCCATTTCTTGCCTTCTGTCACTCGTTCAGCAAGGCTTGGTCTTTGTTCCGTGATGTCCTCCTAACAGAGAGCTTTTCTGCCTGGCCACACAGAGTTTTCTCAACTTTCATTCTTTTCAGAGGCTTTAAATACAGAGAGATACACATATGCATCATACATGTGCACATGCATGTGTATTTTATACATACAAAATGTATCGGCAGGTAGTGGTAGACAAAGCAAAAACTTATAAATATAATATGAGGCCAATAGTGATGTTCTGATTTACTTCTGAGGATTTAAAAAATGAAACTCTAATTCTGGTCTGTCTCCAATCCCCTTTAAGATGCGTCACCTAAAATAGTTAAAATTGCAGGGAAAAAAATACAGAGAAAGCGATTTATCCCCACTAGAGGTCAGTGTCAGCACAGGCCGCTCGAAGGCACCGGGTGGTATTCAAAATAACCTCTCCGGCAAGAAACTCGACGCAGAAAGCCTTTCCCACCACACTGTGTTGCCAGGAGCATCAGGGAAGAGCCTGGGTGTGAGAGTGGCCCAGGCGACTCCAAAAACATTCTGTCTCCAAGTACAGCCCTCTGATTTCCTCGGTGAAACTCAGATCTCTCTGCCTGACTTCTTGAACCCGGCTCTGTCCACCTCTGTTGTAGCCTGGCCTGGTACCAGCATCTTCTCCACCGTTTCTAAACCTGTTAGTTGAGTGAGATTTGTGAGATGCAGCTGACAGAGAGGGAGAAAGGGAGTTTATACTCAGACTGTGTCTGGTCTGAGTGAAAATAATGGTTCTTTGATTCCCAGCTGTGGTCCTTTGCCATACTTAAGCAACATAAGTTACCTGAAATTGTTAAAAGCAGTTATTGTCACAGTAATTCACAGCAGGCAATGTGACTGGTGCTACATTCCCCCAGCTCAGACTGTCCACAGCACAGCTATGGTCCCACGCAAGTATTGGGCTGACCTGTTCCTTGGGGGTGCGGCACTTTTCCCGCACCCCCAACATCAGAAGTGCTGAGCCCATTAGAAAGGTGCTAGATCCCTGTAAGGAAGCTCCTACTGGATTTTCCACATTTGAGGTGTCCCCAGGTACCCCAAGCAGTGATCCAGACCTCCACCTGAACCTCCAGCTCCAGGTCAGGGAACTCAGCTGAGAAGCCACGTGTTCTGGCCTCTTAACTGGGAGAGCACAGAAAGCCACAAGGAAGAACCAGGCTCTCTCCTTTGACTGCTGGTCCATATATCTGACAGCGAATCAGCTCTGTAGTGCAGCAAACTGGGTCACTTCACTTTCTGCCCTAACAGAGTAAAGCAGGAGCATGTATTTTAAAGACGCAATACTCAGAAGCCAGGGGGGAGCTTTCTAAGAGAGCTATGCAAAGCCGGTGCTCCTCAGGTACTCATTTTTGGGGATAGTCAGCCCAGAAAATGCTGGCTGCCCTCTTGTAGTAAATCTGACTGAAATCACATGGACCCGCTGAATCTCTCCAAGGATGTTTCTCCACATACCTGCATGCTTTTGCACTAAAGGAATATTTCCAGTCGGAGTTTCCTGCTAGCAAACTGTGTTGGATGCCTCTTATCCTTTTGCTGTGTAGTGCCATAATGTTACAGGACCCATTGTGCCAGTATGGTGACGCAACCCAGAAGAGATCAGGTTTGTCTGTATGTGGTAGGTGATCAGCAAGTTGCCCAGTTAATGTCCTCCCTAATAAGAAGCCACGACTCCCACTGCTGCTCAGAGTCCTGCAGTAGATGTGGCAGTTTCTAGCTCCTTCTGTCATTCACTGCTCTGCATGTGACATATAGGAGGTTGGACAAAGGCATCTATTGATTTTTTGAATGGGGATTGCTGCTAACACACCCCGCTCTCAACCACAGCATTCACTTCCACAAGCAGAACAAAATCAATGTAAAGGTGCACTAAAAATCCGTAAGCTTAGAAAGCAAATGAACAATACCTCCATATATTTTCAGAAAATTTCATTTTAGATCAGATCTCCTTGTGTGACTCTTGTCAGCTCAGTGGCTGCAGTGCTCTCTGCTCACATCTGAGTAAATGCATGGCTGATAAGGCCTTGATACATATTTGTGTACGCGCGCGTATGTGTGTGCAGCTGTGTGTGCTCAGAGCTCTCCCAAAGGAGATGGCAGATGTGGTTACAAATGGGGAAAGGGATAGCAGATGGTCTTGAAGAACAGATAATAAAACTGTGTTAAAATAGATGGTGAAACTGTACCCTGGGTGACAAATCTCATCACCTGGAGCTCCCTTTATAGCTAGTGGAGAGACATACTCACTTCCAGAGAGTGGCTCTGATAACCTCTGTCCAGTCACACCGCTTTAACAGAGAGTGCTCCTCCCTCTCTGTAGAATAGCTGTGGCAGACAGTACTCCATCACTGGGCTATCATTTATTCATGACCCTCCAGGTACAGTTTATCCAGCAGAGTCTGTCTGAGGCAGAACAAAAACCTCAACTCACCCAATGATCCCTCAACTCACCTTGCCAGAGACTGCAGGATGGATGCTGCCAATGCTGCATCCCAGGCTTCAGCGTCACCACACTGGACCTGATGACTCTTAGAAAGGACTAATCATTAACTTCCGTTTTTGTGTTGCTTCTGCTTGAGTTCTTTGTGCTTCATCCCAGCCCTTCACTGCAACCCTGCAACTGCTTGCTAGCCCAGTCCTTGCCTCCTTGCCTCTTAACAATGCTCCAAGAGGCTACTCTTCTGGTCTGTAGCAAGCTGCACAGTGCTGCCAGAGGTATTACTCGTGCAAGCTGAGGTCTGCTGTCAGGAGAGTTGAACCTCTCAGCTGCCAGACTGAATTAGAGCTTTTGTCTCTCCACACTTGCATCAGAGTGATTTTGGAACAGGCCTGGTGGAGCCACACTCCTGTAGGCAAGTGAGGATTCCAGGCAGTGGTCAGGAGAGAGATGCAAGCAGGGTGGCTCACTTAGGATGGTTGAGAGGCAAGGTGGGGTGAGCAAGCTGTTCAAAATATTCAGGTGCTGAGCAGGAGCACAGAGCATGCAGAGGACAGGTGGCCATCCCTTGGGATGGAGGAGCCCAGGTGCCATAAATAAGTGATTAATTAGTCCATGTTGCCCAGTAACAGATGCTCTTGGCACACTGAAGGTGGGATTGCAACAATTCCCCAAGGTACGAGCAGAGCCATTCCCCAGGACAGTGTCCCCTTTGTCAGCTCTGGCCCACGTGATGACCCGTAAGTAATGCAGACTGGCAGAACGGTGGTGAGGTGGCTTTTAGCCTCTTCCCCAGAATGGCCATGTCTCTCCTGTGTGCCCAGGTCTGTGAAGGGGGTAGGTTGGGTGATGAGAGGTTGCTTTCCCAGACCAAGATGTGTGAGCTGCAACTACCCAACGTGAGGAAGGCAAATTGCAACAGAAACCTATTTTCTGCATTTAGGGAAATGACTCCCAGGCCCGTAACTAGGGATAGGCTAAAATCTCTGAGCCTTTAGTCTCCATGGCTTATTCCTTTCTGGGGATAATGGGCCAAAAAAAATGCAGGCAGAACAAAACATTTGCTAGCGGAGGATTTGGCTCAGTTTCCAGTCACTTGGGGAGGTCAGTGCTGCTCCAGAGTAATACCAGGCAAGATATCCTGAGGACTGTCAAAAAGCATCTGGGCAGCTCTGAATCCGCTTTTCATTTCTAGGGGGGATGTGAGGGAGAGCCCTGGGTACCCTGCTGAGTTGCTGCAGAGAGAAAAGCGATTTAACCCGAGCCAGAAACCACTCTGGAGCCTCACAAATAATTGTGGTGATGAAGAAATAGACTCTCATGGGGCTGGATGGAAAATAAGCAAACTGCATGCATGCAGCCTATTGGAAAGGGAAGAGTCAGAGCAGGGATCAAAGAGTTTCCAATGGTAGCAATTCCCATCTGTGAAATACACCCCAGAGCAGAGGCGACAAACCCAACCGCTTCATGAGGTTTCAGACTTTGAGTGTTTCTGGAGTGCTGGCATCTTGCCCATGGAGATGTGGACCATTGTCTAGTAATGCTGAATAGAAACTAATTCTCCAGTCACAAATTACTGACCCCTGCAGTTTTCCTTCCCACAATAAAAAAAAAAGGGCATACCTATATCTCCTTCCAGCAGGCATGAAGTCTGAATGTAGCTGTGGAAAATGCAACTAATGGCACAGATTTCCTTGAGGACAATGATTGCAGAGGTAAATGCACCCTCACAGTCAACACCGCTGAGTAGCAATGGCAAAGGTACATTGTTTAACTGGAGCAAAAGGCACATTCCTTCACCCACGCTCCTCTTGTTGCATTAATAAGGAGTAATTTAATTGGAGCAACGCATTCTGGAAGGCTCAGGCAGGCAGCATTAAATACACTTGAAATTTCTAAATGCAATAGGCGTTAGTTTCCGAGCTCAGAAATTCCTGCATCCTAACACAAGGGGATTCTCTGCTACACATCTGTTTAAGAGAGAAAAAAGGCAGCAGATTGCTTGGAATCATTGATTGCTTCAAAACGAAAGACTAAAATTTGATCACACTTGGCCTACTGGACAAAATAAAGCTAAACTCAAAGTAATACATGATGCTACAGAAATTTACTGCAAAATCCAGTTTAGCCAGTTAGGCTACAGATACCAGCCCAAAGACAGGTATTGGTAGTCACCTGGATTAAAATGCAGCACCTATCAAAATTTTTCCAGAGATTAAATGCAAATTTACTGCATGGGTAACAACTAAAAACATATTTAACCAGGAGCTAAAAAGCTATTTTCTGTAACTACTAGATGCAGAAAGGTCAGATCTTTTCTGGCTTGACACAGTATGGAAAGTGAATGGAGAATACCATTAATATGAGCTAGCGCTTTACATCTACTTGGAACAGATACAAATGTCTCAGCAGAGAGGCAGATAGAGGGTATCAGGAAAATAAACCTAGGTTAAGGGTTGGACTTGATGACTTGAAGGTCCTTTCTAACCTGAAGTATTCCATGATCTTGTGATTTTGTGATACCCCAGTAAGAGCACCACCTCTACTTCAGCTGCTATGTCTTCTTCAGAGCCTTCCTACTTTTTTTATTTTCAGCCATTTTGTCACATCAGAACTGCCTCTCTACCAGAAATGTCCTACTCTCTAACATGATCTAACAGTAGACCATCCCTAAACGTACAAGAATAACCGGGGGGAAATCTCAGGTATTAAAGCAAAGATGTTTTTGTCTTTTTTCCTCAGGAGAAAGAGGAGGTGAGTGTTTAGGGTAGTGGTTATAATTAGGACTCCTGGGTTCTCCTTGCAATTGTGAAATGGAATACAATCTTGAATGTTGACCTTCTTGCTTCAGTTTCTAAATGATTTATGCATCCTATAGCCTTATTTATTGCACTGTTGGGGTAGCGCTGTGCTGTCTGTAACACATTATCAGCCATGCCCTTGGGTTCCTATCCAAGGGTAAAAAACTGCCACGTACCTGTTTCCCACAGGAAATGGTTGAGAACTTGTACAACTTCAGTTCAGATGGAGCAGGACACTCGACTTTTTTGTGACACTTCAGTTCAAAAATAGTGTAGCTGGTCATGTGCTGATTCCAACCCCCCTGCCATGGGCAGGGACACTTCCCACTGGATCAGGTTGCCCAAGGCCCCATCCAGCCTGGCCTTGAACACATCCAGGGATGGGGCAGCCACAGCTTCCCTGGGCAACCTATGCCAGTGCCTCATCACCCTCATCGTGAAGAATTTCCTCCTCATGTCTAGTCAAGCCACTGGTAGAAGATAAATTTAAGGGCTCCTTGTGGGTGGCTCCATAGAGGTGGCAGCAGTCTGCTTCTGAAGGGTTAATCCTAGTGGATAACAAGCCCAAAATGGGCACAGTGGAGGAAGTTGCTCCTTGAGTCTGTGTGTGCTATGGAACTCCTTGCCACAGAATCTACAAGTCCAAAGTTAAGAAAAATTTAAAACTGAAGGGACATATTCCTTGGAGGAAAAGCCACCATGGGCTATTGAATGCAAAGATATAAACTCATATCATGTTTTTTCCACCTCCACCCTTCTGTGTTTCTCTTTTTTTCCTATCTCAGGGAGAAAAACAGAGCTGTTCCTGGCGGGTGGTCATCCCACAGGTACCTTTTGGTCTAGCTGAGGTCACATCATCCAAGAGTCCCTACCACTATAAAAAGGAGAAATGCACATATGTATGCAAATTAGGTGCAACTGTCTATTAATGTGAATGCAACAACACAAAGTGCTGCTACAGAAATCCTGGCAGCTCTGGGCTTGTGCCTCTTTGCCTTGCTCTGCCGTGGTACAAACACACACAAGTGAGCACTCCCTGGAGCCATGGGATTCATCATGTGAGGATGGGTCTGAAACCCCTGAGACCCGAAGTCTGCCGAGAGGACTGGGCAGGTGGTGCCTGAGTGGTAGGCAGTGAAATTCAGAGCAGGCTGCTCCTGCTTGCTGCTGTTCCCATGGAAACAGAGGAAAGGCGAGAGAAAACACATCCCCAGCCACTTGAAGATGAGCTTCTTCATCTGCACCTCCAGCTGCCACACCTATTCTCATAGGAAGCAGTGGCTAAGCAGTTCCCCCAGGATGCATCTCCTTGAGTGAGACCACCAGGTCTATGGACCATTCCTTCCCCATCCAAAGCAACAGAGCGGACAAGAGCAAACTACTCATTCCAACCCCAAGGCTGAGCCTCATAGTTCAGAAAAAGTGAAGCATTTTCCAGCAAAGTCTGTATCTTGTGTTTTCCCCTGAATTTGTATCTGGGAAAGCACCTGCAGGGACATGTGCTATTCCAAAAGTGCCAGGGAAGCTGGGCTCTACTTGCAACATCTGCATCTGTATGAGTCTGGACCCTTCCTGAGCTCTGCCTGTGTGTCCCTTTAAGATTGCTACTGTGAGTTTAGATAGAGGGTCTGAAGAGATGTTTCCACTCATGCCTGCAACCAAGCAGGTTAGGTCTATGGGTGAAATACACTACAGTCAGCTCTGTGATAGCTATCTGAGCATCCTTGGGCCTGGTGGAGATCATAGCAGTGAAGACACTGCCTGACCTAAGGTTTTCCCCTGAGTGCTGGCATTACTGTTACTCTTGAGATCAGCTGAGGCTGCCCACGGATTATAGAAACATAGCTGGAGTTCACACAAAGCAATCCTGGTCCTCTGAGCTCTCTCATTGTATCCTGGGAAGAAAAACCCATGGGTTCTCTCTCCTCCTCATGAGCAGCCCAGCTGGGGCTGAAACCCACCTGACACCCCCTTGGCTAGGCTGGGAGCAGGACCCCTCCCCAGCAGTGCCTGGATGGCAGCTCCATTCCTGGTGGGGCTCCTGAGGGTTGTTGGTGCTGGGCTCCCTGCCCGTCTCCCTGATGGTGTCTCAAGGTCATCTGCTGCCCAGCGAGTGTGAATCCCAGCACACCCCCATCTCCAACTCCATCTTGGTCTCCATCTCCATCACAGAATCATAGAATGGTTTCGGTTGGAAGGGACCTTAAAGATAATCTAGTTCCAACCTCCCTGCCATGGGCAGGGACGCCTCCCAGCGGACCAGGATGCTCAAGGTCTCATTCGACATATGTTGCACACTTCTAGGGAGGGGGCATCCACAACTCCAATCCACAACTCTAATCTCTGTCTCTTTTTCCATCCCCATCCCCATCTCATCTCCATCCCATCTCATCCCCATTCCATCCCATCTCATCCCCATCTCCATTCCATCACCATCTCCATCCATATCCCATCCCCACCCGCATCCCCATCTCCATCCCCATCTCCCTCTCCATCCCCACCTCCCTCCCATCCCCACCCCTTCTCTCTGTCCATCCCCATACCCATTCCTATCCCCTTACCATCCCCATCCCATCCCATTCTTTATCCCACCCCTATCCCTATTCCCATCCCTTCTCCCTTTCCATCCCCATTCCCACTCCCATCCCATCCCCTCCCCAACTCTGTCCCCATCTCCAGTCGTATTTCCATCCTCATGTCCATCCCCGTCCCTTCTCCCTCCCCATCCCCATCCCATCCCCATCCACACTCCCATCCATGTCCCCATCCCCATCCATGTCCCCATCCCTATTCCTAGCCCTAGCCCATCCCTCTCCCTTCTCCCTCTCCATCCCCTTAACCTTCCCATCCCCATTCCCACTCCCATCCCATGCCCATCCCCATTCCCACTCCCATCCCCATCCCTATTCCCATCCCTTCTCCCTCTGCATCCCCATCCCATCTCATCCCCATCCCCATCCCCATCCCATCCCCATCCCCATCCCCATCCCCATCCCATCCCATCCCATCCCCATCTCCATCCCCATCCCCATCCCATCCCATCCCCATCTCCATCCCCACCTCATCCCCATCCCCATCCCCATCCCCATCCCCATCCCCATCCCCATCCCATCCCATCCCCATCCCCATCCCCATCCCCATCTCCATTCCCACCCTCATCCCCAACCCACCCGCACCCCCGCCTCCGCCGCGACCCTCCCACCGCGGCTCTGCCCGCCCCCCTCCGCCGTGCGGGGCGCTGCGCTGCGGCGGGGCCGGGGGCTGGCGGGCGGCGAGCGCTGGCAGCCGCCGCCGGGGGCTCCGCACCGGGGGCTCCGCACCGCGCCGCCCGCCCGCCCCGGCCCCGGCGAGGCGGCGCCTGGGAGAATGCGCCCCCGCCGCCGACATGTCCCCCCCGGCCTCGGCGGCCGCCGCCAGCGACGGAGGCAGCAACACGCCGGTGCCTCCGGAGGAGGAGGCGGAGGGGGCCCGCGAGGAGGTGAGGAGCCCCGACCCGGCAGCGCCCCGCTCCGCTCCTCCGGCGCTCGCCGGTCCCCTCGGGGGAAAGGGGATGGAGGCGGGCGGGGGGTCGGGAGAAAACGGCAAGAGGAGAGCTCGGGGCGCCGCTCGGGCTCGGGGCGGCGGGCGGAGGTTGTCGCGCCGAGAAGTGGCTGTGGGGACCCCCCTTCCTCTGCTCTCAGCTGGAGGCGGCAGAAGGTGCAGGCTGGAGCAGGCCAGGTACCAGCGCAGCCTTGCCTTCAGGTGCGCTGCAGCCCCCCTCCGCCTGCCAACTCTTCCAGCATCCAGGCAGCAGGTGCCAATAAAAAGGTGAGGAGCCGGGTGCTCCGTGCAGGGGGAGGCAGGTGTGTGAGCCCCTTTGTCTGCCCCACCGATCCTGCTTGGGCTTCCGAAGAGGAGAGAAAACAGCCGCACTGATTAGCAAGACCCACCTCACACCGTGGGGCCAGCAGCCCGTGGGGGGCAGCTGGGGTCATGGGAAGGGCAGCGCTCACCTGGCGCGGTGGGTTGTCCTCACCGGTGAGACCACAGACCCCGTGAGACCACGGGGGCTGCTCAGGAGCTGGTGCATCGCTTGCCCTCTCTGCTGAGGAGCTGCGGGTAGCAAGTGCTGCATAACCCTGGTATTCTCTGCCTTCGTGGCTTAGGGAGAATGTGCATGGCTATGCAGGGTTATTCTATATATACAGACTTATATTTAGACATAAATAATTGAGGGAGAGGAATGCTGAGGTTCAAGGACTGTGAAGCTGTATGAATACCGTATATTCTGCTCTGCGGCTGTTCCTCTTTTTTCTGCTTCCGTTCAGCAGCCCCTGGTGCCATGAACACAGGTTCTCCAAACACATCCTGACCAGTGAAGCTAAACTGTTTATAATTTTAGCATGACGACGTGCTTGTGCCATGCTGGGACGTGGTCTTTTGCCCTCAGTGCCCTGTCAGTGCTGTCGCTACCTTCAAGAGAGCACAGTGGCTTTTGAGAGCTGCCAGAGCAAGAGCCAGTTTGGATGAAAGAAGCATAGCAGGGGCAGCGCCCGAATAAGTTTTCCTCACCTACTGTGTCCCTTGCCTCATGAGGATTATGAGAAGATCTTCTGGGCTTTCATTGCTCCACGTTGGCTGCCAAGTAGGGTGTCAGTGTAATCTTACCCCATGGGAGCAGACAGAAGGGCTGCAGTCCATGACCTGCACTGTTTAGGCTAAGGACAAGCTTCCTGCGGCCAGAATCTATCATAGACTTGTATGAAGCAGCTGGTGGAGGAGAGGGAAGCTGCAGCCTTTCCTGACGATGCCACACTTGCTGGTGTCTTGTCTGATGCAATGAGGAGAGACCTTAGCAGGCAGCTTGGGTTCATGGACTGACCTAGGGCAATCATCTTGTCTTCAGAAATATTAGAAGGGATGAGTGTTCCTGCTCCCCTACAGTTCCTCTGTAAGGCTGTACTGGCAGTGTGTTGTCCTCGTTTCCATCAGGACAAACTGCTGCCGTGAGCACTGCTGAGCATTCCAGGAGTGCGACTGAATCCCACCTGTAAGGGTCCATTGGCCAGGGAGCCAGAGGAGATGTATGGGGACTGGAAAATGGGAAATGAGCTCTGTCCTATTTGAAGATACCTCATCTTAACGTGTCTCGGGTCACTGTACTTCAGAACCTTGCGAAATTTCAGGGGTTGCTCAGCTAGTCCCAGCTGGCTGTGTCGGGCTGACTGAGCCCTTCTTCCCTCTTGGCATCATATGCATACACCTGCACTTAATGGTGATGAGCTGAATCTCACTCGGCAATGCATTTCTACCTTGGAGGGTGTGAAATGTCAAGGGACAAGCTCTTGAGCCTGGGAACAAGTTTAAAAAAATGTCCTTGTCCTAGTGTTCAGGTGGGATCTCACAGAGAGAACCAGTTCTCTTCCAAGTTGCTGCGTAAAATGGAGACCTTGGTACCATTGCGGGAGCTGACTGCTGGCAGGGTTCCCTGGCTTCTAGATGCTCAGCCTTTTCCTTTCCTCTGCAGATGGCAATGCTTCCACACTAAGGCTCTATTTTTCTAGGCAGGTAGTTCCTGAATCGGGGCAGTAGGCATGTGGGGTGTGATGTGGGAGTTTGCTAGGACCAACCTGACCAAGAGTTGCTGATGGCTGTCTGGGGCCTTGGGAGATGGTGGCAATTCCTAGAAATTACCATGTCCTCCCTGCTTGCCTTGTTCTGGGGATTTGAGGTTAAAGGGGACAGGGCTTATTAAATTGTTACGTGGTGTAAGCAAATCGGCAGGGCACAGCCATGGAAACACATACTTGTGAGTCCCACTGGAGTCTGCTGCAGGCTGCTGCCATAGCCTGGCACTCAGGAGCTACCTGAAGGCTGCTGCTCTGGTGCTTTTTTTCGGAGCACCGTAGAGGGCCATCTATAGGACACCTAACCCTGTGAACCCCGGGGCATCTTGTAAAGTGAAGGCTTAGCGTTTTGTGGTGAATTTGAGATTTTGGGCTGGTCTCTGCAGGGAGAAGCAGGCAAGAAGTGCAGATGGTAAGGGCATGGGAACACTTATTAAGTGGAAGGACAGTAGATGGGGCCAGGACCAGGCTATTTCAGAGAGGAGCTTTGTAGAGCTTGAAGGATATCCAGGAGTTGTTTAGTGTTCAAAGTTGCAAGGCCAAGTTTGTAGGGGCAATGAAGGTATTTTGGCCCCTGTGCTTGGCCATCATGACTCTGGGCAGGTTTATCCCCTCGTGGCTTTTTTTGCAAAGAGGATTCCCCGGATCTCAGAGGAGTTTAGTGCAAGCAGTGCTGGGGGACCTCTCTCCTGCTGCCTCTGCCCTGTGCATTGCAGGTGCATTCTCCCTTTGCTTCATGGCTGCTCGGTAGTCATCCCCTCCACCCGTTCCTGTCCATCCGAGCCCAGCAGCTGCAGATGTGGGAATCCTCTCCTTTCACTGTAGGGGCAATGTCAGAGGCAAATGCTATGTATGAGGGGAGGCTGTAACAACACTCTACCCCTTGCCCTTCCCAATGTGTTACAGTCACAGTTAGCTCCTAGGTACCTGGTAAGGGTTGCCCCATATGTTCTCTACATGATGATCTGAAGCACAGAGAAGGGTGTCTGCTGTGGTCCCGGAAAGTGGCCATGGCTGGAGCAGTTTTGCCCTCTAGCCCTGCTGAGATGTTCAGGTGCTCCTAGAATAGTGGATTTGCCCACCACTCTCTAGTGCTCACACCAGAGCAACGAAAGAGGCTCCTGGTGATGGAGGGAAACCCTATTTGCAGTGAAGTAGGGCAAGCCTTTTGCTTCATTTCATCAGACTGCAGTGGGAACATGATGATGGTATTTATATCAGAGCCTGCTCTCCTCTCGGTGGCACCATTCTGGAACAGAAAGGATTTCCCTTTCCCCAGCTTTTTCATCTGTTTGTTTGCTGTTCTGGACTTCTCCAAAGCTGGTTAAGAGGTCAAGGAGGCAACCTTATTTAGCTGCTTCTGCAAGGAGAAGCTGTGGAGCTGGTTGTTTGCTCCTGTGAGCCCTCTGCAGCCCAGGAGAGAAGCAGGGATGCTGCAGTTCCTACTGGGATTATACTCTGTAGCTGGCTCCTCCTCTGTCTCTGCTGTTATTGCATCCCCTGTCATTGACACTTGATCAGCTTTCAGAAACCCCACCGGCACGGTGGATGTGTAGGTATTTTGCCTCAAAAGCCTAAGACAAAACCGGGTTGTAAACAGTTTACAGCAGGGGTTAGCGTGACCCTGTAAAAGCGCTGCAGTATCTCAATGCTACGTAGTCCTAGGAGGAGACTAATGCATGGACTAGAGCCCTGCTAACACAGTTCCTGGAACCAAGCCTGAGCTGCATCGCATTGCCTGCTGACCTACCCATGTGGGTAACCGCAGCAGGATTTGCCTGCATCTTTGCAGGGCGAAAGTCGATATTGCCCTTCTCCTGAGCAGGGTGACTCAGGCAGGATGTTAGAGGCCAGGGAGTGACAGGGAGGTGGAATTTGCTTTTCCAAAACAAACCTGGCTGAAAACTTGCCTCCCTGGTGCCCCTTCCCTAGCCTGTCAAATGAGTGAGCTGAATGCTTTGGTTTATTCCTTGTGCTCCATTTGCAGATCCTCCCCGGCAAACAAGGCACTGTTTCTGTGCAAGCCCTTTCACTCCACAGATACCCCAGGGTTACCGTGTGCCTCACGACTCCTGCTCAGGAACCCTGTGCTCCTCCTCCTTTGGCTGAGCACTCCCCTGAGAGCCTTGCAACCAGAGCTGGTGCTGGGGAGGATTTGCAATGCAGAAGGCAGCTGTGGGACAGGTAACCTTCAGCCACCTGGGTAGTGGCACAGCAGAGCTGTGCTGTGGCTGAGCGAAGGCAGAAGGATCTGGGCAGGCTCTTGTAAGAGCAGTGTGTACCTGAGCAGGGAGGGCACAGCTCAGTTGGCTCTGCCTACTGGGTGCCCCCTCTTCCTCTCTTTCCTCCTTCTTCTCTTGCCCAAGGTTCCCTTCTTGCCCCATGACTGTGAGGCTGCTGCAGTGGAGGGTTACACTGAGAAGACTGGGGCACACGTGGGTCTGTGCCAGGACTGCTGAGCAGAGCTGCCCTACACCGTTCACTGTTGCCTGCAGACTAGCGCTGCCCCACCTGCTTTCCCTGGGCTCTGTGTCTTTGTCGCTAGCTCTTGGTCTCAGATGGTTTCCCCAAAGAGGAGGACTTGGAGCTACTGATGCTCAGGGCCCCCAGGGGGATGTGCTGATGTTCCCCTCACTGCCTCTCTGGATATGCTGCCTGCTCTACTCATCACAGATTGGCTGCTGGATGAGCAGGAAGGGAAGCTTCTGGCCTCTGGGAGAGAAACCTCTGTTGGAGATTTGGGCTGGATCCAGCCCTGCTAATCACAGTGGCAGAAGTCCCACTGGCATGGGGTGGG
Source organism: Clamator glandarius (assembly GCA_033459285.1). Lineage (NCBI taxonomy): Eukaryota > Metazoa > Chordata > Aves > Cuculiformes > Cuculidae > Clamator > Clamator glandarius. The sequence continues at coordinate 492,664 of JAUNZM010000621.1, read as the reverse complement.
CTAGGCTTTGGCAAGTGTAGAGAGGAAAGATTAGCATGTGGTACTCCAGGGGACCAAGCCGGGTCTGATGGACTTTCCAGGGGGAGGAAGGGGGATTTCATAGAGGGAAGAAAAGGCCCAGATCTGTCCCTAGACCCGCTGGTGACATTGTGACCTCTGGTTCTTGCTTTGATTTCCCTTGTGACCTCTGGTTCTTGCTTTGATTTCCCTTTTCATGCAAGAGTGCCCCCATCCACTTTCTAACAGTGTGAGCCCTTTGGGATCAATGGCTGAAAGACCTCTCCAGCCCAGTGCACTGGGGAATGGAGGAGAGATGGGACTAGGCTTGGAATTCAGGACGCTGAGTGGTGCATTTACAGTTGGTGTTAGCCACTGTGGTGGTGGAGGTGATCTTAGCAGCTGTGCCATGTGCAGCTGGGGAGGGAAAGCAAAGCTTGAAGCCTCTTGGTGAGTTTAATAGCATCTGCTCAGGGCTGGAGTTCTTTCCCCCCTCCTTCAGGTCATGCCTTTGGAGGTTGCTGAGTTGGATGGTATTTGTGCTGGATGAAGTCTTTTGTATAAGAAAGCAAATAACGCCTTTGTATATTCCCCCTTTGGGTGTGATACTGTTGGGTCTCACTGACCAAGCTGAATCAATACTTGAGACTTCAGAGTGTTGCAGAGAGTGACAGAGGATTCTTTAAGTGGGATGTTTTCCTGGGTCTTTGTGAAATGCTACACGGTTCCTGTGGTGAAGGCAATCTCTTTTAGAAGTCCTGTTGCTGAAGTCCTGCCTTTTCCTCACCATTAGAGAGCTGAGGGCAGTTTTTCCAGGAATGCGAGCTGTCACACCTATATCTTAGTTCCAGCAGGGGCATTCACTGGCAGCCCTGTCTGGCTGCTCACCCTTCCTGCTGCTGCAGAGTGGTGGCATGCTCTTCTCTTCCAGCTTGAACACCTTTTAGGACATTATTCCACATTTTCTTTCTCTCCCATCAGAGGTGGCTGTGTTTCGATTGTGGAAAAGTACTTTCCCACTTGTGTGGTTTATAAAGCACTTGAGAAGCACTTCAGAGCCCCTTTGGCTGCCAAGTGTTGCGTTGGGAATCACCATTACCAGACAGAGGCCTTTCCAGCTGCAGAAGGTCCATTTCTCTGCCTTACAGGAACCTCAGGCTGCTCATGCTGCCCTGGTGGGAGAAATCTGAATGTTGCTGTGGGTTTTTACTGGGGAAGGGGGAGAGACTCATGTGCAAGCAGCAAAAGGCATATTGGGATGAGCTGTGGTGAGGTGTTCAGATGAGATGACCCATCAATTAGAGCTGTTTGCATGTGTGGGATGGATGCAGGGGACATCTCCCAGCCTCTATCTTGCTGTGCTTCAGTACACCTCTCTGGGATGTGGCAGTGGTGGCAGTGAAGAAGGGGGATGCTTGGGGTGCAGGCCAGCGGGGTTGCCTTCTGCTGCTCCTCTCCACATCCATCTGGGCTGTAGCCATCTGCCAAGCTGGGGCAGAGCCCTGCAAAAGGAAATGAGGGCGGTAACCACCTGCACTGTGGGACTGTCATCCTGGCCTCTGGCCTGCCTGCTGAGGCTAGGAGTCCTATGGCATTTTGTCCCCATTCACATTGCCACAGGTGCCACCGCAGCAACCCACTGCTTGCTCCCCTTTCCTCCTGCCACTGCAGCCTACTGATACCTCTCTTGTTTTCTCTCCTCTTTTCCTTGTCCCCTGGAGCAGCAGCGGCCGGTGAAGCAGTCTCTCAGCAAGTCCCTGTGCCGAGAGTCGCACTGGAAATGCCTGCTGCTGTCCCTCCTCATGTATGGCTGCATGGGAGCCATGACCTGGTGCCATGTCACCAAGGTGACTCGGCTGACCTTTGACAGTGCTTACAAGGGCAAGTCCATGATGTACCATGACAGCCCCTGTTCCAACGGCTACGTCTACATCCCCTTGGCCTTCCTAGTCATGCTCTATGTGGTGTACCTAGTGGAGTGCTGGCACTGCTACACCCGCAATGAGCTGCAGTACAAAGTGGATGTGGAAAGCGTTCATGAGCGCGTGCAGCGGATGCAGCAGGCTACCCCCTGCATCTGGTGGAAGGCCATCAGCTACCACTACGTCCGTAGGACCCGGCAGGTTACCCGCTACCGCAATGGGGATGCCTACACCACCACACAAGTGTATCACGAGCGGGTCAACACCCACGTGGCAGAAGCAGAGTTTGATTATTCCAATTGTGGAGTTAAGGACATTTCCAAGGACCTCATTGACTTGGAGAGCTACCCAGCCACACGGCTCCGCTTCACCAAGTGTTTCAGCTTTGCCAATGTGGAGTCGGAGAACTCCTACCTGACTCAGCGGGCCCGCTTCTTCACGGAGAACGAGGGCCTAGATGACTACATGGAGGCCAGAGAGGGGATGCACCTCAAAAACGTGGACTTCAAGGAATACATGGTGGCCTTTTCTGACCCAGATAACCTGCCTTGGTATGTGTCCCACTATGTCTTCTGGGTGGCGGCTCTGCTGACCCTGTCCTGGCCTCTGCGGGTGCTAAACGAGTACCGCACCTCCTACGTCCATTACCATGTGGAGAAACTCTTTGGGTTTGACTATGTGGCGGTGACGCCAGCTGAGGAGCGTTCCTTCTGCCGGAGGATGCCCCGTGTCAACACGGTGGACAGTACTGAGTTGGAGTGGCACATTCGATCCAACCAACAGCTGGTGCCGAGCTACTCAGAAGCGGTCCTGATGGACTTGGTGGGGCTTTCTGGCTGCACTAGCTACTCCGCTTGCCGGTATGGTGGCTACCGGCAGAACTGTGAGCGGTGCCACAGGACTATAAGCAGCTCCTCCATCTTTTCTCGCAGTGCCCTGAGCATCTGCAACGGCAGCCCCAGGATCCCCTTCAGCAGCAGCCGCTTCTCCCTGGGCCGCCTGTATGGCTCACGACGCAGCTGTCTCTGGCAGAGCCGGAGTGGGAGCCTGAATGAGCAGAGCTGTCCCACGGAGCAGACCCGCCTCTCCAGCCAGGTGACTGTGGAGGAGGAAGACCCTCCTCCTTACCAGGACGCCCTCTACTTTCCCATCCTCATCGTGCACCGCAACGAAGGCTGCCTGAACCATGACCACCGTCACCTCCACCGAAATGGGTCCTGTGTGGAGACCTCACTGTGAAAGCAGAGGGCAGTGAGATCTCATTATCTGTTGCCTGGTCAGAGCCAGCACAGGATTTGGGGAGAGGAGTGCAAGGGAGGGAGATGGCCCAGGAGGATATCAGGGTGGAGCGGACACGGCATCTCGCTCGGGCAGCCAGTGAAAGATCCTCCCCACCATGGCTCTGACCTCCTGAAGGGGTGAGTGCTCATGCTCCCTGAGATGTGGCACAGAACTCTAGACCGACCACCACATGCAAAAAAACCCAACCAAACCAACCCCAAACCCATAATTCATGGCATCAAGATCTAAAGGGGGGAATAAAAAGACAGGCCTGATGCAGGGAGGGGAGTGCTTTGGCTCCCAGCCCTGGATTCAGGCTGGCTCGTGCTCTGAGGAACCAGCAGCCACCAGAAAGCACCCTGCTGCACCTCTGCCCAACCCGCTACCCATGATGGAGCAGAACACCTTGCAGAGTGGAGAGGAACAGGCCCTTTGAGAGCAGCATGTAACTGCCTGTGCCAAAAGGTCTTGGGCACCCAAGCACCTGGAGCTTTGCAGCAGGTTAGAGCAAAGGCCGAAAGCCACAAATCCAGCTCTTTCCCTTCACCCTTACCATTCCCCACCTTCGCCACTTTTTTTTCTTTTAGACCATGCTTCGACTGTTACTCTGTTCTCACTGCTGGGAATGGCACTACATGCAGAGGATCCCAGGCTTGGCTCCTTAGGAAGCCTCAGCATCCCCTAGGTAAAGGGCTTTTGGTTTGGGATTACAGCAGGCAGGCAGCACCGGGGAAAGGGTGAATGTGCAAACCCAGATGAAGTGGAGATCTGCGGCGCTACTGATCCACTTGCTGGAGGAAGGCTCAGCTGGAAAGAGAAAATGAGAAGTCCCTGATGAGCTGAGGAAAGGGAAGAGGATGGCACTGGGACAAGCATCGTGGTAATAGGCGGCATGTCAAGTGGCTGGGGTCCCTTCCTGGCTTTGAAGTGTGTCCTAATCGGTACAGACAAGCATCAAGGAAGGCTCTGGTAGGTTCAGCTGCAGTTCATCTATTGATAGTAGAGCAGCAGGTTGGTGCATGTTTGCAAGAGTGAATTTTGCATGAGATCAGGCTGGGCTCTGGCTGCAGACTCTGAGCTACAGGCTCTTGGCAACTGGGCTTTGGCAAACATCTCTGAGGGGCTGGGAGGGAGAGATGCAAAAGCATGCCGGAGTGTCGGGAACCTGGGCTGGGGAAGTGAGGAACAAAGGGATTTCCCTAATGTAAGGCCCCACTGTGGGTGCAGGTCCCACAGTTGGGAGGCATCTGCCCTGGAGGATGTTCTGCAGAACAGGGGCTGAGGATACATTAGAGGGGAACCTGTTTAAAACCAAGAGATTTGCACTGCAGAGATTTTTGGAGAAAGGTGTCAGACTGTGAGAAGTGGGGTGGCTTCTGTGCAGCCCAGTAGTCCCTGGCTTACTCTGCTTTGCTCTTGTCAGGGCACGTTGGTCTGCTCTGAGCTCTATGCTGCCCCTTCTGTCCTGCTGGAAAAGGTCTCAGTGACGTTCGGCCAGGAGGCTTCATGTCATGGAGCTGCATCAGTGACTGCAGAATGCAGGCACCCAGCTTTTACTTCTCTATCAACACATCCCCAGATTTCTCATATCTCTCTGTTCTCAAAAAAGTTGTCTCCTTTTCAGTCAGGTCTTTGAGGCTGTGCATGCCAAAGCAGCTAGCAGTTTCTCCAGACAGCACTGCTTCTCATGCACCACACTTCCCTCATCCAGTGGGTCAAACAACAGCTGAGAACAGCACGTCTTGGGTGACAAGAGCAAGTCCATTAGAACCTGAATGTTCAAGCTTGATGTCTGCCTCTGCATCCATCACAGAAGGGTAAGATGCTACAGCAAACAGTGAGGCATTTTTAGTTCGGCCAGTCTTCCCCCAGCCAACTTATTAATGAAAGGTCTGTTTCTCTGGTCACACTGCTGTAGTGCGTACTCCTAGGTCCTGGGGAGGATGCAAATGGACCCTTCCACCACATCTGTCCTCTTTTGAAAATCTGCCTGGAGCAGTTAATGCCTGTGGGAATTATAAGGCTCTGTTTGTCTTTGCCCCCAATGTGGTCTGTTCTACTGTTTGTTCCTTGCATTTCCTGGCTGGTGTCTCTTGCCATTGTCCTCCTGGATCTCAAAGGCTAGACTCTGAAAAATTTTAGTTTGAACAGAAACGCTTTTAAAATCCCACTCCATTATGATTCTGTCTTGTAATCTGCCCTCACTACCACTGCCAGATCTAGATGTTTGCTTAAATAAGAGATAACAGGGAAGCAGGAGGTCCCTGGTGTGGGCACATCCTTCCTCTGCCTTTTGTTCTCATCATTATTGGCACAGATTCAGACTGGGTGAAAGCTGCTACAGCCCCCTTGGCTGCCATGGGATTTTCTTGCATTAGGTGACATTTGGTTTGGTGTGTGTTTGGCCTTCTCTCTCCGAGGGTCTAATGTGAGCCAAGTACAATTCTTGTGACTCAGGGGAGATAATGGTCTGTGCTTGTGTGTCCTGATGAATCAGGAGATTTGTTCAGTCAGTGGAGCTGCAATGGGTCTTTAGTGAGGAAAGTGGTCTGTTTGTCCTTCCCAACAAGTTCTCTTTGAAATCCCTTACATGTGGCTTAAATTAGGCTGTGGTGGCCCATCTTTCTATCTCCAGCCTCCAAGGTGCCTCCGACAGATGGATTTATCAAAGGTTTGGCAGGCCTTTCAGCTGCCTGGGGCAAAGATAGTCCTCAGAATACAGACGGGTTAGCAGGGTCTCTGTGCCCCTGTCCTTTAGCACTTGCAGCAGAGTTCTGCTTTCAGGCACCTTGTCCTTGGCTCTTTCCAGGCCTCTTCATGAGATTTTCTGAGTTTATTCCTCTGGCCCCATTTTTACCCATGAAACCTTATTCTGGAGGTGGCCTTCTAGGTGGATACATGTGTCTTTGAGGCATGGCTGCTGTTCTGGCCTGCAGGATCCATGCATAGTCTTCCTGCTGCTGAACACCTTCCCCATGCACATAATGCCAGGTCCCAGATGTAGTCCCAGTGCCACAGTCTATGGCCATGCCAGACACTCGGCACCCTAAGGAGTGGGACTTCTCTCATCAGTGCTCTCACACTGCATGCCAGGATTTTTCAGAGATTGCTTCCTTTTATCCTTGGCCCTCCTACCCCACTGCATGTGGTGGAGCTAGCCCCACCCAGACCCGAGTCCATCCTGCTCCTTTCTTGCCAGGCTGGAGACCTTCCTGGCCTGTCTTAGGCTCAGGAAAGGGGGGTTGGCATGCTTAGGCATGGGGAAGGAGAGCAGGAGTGGGCAGAAGGGTCAGAAACTGCCTGGTGTCTTGGCAGAGAAGTGGTGGAGGTGAAGAAGACAGACTAAAGCTGGGATTATGCTGCCTTTCCATCTCCCTGCCTGCAATGGCTGGGCAGCATGTCTATCCAGGCAGGGAAGTCCATGGCAGGGCCCTCCGTTACCACCCCCAGCGTGGGATGCAGCCAGCGGAAGGGCTGTGCACGTATACGTTTCCTCTTAAGTGTTGGTGAAGGACCCTAGTGCCCTGGGCAAAGAGCAGCTGATTTAATTCTCCTTGTATCTCAGGTTATCAGCACAGATATCCAAAGACAGTCTGTCCCTCTTCTGGCGCACAGCCTGTCTGCGGTGGAGTGGTCCCATCTCCCCCGGCACACAGACGTCCACCCGCCACAGCTCCAGGCTCAGCAGCAGTCAGGCGCCTGCTCTTCCTGCAGACTTATGTCTGTTCTCTGCCATGTCTGTGTTGGTGACGACGATTCCTTTGGCAGCTCAGTCAATGGCCCAGTCTGCTCCTTTCATGATAGCCTGCTCCCTTCTATCTAACCTGAATTCTCCCTGCTGTATCTTAATCCCATTACTTCTCGTCCATTGACTGGTGAGTTTAGTTGGCTCTGCTCCTTTCCCCCATGGCCTGCCCAATGCAAGCAGGTGTTATCTGGTTTCTGCAGCCTTCCATTCACCAATTCCAGAGTCTTCTCTCCCTTAGGTTCTTACTGGACAAGCTGTGGCTTGCATGATGGTGCTGAAGTTTCCCCTATGTAGTGAGTATATCCTTCCTGCTCTAAGCCTGACCTGGCTGAGAGGAGGGGGCCAAAGGTGCCCACACTGCCTTGGTCTGTCAGGATGGCTGTGTCCTCATTTCTGGTACAGATCTCTTCAAAGTGAGCAAAGTACACAGAACTGCTGGCCCCTTACGAAGGAAAGCAGGACAGACTGCATCCTCTTTTGGGAAAATGAAACCCATGTGCTCATCAGTACAAGGGGGCATAACTAGTGGATCTCTGCAGTCAGACAACTTTGTTTTTTTCCATACGTCATTCACCCATTGCAGATTTCCAGGCTCAGCATTGCACTTGTCAGCAGGCTTTCCTTTCATACTGGGACTAGTGAAGCAGGAATGCTGTCAGCTTCTCTTCTTGGTGCTTCATGGTAGTAATACATTCCTAGAAGAGAGCTAGTCCTCACTGCTGCAAGGCTGGACTATAAGTTTGGGCTGTTTGGTGTTTCCTCTTGTTGACAGTGTGCTTGCCAGGTACTTAAAAGCTCTCCAGCTTTCCTGAACTAGAAAAAAAAAGAGTGTGAGCATGTGAGGAGCACTGGATTAGCTATCCTCAAGACATATCACCAGCCATTCATCCATCTTTCAGTACACACTGGAAGCTTCCCGTATAGTGCCCAGTTCTTTGTTCAACCAAAACCAGGTGGTGACAACAACCAGCCTGGTGGTACTTTTTGAACCCACTGCATGTCATGCAGATCACACCGAGGAGGGAGATTTCAGAGAGGGCTTTTGGTAGGGGCATTTGTTAGGGCAAGAAGAGGAAATCTTATGACCAACACCAAGCTTCCTAGATTCCAGGCAAATATTCAGGATTAGTGCTGGGGAAGCTGCTGTTTTTCTGATTTCAAACAAGCAAGCACCTGTCCCTTTCGTCTCCCCATAAAATACGTGTTAGAGACCGAGCCCATCCCTACCCTCTTTGATGTCTTTACACTCATGCTTGAGAGGCTGAAGAGCTGTTTAGTAACTCTGAAGGATGCCCTTGGAGAGGGGACCATGGGAAGAGGTTTAGTAAGTGGAAGTTTCGGAAAATTAGGTAGCATTTAGTGCAAATAAATCATTGCCTGCTGATCAGCCTAAGGAAAGAACAATACCTTTTAAGCTCTCCCTCTAGCCTTTACAATTATTGCTTCAGTACTGCTGTCTATTATCACCAGGGTGCTGGCTTACTTTTAGTAGGGTATAACCTTGCTACAGCATGCTCCTATCCTGCTGCAGTAGCTGTAGCACATGGGTCTAAAATACTACAACACCAAGAATTTGCATTACCAAAGAGCTATAAAACTCACTTTGTGATATGTGCTTTTAATCGTGTTTCAGTCATATATAGTGGTTAGAATAAGGTCCATATGACTATGACCTGAATCCATTTCATCCCAGAAATGGAGCATGGCTTTAGTGTTATCTCTGTTGGTAATACTGCCTTCACGATGCATGTGGGCCTGGAGTTTCCAATGAGCCAGGTGTGTGCGAGCACCAAAGGCTGGTTCATAGGTCTTGGGAGCTAAGTGGGAACTTGTGACTAAGCCTGCCTAGGGCTCTTTTCCCCATGGGAATTCTGGAAAAATGGGAAAGGGGCTTGGTCACACTTCAGGTAGAAATTAATGGGCTATGTTTATTTCTAGTATAATTTTATTGAAGCCAGTGGCACTATACCAATGTGAGCTTGGCTTAGCAGCTCCTCAGAGTCCTTGAGTCCAGACAAATACATCTGTCACAGTGTTGCTTTGATGCATGGAGTTCATGTTGGGACTTGGCCAACATGAATGAATGTTAAATATCTACTGTCTCTACAAGCAGTTGGTTGAATTGTTCTGCTCTACTGCCTCCATCACAGCTGCTCTGCCAAGGGAAACATTATGTCCATGGATGTGATCTCGTCAACTCCCTCAAAAGGAAGCTAACAAGAAAATTGACCTCCATGGGAGAGGAGCCTTCTCCCACAGGACCATAGCTTTTCTGCACATGAGGAAAAAGAGGTCCCAAGGACAGAATTGAACCTGCAAGACCCATGGCCTCATGGCATCCCCTTCCTCCTTCCCTCCTTCCCTCGTCTGTCTGTGTTGAGGAAGGGACAGTTTCTTTGTGGAGTTCAGCAAGCTTCTCTTCCTGCAGCTCAATAACAGTCTCTACTAACAGGTACATCATCCACCTATGCAACACTTTCAGAAGCTGCTGAGTTTTCAGAAGCCCATTACAATGTGCAGCATGGCCATCCAGCACTGAGAATAAGCACAGCGGCTGCTGGAAAGCTAAGTGGGTTTTATTCCTCCCCTCCTCCTAAGGAAGACTGTTTTTGTTGGGGCTTTTTGTTCATTCATTTGTTTTTTGTAAAATTCATTTGGGGAAAAGAAGCTTATGAGAAATTGGTGCCCATCCTGAACCTTCCCCTGTCCTTCGAACTTTGGGAACAGATGGATCACCTACTGTGATTATAATTTAGTGGACTTTGTAGAGCAAAGTAACTTCACACACAGACACACGAAGTTCTTTCACTCTCCATCAGCACAAGCTGCTTCTGCAATCTTAGCTACTCACTTTAGTGAAAGAAAAAGCATAGCTAGAATGTGGTGAGATTTCTTAGTATTTTGTATCATTCCTATGGTCCCAATATCCATTAGCAGCACTATCAGCTGCTGTGCCATGAATTCAGGCTTTGGATGGTAGCCCATGCACTGGTCAGGGTGAAAAGGTTTGGCAAAATCCAAGCCTGAGTCTATATGCATCTCCAGAAGCAGATGTAGAGAGAGGATCAGCTCAAAGCAGACGTTGCCTCTTGCTCAGCCCAGGCAGAAGCTGGTGGGCTCTGTTTGTGCTGCACCTGCCCTTTGAGAGAAAGCCGGTCCCTAGGGGCCGAGTGGAGGGCAAGGAAAGTAATGGAGCGTCTGACGAAGCAGTGTGCGCAGCCCTGCTCAGCTGGTTGGGAATAAAATGGTAACAACCAGACTCCAATATAACAGGATTTCATTTTGGAAATGCTAGTGGCGTTTTCAAACTGAAATGAGACTAAAAGGTCTTAACAGTTGTGAGGAGCATTTCGGGTTGCTGTTCTCTGCTTACAAAATTTAATTTTTTGATAATAAGTTTGGTTTAAACACTCTTCTTCAGCCAGCTCTGTTAAAAATGTGCAGTGCTGGTGGAGAAGAAATGCTCAAGGAAGACTGGGATGGCAGCCCTGTGGCTTTGCAGTGGGGTAGGCTGATCAGGAATGGAGGCTGGAGTTTATAAAGTCTTCCTCTGTCCCTGGAGGTGTGACCAGGCCATCCACCCAAGTATGTGTGCACAGCAGGGTGGGCTTCTGTGTTCTCGTGTGTACAGCCGGGACCCATGGCCCTGCAGAGGGTTCGTGGTTTTGTGGCTTTGGCCTGGTGTTGCCTATCTGTCCTCGCAGTGAGGGCTTTGCAGAGTGAAAGAGCAATACTTGTTTCTCGTGAGACGAAACTCCTGACCTGGTTTTTGTGAGGAGACAGTGTGAAGTGTCACATTTGCTGTGGTGAGTGGCGGGAAGCAGGGATAAAAGCATGGAGCAAGCTGTGTTTTAGAACAAGCTAATCCCTTGCTGCCTGCCTGAAACAAGAGCTGCTCGATCTACTCCCTGGCCAGCACTCTCTAGCTCTTCTCACCCTCCCAGATGCAATGTGCAACCTGTCATTCCTCTCAGCTAGCTGGAGCACTCCCCCTAACTCCTTTGAGGCCGTGCATTTGCATCGTTTCAGACCTCTCCTTGCTGGACGCCGTGGGCCAGCTGTGAGATGCCAGCAGATGCATGATGACCTCAGGTGTGCTGGTGGCCAGACCTCACCATAACCTGCTGTTTTACCTATGTGCATGGCCTTCCAACAGTGCTCCCTACCCTGGCATGCCTCATGCTTGCTTGATGGAGAGACCACAGCCTGCAGAACATTGCAGCACATCCTAGCCTCACTTTTGCATCACTTCATGCTTTCCCGGAGAATTCCACAGCAATTCTCTGAACCTTTGTAGACAGGGTAAGTTTAACAGACCAAAGTTAGAAAACAGAAGCTCTTGATGTTTTGGTGGTCCTGGTGCTGTCCCTGGGGAGGAGAGGCAGGTTGGCTGTTGTGGTGGTATGAACTAGGGGACAGCATCATGGTGAAAGCAGCACGACTGCTGGGAAGTCACTGAATATGGTCCCTGTGCTTTGCCACTGGGGCTGAGAGCAGCTTTGCTGTGGACTGAATAAGGCACAGCTGGCAGAGGAGCTAACTGAGGAGGGCAGAATAGTATCTAAATGCTCAGCAGCACACGTGGAGAGGAGGGCATGTATGAAAACATCTATAAAAGGCTTTGCAGATGTGGTGGTTTTGATGGGAGATGCGGCAAGACAGGACAGGAGGCTGCTGTGCTGGAGCAGCAGTGCTGTGAGGCAGGAAGGGTGGGAAGGAAATAGAGGGAACGGGGCATTTGGTGGAGAAGCCTGGAAATGAAGTGGGCTTTCAAAGCAGGCTGGTATGCTCTGTCTGAGGAGAGAGGTAGGAGGTGTTTTGAAGCTGAGGTGCCCAGGCCAAGCCTCACTTCATTGTCAAAGAAGCGATGTTGCCTTCAAGCCCAGCACTGACAGCTCCAGCACATGTCACCAAGCTGCAATGGCTAATGCAGCCACAAGGTGTAAATGTCACTAATGAATAAATTGCCTTGTGCCTTGGAGAGGCTAATCCATCACGGCCAGGGATGGGGATCTGACAGGCGTGGCTATTTCAGGCATAGCCTGTAGGGAGGAGGAACACTTCATTTTTAGGGAAGCTGATGCAGAGTTTGGCTCTGTGCTGCTCTCCAGATAAATAAGCTCAGACTTCACTGTGACTGAAGGCAGAAGGAGAGAGTCTAGTTTAGCAAAACGTGCCCTGTCAGCAGGGTAATGCGTGGGCCCTGTCTAGGGCTGGATGGTGGCTGAATTTGGAAGGAAGCTGCTGCACACAGAACATGGTGCTGTAGGTGGTGACAGGGTCCCCAGTGATCAGGAGAGCTTGCATCAGTTGTCTGGGGTGCAGGGTGATGGCCTGCACTGTTTGTATTTCAGGCCAGTAAGTGCTTTATGCTGTATTTTACAAACTGGCCATTTACTTCTCAATCCATTTTTATAGTTTGCCCCTATAAGAGGTGACATGGAAATGCTCTGAGCCTGCCTGGGCCCTCACACTCTCGGTTCGGAGATGGCTCTGGGGCAGCACACTGCCACCCCTCTGCCTTTTCCTTGTGCTGTTGAACCTCAGCCACCACCACCTTGGCTGACTGGGCAGAGGGCCAGCAGGTGCCTGGCCGGCAGGGACAGAAGCTCAGAGTGGACAAATCCAGTTCCATTGGAGCAAAGGGAGTATGAATGCAGCAACCATTTCCATGCGCAGCCTCTGCCCATCTCTGCAGCACCCTGCTCCTTCACTCCCAGTCAGTGCTCAGAATCAACCTTCTGTCCTGTTTACAACATATGCCAGTGTGACACCTTGCAAATGGATGCCTGGATCACTGAGAGCAGAAGCTGCCAGGCTCGGGAAGTCAGCCACTGGCTCCTGTGCTCGGAGCAGTGGAAGCAGGGCTTACCATCTGCTGCAGGGGGGAGCCAGCCGGGTGCCTCTGCTCTGGCCCAATGGGGCACCTGCTAGCACAGCTCAAGTGCAAGTCTTTGTGTCATTCCCCCTCCTTTACTTCCCAGCTACCTCTGTCTCCCCTCATCTCTCTGGCAGGATCCCCACGGGCCAGGGGATCCTCCCAGCTTGGTTGGTGTCTCTCTGCTGCTGTGTGCTGCTCAATAGTTGAAGATACCCCTGCTCACTGCAGGAGCATTGGACTAGATGACCTTTGCAGGTCTCTTCCAAACCAAACTGTTCTGTGATTCTGTGTGATTTGTGCCACATTGGTGGATGGCAGTGGAGGTAAGACCAGCTCCCAGGCAAGGTGCTGGAGGTTGTTCCCTCCTCAGGATGGAGGCCTACAACTGACACCCCATCTCAAGGCCCTGGAATGGATCCTGGGGATGGATCTCATGGGAGAGCTGAGGGGTTCATACTCGCCCTGTGCTGGCACATGCCCTTCCCACCAGAATGACCTGCTAGTTAATGCTCTGCAAGGCAGTCCCACACCATGGTCTTCACACTCAGACAATTTGCTGTTGCTGTCAGAGCTTTCGTTTTTGCCAGTAGGTGTGGCATTTGAAATGGTTTCCACCTTTGCAAACTGACAGATAGTGTGGACTGTTGGTCTTGGATGTAGACAAGTAGTGTGCGGCTTTGCTCTTTGGCCAAGAGATTGAAAGGAGGGAAGGCAAAGGGTTCTCCAGGCAGCAGCTACCTGTACAGGGATTCCTGTGTGTGGCAGCACAGGAGTGGGTTTTGAGGGTGCTCACATGGTGTTCACTGTCTTGGCCATTTGTAGGAAGAGGAGATGCAAGAATTCTAGAAAGCGAGTCAATAGTTGTTCTGGTGATGATACATTTCCCCAAGCCCTTTTCTTTCCATCCTTGTGCCTCACTAGCTCTGGTGGCTGATTCCACAAGTGTCTGCTAGCATGTCTGAGGGATCTCATTGCTGCCCTCCCAGCACGAGCTTTCATTGCACAACTGGCTGACCCGATGCAGCCCTGTACTTGGAGCTACTGGCAGGCTTCCCCAGGACCAGGCCACCTCCATTAACCTCCCAACCCACCCTCGCTGCTGGAGCTGTTCCTTCATCAGTCTGATGCTGATCTGGGTCTTTTCTGCTGTTTCTGAACACAAGTTCTCATCTCATTCAGGTGTGTCATTCAGTGGAAATATTTTGTAAATGCAAATAAAAAGAAACAAATCTATTCAATACCTCGGTCTCGAGGATGAGAAACAAATAGTAGGAGATGCCCAGGTGGAGATGTGTCACAGCTGCTGTCACTGGTTAAGTTTTCTTGCAGATGTAGCCCCTAGAGCATCCACAAATAGTTGGAAAGGGAGCTACACAGACCTGTGAGAGCATGAGGCTGAGCCCTCTTGGCACCCCTTGTGTGGACAAAGGACAGCCTCGCATTCTATCCTTTCTGATCCATAAGGAGGAAGCATGATGCAGGTAAAAGTCTTGTTGGCCAGGGGCTGGTGGCCAGCAGCAATGCGGGTGTCTGTATCCATCAGGCAGAGCAAGGCAGAAGCGGGTACATGGTGAACAAATTCTTTTGTGAACACTGGGAAACAGTTTTTACTTTTCAACTCTGTCAATAAGATCTAGCTCTGTCTGTCTCTCTATATATGTAAAAACAGTATATCACAATGTTGCCTTTTTTGTTGGAAATATCAAAGTACAAAGATTGTAAACCAAATCGGTGTAATAAAAGTTTCAGATGATTCACTGAGGTGGCTGCCAGTGGTGGGTCTGTGAGTACTGTTACCAGGCAGGGCTGGGAGACTTGGGAAGCCCTTGCATTGCTCAGCTGACAGGAGTGGATGGATGGAGGTCAGCCTGCTTACTTAGTGCCCTGCTGTGACCTCTCCTGAGTGGGGTGGTTGAAGGACCAAAGCAATCAGGTATGTGCCCTATCTTGCCCTCACATGGCCACAGCCTGTTTTAAGCCCTGTAGGCTGTGTGGGCCAGCAGTCCTGCAGGGACCCCTCAAGCTTGAAGTTATGTGAAACACAGGGTTTTTTGATGGGTTTACATTGAGGTCAAGGTTACCAACTACCTACTAGTTAAGGTAAGCATCTGGTTATACAGAATTTACCGCTTTGCAAAGCAGGCTAGCACTGACCAGAAGCATAGCATTGCAAAGCAGGAAACTGCGGTGGAAAGACCTATCATTTACTGAGTTTTTTTCACTACCCATATTCGAGACTCTAGACAGATTTTGCTATAAAAACGAACAACATCCAGTTGCCTGAACTAGACCTGCTGCCAGAGCACATAAGAAACACCAGAGGGAGTTGGATTTAGCCTTGGGTGCAGTGGGAGAGCAGGCTCAAGAGACAGGTTGCTTCTGTGATGCCACTACAGTCCCATGAGTTCTAATGTCTGTCTCATATTAAGTTGCAGGTTGGATGATGGGGATCTGGAGAAGGCTGAGGTGGCAGCCACAAGTTGAGTGTTTCTTAGAAATATGAATAAAAACAAGCCTCTGAAGTAAAGTTATCTCCAACGCTGCACCTGCAAAGCTCATTGCTCTCTGGACCATTTTCTTCAGAGGGGTTTGGCAGGGGGTTGCTGCAGAGATCCCAGCTTCACCACTTCCCGGTTGGACCATACAATTTGTTGAATGAGGAACTCGTTCTCCTGGCCCACCTCTGACAGGCGGAGGTCGAACTCAGTCAAAGCCTTGTTATCTGCCAGCCCATCAAGCAGATGCTTCCCACCATCCTGCAAAGGGGTAAGAAGGAGAGGTTAAAGGGGGAGATCCAAAAGTGAGGTTTATTGTTCTATTTTCTCCCTCCCTGGGGCAACTTCTTCTGTGCTTCCTTGCTGTTGGTGGTGGGGAGCCTATAATATGATACCAAAAGTGGCGAAGGCCTTTGTCCAACCCTGAAATGTTGTTCACAGGAGAAGTACACGGGAAAAGAGTGTAACCTTATGTAGCACTCCGTGATATGACACATGCTAATGACTCCCTCTGGGTACTGTGTCAGGAGTTCTCAAGCTCAGGCTGGTTAATAGCACAGCTGGAGATGATAACCTGAGAAGACTCTCTGCTCTACCCTGTCTCCTGGTCCCTAGCTCATTTGGGCAGTGTGTTTGGTGTGCTGCTCATCATCTCGGGAGTGGTGACAGCCTTAGTGCTGGCAGTCTCCTGCCTGGATGCCATTTCCCAAGCTGAGTTGGCTTTCCTGGGGGGAACATCTCACACAACTGAAGTCCAGGCTGTACGGGACAGAAAATGCAATGTAGATACCCTTAGGGAGACAAGGACATTTGGGACATTACTTTGGGACATTTCCATCCCTTACCTGAAGCACTGTCTTTAGGGATGTGACAATTTGACTTCCCCCTTCCCCCCTCCCCCCCATAGCTATTCTCTTTCGGGTACTAAATATGCCTCCCACCCGCATCTCCTCCATCCAGGCAGTCCCCTCATCTGAGCACCCTGCTTCTTAGACCTTTTGCTTAAAAGGACTGGGCAAAAAGGAGAGGAAAGGAATCTGTTTTTAATGGGATATGGAGGTAAGAATTTGATGCACCTCCATTTCCCCAAAGATAATACCACCAGCCCACTTGTTGGGCTGCTGTGGAGCTTCACAAATGGGTACCAGGAGAGCTCATCAGAAGGAGGATGCTAAGCACAGAGATTATTTGCTAAGCAAAAATTCTTCTCTCCTTTCCAACCTTTGCCCCCTTGTATCATTAGATTCAAATGGTTTTCCACATCTAGGATCATTAACCTCAGAACACACAAAAGGTTTTCTGCCATCAAATCCTTTTAAAACCATTGTCAAACACATTGATGCCAATATTCCTGCCAGCAGGGACAGCTGGTCTTGCTGACTCTTTATTGTGACAGTGAGAAAAATTGAGGCAGTGCAGAAAGTTTAAAAGCCAGCATGATTACATTTGGCTGTCTAGTTTCAGATTTCTAAAGCTCTTTTTAATCAGCAGGAGAGGAGCGATCTGGTTTGTGGGCATGGTGCATACTGCAGTTGTTAGGGATGTAGGTAAGATCTATGGGTTCTCCTCTGTCTAGAAAATGTAAGCCTGTGGCTTAGAAGCCACTACTAGCTACCTAGATGTGACACATTTGACCTACTGCACCGCTCCAGAGCTGCAAGGTGAGTTAAAGGAGCTCAACAACCAAGCCAATTTTCCAACAGTCTCCCTTGAGTGCATGACAGACAGGAGAGATTCTGGGAAGGGTGACACTATCTGTGTGCTGCTGAGTGACAGATGGCATAGCAGATTCAAAGTACAGTGGATATGCATAAGGCTCACTTCTCATACTGCCTATCATTATTTTCTACTCCCACGTGTGCGAAGTGGCTGTGATTTTTCTGAAACATACTCGCTGGTTTTCATTTTCCAGGGTGGAGGGGGGAATCCCTCTCTGCCCAAAAGCCCAAAGCCTGGAAGCCAGATTCAGCCCTGTGGACAGAGCTAGATGTAGCAAGTGAGATAAATGCGTATGTGGTCACAGAAGATGTCCTTCCCCTTCCTCCCGTCTGCTAGTCTGTTCCTGGCTTGCAGCTGATTGCTGTTGTTGCAAGATTGCAAAGTTAGGGATGCATTTGCTTCTGCAGCTTTGAGGCAGGGCAGGCTCAGCACCTGCTTTGCATGGCCACCACAAAGGCTCAGAAACTTCAGGGAGAAGGGTTTTCTCTTACCAGCCCCAGGTGGTTGCACGAGAAGTTGATACTTGTCAGGGTGGTGTTCTTAGCAAGGACCTGGGAGAAAAGCACAGCAGTTTGCTCTGATAGGTTATTACTTCCCAGATGGATGGACTTCAGAGTGGTGTTAGTCAGCAAGGCATGGCCAATTGCCTCTCCACCTTCATCCCCCATGCAGTTGAGGCGCAGATTCAGGGAGATCAGGGTGGAGTTCTTAGCCAAGGCTTGAGCAAGAGCCTGAGCCCCAGGGTGATGGATCTGGTTGTTACACAGATTAAGGGTTTCTAATCTGCTGTGGTTGATCAGTTTGCCGAGAGCTCGTGCCCCCTTGTCCTTGATGAGATTATGGGATAAGTTCAGCTCCACCAAGCAGGAGTGATCCAGCAAGTTACGCACCAGCAGCCTGGTCTTGTCATCATCTACTTTGCTGTGTGTCAACTTGAAAACCTGTGGGGATAAAAGACAGGGACACCAAAACTGTCAGTGCTTTGGAATGAGCTTTGAACAAGATCTGCAGTGAATTAAGCCGATAGCCCACCAAACTCGATTCACCTCCCTTCATTTCAAACATCTTTAGCAGTAGGCTCAAAAAGTTGCTTTTATAGTGAGCAGATAATTCCAGCAAACAGGACATGCCATTGATGGCCCATATCTATTCTAGGGAGAAATTACTCATCTCCTGGAAATACCTGGTCCTCTCCTCTAACTCCATGGGCTCTCCTGACAATGGACTAAATTAAAATGAGATAGAGCTGCCCAAACATCTGCAGAGAGTAACAGCTGAACTCACCCATATCACAGTCAAACACTGTCTGAACAAGCATATGCACTGGTGGCGACCACGGTGCTCTCTGCAAAGGGCAAAGCCCTGCATGGCCAAAGCACCTTAGTAGCCACATGAGAAGTAATTTCTCTTCTGCAAGCCAAGCAGACAAGCATTTCCCAAAGCAGGCCAGTCTGTAGGGAGAGCATTCAGCCAGCTCCCTCTGGCTGCGCTCTGGATAGCAATGCTTGCTGACATTTTGGGGGCTGAGTATATATACTGCAGATGCCACAGAACTGAGCATTGTGTTAGCACCCAGAAAGAAAAAACCTCATCACTCTAAGGCAAATACAATCCCCATGTTGTTCTTGGAGGTTTCTGCTGCTCTGGAGCAAGTTGACTTGTATTTACTGAGCATAACCACCAAAATCTCCTTATGAAAAATTCTCTCTGGGCTTCTCCTCTCCTTCCTCCTGGAAATATGTGAGGAGTTAGGAGTGGGTCACTGCTTTCTTGTGGGCTCCATGGAGCACATTTTATGGGAGCAAGTATTTTTCTTGCCGACCCTCTGACAATCTCTTCTAATAAGAACATGTGCAGAACAAGATACTCAGCACTAGGCCAGCACCATCTCTGCACCCTGCCAGACTGCAACTTGCAACAGGAAGCAAGCAAAACTGGTTTCTGTCCCCAGGCAACTTGAAGGTCTAGCTGAGGAGGAAAGGTTCATTTTGAGATATGTTACTTTCAAGTTGTGGCACTTCTTCACGGCAACAGCCAGGTTGCAGCAGTCTTGGTAGGTGAAGTTAAAAAGGTTCCACTCGAAGTTCATGCCACAGTCCTTCACGCCATAACTAAGATGAAGCTCCTCTAGGTGAGGGAGCGCAGTAATGAGAACTCCCAGGTCGTAGTGATGCATAGGGACCTCATCAAGTCCCATATCAGGGAGGTCATCCGTCTCCTCCTTCTGATCCACCTTCACTGGTGGCAGGAACTGATCAACCTCCAGCTTCTGCACATAGTCTTTGCAGAGTGGAATGACATCTAGGACCTGGTTGGGGTCTGTGGTGTTAGGGATGAAACATTTCAGGATGTTTTCCAGGTGACGCTCCAAGAACATTTGTTTCCAGCTGTCTCCATAATTGGAGATGTTACACACTTGCCAGCGCTCAGCACAGCATCTCTTCCAGTATTCCTCATCATTTATTAGGTTGGCAGTCACAGTGAGCGGAAGGCCAGTAGAGAGTCTGTCCAACAACTTCCTTTGGTGCTCAGGCAGAAGACGGTCCAAAATAGGATTCTCTGGAAGGCATGAGAAGGAAGAGAGGTTGGTTTGAGCTTTAAGAACCATGGCTGGTGCTATGATTCTGCTCGGCCCCCAGCTGCATGCCCATGCCCTCCTCTCTGCTGATACTGGCTCTTTTAGGTGCCAGCAGCTGGTGCAGGGAGCCCAGCTGGCAGAAAATGTATAGGATTCATCTTCTACATTTCTGTGTAGGATTTCTAACTTTTACAATAAGCCATCAGCGTAATTTGGTTTACTCCCCTAATATTTGGGAACTGCATCAGAAACTCAGCTCCCAGCTTAAACTGAATTTGAATGCAGTTTATATTTAGAGCAAGACTTCTGCTCCCGAGACTGCTAATTCAGCTTTATAGCAATGGCAGGGTTGGGCTTGTCATTTGTTGAACTTTCTCCATTTGGTTTCAAAGTACATTGAAGGACAATATTTGAGAACAACTGTCTATGTGCTTTTCCTTTCTATCTTAACTCAGATGTTTGTCGTACCCTGAACTTATTCCTGTTCCTGGCCACTGAGACACACTCTTAGCCTTTAGGTCCATCTTATTTAAATAAAAGTTCTCTTTTCCCAGGAGCTTTCTCCTCACAGTTTCTTTCCCAATGATCAACATAAGTCTTATCTGTCTCAGCTTCTGTCTGGTGAAAGTCCTTTGTGGCAAAAAGCATCAGAAAAATGCCACACGTACCCATATCACAAATGCTTGGTGACAGGTATACAGTAGTGCTGAGGAACAGGAATCACCAGTGGAGAGGCCTGTCTTCACATGGGAAATCAGATTTTGAGACACAAAATGGGGTTAGCTTTATATTTACTCTGTCTCTGTAGCATTTCCTTTCTAAGGACACCCAGAGTTTTACCACAGACTCTTTCTAGAGTCTATTCGCCAGTGTCCTACAGCTGGCGCTGCAGTGACCTTCTCTGCAAAGTCCCATGAGCAGAGGTGGGACACATATGCAGAACTGGGCTAGCTTCACTCAGGCTCACTAAAGCCACATCAGTGGACAAGATGCAGCTGCACAGCTCAGGTAATGGCATGAGGGTCCCCAAGACACCACACACACTGCTTTTATGTGCACACAATGTAGGTCAAATCCATTTGGCATCAAACTAACCAACCAGGCAGATAGAACTGCAAGGACGTCCCAGGTCAGACTCCCAGCTACCATCAGCTCCTGGAGCAAGGCAGCACTGAGCTTCTCTGTACTGTCTTACAGTCCCAATGTATCTTTGGTCTTTGCTGCCACTTCATGGAGTCAGCCAAAAAGACAGGTAGGCCCCTTCTTTCCCCCTCCCCGTCAGTTCCTAGATGAGACATGCATTTTCTTTTTTCCTGAGTTTTATCAGTCCACTCATTTCAAAAGCACGTTCACATCACTACCAAAAGCCATAAAGAAGGCCTGCAACTCGACACAAAATACATATCCTGAGATAGTAGCTCCTCTCAGTAGGGAACAACTCTCCATCTCTTTTTACAGCACTCAGAACAATGGGCTTCACCCCTGAGTGCTGCTGTAATGGATGCATATTCAGAGAAGAAAACAACAATTCCACAGCCCTGGCCATGTTTGAGGTAGGTAAGTCCAGCAGAGCATGGGAGGAAGACGAAACAATAGGACAAGGTTGGGGCAGACTCACATCCTGGACAGCAGCCCAGAGGATACAGCCATCCCTGGAGTGTACAAGTACGTATTTAGGAACTAAACAGTTTGTTTAACTAGGTGCCTGAGGGGATATTTCTTCCCATCTGTTCCTTTGGCAGGGCTGGGTACCACACTGCCTTTCAGATGCATCTGCCTGCCTTGTTGACCCTCTGCTCTCCGGGACTGACGCTATCTCTCTGTCTGTGTCCTGGGGAAACACACTCCTGCTTACTTTCAAAATTGTCGGCCATGTGCTGGAGGCAGAGCTCGGTGAGGCAGGGGACAGTGACGAGGGACCACTCAGGATCCTCAGCGATGCAGTGTTTATAGTATGAGTCAGCAGTGGGACTGGCCTGGGATGGGTACATTGAAGGAATGTCTGTGCTCCTGCCACTGGCTGCAGGCTGCTGCATCCTGCTCAGCATGCGCTTCTTCAGGAGAAGCAAGAAGAAAATTGCTTGAGAGCAGGCGTCGCCACCATATTTTCCAGCTGGGCTGTCTGCAAAAGAAAAAGGCAACTTGAGGTCAGTGATAAGAATGGTCTGCTCACGCTGCTCTCCTGTAATGCACTTGGTCCCTGCCCTTTGCCTGCCTTCTCTGCTTGGACTGGAAGCACTACAGCAAAACAACTATTATTCAGCCTTATCTTTATACAATGTCCTGTGCAAAGAGGTCTCTATGTACCATCTGTCATAAGCATATAATAACATGTTAATTCAGAACTGTGTTGAAGAGGATGGATGAGAATTGAACATTTATTGTCTTATCCAATAAAAGAAACACGTGAAGTTGGCAGGAGCTGGGTTTAAATAAAGGAAAACAATGGTTCTTCACACTGTTTGCAGTTGAACTGCAGAATTCCTTGCCACGGGATGTTGTGCATGCTGAGAGTCTGTACAGGTTTCAGGACAAGTCTAGGGAAGAATGATTCAATGCACAGAAACCACACCTAGCTGGCTGTGAGTTGAATACAGCTGATGCAAGGAGAGTGCTGGAGGAAACACATACACACACGTACTTGCATTGGTTCTCCACTTTTCTCCAGGCACCTGCTCCTAGCCACTGTCAGAGATAGGAAGCTGGGCCAGACCATACCCTGGTTTGATCCAGTATTCCTTTTCTTATGACTCTTTAAAGACAGACGCTTTATAGATGAATACATGAGAAGTGTATTTCTGTTCTTCCCAATTACTCTCCAGCTGAACTCCTTCCAAACATCCATTAACTGATGAGATGGGTCACACCTGTTCAGACCACGTTGAGCCTAAACAGCAATGAGCTAAAAGAACCAGCCTGGAGCAGAAGGCAAGATGCCCAGTCCTATTAACTCTGCACAGCTTTCCCGGACAAAAGCTTCCCAACTGCTGTTTCCTACTCCAGCCTCAGAACCAGCAGTCTTAGACGTCAGGATCTTGCATGTATGGTTATTAGCTGGAAGTCCTAATGGTTGTGCCCCCAGCTCCTCCATTCTGAAGGACACAGAGAAGACATTAGGAAGAAGCCTGCCCCTTGAGTTCTGGGTTCAACAAGAGTGCCCAGTCTTGGTGAGCATCTGCCAGGGCATACACACTCGTGCTGATCCTTACTGGGGTGAACTAAACATAAAAGTGCCAGGGCTGAGCCATTAGAGTCTGCAGGACACCTAAAAGGAGCATGAAGTAGCTGCATGGATGGCAGTGTCAGAGGTGTGGACAGATTCCTGCAAGACCAAGGGGATAAGGGGATCCCTCAGGGCAGAGGTGGCCTTGCACCATAGTAAAGTCAAAAGGATCCTGTAATAACTGCCATCTAGTACCTTGTGCCACAACATCCCTCAGCTGAACAGAATTTTGATCCCAAACAACTCCTCCTTTTGTGAAGGGTGTGAGCCATACAGTGCTCCCCAGATGAAACCTCCTATGTCCTTCTTCTGTACCAGCCTGGCTGCTCCCTTCTCCTCTGCCCTCCCAGTTTGTACAGCCTCAGTCAGCATAGCCCCCTCTCTCTCTGAAACATCTGTAGCTTGCTCTGCTAAGAGTTCTTCCCTCTGCTCCTTCCTCCTCTCAACGACATCTGAGGAAGGGCCTGCAAAAGAACCAGCAAAATGGGGGAGAGAGGAGATCCGTGAAATACTGAGAACTATAGGAGAGGAGCAAAATGATTCATACCATACTGCAGAAAATACATCAGCAAAGGCTTCTTCAAATGCAGTTGGAGCAGGTCTGAGAAGAGAATAATTGTTTCAGAATGAGAGTGAGGGAAGGGTGAAGATGGCAGTGGCAAGGCATCCTCTGGCACACAGTAGGAGGATGAAGGACACCAAGGGCAGGGAAGCTGTGTTTCCCAGAAGGCACTGGTGTGAAGATGATAAAGGCAAAGGCTGTAGAAAAAAGGAGACTGATCTGAAGTAGGGTGGATGTGGAAGGAACATAGGAAGATGTGAGGACGGGGAGTCTCTGCTCCCAAAGGAAGATGATGTGATGGATGGAAGGCCACCATTGATGGGGAAGAGAAGAGAAGATTCTCCACAGCACACTGACCCAGCTGAAACCCAGTTCTTGCTGCTTGATGGACTTCAGCAGAAGGGCAAAGCACAGCAGGATGGCAGCGAGGTGGCACTAATAGAGGAGAAGTGACTGGCAAAAATGTTTTCTCCTTGCTCAGTCCTTCGTCCTATTCAAAAAACATCTGTGTCACTCTGTCCCCCAGGCAAGTCACAGCTAATGGGAACTTCTGATGGCTTTCCTGACCTTTTGGAAGCAATTGTTAAAGGCCAGCTGTTGGGGAAAGCCAGTGCAACATCAGTGGCCTGGGATTATTTCATGGTTGCATTCCAGCATATGACCTGATTGTCAGTTTACTGATGGCAGACTGATTTTTAGAGGTTACGTAATCCATGGCACGTGTGGGACTGCCAAAGGGGCTCCTGGAGACCAAGTGGGAGACAAAGCTGCTCTCAGGCAGAGTCAAACTCCAGCTCTAGAAACAGTGCAGCCCCTCCATACATCAACTGAAGCTTGCTGAGCGAAGGTAGTGTGCCCTACTCAGCTGTGGACCAGTCCCAATAGAGGATGGCCCCAAAAGAGAGGCAGATAGCTCACGGTGTCTATGTCCCAGCTGCTGAGAAGCTCCACACCAAGTCAGCTTTGCTGATTCTGCCATCCCCACTTGGTATTCAACGTGCATTCAGCAAAAGCAAGTCTGCCAGCATGCAACAGCCAGCCCACAAGGCATCTGAACCAACCCCACGCCTGCGGTGCCGGGGAGGTCTGAGTCTGATGCTGAGTCACCGCTCACATTGCATCCATTCCCACCACCCCCTCCCAGCACGGTAACCATATCCCACCTGGTGCATTTAGCCAGGGAAAGAGCCTCTTTCAGCACTGCATCCTCTCCGCCTTGGCTGTAGCAATCTCACACAACCCAAGCTGGTATGTCAAGCTAATTTACATAGCTAGGTTTGCTAAGCATGTATTTAAAAAACAGATAAGCGTTGTAATTCACTATCAATAAGCCAAGTCAACAGCATTAATGCATGCTCTTTCCCACCTACTCTACAAACACATCAGTCACCTACACTACTAGGGCTTTATTAGATGATAAACAATGAATGATGTTATGTAGTAAATTCCCAGTCTGTGTCATTTAATACACAGATGAGGCTGAAAAGGAAATGACACTGAAATTTCTAAACAAAAGAAATCATACTTCTTTCCCAGGAAGAAGCCAATCTGCTATCTAGCATGCCTAACAAACCTTCAGCTGTACCTGTTTTGCTCTGGAAGTAGGACATTTGTGCCAACATAAACGTTTCCTGCTCCTTAGAGCAAAGCCCAGAAAGACAAAAAAATAAGAGCAGCGTGGAAATGAGTGACTTTTTGGTGATGCCTAGTACCAGCAGTATGGTGATCCAAGAAATGGAGTGGCTGTACATATCGTTTTTACTGAAGAGTTTGTAAATGCAGGCGAAATTCTTCCTGGGGATGGTTATGCCCCAGCCAAGATTGCATTCACAGTGAAGCTCAGTCTACCCAGAAACTGAGGAAGCTCTCAGGTCACTGCAACAGCACCCTGAAAATGCCGGCTGTTCTGTAGCTGTTCCAGCCTTTGTGCTGTAACCTCTACTCCAGGTAGGTGAGTAGGGACATTGGCAAACGATCCTGAGTGCTGGCTACCACCTTCACAGATCTTTGCACATCAAGAAGACGAGGCTGAGGGGAGACCTCATTGATCTCTACAACTACCTGAAAGGAAGTTGTGGAGAGGAGAGAGCTGGCATCTTCTGCCAAGTGACAGGGGACAGGACAAGAAGGAATGGCCTCAAGCTCCACCAGGGGAGGTTCAGGCTGGATACTAGGAAAAAAATTTTCACTGAAAGGGTCATTGGGCACTGGAAGAGGCTGCCCAGGGAAGTGGTTGAGTCACTCTCCCTGGAGGTGTTTAAGGCACGGGTGGACGAGGTGCTGAGGGACATGGTTTAGTGTTTGATAGGAATAGTTGGACTCGATGATCCAGTGGGTCTTTTCCAACCTGCTGATTCTATGATTCTATGAAAAGGCTGATGCTAAGTGTGCATTAGGGCAGCGTAATGCGGGCTCATTAAGGGTCTGAGTCTTCAAAACGGGCTTTAAATACATTTTTTTAAAGAAGCGTGCCAAGTGAAGAATCTATTTAGCTTCAGATATAATGGGATTTGTCTGTAATGGGAGACTGGGCAGAACGAGGCCAGACAGTCTTTCAGGAGTATGGTTAACATCATCGTTATAATCCAGGCAGCGGGAAGGGTCCTGGATACCCGTCAGCATTGCCAGGTAAGGATTGTTGCCCAAAAGGGTTGTTGGAAACATGAAAACCGTTGAGGATCAGAGCATCGCCCACTGCAGCCCCGGCCACCCCGCACAGCTGGCTCTGCTGTGTCAGCCCCCAGAGACCCGGAGAGGAGCCCCTCGCCCTGGGAGGCAAGGAAAACCTCTGGCAGCTGCCGAACACCCCGGCTCCTCACCAGCCCCACCAGCCCAGCTCCCTGAAACGCCGGCAGCGCGACCCGGCCCTCCCTCCTCCCCGCGAAGCCCCTCTCCGAGTCCCCGGGAGGGAAGAAAACTCATTAGCCCGGCCCCTTGATTAAGAAGAAGACCTGCAGAGCTCTGCGGGAGAGAGGAGGGGATCCACCGAGGGGATGCAGGCAGCCCCGGTGGAGCCAGGGAACGAAATCCACCTTCCTGGGGGGTTTCTCCTGCCGCCTGTGCCGGTTGTCCCTGCCCACGGCTGCGGGGGAGAGGGGAGGGAAGAGCCCGGTTCCCCGCCCGGTCGCTAAGGACGCGGCCGCTGCCGGGGGCGGGGAGAGCTCCCTCGGGGCAGCCCTAGCCAGGGAGGCTCTGAAAACGGGTCTGAACAGGCTGGACCGCTGGGCTGAGACCAACGGCATGAGGTTCAACAAGGCCAAGTGCCGGGTCCTGCACTTGGGGCACAACAACCCTAAGCAGAGGTACAAACTAGGAGAAACCTGGCTGGAAAGCTGCCTGGAGGAGAGGGACCTGGGGGTGCTGGTTGACAGCCGACTGAACATGAGCCAGCAGTGTGTCCAGGTGGCCAAAAAGGCCAGTGGCATCTTGGCTTGTATCAGAAACGGCGTGACCAGCAGGTCCAGGGAGGTTATTCTCCCTCTGTACTCGGCACTGGTGAGACTGCACGTTGAATATTGTATTTAGTTCTGGGCCCCTCACCACAAGAAGGATGTTGAGGCTCTGGAGCGAGTCCAGAGAAGAGCAACAAAGCTGATTGAAGGGGCTGGAGAACAGGCCTTATGAGGAGCGGCTGAGAGAGCTGGGGTTGTTTAGCCTGGAGAGGAGGAGGCTGAGGGGAGATGTTATTGCTCCCTACAACTACCTGAAAGGATGTTGTGGAGGGGAGGGTGCTGGCCTCTTCTCCCAAGTGACAGGGGACAGGACAAGAGGGAATGGCCTCAAGCTCCACCAGGGGAGGTTCAGGCTGGACATCAGAAAAAAATTTTTCATGGGAAGGGTCATTGGGCACTGGCACAGGCTGCCCAGGAAACTGTTTGAGTTACCTTCCCTGGAGGTGTTTAAGGGACGGGTGGACAAGGTGCTGAGGGGCATGGTTTAGTGTTTTATAGGAATAGTTGGACTCGATGATCCAGTGGGTCTTTTCCAACCTGGTGATTCTGTGATCACATCCCGCTCTGGCCCACATTGCTGCTCCTAGAGCGTGAGGGGACCATTTGCCAAGGTCTCATATGCTCCCACGGTGGCAGCTGCTGCAGCATCTCGGCAGCATGGAAAGATCTGGACAGGCAAAGTTCCTTGAATGACTCGGTACAAGTGTTCAAATGGTGAATGCTTTGTTGTGTTCAATATACTTGCATACATGCATGTTTGTAATTTAAAGCTTATCAGTGTTCGCAACAACTTCCTTGCTAAAAATATGCTGTTGGTGCCTGAAACTGGTTTTTACTTCATGGCCTCACATTTTGGGATTGTTACACTAGAATGACAGATCACAGACAGGTCCAAGGTGGAGGAGGGCAAATCTGAGAACTCCACTGTCAGCAAGACCTTGGTCTATATCTGTCGTGTGCCCATTTCTTTTCTCCTCAGTCCACTCTTTCTCCATTTCACTAGTGAGCACCTTCTTGCAGATCAAGAGAAAGACTGAAATCCTCAGCAAGGCAGCAACTGCACGCATAACGCTGTGGAATATAGAGAGTAAATGACAGGATGAAAACATGCATCTCCTCTTTCCCACTTCTCAGATCTAACTAAGCACTTTGGTATTTGCCAGTGGATATTCAGACTGAAATGTGGCTTTCTTTTGCTCCTACAAAATGCTGATGTGCTCAGTAGCGGGTACATCATGAACATAGCCAGCCTGTGCCCTATGGGAGTATACATAATCCTGGTGTCAGCTCTCATGACAGTCCTGCAAGCCCCATGCTAGCTGGCATTTTGGGGAAGCTGCACCAACTTTCATTTTAATTATGCCTCCTAGTCATTGAGATGATTTTACAAACACAATCCAAGATTGTCTGAAAGGCTCAGCAACAAAACAAGAAATGCAAAGATTCACAGATTAAAAAAAGAATCACAATTTTTAGGCCTCCTTTCTGAGTTCCAAAGATGGGGAGTTAGTTAGACTTTGGCAGCAATGCACTTCTTTTTTAGGTGTGGCCTGATTCTGTCACTCAAGTCCTCAGAAGAGGGTGACAACACCTGTGTGTCAAGCTGGTGCTTAGCACAGTGAGGGTGTCAGAAGCCTTGCAAAACCCATCACAAACACTGGCCCCACATTAGCCATGTGGCAGCACATCTGGGCTTTCAGGACAGAGAAAAGTGGGAATGGGGGAAACATAAAATGTGAAATAGTTTCTCTTGCACTGATTTCCATGCATGTATTCAGTTTGAGCCCTGAACAGCAAAGGAGTTGGCCAAACTGGATCACAGAAGTAGCCCCCTGACGTGTTTCCACAATTGTGCTCCAGTTCTGAGCTGAGCTTTCAACAAGGAAAGTCTATAGCCCATCTCAATGCTAATATGATGCAAATGCCATGTTTTGAAGACTTTGCAGTCCAATGTAATCCACCTGTGTCTGCCCAGAGTCAGCAGATCTCAGAGACAATATTGCCTAAGTACTGCAAGTCATTTGTTGAACTGGGTGCAATTAGGTGTTGAATCATAGGCTGAAAACAAGTAGTGGTGGACAAAAAATAGCTGTCTCTACTCTTTATCTACCTTTATCTTTATCTAACCAATTCATATAGACATTAGCATGTGTTTCCAATGCGTTGTGCAGTGGCAGTTGCTCCTCAAGCTCCACCAGGGGAGGTTCAAGCTGGACATTAGGAAAAAAAATTTCACAGAAAGGGTCACTGGGAACCGTAACAGGCTGCCTAGGGAGGTGGTTGAGTCACCTTAACTGGAGGTGTTTAAAAGACGGGTGGATGAGGTACTGAGGGACATGGTTTAGTGGTTGATAGGAATGGTTGGACTCTATGATCCAATGGGTCTTTTCCAACCTAGTGATTCTGTGATTCTATGATTCTATGATTCAAATGCCATAGGTAAAACACCCATATCCATTCCCATATCTCTTCCCATTACCTTTCCCGCTGCTCACGTTTGAAGGGGCAGGTGGGGGAAGGCATTGCTTCCTGCTCTTAGAAAACAGACTGCCACCCTACCAGAAAATCTCATCTGCCTTCTATACCCTCCAGCTGCCAGGTCTGAGATTTCCCCCAGGCAGCATCTGTGATAGGTTGGGCATTATCAGCTCAGCCATCTTTGCCTGGAGTTCAAGCACAATGTAACAGCAGTCGGACTTCTTATCACAACAAATAAATAGGAGTGGAGTCAGGTTCTGTAGTGCCTTCTGTGGGAGGAACATGTCCCACAGGGCGTCTTCTGCTGCTAATTTGATGATTCGGTTGCTGTTCTGGAGACAGATTTATGGCTGTGGGGTTACGACATCCGTGTCCCAGGCACAATCGGCTAGAAGCATATTATCCTGTCTGGCTTCTCGCACTCTGATTTCTTTGTCACTTTGAGAGCATTTGTAAAGGATTGCTGGGAGATGAGCCATGTGGTGATGGAGACAGCAACATGTTATCCTGAGAAATGGAGAGAAAGCAAAATCCTTGCTTTATCTGCCCACAACTTAATATCATGACTTGGTATGATTTCTAGAGCTGGGACACCAGAGGCTCAGGCTTTGTCAGAGAGCTCCAAACCTCTGCTCCATCTCCAACTGGTCTTACACAGCACCACAGGTTGCACTTGCTGACGATTATCCAGGGAGAGAGACTGGTGGCCTGTATGCATCCTGTGTGCTGCAGGGATGTGCAGAAGTTAAAGATCAAGTTGCCCATCCATGGCAGACCTGGGGAGCTCCTTCTTTTGACACAAACTTCTGCTCTTAAGTTTCCCTTCTCTGCGGCTGTCTTGGTTATTTTTTTTTTGGCAACAAGCTCCCTCAAGAAGCAGAGCCTTGTTCTTCTCAGAGAAGATGCTGGAAGAGGCTTCTCTCAATCTTGGCATCTTCCACTTCAAGATGAGCAACTGAAAGAAGGGGATGCAGGTGGACCTTCACCACAGCATCTCTGCACACAAGGATTTCTGACAGCTGTGTAGCACCAACAGTGAAACTGTACTGGGCATTGCTGAGACAAGGACTATTGCCAGGTATTTCCTAGTGCCAAAGCAGGAAAGGATAGTGCACAGGCATAGAAAGGTGCCTTTCCTTCTTGCAGCCTGCTTTACCCGGACACCAAGACATCCTGCAGCCAAGCAGCTCTCCTCTAATCCACTTCTTGGTTTCTCCCTGGTGGGGTGGCACCTGCACCAGCTGTCTTCTTGGGAACTGCACAAACACACATGATGAGTTTTTTGCCCATGGCAAACTGTTTGCAGTGGCAGCTGGAGGAAGCAGGAGTGGAAGGCGGGGGGAAAAACCCCTCTGTGTGTGTGTCCACCCAGTCAGCTCTGCTAATGCATCTCCTGCAGCCCCCTTTGTCCTTGCATCATGCTGTGATGGCCAGAAGTCACCGTAACCATTCTGGATATCATTTTATTTGAGTCCTTTACGCCATGTGAGGCAGCTTCTCTAGCTGATGCCTTCAGCAAGGCAACCCTCATCTGTCAGATGCCGTTCATCTCTCTGAGGGGAAGAACCACAGGCACAGCTGAAGGTCAGGTTTGAGAGGAAGCAGTTGGTGTTTAATGTCTGCCCGACACCAAAGGGATTCACTAGGGCAGGACTCAGCAAGGTTTGTCCGAGGGAGTCCTCTTGCGTGAGTGGCTTCTACTCTTATAATGAGGAACACAGAAAGTTGCCAAAACTGGGGGGATTCAGCAAACTGAGGATGTTGAGGAGCAGGGACTGCCTCCAAGTTCCTTTCTCGAGGCTAGATCCCTGCAGGTCTTGCTGGAAAACACTTCTTAAAAGCAGCTGACATCTCCTGGAGTCCTGCAGGAAGCAGCAAAAAAAATAGCATCCTGAAAGGAGGAAAAAAAACCCTGCACAGCCAGTGCTGAAGGATGGGGGAACAGGATGATTCTTCTCCCAGGTTACAGGACGAAAGTGAATGGCCTCAAGCTCTGCCAGGGGAGGTTCAGGCTGGATATTAGGAAAAAATTTTTCATGGAAAGGGTCATTGGGCACTGGAACAGGCTGCCTAGGGAGGTGGTTGAGTCACCTTCCCTGGAGGTGTTTAAGGCACAGATGGATGAGGTGCTGAGGGGTATGGTTTAGTGTTTTATAGGAATGATTGGACTCAATGATCCAATGGGTCTTTTCCAACCTGGAGATTCTATGATTCTAGGCTGCTGCTCTTTCCATTGTGGAAACTGCTCTCCCTGGGTCCCAGCAGGAACCATGCAGCTGCTGACAACTATTAATAGGCAGGGAGAACATGGGTTCTGTCTCCTGCTGCTTCCTAGGATGGATGGTAATTACCCTTAATTAGACTGGATTTGATTCCACCTCCTACCTCCCAAGCCCCTTGCCTGAGCTGGGAGAGAGAGACTGGGGCTCATCTGCTGCCTGTGCTGGCTCTGTGGGGAGCTGGGCTTGGCAGCAGGAGCACAGGCTCATCTCCCCAGGACACGCTGCAGGACTTGCCTGTGGATGCTGGGCACAAAGGAGGAGGCAGAGCCTGCCAGCTGATGGGCTGTAGAAACACTGCTCCCCCTGACCTTTCCAGTGGCCCACTGGAGACCTGCAGGGAGTGAGAGAAATGATCCCAGTAAAGCCTGAGGGTGTGGGTGGATTGGATGCACTCTTTTTGATTCTAACTAAAGAAACAAGGCAGGTTAAGAAATAACTAGGGTATCTGACCTGTCATTACGGTTGGCATCCCCACCACCATTCATCTCACTAAGGTCTATGAGAAGGGGCATCCTTCCTCTGCTGCTGGTGCAAGCCGGTCCTAGGATAAGCCCCATCTCCCACAGGGCAGAGCTCAGCTGTTGTGGGGTTAGTCAAGGTACCACCAGACCAAGGGGGATGTTTTATTCCTAACACCATTCCACGTCTGGCCTGAACTCTGAAGCCGTAAGGTTTCCTTCATCCAGGTTACTTTAGTGCAGATGCAAAAATACCGTGGGAGGTTTTCTTCATCCACTGAGGCTGTGCCTCACAGAAATCACATCCAAAGAAGATGTGGGCACAGGTAGGTGGCTGTTAAATCTTTCCTATATATCCCAAACTCTGGCTCTGAGGCATGACAGCCTCTGCCCTGGTATTTGACCAAGAAGTTTGGTAAGTCTGCACTTCACTAACTCCATCTCTGTGCCATCCCACCCACACGAACAGTCATGGTGTCCTAACAAATCCTTGCTGCTTCCCCAAAACTTGAACTTATCCCTTTTTGGTTCAGCTTAGCAGCTGGTAACACTTTTCATTGTGAGAGGCCCTTTCCTCAGTGACCATTGCAGCTTGTAGCAGAGCGAGAGGAAAAGG
Organism: Clamator glandarius; assembly: GCA_033459285.1. NCBI lineage: Eukaryota > Metazoa > Chordata > Aves > Cuculiformes > Cuculidae > Clamator > Clamator glandarius. Next base: position 459,972 of record JAUNZM010000621.1, on the reverse strand, counting down.
GAGGGAACAGCCTCGCCCTGCCAAGATGAAGCTCCCCAGCAAGGCAATTTATTTGCTTCTTCTTAGTTTTTACATTTTTTTCCAGATTGTATTTTTTCTTGGTTGAATCATGAAAACCTTCCTGTGGGCAGGATCTGTGCCCAGGGACCTACTGGCTCCCATTTGCAAACGCCTCTCTCCGTGCTGCTGGAGCCCTCTTTCCTCCCTCTCTCTGAAATCCCTCCAACGTCAGACCAGAAGACTCAGGTCCCTCTGCTGACTCCCACTCAGCTCCTCGTGTTGCATCCAAATGCCAGATGGCACACTAGGCTCAAGCAGGAGCTGTGCCAGGCTCCCCTCCCTTTTTCTCTACCCTTCGATCTATGAAGATGGAGAACAAGCCCTGCCAGATTTCAGGCTGCTGTGCTTACTCCGGTATCTTCAGCCCGTCGTGGTGGGGTTGATGCAGGAGGTGCTGGCAGAATGCCAGACCAAGGGGTGCCAGGGAAAAGAGGACCCACTCTGAAGATGTCCCCTATGCCCACCTCACAGGCTATGCTGTAACTAACAAGCAATGCCTACGATGTGACCACAGCCTCTGATTCTTCCATGCTCTGTCACCCCTTCTTCCTTCTTTGTATTGGATATTTGTTGTTTGGCTGGGTTTGCTTGCCACCACAGGGTAACTGCCTGCAAAGGTAGTTATGGGACTAGCAAGCATCTCTGGGACAGGATGAGGCCCCAACTCCTCCTTACTTGAAAGGAGGAGGAGAAGGGAAAAACCAGAGCAACCATCCTGTCAGAAAGTGTCTCAGAAACTGTGGGCAGCAGAAACATCCTGCTGGGAGCATGGAGCTGTGTTTGGGCAGCAAAAGGGACTCAGGGAGGGTTTTCTCAGACATTCACAGTCTCCCTGCTTCAGATGGATGCATTAACACAATGCCTGCTGCTTTTGGCTCAGAACTGAGTGGCCTCTTGAGCAGAGCAATCCTTCCTTTCCTGGAGGGCCTTTCTGCTGGCTCTTCTTGATACCCAGGGGTGGGTGTCTCCATTATGAGTGGAGATGTGTGTTTTCTAGGATCTCCACTGTCACTACTGTGTCACAGCGATTCCCATGGCTCCTGTCCCTGGAGCACACATCCTCTCACTGCCAGGTTACTGCCACTCATCTCCTTGGAGGGGGTGAGGAAGACATCTCCCTTAGTAGAATCCAGGAGGAGACACACATGGAAAAAGGGCTGGCTCGCAGCAGGTCAGGCCATGGAGCAGGTACTGGTCACTGAATGCTTTTGATAGCCCTTTGTTCCTGTGAAGCGGGGTACTGCCAGGTCACCTCAGTTGACAAAGCTGGCAGCGACTGCATGAGCTAAGCTGGGGTGCTGTGCAGGAGAGGAGAGTTGGCTGCATTTTCACTCGAAGGAGGGAAAACATCTAGTTAGTGATTTCTATTCCTGTCTGGGTTTATTGCAGCCTTCGTGACATTCAGAGCAGGTGTGAAGCATGTTAGTGTTAGTGGGAGGTTGTTTTCCAGCACTCTCATGGCAATACGCCATTGGTTTTGCATGGTTTATTTTTTTTCTCCGGAGTGGTCCGTGCTTTGCACTTTGTCTTGTGACTCCATGTCATTCCCTTCCCTGCCCCAGTTTCCACCTCTCCCCGTTGTGCTGTGTTTTGATAAACCCAAGGTGCTTGCGACAGGGGTAAGTGCTCCAGTCCAGAGGGACGTGGAGAAGGATCAGGTCCTACAGCATTGGTGAGATATATAAAAGCCCAGGGCAGGCAGTGCAGTGTCTTTCCCTCGTGTGTCTACTAGAAAGCAGATGTCCAGGGGCTTTGTTACATTTGAAATGAGGGCATTGTCCATGCTTGCCTTATTTACCATCAAGGCCAGCTTGGCTGGCCCTTGCAGAAGGGCAACCAATGCTCCTTGCAGAAGGCCACTCCCTCCCTTGAAGGCTCTGGATGCTCTTCAGAGCCTGACCTACAAAAGAGCGAAAGCAATGGGGAGGGGTTGAGATCTTCCATTATCCCTGAGTTAGCCAGCCTGTGTGGGCTGGGGATGTGGGGGTACCTGGGGAAAAAGGTGCTTTTTTCCATCTGTCAGACCCTTGTTGTCCCCCAGCAGCAGCTCTGTTCATCCTGCTTGAGCAATTGCAGGGTCTAGTGTGGTACAACTTGGAGGGGAGAAGGGGGACCCTATCCACCCAGCAAGGGCAAAGTTGGGATAGCCGCTGTGGTGGGAATTGGACACTGATGGGATAGGACAGACTGGGAGCTTGCACGCCAAGGGCTGCTGAGTTGACACTGTCCTTTGGTGCCCTCTTCCCACCCCAGCGGAGCCCAGCACTGGCAGTGCTGGGGAGCTGCCAGCTGCCATCATCATCCTTCCAGACCCATGCTCTGTGACAGATCTGCTTCTGGCTGCTGCAGTGCCCAGATCCTGGGCACTCCCTGTGTGAGGGCACAGCAGAGCCCTGGGCCCCTTTTTGTTAATTCTCAGGGCTTGGCTGGTGGAGCACAGGAGCTCAAGTTTTCCCGGTGTGTGCTAGAGGGAGCTGGATGCACGCTACTAAATGCCTCGGGCTTCAGCTATCTGCCACTGCTTGTCTGCATGTCTCTACAATAAGCAGCAGCATCACAGGCCAGCTCAGGAAGACCCACTGGATGTCCCTCTTGCACCCTGTTACTGCATTGGGATTGAGCTGGCAAAGGGACCTGGGCTCAGTCCTGGCACCCTGCAGCCTCTGCTTTCAGCTCCTGAGCTGGGCTGCTTGGAAACTGCACACTTGAGGGTTTGTTCAAGGGTCAGAGCTTGCCTGATGCCTGTAGGGTGCTTTTGAACCCACAAGAAGTGACCTAGAGGACTTCTGAAGTGCCAGTATTGTGGCAAGCTTGGCACTGTGCTACTGTGCCTGGCTTGACCACGAGCTATGCCCTGCAGTGCTTCTTCCAGGTCAGTATAAAACCTTCCTCCCCTGATTTGTAAGCCCGGCTGTAGGGTCTCTGCTGTAAGGCTTAGAGCTGTGCTTGCTTGGGCCAACTCATCCTACCTGGCTGAGATTTTGGGCTGCGCTGTTTGGTGGGTATCTTCTTCTTCTGCCTCCCTGGCTGGGTGCCCAGGGCTGGATGTCCAGGGGGATGGTCCTCCCCTGGACTTGGGAGCTCCAGCCACAAAGCCCTCAGCTGCAGTTTTATCAGCAAAGGGACACCAGTATGGGAGCTCCCTGGCGCTCAGATGTGGACAAGGGAATCTTGCCTTCTGGACGCTGACTCCAGCAGGGATTGGCAGTTCCCATAGCAGGGACACCTCAGACATCACCCACCCCCCGCCCCATGCTGCTTCTGTGGGGCCATAAGAGTCGGCAGCTCTCCAGTCACTCTTGGGGCTATCAGCCCACTGCAGGGAGCTCTCCTGGCTCCTCAGACCTCTGCTCCATTCCAGGTGGGAGATTTCTGCATTCTTAACAAGGCAGGGGAAGAAAATTAAAAGCTCAAGTGAGCAACACAGCCAGGCTGAGCCAAGAAGCATCAGAGATGTCTCCATCAACGTGGCAGCCGAGGCAAGCAGGCAGGCAGCTTCTTAATTATTGATGGTGCTTATAAATAAATGCTGGGACAGGGAGGAGAAGGTTACAGGGGAGTATAGGAGCTGCTTCTGGGTGGGGGAGGGAACCCGAGAGCTCAGTTGTTTTAAAGGTCATTTAGTTTTGCATTTCTTTCCCCTTTTCTCTGTAAAACTCGGTGATATTTGAGTTGATGGATTATTTTCCTTGTGTGTCTTCTTCTTGCATATGCCTACTGAGACCAGCCAGAAGGAGAAGGAGGAGGAGGGAGGAAAGGCACCAGCAAGTGGGGGCAGCAAGGGAAGGAAGGGGGAGGGAGGGAATGCCGTTTGAAATGTGGGGCAAACAGGCAAACAAGGAGACAACAAAATTAGTAGAGCAGCAAAATCCCAACCCAAGTGTAAATAATTCCTCACCATCTGAAAGGAAGGTCTGCATAGGCTCATATTTATCTTCCCATTCCTGGAGTTCAAGCCCAGGCAACTTCTGATGCAAAGCAAGAGGGAAGTGCGTGAAGCGAGGCTGTGGAAGGACTTGAAGGAGATGCAGATAAATTGGATAGGGACTGGAATAGTAACCCAGTGTCTGCATAGCCTCAGGGACTTTTGCAGCAGGATGGAACTGAATCATCCATGAAAGACCAGACTATCTGATAGCAATAGCTCTGGATAGGGTTCCCACAGCCAGCTAAAAACGTGAGAAGGGTTTCGGACTGAAATTACAGCAAGACTTTAAGGTTGGTGGCCTCATGGGAGTCTTTAATATTAGATTGTGGGTGTTAGGACTTCACAACTTACTCTGAAGCCCCTCAGCTTGTGAGAGCAGGACAGAAGCATTGCATGTATTATGGACCTGGGCAAGGTGGAGCACATTCCAATGTACCCCACAGCAGACTCTGCGAGACAGGGTCTCCTTGTATCCGCTCTCCAGTCTCAGGGGAGATATTGCACATGGTGGACAGAAGTACTCCAGTGCATGTGGCTGGTCATGGATGTTGCTTTGCTCATCTTCCTGCTGGAAGCTTTGCTCTGGTTGCATGACAGCAGGGTGAGCAGCTCTGCAGTGCCTGCACGGCGCTCTGGATAGCGGATCTGGATGTGGACTGGTTAACACCATAACAGCCTCACTGGCTCACTCTCTGTGCTGACACCTTTGGCCCCCACCAGCCACTCTCCAGAATTACGTAAATCTCTCAAACTAAATCCCACAAATTCCCTCCAGAGACCTGTGCCCCAGTCAGGATGGTGAGCTCACTAGGAGGGTGCTCCTGACAGCAGATGGAATGGTGGTTGCACCAGTGATGGGGAGGACGGAGGAAGAGCGGGGCCTTCTCCCAGCACTGTGGGTTTTCCTGGCTCTTTCTGAAGGAGAGAAGAGCTTAGGTTGCAGCTGAGCAAACTGCAGCTCTCAGCAAGCAGCACTGAAACTCCAGGTGCAATCCAAGCTGGAGAGCTGACTGCAAGTTGCCAGTGCTCTGGTGCAGGGAACTGGCTGGCCATGAAGGGCACGCAACAAAGGCGAGCTGCTGGAATTCCCTGTGAAGTGCCTCTCCTGCTGCTGTGGGTTCTTGTCACACCATGGCAGATGGCACTTTGCTGCAGTGAAAACATGGCTTTCCACAGAAATGTTCCACAAGAGCCAGGCGTCCAGAACCAGGGAGGTTATGCAGCCATGGGGCTGCTTTTGCCCTGACCACATGCCTGTCCCTTAGCTGAATACCTCTAGTATGGAGCCATCCACTCCTTTCCTAGGCAGCTGGAATTCCGAAGGTGAGCGGCAGCTCACCAATTCTTTATCCACTGAACAGTCCACCCATCAAACCCATATCTCTCCAATTTAGAGAGAAGGAGGTTGTGGGGGACCATGTCAAAGGCTTTACACAAGTCCAGCTAGCACATCCATTGCTTTTCCCATGTCCACAGATGTGGTCACCCCATCACAGAAATCCACTAGGCTGGTCAGGCAGGACTTGCCCTTGGTGAAGCTATGCTGGCTGTCTTCAATCACCTGCCTGTCCCACATGTGCTTTAGCATTACTTCTAGGAGGACCTGTTCCATGAACTTCCGAGGCACAGAGGTGAAGCTGACAGGTTAGTAGTTCCCAGAGTCATGTTTCTAGCCTTTGTTAGCGCTTTTTTCTACCTTTTTTTAAGAAGCACGAAAACTTTTTTAAAGATCATTCAGGAGCATAGCTCCAGACTATCAGGAGCAAAATAGTCAAGAAGAGACAAGCAAGTACTTTCTGCTCCCCTCTTGCACAAAGTCAGGTACTTGCTTGGGACTGGGGCCGGCAAGGTTTTGCATTGCACGTGCCCTTAAGGGACCTCAGGTTCCATCTGTAGTTATGGAGATGTTGCCAACCTGACAGCACCTGCTCACAGAAAAAAACCCTTATCCTCTCCTTAATTACTTTCCTGCTTCCTGCTATCCCTTCTGCGTGTGTGTGTGTGGAGTCGCAAACGCATACCTAGGGTACTGCTCACACCTTAGATCCCTAATGAATGTAGGCAACTATTTTGGCCAGAGAAACAAAAAAAATTTAAAACTCACGTTTTACTGCCCCAAGCCCTTCTAGCTAAGCATCGCTAGACCTGCCACTGAAATGCAGGGCCTACCAGGCAGAAATGTAGCAGATACTGTGGCTGCAACATGGGACACAAATGCATTGTCCTTCTGCAGCAGGGAAAGGGGAGGATGGGATGTAAGTCTGTGCACTGAGGGTTTGCCAGGGGAACAGCAGGAAATACTGTCTCCTAGGATCAGCAATGGCCTGGAATGGCTGTGCCCAAAACCCAGCATTTCAACTGCAGCAACCTACTTTAATCAGCCTGGGGTGACATGGGCATCATAGACACCTACACAAAACTGTTCTTTGGTAGAATAAAATCCTTTCTTTCCTCCTTCAGTTGCAGAGCAGCTGTAGCGCTACTGAACTTGTGAGGTCTAGTAATATCACAACTTGGTTATGCTTGGTTATGAGGTTATCACCCCATTGATGATCCACATAAATCCTTACAGGCTTAGAAAGATGCAAGGAAATACTGAATTTCATGCCTACTAAAGCCAAGAGTAACAGAGAAAGAAAATGAGCTCCAAGCTAGAAGGTGCCCCCAAGGCTGCCCTGGTTGAGGCAGGAGAGGATCCAGTGTCATTGCAGCAAGCTGTAGCCCTGCCTGCTGTCCATATGTTTTTTCGCATTTATAGGATTGTTATAACTCCTACTTGGGGGGCGGGTGGCTTATTTTTCATTGTGGAGCTAGTCTGCTGTCCTGAGAGCAGGAAGCCACTTTTGCCATGTGACGTGGGAAGGAGGGAGCAGAGCTGAGGTGCTGAGATGTCAGGCCTTTGCTGCTTGCTCCACAGCGCTGAGAGCCCAACAACTCCTGCAGCTGAGTTAGACACCCTTCTGCCAGCACCCAGAGGCACCACACCAGTTGCCTTTGCCATAACACCCCTTGAACCTCCAGGGCAATGATGACAGGGGCTTGACTTACATCTTCCTCACCAGTAAAGACAGTACTTTGAAGTTCAGCACACAGATCCCTGGTGCCTTGCAGGGCTGAACAAAAATTAACAAGGGGTCACTGTTTTTTAAGCTGAAAAGTCAGGCTGAAGGAGGTTAATTTCATAAGGCTGCTGCTGGCAAGCTCAGCCTCTGCTTTTGGAGCAGAGTGCAGGAGCAGCCAGACACAGCATTCCTCTCATCCTCCTCCTCACACCTACTCTCCAACACAGAAAGGAGACATCACGTCCTGTAGCAGCTATTAATATGGTAACCCAAAAGCACCCTGGGAAAGCACTTTCCCAATAAAACCGAGCACCTCTTCTCCTCCCCACATAGGGTACCACTATGGCCCAAGTGAAAAACAGCAACACCAAGCACTAACGCTGCTTTCAACCAACAGCAGGAACCCCAGGACTCCATGTACCCTATCCAGCACTCTTCTAGCCTCACCAAAAGGTCCCCAAAGCACTGGAATGGATGTTCCAGGTACCCCCTGTGCTCAGGTTCTTTGCAGAGGAGCACATCCATATCCAGAAATGGAAAGAAATTTAATAAAGCCCTGGTCTGCTCTGCTACAGCATCCAGAATCACAGGCAGGCACTGGGGTGAGCAGCAACCTGCCCTCCTGGCAGGGTGACAAAAGAACAGGGCCAGCCGAACATTTGGCAGCAGGGGCAGATGACCAGAGACCCCCCTTGCAACAAGCGTGGCTTTAAGCTTTCTGGCTGGAAGTAGTATTTACTGAATAAGGTCTGCAGTCTAACTGTAGCTGTCAGTGCTTTGGAGAAGCAGAGGAGGTTAGTAGCAAACAGCCACTAAAAGCCTTCCCTTCCTTCTGCCTTCAAGACCTCATGTTTATATGAGGAACTCTCTTAAGTGCAAAACCAACTTCCTGGCACTTCACAAAGTCAAGGAACCTTAGGGACCACATAGGAGACATTGGGCAGGACAGCCACTGAGGGAAGGAAAGCTCTTGTCCTTTAGTGACGTCTGTAAATCCATCTCCCTTTTTGCCCAGGTGAGATGTTCCCTGAAGAGAGAAGGGAAAGAAGGCTCCGCTCACAGCAGCTATTAACCCTCTCCACCTCACACAGGGAGCTAAGTGCAGGAATTTTCTCATTAGGAGACTGGGCCATGGCCTACTAAATGCTCTTCACCAATCCTTAACTACCTGAGAGCCATTTCCTGTTCTCCATTCATCAGAATCCCTGCTTCCACCCCTCCTCTCCCAAAATCCATGCAGCCACAGCTGCCTCCACCTCGCTCCACAGTGCCAGGCAACCCTACCTGCTGGTGAAATTCATCCCCATCAGGGTGCTGTTGCTTCTCACAGGGTGAAACCTGCTTGTATCACTGTTCTGTTGCACCATCTGCATTTGTGATCTCTCTTTATTTAGATCAATGCAGTATCTAGAATAAAGGTGTTTCAGCCAAGAGTTCTAGACATTACACTGACAATGAACTCTTAAATGGCTTTATGAGTTGAATTTGCTCTGTCTGCTAATGCTCATGAAAACTGACCAGTTTAGGAGGGAGACTTGCTCACCTTAGGGCTAAGTGCCCTGCTGCAATACAGCAACAGTTCCCATTCACACAACTCACCAGATCCATGATTTTTTGTAGGTAGGTGCTGGTATGCAAGAGGCCAGTAAGTAGTGTGACAAACAAGGAGCTATAATGGAGTGGCAGGAGGAAACATGGACGCGAATATTCATTCAAAGCAAAGAGGTAGAGGCTGGGATAATCTTGCTCCCTCTGTGCTTCAGTATGGGATTTTGCTTCCAATTTCTAAATTATGGCAGCATTTTTAGTCAGAGGAGTTCTGCAGAAGGATGGGAATACTTGGACAAGAGTGTACACTGACTTATGGGGCTGCAGGGACAGAACAAAACTCTGCCAGAACACCGCAGAAAAAAACCAAAAAGACACTGGTAACAAGAAAAATCAGGAGATCAAACACTCTCTGCCATTTAATGGCTTTAGACTAACACTGTGCCACCTCCCCACGCTGTCATGGAGCCTTCTCAGTGCTGGTTGCATGCCCAGGACTGCACTGTTCCAGAAATCAGCAGATGCTGCTGCTGCAACTGGTGCTTTCTGAGGCTCCATCCCCAAATGTCCATCCTGAGAACAGGCAGCATCGTTCTGTCAGTGGGACCAAGAGTGGGGCTTCTGCTGATCCCTGATGGCCAAGAAGCCCACTTCTCATATGCAGCGGTTGCAGCAACGTTGGGTGCTGGAACTGCAAAACCTTTCAGATCAGCAGAATATAACGTGTGCTTTGCATCAAGGGTCAACGTAGCCTGCAACTGGGCTGCATACAGCTGTCCTGCCACTGATGCATCACAGTTATTTCAGAGTTTACTCTGAGCAAATTCCAGTGCAGTAGTAAGGGCTCCCTGCATGCCCTTGGCATTTCCACTGCCTTTAGCGACGACGGGAGAACCTCCTGCCTTCCCTTCCATCTGTGCACAGACAGCCACGGCCCAGTCGGCAGCAGAGAACACAGGAAGGTAATTCTGAAGAAGAGACACAGAGCAAAGTAATTTGGACTATAGAGCATTCTGCAGTTTGAATAAAGAAAGGTAACAACATCCTCTCCTCCTCACCCAGACCATGCCCTCACTGTCTGAGAAAGTCATGACTGCAAGAACCACAAAGACTGAGCATACATGTTAATGCCGTGTCCTGCCCCTGAGCTGAGCAAACACGGCCTGGAGGATCCAGGGATATTTGTGCACAGCAGTGACTGAAAGCATCCCTGGTGCCAGTATGGTCATCTCAGGACCTAAACCTGCAAGATTAGCTACTAACACGAGGCAAAATCCCAGGAAAAGCCTCAACTGGGACCTGCTGAGTAGTAGGTCCAGTCTCCCTTTGCAGGAAGGTTCCCCATTATCTCTACCAGGGTTCTGCTTACCTTGGACACCTGACAGGCACACAGCACTTCACCAGAAGCCTGCGGGCTGAGCAGCAGGACTGATGTGCCAGGAGACTTGTCACACAGCTGGTTCACTACCTTCATCAGGATCTAGGAGAGGCAGGGAGGCCGGTTGGGCTACAGCAAAGGAGGATGTCATGCAACAGAAAATGTGCTCAGCAGCTCCCTCTTACTATATGCAGCACCTGAGGTACTACTGGGCCAACAAGCAATGTGGATTACTCACAGACAGGGATTCGGCTGGGACAGTATCAATGATGACAGGTTGGTTGCTATGTTTTGCTAGCAGGCTTTGTGCCTTCTTTTCAGCCTGGAAGAGAAAACACACAGCATTTTAGGGGCTACAGGTGGCACAGAGAGGGATATAAGCATAGAACATAGGTACATATGCAATCAAAGTGCATCTCTGTGGGAAAGAGAGGAGATGTATAATTGCAGAAGTCAAAGACTGGTAGACTGAAATCTCCATATGGAGACCTGTACAATGCTCCTTCCTCAAAAGGGGAAAGTAGAGATGAACGCCAGTCAGAAGTGGAATAGATAGTGACAAGTTCTGTCTCCAGCCTCTTTATGGGACTGACATATCACCACATCTCCCAGGAAGGTTCCTGTGACAAGATGGTCCTATTTTAAGAAAAAGATAGTTCTTACTCCAGTATGCATTTCTAGAGGGATTTTAGCATAAACTGGCAGAACACAAGTGTAGTGGGAAGCCACAGTAGTACCCATATGGCTGGGAAAAAGGCTCTGTCCTGCCATTGCATTACTGCAGAAACCCTGTCAGGGCCATCCCATCTTCTCCATGTGTGAATAGGGAGGTGATGCCTACTTATCTGCCTATTAGGGTTTGCCAAAAGTGCCAATATGGGACTCTCCATCTTCACAGGCAGAGAGACACGGGGTTTTTGCAGGTGCCAGAAGACCAGTTAGTCATTCACTGTCATTTTAAATGACAGCCCTAGTCAATGCCAGCAAAATCAACTCAGAGGGCTCGTGTTGCACTGTGTGTGATTGTACTTGCTTTCTCCTGCCTTCTAATGGGATCTGTGAGACTGAGTGGCTGTGAAGTGTGACAGGCCCACCGGTGTATGTTACTCAGTGCTATCAGCAAGCTGCAGTAAGCGAGCTGCTGGCAAAGTACCTGTTGCACCTCCAGTTTCTTGATGGCTGTGTTGGCTGTTCGCTGTAGTGCTTTGAGGATTGTCTGCAGTTCTTTTCTTTGCCACTGGGGTATTGCAGTGTTATTTACCACCTGCAAGACAATTTGCCGCGTAAGAGCAGTAAACGGTACCTAGAAATAAACTGCTACTTCTGACCAGAGGTCAGGCTGGAGCCTGGACTCTTCCAGACACTCCTATACCCCTGTGTGATTAGGCCAGCTAGTCACTGTGGTGTGTAGCCTTCTCTCTTCGGCCTGGGGAAAAAAATGAGAATCCTTTTTCTCTGCTTTACCTTCCCTCCCACTGCCTTTTCTCACATTCCTACTGTCAGAGGGTCATCCAGAGGCATGACCAGAGGGGCATCCAGATACAGAGGCATCTAGATATTGGTTTAAATTTCTAGGAACAAAGCGGCACCAGGTAGCAACACATCCTTGTTATTGACCATGGTAAGATGTGAACCTGGTAGGGAAGAAGTGACGTGCCTCAAGTGCATAGAGCCCACACTGGTATTGTTCTGTAATGGAATGCAATCCTTACTTCAGTCAACTGCCCCACTTCTTTGGAGAGGTTCTGCATCTCAGGAATAGAGGTGTTCCTCTGCTTCATTCGCAGGGAGACAGAGTCCACTTCCACAGCCAAGCACTGGCCTACTTCCCGGGCCTGGAGAGAAAGAACAGTTCAAATACAGCAACAGAAAGAATGAGCAGGGAACAGAGAAAGCGGGGAGGCAGTAGGGTCATAAACACTGAAGCAATGCTCAGGATTCAGTGGGAAGACACTTACAGAGACTTTAAGCATGACTGTACCCAAGAGACTCTGAAACTGAATGCTCCTTTCTAGATTTGCAACTAACACTAAATGGTCACAGCCAGGGGCCCATGACATCATGCAGTCATGTTTCCTCGGTATCTCGCATCAAATCATCAGGATTTTGCTCAGAAAAACTTGGTAGCCTTGTTTACTTCTTAGCGTTCTTTTTCATTAGCAAATGCATTCTTGAAACGATCCACTGAAGAAACAAAAGAAATATCAAAACTAAAGAAACCTCATCAGCTCTTCAAGCATATTTCCTGAGTTCAGCTGATCTTTGTATACTATGTCTTGCTTTCTCCAACACCAATGCTACCATTAATTAAAAAAATAAAGCTAATACAAGCATTTTACACTAGTGACAATCCTAACGGTTTGGAGCATTTCCTCCCTGCCAGATCTTTATGGTCCTGTGAGACTTTAGACAGCAGAGATTACATAAGAAAAGCTGTGGACAATGAGGACTGCTCTGCCTAGCTAGGATACACATCCCTTGTTTCTAGTCACTTCCTCACGCCTGCAGTCTCCCTTGCCTCATTAACAGAGGCAAACATCTCCTCTTGGGGACTCTGCAGGTCAGGACTTCGAGCAAAGCATGCGGATGTGTCGTGAAGCTTTTTATTCCACTGCACCAAAGAAAGTCTTGCTAGGGACACAGATGCACAGGGGACAGTCAGCCAAAAGGCAATAGATTTGCAGGGGTGGGCTTTGTCTTTAGCTCTCCCAGTTCCACTGAGAATGAGTCACTCTCCTGACTGCAGCCTGAAAGGGAGCAGACAAGGTTACAGAGCCCCTCACACTTCCAGATATTCAAAGGACAGAGTGATCTCACAGACACAATAGTAGGTTGCTTACTTTTTATACAGAATCAGCCAGACTAGAACACAGTTTAGCAGAAAAAAAGACTAAAGAAAAGAAGCAAAAGGACTGTAAGAATGAGGACAGAGTCCTGTAATCATAAAGTGCAAATCCAACTGTGATAGGCGGGAGGTGAGCAGGAGGTGAAACCAAAGCACACCTTTAAATACCAGCCTGGGGATTTAAAATTATAGACCAGAGGCTTCCTGATATTTTGTGCCAAGTTCTTATCTTGGAAAAAGGGATCTGAGGAAAGGAATGAAGGTCAAGGAGACAGGAGGCTAGGACACGGGTAGTGGAGATGAATGATGAGCTATGGCAGCAGAGCTGAGTCCAAGGGTGAAGAAGGAAGCCAGATCAAGCACAGCAGGGAGGCTCCAGGCAAAGCAAGGGGAGGCTAATTGCCTATGCAGGAACCTGGCAAAGTTAGGTCCTTCTGGCATTGCCTTGATTTGGCAGAAATCTCTATTCCCCCCTTTCTTACCTGTTTGGCTTGTCCCCCTGTCACTGCAATGACACGGCTAATCCCTTTAACAAGCTGACGCTCATTGATAATGGCCAGGTCTTCCACAGCTCCTGTCTGAAGAAGGTGCCTGTGAAATCAGCAGAGAACAGGAAAGAAAACAAGCTGCTCTTTGGGAACAGAAATCAGGAAGTCTGCTTTCCCTTCAGACAAATCTCAAGTCCAGCAGCCCCTCTGCAATTCCAATACCTTCAATCCCTTCCCATCTCTAAAATTCTGATGGCACCTTGTCAGACAAGAGACAGTAGGGTTAAGGCTGTTCCAGAGGAACCTCTGTGCTACCTGCTGTTAAATGGCACATAACAGCCAAATTCTGCTCTGCTTTCCTCTTTCCCATCAGCAGTGGGACGAATTGGGATTTTTCTCTTCTGTTCAGCTGATAATGAACCTTGCAGAAAGCCATTTTTTCCTCTAATTCCACCACTCTTGTCAGGCCAGCTCACAGATTGGCCAGTAGACTCCAGTCATAGGGTAGCTGTGCAGTCACAGGCACCAATAACCTCCCTTTTCCTTCCTGGCTATTCAACACTGGATGTGAAAACAACTACAGCGTCTCAGGTTCTGTTACCACAAGTAACCACTTCAGACAGCTTCACAAAAATTGATCATCTCCACTCCCACACAGTTTCTTGTCCCACTACTCCCACAAGAATGATCTCATGACTAGAAACTTGCCCATTTTCAGCTGTACCAGCTCAAAGGCCAACTTGTTCCTGTTTTGTTTTTTTATCAGCACTGTCCTAAGATTAATAACTCTTGTACTACTCTCATAACTGCTAAAAGCAGAAGAGGACAAAGATTAAAATTATTAAATTAAAATAAAAATAAATTAAAATAATTAGACTGGTCTCAAGATCTCACAACCACCTCAGTTTCCTGCTGTGACCCTGGCTCTCCTGCAACCCCAAAGCCAGAGCCCTGTCACTCTGGTGTGAACAGGCCGCATATCCATTTCCCACACTCTCCTGGTGCCCTGTGGGTTTCAGGCTATGAAGCAAGGGAAAATACTTTGTATTTCACAGAAGTTTTCTCACCCTAACTAGACCATCCTACCTTCCCAAGATTTTCCTGGTGAGGAAACTTAGTTGCACAGGGACAGGGAGTGGAGCTTGCAAGAATGTATCTACCTCAGCCACCAGTACCCACAAACACAATCTCTGACTGCAAGTAAAAGTCACTTACGTCCCACAGCAGAGCTCCACAGAGGTCTGCATTGCAGCCTCCGAGTCATGGGCCAGCACGCTCTCCACAGGGACCCCCAGGGACACTATCCTCACTGGATCTGGATACTCCTGACAGAGGAGACAGGGATCAGCAGCTAACAACATGGTCTTTCAGGGGCACTTACAGACCAACAACATGGCTTCAGATCTCTGCCTCACTTTTCCCCTGTTCTAGAGTAGCCCCAGTCAGGGGTAGCACTTCTTCTCTCCCACAACCAGCCACAAAAGGGAGAAAGAAACAGTTGGGTGACCCTACAAGCGTTGGACCAAAGAAATGAGCAGAAAGACTATGCAACACCAGCCTCCATGTTCTATAATACAGTGCTCCTGAGATCTCTGTCCTATTTTCCTTCCTGAGTTTTGGGAATCAGAAACCTGTTGCATTAATATCTCTGGTGACCCAGATGATTCCTGCTGAAGGAGAAGGCTCAAAGATGTGCAGTGCCATCCTGTCATACCTCATCCACTGCACGGAGACCTTGAACTCTTCTTGCCAGTGTGAGGGGGACCTCAGCCATATGCACAACCTCATTTCGTTTAATCACATCCTGGACCACTTGTTCCACTTGCTTCAGCTGCTCCACAGTCACAGGGTCCTGAGGAAGTAAATCAGCCACCTTAAGGAGAAGTTTTCTGAGAGGTACAGAACAAAGGAGGGAGAACTAGGGCAGGGCCATCCATGCAACTCAGCTTGGGCACATCACTCTCCCCACTACATCTCATCTTCCCTACTTGTAAAAGGGAATTGTGAGTATCATGACCCTCCCACCTCCCACCTCCCACCTCCTTCCTCCCATAAGGATTTTTGATCCAAGACCAAACTCTTGAAGAGAGATGCTGCAATGAGTGACGGGTCACCAGGGACAGTGCTCAGCCTAACCCAGCAGCTTTCAGTTCCCAACCCCTCACCTGGATGACCAGCACAGACATCAGACAGGTGAGATGGCCAAGCTGGTGAATCTCAGATGCCTTAACACTACTTAGCCCAGCCCCATTTCCACTGGCCTTTCTAAATCCTTTCCCCTCTGATGCCCATTTATCACCTCAGCAAGCCCTCCTCGGAGCTGGGTCAATACAGAGCCAGTCACTCCAGAAGGCCAAGTTTCATTGCTCAGATAAAATGAGACTTGTCTCGAAAGGAGTAATTATACCGAGAAGAGAAATACTGCTGGAGAGGTCAGTATTGAGATGTTGGTACTGTGGAGAACAAAAAAACCCATAAGTCTGGAGTCACCTTGACATCAAAGTCAAAGCGCAGCCGCTCTGCTGTCACATGGGACCCTCGTTGCTCTGTTTTGTCACCCAGGACGTGGTGGAGCGCAAAGTTCAGCAGGTGAGTAGCAGTATGATTCGTCATGCAGGCCAGCCGCTGGGCCTGAAAGTACAGACAAGTTGGCAAGGAGTACTGGTTCTCCACAGCTCAGGGGAGTAGGGGATGGCATGAAGAGATAAGAGAAAGGCTGCATGTGAGAGGATGGGAGAAAATGGGGGGGGAAAGCAAGGGGTATGGCTGTCAGATTAATTTATGTCACAGGACTGATCTAACTTCTTTGACTATGGGATCACTGCCGTAAAACAGCAAAGGTAGGCAGGATACTTCTGGACAGAGCCATGGCTCACAGAAGACTATGGAGTTACTTGTGAGGTCTCCTGCCCATGGCACATCACAATGAAGAGCAGCCTCAGGAATATAAGAGACAAGGCTCTGCTATGCTCAGATTACTTAGGGTATCACCGGATTCTCAAAGTAAGGTTACAAAAAGATTAAGAGAAGTGAGTTATCACCTCATCAACAAAGAGCTGCATGTGGTCCCCAGCACGCAGAGTTTCCACAGTGACGACCTCATGGATCACGTACCCACCACAGAGATGAACTGACTTCACAGGGAAGAGCATGTCCTGAGCAAAGAGTGACAGGAAGATTAATCAGAACACAGGTAACCTCCAAACACCTATGCTTGCTTGATCCAGCAGGGACATACAAACTTTATTCACCCCTAAAAGACAAGGACGGAGTAGGAAAAGCACTGAAAAGCTTATTGCAAATGTAAACAGATTGCTTCAGACCTTTCCTTTACCCAGCCACTTGCTGCATGTGTTCAGGCTGCCAGCTTGCAGTTAAGGGGCAGCAGCACCTTCCATGGTGATGAGTTTTCCTAACAAAGATGCTTGTCCATGAGAAAAATGACAGCAGCTGCCAAGGCACCCATCTCAGGCACCCAAGGTGCCATTTCTGCCTTACTGGGCTGGCAAGAGAAACTTGCATCCCCACTTCACCTTGGAGAGAAGTGCTGAACAAGGTACTATCACATTCTGCAAGGATAAAAATGCAGGATCAATGTTCAGGGGTGAGTCTCAAAAGCTGGAATGCAGGAGGGAGAAAAAGCTGCACCTCATGTAACTTCCTAGGGGAGGGTCAAAGCTCTTCCTATGGCAAGGTTGAAGGAATACTCTGCAGAGGCAGAAATCCTCCCTGATGTTTTTGGAAGGGATAAGAGTTTTTGCACCAGGTCTCATCCGACTGAGCATTGCTTGCAGCCATCCAAGACTGGCCAGAGACAAGTTACTCATTTCACAGATTCCCTGATCATTGATTGCTTTCTCTGCATTGCAGCTCCAGCTGGCGAGAGTGCAGCACATTGAAAGCAAGTAATTGTGAAGGGCTGAAACAACTAGAGCAGCAAGTACGCCTCTGATGTTACTGTTCCTTCTCCCTCACCTCACCTACCCTGATGCAAAGCCAAGGGAACTTCAAGAGCCAGCTTGCAAACTAATACAGGAAAAGACCTTGTCACTTGCGGAAGTCTATCTGGCCTCAGTATCTACAGTGGCCTCAGGTTCAAACAGCAAAGAGTGTTACCTGCTGTCCTAAACGTATCATGTAGCCTTGGTCAGAGGCTTGCCCGCCCTGCTCTGCATAGAAGTTAGTCTTGTCCAAGATGACACCACAGTGTTGCCCTGCCCCAACCTCCTCCTGGAGAGCCTGATCTCTGTACAGCATCAGGACAGTGGCCTGGCAGGGGCTGAACTCTGTCGGGGGAAGAAAACAGGCAGCAGTTAGTGCAAACAGTCTGTCAAATTGCAGCAGGAAAGAGAGGGACACTTTCCCACGCCAACCCAGCCAACATCCAGTCTATACTGAAAGGTGGTACTTTTCTTTGTCTTGGTAGGAGAGGAACAGCTATTGGAAGAAAGAACAAAGGATTTGTTATTTGGAACTATATCATCCCCCATTTAGTGACAGACCTGCTGGGTGGGAGGTAATCAGACAAGGATGCCCAATCTGGCTCCACTTGAGCTTGGTAGAACAAGGTGTGGCACAGACACATTTGCATCTTGCTACACTGCAGGCTGGGCAAACCTGCCCGCCTTCTATGAAGAGATAACAGACTTGGTGGACAAAGGATGAAAGGGATGCCACCTTTCTTGATGCAGCAAGCTTCTAACACGCTCTCCTATAGAGTCCTTGAAGCGAATACAAGTCATGTGGACTGGATGGACCATAAGACAGGTTTAATAATGTCTGGGCCCCACAGACAATCACTCTAGTTCAAGGTGCCATTGATATTCAGTTACTAGTAGAGCTATTTTGTGTCAACACCATTTAAAATCTTCATTAATGACTACTCATGACAACATAGGATGTAACCATATTCTCCTTGTGGATGGCAACAAATTGGTGGGGACTGGTTATTACACTGAAGAGCAGGACTGGTTTTCATCTTCAGGCAGGCTACAGAAATGGACTGATGGAAAACGGGGTCTTCAGGATAAGCTGAGCACAAGTCATCAGGGTGCCCTTCCAGTATTCACTTCTACTTAGCATTTCTGAGACTACATCTAAAGTACAGAAAATTCTGCTTGCACATAAATAAAAAAACATTTCACAGTAAGAGTGATAGAGAACAGGGAATAGTGAGGCTGTGAGATCTCAATCTTTAAACATACCGAAAACATAAATGGAGCTTTGGGCAACTTGATCTGCCTGTGAAGCTGATGTTCCTTTGATCAAGAAATTAGGACATCCAGAGATCTCCTCCAACCTGAATTATTCCATGATTCAGAGGAGGTGGGACAGTGCTAGCTTGGAGATCACAGTCAACTTCACTGCTGGGCTATCTTCCTCAGCTGTACTCTTGGCACAGTATATATTGCTTGAATTGCTGTTTAGTGTGAGTTGCCACCAGCACATTGGGTAAGAGGGAGCTGGCTGTACACAGCTATTTCTAATTGTTTGTGACAGCCACACCACCTCTTACTCTCTGTGGTTTAGCTTTATGCATTCCCTAGAGCATCAGCAACCCGTTACCCTAAATGATAAAAAGCCTGCACTGGCATCTAGTGGTCTGTCAAAGAAATAGCAAGTGCATGGCCTTAGACATATACCTAAAGCCTTAGCATAATTCTCCGTTCTCCCTTGCACTCACAGAAGCCTAATTGTTAGGAACAGACTCATCCCTAGCAGAAGGCAATAGTCCCTGCTTCACGACTGCACAGTAATACCAACCCAGAGCCTCCCTGGGGACATGCCAACAGCAATAAGAAAAGCATGTACTTTGGGATGAGGTACAGGGGCAGAAAACAGTGCAGCAGCAAGGTGGACAGGTTTGAACCACAAACTACATGTTCTGCATACATGTAGTTATGAAGTAAAAGCAGTCCTTTGAGGGATTCCAGTGCTCTCAAGCAGAGCTTGCCTTACAGGAGAACCTGGCCACTTACCATACTGGCCATGCTGCCCAAGGGTGTAGGCGTACTTTGCAGAATCATCAGTAGCAGGTACGTTGCTGCTTCGCAGCTGAGCCAGCGAGTGCACATCAAGGTGTGTGTTTGTGTGCTCCAGCTGTCCTGCCTGCGGGCCACCAGCCTTCCGCTACAGCAGATCAAAGGCACAATTAGATGGGAGATACCTGTGGGCACTCAAACTAACAACTAGAGCTATAAGGCTAGGAACAACTTCTTCCACCGTCCTGGAAGATGCTTGTTCATACCCAGGCCGATGGAGGCTACTAGTAAACCAACCCCATTCTTTCAAAGTCCACAAGCACTCAACACCACTCCATGCTAGCCTTGAGGCAGGCTGTAAGCAACAGCTAACACAAACCTCCTTTGGTACATCTGACTCTGTAGCTGTGAAACCTTCAGTCCATTAACACCCAGGAGAGCAAGGCCTTAAACAGATTACTGCATGGGGAGGGCAGTGCAAGTCTTCCAGCACTAGAGAGGCCGTGGAGATAAACTCTACAGAAATTACTTGCTGTGTGGGCTATCTAAGCTGGCTCTGCTTTGTGTGAGGAGTTGGACTACACGACTGACAGAGGACACTCCTAATCTATGTAATTCTATGGTAACCTTCACTCCAGTAACTGTCAGCACCATAAAACACTTCCACTGATTGGAAGAGAATCACCAGACAATACTTCTCAGTCCCACACGGACAAGCAAAGGCATTGTGACTCCACTGCTCTTTCAGACCCACTCCCCCTTCAGGGAAAAGGCACATGGCCCTGTGATGTATCCAAAGAGTCTCAGCAGTGAAAGAAATTCTGCCTCCATGCTCACAGGAGAGATGGAAGGCTTTGAATTATTCTAACAAGGATAGTTGCCCTCTTACCTTTGCATCTTCTAAAACAAGTTTGTTAAAAGCAGCTGAATCCAAGCTGATTCCCTTTTCTTCAAGCATCAAGTCAATCAGATCCAGAGGGAATCCCAAATTCGCATAGAGAGACCAGGCTATTTCAGCTGCAGGAAAAGAAGAGGGACATGAACTCCACATGAACACGGAAGGCAAAGGCATCTCAAGATTTGCTTGGATGGGACCCATCTAGTGCGTGCCCTGGTAACTGGATGTACCTGTATTGTGTGCAACTGCACTGGTAATGGGGAAAGGACGATAAGCCAGGCAGTTGTTCTTTCATGGGACTGAGTATTAATGATGCCTTACAGTCCCATTCCTGCCAAAATTCAGTGCAGCACATCTAGGCAGGTGGCTGCTCTGCTTGGGTCCTCAGCTCATTCTTACAGCCATTGTCTTGTAAGGACACAGTTAATCAATCAATAAAGCAGCAAGGGAATGTTTCCAGCTATCCTGATGCCTACTTTGTTGTGAGAACAAAGTGCTAGAAAACAATTGGAATCTGGAGAAATGAACAACATCTGCTCCACTGCTCTGGTCACCAAAAACACGTGGGCAAGGCAGACACCCACCACAGTTTTGACTGCAACACTTGTGAGTACCTGGATCAAACCATCTTTAAGTGTGACTTGCCAGAGGCGGGAGACTTACCCGGGAAATTTGTGGAGGGTTCCAACTGCTGTACTGTCTGGTCAATAATGCGCCTCCCACGCTCGAGGGAGGACAGAAAAGCCACCTCATTCTCATTGATGATATCCATGATCTGCCCAAAGATCGGAAGAAGGGTTTGCCACAACACCTCAAGGAGTTCCCCAGCTCAGCTTAGCCCTGCTACCACTGGGCTCCATGCTACAGTCAGCTCAAATCAAACGAAGCAGGTGTCTAACAGGGCTACAGTGCCTGCCTGAACTAGCTTTGGTTCTGTAAGTATTCATCACAACATGGCTCCAATGCATTCCCAAACAGCGCCAAAGTCATTGTGCCTCCCATCATCATTCTTGTCAAAGAAACATTGACTGTGCACCTGGGGTAGGCTGGAGGCTGAGAACGCTCCCTGTCAGACACTGACATCTGTGACCCAATTAAAACTACATAGCTGTAGCAGAAAGCGAAATTCCTCATCACAGTTGCCATCAAAAGCAAGCTGGGACCCACCCTAAATCACGAATCCACTTTGGACAAGGGGTACCCAGGCTGAGACAGGCTGTACTTGCACTCAACAGGAGAGCTACCCTGGCTTTTTTAGGGCAACTGCTGCCTCATACCAGGACAAACAGTCCCTGATAAGGATCTAGAAGAGCTCCCTCAAGAAAGTCTGCCACAAATAATTCTCATGCCCAGGATACAAAGGTGTTCCCATCACATCTCAGCCCACCCGTGACAACATGGTTTGGGAGGAGGCTATGCAAACTGCTCCAGCTAAGTCCCGAGGCATGACTGATTTCTGTCCCTAAAAGCAGCACCTCACAAAGATAAAGAATGCAGTTTCTTTCCAGGGGATTCCACATTGCTTACCTGGTCTGCATTCTTCGTCAGCTCTGGATAGGCACCTCCCTGTGGAGTGAGCCTCAGTTAGTGATACCATCTTCAGCATCTTCCACAAGGGATCTCACAGCAAGCCACAACCATCATAGCGGTTGCTCAGGCAGGTGAGTTGTGAAGGGAGCCCCAGCACACAGCTCCAGGGATAGCAGCACAGGGAAAGAATCAGACATGGACTTACAGCTGCCATCTCCTGGCTGTCTCCCTGTGACCTGCCTTTGCTAGCCCCTGCACAACATCTTTTGGAAAACATATCTGTTTATAACAGGAAGAAAGCATTGTGTTTTAGGATGCTACTAGTATTCACAGGGACCAATTTCAGATGGCTTTAATGAGATAAGACAGCTTGGAAGCCACTGCCCTGGCTATACAATGATGTGTGCTTGCATACACTTACACACATTGACTCATGCTGACTGTACCGCTGTGGTCACACTAGGCCCCCTCCCTCCCACCGCAAATGATCAGGAAACAAAAGATTTTTACTGCTGTGGTGAATTGCACCATAGATACATCTTCCTGGAGCTCCTTCAATTTCAAGATTGTTTTCTGACAGCGTACAGGAAAAGGACATGGGGCTGCACAGGACATAGTTGATATACTTTTCCCCCAGAAAAGCAATTTTTACTCACCAGCACTTCCACTACAGTAGGCACCAGGGAGGCCAGAAGCCCAGGTGGAGCACGAAGTACTTCTGAGCTAAAGCGGACAGCCCTGCGCAGGATTCGACGCAGCACCAGTCTGAAAACAGGGCAAGATTCATGAGGCAGCCATGTGAGCAACCCTGCCCAGCTCCTACATCCAGCACACCACCCATACAGCTCCTCTGGACTGATCTATTGACACAGGCTGGCTGCTCCATACACTCTACACCCATCCAAGGATGACCCTGCAGACTGGAATATCTTCCAGACTCTCACCTTCCTCCCTTCCCAAAGCCTGTGCTAGAACCTCTCCTCTGGCTGTCCATACTCCTGTCTAGACCTAGCTCCATCTACCCCATGCCATCCCTTATATCCTTACTCTGCTCCAGAGACGCCTGGGTAGATGCCATCAGTGATGCAGACGCACAAGGTACGCACATGATCTGCCACCACACGATAGGCCATATTCACACGTCCAACATCAGCATCTCCAACCAGACCTTGGTATCTGGGACCCTTGCAGCCCTAAATAGAAAGTAAAGAGACAAACCAGCAGAAACTAATGGCTACAGAAGGAAAAGTTTCAATGCAAGAGGCAGCCAGCAATACTTGACATCATGCTTCTCAACTACCTCTGAACCTTGTACATCTAAGATGTACTCAATAAATCCTTCCAGAGCATTACAGACCAAGACTTCCATACCTCAGACAGGTCAGCCAGTGTCCTGGCACTGAGGAATTTAAGGAACTTTGGAGGAACAACAGATGAGAACTGCCAATTTCCCAAAGGATTTCCAACCTGGAATTCTACCCAGCTTCCCTAGAACGCTGCTCTGGACCTGGCTAGAAATACCTGCTGTCTCCAAATACTGCACAGTAATATGCGTAGAGAAGGCAGTACTATGGTACCAGGCAAGCAGTCTACATTCAAGGAGCTTTTTCTTAGCTGTGAGTCTGAGCAGAAGCATTGTCACCTTGTGAATGGCATCCAAGATGGGAGTGAAGAGATCTGTGTCATAGTTGGAGCGTTTGTTCTGCAGAACTGTCACCAGCCTTTCTAGGCCCATTCCTGTATCCACATGGCACTGTGGCAAGGGAAGCAGATTCCCCTCCACCTCTCTGTCAGGAAAAATTAAAAGGCAAAAGAGAAGCAAGAGTCAGTTCAGGGGCAAAGAAAAGGAACAGGTGAGTCAAAGAGAATGGCAGAGTGACAGGGGACGGGAACAGCAGGTGATCCAACAAAAGGGAGGCCAGGAACAAGACTAAGAGTAGCCTGCTTTGGCACTGTTAGGCAGCCAGGATCCAACCATCTGATAGTCAGGACAGATTGTGATACAAGGAAAAAGGCCTTCCCTGAACAGGACCCAAGGCCTTTTCCTTCTGCAGGTTTCTCCAGGCTGTTGCAGATCTCAAGAGGTCTCTGGGATGCAGCAGTGAGAGAGAATAGGCAGCAGAGGCTGAAGGACAGGACAAATAAAGCAAAGGGGACTGAGAGCCCTGGACACGTCTCCACAGCTTCTCCCTTGCTCCAGTACTGCCACCTCCTGGAAAGCAGTGAGATGTCGGGGAATATACACCCATGATTTTTGAGTCAGAAAATGGGGAAAGGCTCTGGAGTCCAGACAGGTACCTGTTATACTGCATGAAGACCAGGTTCCAGATCTCCACCACATCAGGACTACCCTGGTTCACCAGTGCTGCAGCATTTCTGCCACCACCCACGTAGTCATAGTGGATTTCTGTGCAAGGGCCGCAGGGACCTGTGTCCCCCATCTCCCAGAAGTTGTCCTTCAATGGAAAAGGAAGCACATGACTGGCAGGCACCCTGGAAAGGCAAACAACAAAAGTGGTAGCACCAGGGCATGTGCACAAAGCACATGGTAGCCTAGATCAGAGAGAAAGATGGAATGAAGGAGCCCTTTCATGACTACTACAAACTCAATAACCAAACACATTAGGATTCCTTTGCTCCTGTTCACACTCTGCTTAGCAGGAACAAGCTGGATCACACCAGACAGATTCCTACTCACTGCCCAGAATGGCTGGCAAACTCAGTCTGGCTCCCGCTAACAGAGACAGGCTCTCCATTGGTTCTGAGTCCTTCCTCCCTGGAAGAAATTCCAGCACAGCTAAGACCTGATCACAATAGACATGGCTGGACACCAATGGCAGCACAGAGCTGGCTGGCTTGGTTCCAAAGCCCACATGTGGCATGGAACAAGCTCCCAAAGCAGCTCAGCGCTCTCTGCAATGTATTTATGCTAACACTGTCATTGCTAGCTTTCAGAGGTGACTATACTCTCCACAGCTCATGATGGAAAGGAACCAAAGGATCAGAGATCCCTCATGTACTTCATCCAGGCCAGCCAGTCTTCGGTACACAGGCCCCTAGGCTGACAGCATCTGAGCTACATTTTAAAGGTCAAGTGCCCCACAGTGCTCAGAGCCCAGCTGACTTTAAGCAGCCCAAACCAAAAGCAAAAGGAGTTTAAAACTCAACTTTTGGCCCATACATAAACATTCCCATCAACAAAAGAGCAAATGATAGAGTATGGAGACTGAAACATCCACCCACTGCGCAGAAACTCTTCTCTAACTCACTTACCCCAGGCGGAGCCACACATCCCTGCACTCCTCATCTGCGCTCAGGCCCATCGAGGAGTCTCCACCAAAATAGGTGACGTAGAGACGATCTTTGGGGATCTTGTAGACCTCTGTTAAGAGCTCCCAGGCCATGCTGCATGCCTCCTCCTGAGCAGGCAAGGAACATACACAAAGCAGAGTAATCCAGGACATGGACTAAAACAGGACAGCTCTTTGGAATGGTAGTCAACCACCAAAGAAGGTAATTTCCGCTGCTCTTTCTCTTCCCAGTTTTAAAGTGCTTAGCAAAGAGCAGGATGAGGGTCAAGTGAACAAGATGGGTCATTGCTGCCTGTAGAAAATGGACATTCCTAAACAGCTGAGAGGCCCTCAGGTTCACAGCATGGTCTACACCCACGTAGAGTTACATAGATTATTTTCTTTCTAAGGTAAGAACATATTAGCTAGCAAAATAACTAGCATCTTTTATCCCTCTCCACTTTTCAAGCTTTTTAGTAGCAACCACCAAATGAAGGGAAAACCTTTTTCACCATATTTAAGGGTCAACACTGGCACTTATAGAGAACTTTGATTTGTACTTGTTATCCATGGCTCTGAAAGGCCGAGGGCCTTGAGAGTCTGCAGGGCACAATTAGCAGTTCAGCACACCAGCTAACTGCTTCTGCTCCAGGCCACAGAGCTCCCAAGAAGTAATTTGGAGGCTATCAAAATGCCTTCTGCAGAGCCCTATGGCACAACAGCACAGAGCTACAGCACAGCTCTGAAAGAAAGGCTGCACTTCTCCCTGGAGAGGGTTTGCTCCTATTGCCTCACCTTAAAGTAATCCCCAAAGGACCAGTTCCCCAGCATCTCGAAGAATGTGTGATGGTAAGTGTCGCGGCCCACATCCTCCAAGTCGTTGTGCTTCCCTCCGGCACGCACACACTTCTGGCTGTTCACCACTCGCCGGTGCTGCGCCAGCTCACTTCGGGGATGCACCGTACCCAGAAAAATGGGCTTGAACTAGAAATTAAGGCAGAGAGACACGTGCTGTTGCCAAGTGCCACCCAGCACTGGGGGCTGTGGGATGAGCTACTGGCTTGTCTGGCCTACAAATCACCAGCTGTGCCTGTAAAGCTCTGAAAGAACAACCTCCAGAGATACAATACATGGAATATTTCAAAGTGGAATATTTTTATTTAAGCTGAAGTACAGTTAAGATGCATCTAAGCAGTTGTGGTTTCTTGAAAGTTACACAGAATGTCCCCCTGATAGCATGTTTTCTTTAAAATGGTGTTTTCCAGACATTGTTTGTTCCTTGAAGATGATAACATCTTGTGCTCAGCATGCTCTGTGCTGAACAGATGTCTCTTCTTCTGTAATCACCTCTGTTTGGTGTTTTCATATACCTTAGGGCCAAGGCCAACAGAGAGCTGGAGCCAGCTCCAAATTACCAAGAGTTTTGACCATTGCAAAGTTTCATAACATTAAAATTAGACCTCGGAAAGTATAGAAAATGCGTAAGATTTCCAGGAAAATTTATAGATATGCATGGAAGTGGGAAATATATTCTATAACTAGCTTTTGTCTCGCTGCATATAATTCATGGAGATCACTCCCATATGTTGCCCAGGCCTGATAAAGGACACTTGATTTCTAGAAGTCCAAAATGACTGGTTTAGTATTTGATAGGAATGGTTGGACTTGGTGATCTGGTGGGTCTTTTCCAACCTGGTGATTCTATGATTCTATGACTCTTAAAGAGTTTTATTTCTCGGCATTTTCAGCACCACCAGAGTGGCCACTGAAAGCCACTGCCTCCTCCACCGTCCACGCGTTCCTCTTACAGCAAGGCTGCAGCACGGGCTGGGAGCAAAACCCATCTCGGGCATCCCCAACCTCCAGCGCCTGGTCACCTGCACAGCGTATCCCTGCCCCCGGCCCTCTCCCGAATTAGCACTGCGCCCCCCCGGACCCAGGTCAGGGGGCACCCCGGGACGCGGAGCCCTTGGCGGCGGGGCCGCACCTGGTTCATGCCCGCGTTGACGAAGAGGAGTCGGGGGTCGCCGCGGGGCCGCACGGGGGCCGAGGGCAGGCGGCAGTGGCCGTGGCGCTCCTCGAAGAAGCGGAGGAAGGCGTCGCGGACCCGGCCGGCCGGCGGGCAGCCCGCACCCCCGCGGCGGGGGCCGCAGCCGCGGCCACATCGCGCCGCCAGCAGCCGCCGTCCACCAGCCCGCAGCGCCGCCATGACGGGCCCGGGCGGAAGCCGGAGCGGCGGCTTCCGGAAGGGCAGGTGTGATCATGGACTCCTAAGACTCAGAACCATGGAATCATAGACTCATAGAATCGTAGACTTATAGAACCATAAACTCATAAACACAGACTCTTAGAACCATAGAACCATAGAACCATAGACTCATAGAATCACAGAATCATAGACTCAGAACCAAAGAATCGCAGAATCACTAGGTTGGAAAGGACCCACTGGATCATCGAGTCCAACCATTCCTATCCCAGCCCCTTCACCAGCTTCGTTGCTCTTCTCTGGACTCGCTCCAGAGCCTTAACATCCTTCTTGTGGTGAGGGGCCCAGAACTGAACACAGTGTTCAAGGTGCGGTCTCACCAGTGCCGAATACAGCGGGAGAATAACCTCCCTGGACCTGCTGGTCACGCTGTTTCTGATACAAGCCAAGATGTCATTGGCCTTAGAATCATAGACTCTAAGAATCATAGAATCGTAGAACCATAGAATCATAGACTCATAGAACAATAGAGTCACAGAATTATAGACTCAGAACCATAGACTCATAGAAGCATAGAATCATAGGCTCAGAACAACAGAATCACAGCACCATAGACTCAGAAACAGACTCATAGAATCATAGACCTATAGAATCATAGACTCATAGGACGACCTAAGCTGGAAGGGACCCACAAGGATCATCAAGTGCAACTCCTGTCCCTGCAGAGGGCAACCATAGCTTTCAGACAAGTAGAACTTTCACACGAGTGACACGAAATGTAGTTATTATTACAAAAAGTGGAATATTTTTTATTGAAGCTAAAGTAAAGTTTGATCTAAGTAGCTGCATTTTTTTGAAAGTTAGGCAGAATGTCCCTCTGATGTCATGTTTTCTTTCAAGCAGTTTTTCCAGATGTTCATTCTTTGGAGATGATAACATCTTGTGCGAAGCAAGATCTTTGCTGAACAGGTGTATCTTCTTTTGTAATCACCTCTGCAACCTTTCCCCATCTCAAATGCAGGGTCAGACAGAGAGCTGCAGCCAGCTCCAAATTAGCAAGAGTGAAGTTCATAATAACATTGACATTAGTCCTTGGAAAGTAACAGTGATACTGCAAATGCTGGCAAATAAACTCTCTAATAAACATTTTTGAGTTTTAGAAAGTAAGCGTGCTTTATTAGGCCTGGGCAACATTGGGAAAAGATCTCCATCAGTCGTGTGCAGCGAGACAAAGGCTAGTTACAGAATGTATTTCCCACATACACGCTTATGTATAAAGTCTCCCAGAAATCTTATGCATATTCTATTACTCTCTAAGGTCTAATTTTAATGTTATTGTGAACTTCACAACACTAAAAACTCTTGCTAATTTGTAGCTGGCTCCAGCTCTCTGTCTGACCTTACGAGAGTCCAAACAGACGTGTTTACAGAAGAAAACACATCTGTTAAGCACAGATCATAACTGCACTCAAGATGTTAGCAACTTCAAGGAACGAACAGTGTTTGGAAAACACTACCTGAAGGAAAACTTGCTATCAGAGAAAGAGAACATGCCATCAAATATGTAAAATATAGGTACTTAGATGGAACTTAGCTCTACTTTAGCTTAAGTCAAAGATATTCCACTTTTTTCTGTAATAGCAATGACTTCTTGTGTCAATAGAATATACACAAGATTTCTAGGAAAATTCATCCACGTGCATGTAAGTGTGAAACGGGCTCTGTCCCAGCTCTTGTCTCATTGCACACGATTGATGGAAATCGCTCCGCAGTATTGCCCAGGCCTGATTAAAGGGCGCTTGCTTTCTAACCCCCCAAACCGGTTTTCAGAGGGTTGATTTGCCGGTATTTTCGGTATCGGAAGGGAGACGCAGACCCCGCCCCGCCTCGTAGCTCCGGGCTCGATTAGCCGGGGCTGCCGGAAGCGGCCCCGACAGCAGCTGCGGCAGCGATCGCTCTGGCGCCGGAAACGGCGCCGGCAGCGGCCGCCGCAGCGATTGCTCTGGCCTGGTACAGGCGCCATGGCGTCTCGGAGTGCCGCTCGCCCGGCCTGGTGCCTCCGCCGGGTCGGGGCCAGCAGCGAGTGGCTCCTGCTAGAGCCCGGCAAGCAGGTGAGCAGGGGAGGGGACCGGGCGGGCTTCCCGCGGGCTCCGGGCTCTCGCAGGGGGCGGCCATCGGTGCCTGCTGCCGGCTTGGTTGCCTCGCCTCGCTCGTCGGCGCGGCTCCCGGGAGAGCCCGCGACTTCTTCGCAAGGGGACGGGGGGGAGGAGTAGGCGCTGATGTTTTCTGTCTGCTGACCAATGATAGGACCCGAGGGAACAGCAGGAAGGTGCCCCGGGTGAGGGTTAGGTTCCGTAATGAGAGAAGTTTCTTCACCCAGGGAGTCGTGGAGAACTGGAACAGGCTTCCCAGGAGAGTAGTCGCGGTGCCAGGCCTAACAATATTCCAGAAGCATTTGGACAATGTGCTCAGACCAGGGAGGGAATTGTGCCCCTGTGCTCAGCACTGGTGACGTTGCACCTCGAATCCTGTGTTCAGTTTTGTGCCCCTCGCTGTAAAAAAGACATTGAGGTTCCAGAGGGTGTCCAGAAAAGAGCTATGAAGCTGGTGAAGGGGCTGGTGAAGGGGCTGGAAAACAAGTCTTATGAGAAGTGGCTGAGGGACTTCTTTAGCCTGGAGAAAAGGAGGCTGAGGCGAGACCTTATTGCTCTCTACAACTGCCTGAAAGGAGGTTGTAGTGAGGTGAGTGTTGATCTCTCCTCCCAAGTGACAGGATGAGAGGGAATGCCCTTAAGCTGTATCAGGGGAGGTTCAGATTGGATGTTAGGAAAAATTTCGTCTCCAAAAGGGTTATTGGGCACTGGCAGAAACTGCCCAGGGAGGTGGTTGAGTCCCCATCCCAGGAGGTGTTTAAAAGCTGGGCAGATTAAGTGCTCAGGTTTAGTAGTGGATAGGTATGGTTGGGCTTGATAATCTCAAAGGTTTTCTCCAGCCTAGTGATTCTATGATTCAAGTACGTAGTGTGACTGTTGGTGTTGCCCTGTGCAGGTAATGGTGCTGGACTCGACGATCCTTGAGTGTCCCTTCCAACTCAGGCCATTCTATGATTCCATGAGGGCTTGCCCTGTCCCAGTTAATGAACCACAGTGGTTTATTGCCACCTCCCTGATAAGCACCTGAAATCCCAAATGGAGAGTGGTAGCTGGGACGGGTGAGTTCCAGCCAGTGAGAACTGGGAAGCAGGAGCCAGGCTGGGGATGTTGTTTTGGTCCTTAATCTTTTTTTTTTTTTTTTTTTTTTTTTTTTTTAGTGTAGCCTTGTATTTAAATAGAAACTGTTTGTGTGACAGTAATGTAAGTGGGGGTGAGAGAGATCTTAGCATAATTAACAAGGTGGTGCTTTGGTAAGGTTAACAGTGTGTAATGCATTTAGGTTTTGTCGCTGAAGTTGTTCAGGTGTAAATGAGGTCGTGTTTTAAATGTGTTTGAGTATGGTATGGTAATAACTTTCTTTCAGTGATCGTGCCTTTTAATTGAAAAGCCTATGTATGAGCCCTTGTACTCTCCCTTCCAACCTGTTGGCAAACCCGAGTGCTGAGGATGGGGTGCTGTGAAAGGGCTGCCATTCCAGCAGTTCAAATGGGGCAGTTGGATGTTGTGGGTTTACACTGTACCTTACTTTGCGCTTAAGCACTGCAAAACGTAACCCTCTTAACTCATGGTTCAGTGTAGCAATGTAGCAACTCTTCAAGCAAATGTATGGGTTTGTTGCTCTCCTGTCTTGGATTTGAGGCCATGGTGTGGGTGGGCAGGTGTGCATGGGGAAGGACTTGAGTTAATACATCTGCAAAAAGTGCAGCCAGGGCTTTGCTAATTGTGCAGAGAATCTCTTTCAAGGTGTTACTACTGTGATGGTCTGCATAGTGCTATTGTCCAAGTCACGGGCAGCGGGTCTGATGGCATCACCGTGCTGCAGGCCTGCCAGGTCACCATCTGGCGTGTTAGCAAGACTGTTCTCACTGGAGATTTAAGTGTCAGTGCCAAGCTGTGCTGCTGAGGGTGGGGATGTGCTGTGGTCTGGCAGCACTGCTGTGGGTGGCAGTGAACTCCAGCAGGCGAGTGGTAATGGCTTAGCCCTCCTGCCACAGTTTGCCAAATGAAGCTGATCAAGGGGAGGTTTTTATGTCTGGCGCTTCTTGGTCTTGTTTGTATTAGCGCGTGAGGCCACGCAGATGACCAGGCACCAAGAATCCTTCACATGGGTTAGGCATTTCTGTTGGAACTGCAGGGGCAAGTGGAAAGCTGAGTTTATAACTGAGTCTGCCTGAGTCTCTGTACTTCTTGGATATGCAGTGCATGTTGACAGAGCAGTAGTATATGTGAAGCATTTAAGAGATAGGGATCAGACGTGGTTAAGCTGACTTTCATGATCTCAGTTTGCATCCTGGCATTTAGTTATGATGTGGGAGCATGCGTTCTTGCTTTCAACTCAAGGTAAGATCTGCTTGGATACTGTGTAGTGAGTGAACTTTTCCTGACTGCAGCATCTTCCCATCTTGTAGGAATGGGAAAGTGTGGTGGCAATGAGTTGGGCTGCATGGGCAAAGAAGGATGACCTTCTTCTAAAGTTACATTGAATCCATGCAGTTGTCTAATAACATTATAAGCTGACTGAAAATATGTGCAATGCACAGGTGAATAAAAGTGTGTGGGATTATCTGATCTTGCAAACTAGGCAGTGGAGGGAGAGCAGAGCTGTGCTTTGAATGGCAGCCTGCAATTAGATCAGATTTAATAAGATGCTGTCAAATGGTACAATTAAATTATGTCCCTTCTCCTAGGAGATGCTGTTAGAGTCTAATCAGATTATTTAGATCACTTTCACGTCTGCTTATGAACTGTAGCTTTGTTTCTGAGCTGTAAGATTGATGGTGTGATTTACAAAAGTATTGTGTGTTTAGGGCATGTTTACATGTGCATTTTTTGATGACAGTTTTCTAGGCTGGTTTTTCCTGTTTCTTTCATTTTTACAGACAGTTGAGCAGATGCAGATAGAAAAAGAAGAGGGTAAGAAGTACTCTTGAGAGTGTACTGGTTTGAAGAAAATATTTTTAGTGAAGTAATGAATAAGGTGTGACACGGATGGATTGAAAGCAGATTTGCTGCTCAGGGAAGTTTCTGTGAAACTGAGGCTGTAACCTGCCTTAGAGCAATCATATTTTCCTCAGCAGGAGAAGAAGAGAATACTTCAAACTTTGTAGGTTTCTGTTTTGTATTTACTCTTGATTTAAAAAAAAACAAACCAAACCTGTTGTGTTATTGTAAACTCTTTGGAAATAGCTATAAGATGCTAACCTGGATAGATTTCTGCTGTACTTAAATTGAAATGGCACAAACTGATATTATCATGTTGTTGCTGATTGCAGTTACTAAACTACTTTATTTTTAGGTGACTCTAGGCCGAGGATTAGATCTCACATACCAGCTGGTGTCAAAAACCTGTCCCTTGATGATCTCTCGTAAGCACTGTGTTTTCCAGCAGAATGCAGAAGGGCAGTGGACTGTCAAGGATAACAAGGTACCAGAGACTGATTAATAACCTTGTACTCTGAGATTTGCTGAAGGGAATGCACATTTTGGGCTTAAACAATGTATGGTCTATGATGTAATATGGTACAAGTATGAGAGAAGGTCTGTGGGAATGTGTGCTGTCTGGTGTGCACTTCCAGCAGGAAGCTTCAGTCTGCTGCAATGAGGATGCAAACCTGATTGCTTTATGTAATTTGTCTCTTGGTTTAGCATTTTTCGGACAATTGTAGCTTTGCCAAGGACGCTGTGCAGTCTGTGAACCTGTTTTGTTTTACTCTCACAAAAAACCCAAACAATGCTATGAATTTTGGCGGTATTCGAAAATATAATATTATAGTACTGCTACTGAAAGTATAAACTGATACTCCGTATTTTGTAGTGACACAATTGCTTTAATTGTAATCAACTACAACAAGAAATAACATGCTTTGTGTTATGTTCAAACAAGTTACGTTTAAACTCCTCCTCAGCTGATAAGGATAAAGTGTTGATATTGGAGTCCTCAGCTGTGTCTCACTTTGACTTCAATAAGCTGTTTTTTATACCATGCTACCTCCACTTTCTCATTCAGAATGAAAACTAAAAGCAGTAGGTTGCTTTAGAACAGCACTGGTGGAACAAAGATGTTCATGTCCTGCAGATTGGAAGGTGTTTCATTCAACAGCAGATTAGTCAGAAAGGAATGGAGCGGCTGCTATTAAAATTACACTGCTTTTAACCACAACACTGTTGCAGTACTTATATGAACTTGAAAGCTCAGTTTGGCATGATTGGAAACTTTTATAGTAGATTAGCTACTAACAGTTCCCTGTGTGTTATCACCACTAGTATTTTGTCAAGCTGTTTTACTGAATCTTTTTGAGATACATTAGTTGTTAACGACTCTGCAGCTCATCTTGAGCACCTGTCAGTTTTGCTGTTTTTCAAAACTATTTGTTGAGCTAGTGTTTAATTTTAAAACATTTCTCTGCTTTGAACATTATCTCTAGAAAAGCATTTTCCTTCTTGTTTATATTCTTCCTTTATTTATGGGTAACTGGCTCTATTTTCCTTTAAGCGCTATAAGCTATACTCCCTTTTTTAGCTTCTTGAATTTCAGATGATATTGATTGTCAAGAATAATTGCTGCAATAGTCTATGTTCTTGACAATGATCTGTTGTGGAGTCTTTTCTTTTTCCTGTTCTGTTCTTATTTCTGATGCTTTTGGGCAGGTTTTTGCACTCCCTCCCCCCCCAGTTAATTCTTTTCCATTTGCACAAGTATGTATAATAATGTCGTTCTTAGTGCTTGTACACAACATCTGTAAATTATACAATGCAATAGCTGCAATAAATGGGACACTAAGGCAATAAATTGTGTATTGCAAGGTTTATTTAAAGAGGTGGTTTGTTCTGGTTGCATCACTGAAGAGGCTGGATATGGTTACAGTTGCAATAACTTGCAGACAGCTCTCTAACTGCACATTACCTTTTCCTGATTTGCTTTTCATTTGCAGAGTCTGAATGGAGTCTGGCTTAACAAAGAGCGCCTGGATCCCTTAAAAGCTTATCCTATCACTGAAGGAGACCATATCCAGTTGGGAGTACCTTTGGAAAACAAAGAGACTGCTGAATATGAGTATGAAGTAATTAAAGAGGAATGGGAGAAAATCAGACCGTTTTTAGCCCAAAAGAATGACCTGGGGAGAGCTAAGAGTCCAAGAACTAAACGTAAATTTAGTTTGGAGGAGTCATCTGGATCAGAAGGTCCTTCAGACTCCAGATCCAAAAGAGACAGAGTGTCTTTTGATGATGAAACTTTGGGTAAATCATGGGGAAGGCTAGAAAAGGCCAAACAGTTCACAAAAAAGATGGATGTCAAGCTGCCTTCTCCTGGACCGAGTGAGGAGGATAGTGGTCCAGTGCACAGTAGCCTTGTGCACTCCAAGAAAACCGTGTCTGTCCCCCATAAGGACTCTGGTGTTGCACAGTCATGGACTGGCTTGGAAATGCTGAAGAAAACTCTAGCGGATATAATGAAGTTAAAGGTCAAGGTGCAGGAGAAGCAGACAGCAGTTCTGAATGTGAAACAGAAGCGCAGAAAGTGTACTAAGAAGGAGATCCTGGCAATGGAACAGGAGCTTCGGGAGTTGGAGGGCCAGCTGTACACGGAACAAGAGCACCATCAGCAGCAGGTGGAGGAGCTGGAGAGGACATTCTCCAGAGAGCAGCAGAATCTAGAGGTATAGTGGTGATAGTATCTTTGGCCTGTCTTTTCGGTTTTATGGAATATCTAATATAAGACATGGATCCAAAATACAGTAACACAGATAATTTTTGTGTTGATTACTCTTGTTAAAACGGTTATGGTAGTATTTCACTTCCAGGTCCATGTACCAAAAGAAAGTGCGGAGACAGAAAGGATTGGGCTGCTTGGGGAATAAGGAAAAAAGGCGCAAAATAATTTTAAAATTCTTTTTTTTATAAACAGGTTCATTATAGCAAGATAGCAAAGTGTTTCAGTTAGGAAAAAAACCCGTGTTTTTAAATAAAAAAAATGTAAGTCTCTGCCTGATCTCCTGTGGTTACAGAGAGGACAAGCTGAAAAGTATTCAGTATATGTAGGAAGTCTGGAGTTGTATGCATAGCCACAAGGGGAAGTTCAGCTGGAGCAGTAGGTATGTCAGACTTCTTTGAATGTGCTTAAAGACAGCGTTGAAGTTTTTTCTCATGTGTAAGCTAATCTTTGGTTCTGTGAACATACTGGTGCCTTTACAGCTAGAATAATGTGGAGGTGTTCCAAGTATGTAACTGTAAATGGTATATCCACTTAACTCTTCACAGTAAGCACTAGCTCTAAATTCTGTCATGCATGTATGACACTATAGTAGGACTTCTCAGGGTTTGCTGAAAACCAGTGTTGTTTCTTTAAGCATATCTTCTAACGAAAGTGTGCAAAGTAGTTACTTAGTGCCTTGCTTTCTTCAAGTCTTTCTTCCATGCCAAAATTTTCTTCCAGAAAAAAAGGTTTGGTGGTTTGTTTTATTTTTACCTCCCCCAGGGCATAAACTGGCAACATGGCGAAGAGAATCTAAAGGAGCAGCTGGCCCAGGTGCTGCAAGAGGCAAGTAGTCATGAGTCTAGGTTTGGTCTAACAATGTAACCTGGATATTTAAATCTTTCTTTACTGCTGTGTCCTCTTCTTGGTAGAAGATGAGGACTTTGTCTTCGGTGTAGATCAGATCATCTTCAACTACAGACCAAATTTCTCTCAAACGACAGACCTCCCTTTGTGGGAGTTGCTATTTGACAGCAATTATTGTGAGAAAATACACTCAGATTGAAAGCATTAAGTAGCTGCAGTGATTTCTTTATTTGAATTTGATCCTTGGGCTGGTGGGCTTTTTTGTGTGTTTTGTCTGCTTGGTGTCTGTTTTGGGATGGTGTTTAGGCAATTTTAACCAGATAATTAAATTCTACTCTTTGTTAGGAATGTTTTTGAAAGAGATTGCTGTACGCTTAGGTTTCCTAGGCTTTTCCCAAAAGGCCTTTCCTTTTGGAAAGCTAATCTGAAAACCACTTCAGGTAACCCTGCATACAGTGACAGGTTTTGGTAATCCTTATGAGTCAAATCACCCTTGATACTTGGATGTCTCAGATGCTTTCAAAATGATGACTGTAAAACCTAACTGAAATGAAAGTGTGACCTGAGAGAGGGGAAAAAGAAATGCAATGACACTGGAAACGTCATAAAAAAACTGGCATTGCATTCCAGTTTTTAGTTAAGGCTAAACTGCCTTAACACTTCAATTTATATAAACAAGTGTGGTGCTTTTAGGAGGAGATTAAGGAAATGAGTATACTGAACCTCATGATTACATCCATGTATATTTAGTAAGGTAGCTCATAATGGCACTAATAATTTCTGGGATGGTGTTGTTACAGCATCATGCTTTGATGGAAGAACTGAGCCGTAGTAAAAAAAATTTTGAGGAG
Source organism: Clamator glandarius (assembly GCA_033459285.1). Classification (NCBI taxonomy): domain Eukaryota; kingdom Metazoa; phylum Chordata; class Aves; order Cuculiformes; family Cuculidae; genus Clamator; species Clamator glandarius. The sequence continues at coordinate 423,195 of JAUNZM010000621.1, read as the reverse complement.
ATAATTCGAGCCAAGAATAAAGAACTGGAAGAAACCAAGGTAAGGAATAACTGAATTCTCAGTTTTATTTGTAAGTGAAATATAATATGCTGGAGCAGAGCAAATGGTTCATTTGACATTTGTCTTGATTGTACTCTGCTTCCCTTAGTGAAAAAGTACTGTATTTTGAGTTGGTGGCTGATGCTTGAGTTTACAGAATTAGGGGAGAGTCTGCCTTGCTCTGTTTATAAAGAAGCGTGAACAGTCAATATCAGATCTTTCTCAACCAAAAGAAAGCTCAGAGCACCTGAACTCTGTTGTGTGGGACACGTGTTTTGAGTCAGCAGTGTACTCAAGTGGCCAAGAAGGCCCATAGCATCTTGGCCTGTATCAGAATCAGCATAGCCAGCAGGACCTGGGAGGTGATTATACCTGTGTACTCAGCACTGGTGAGGCTGCACCTTGAATCCTGTGTTCAGTTTTCGGCCCCTCATTACAAGAAAGACATTGGGGTGCTGGACTGTGTCCAGAAGAGGACAATGAAGCTGGTGAAAGGGCTGGAGAACAAGTCTTATGAGGGGCAGCTGAGGGACCTGGGGATGTTTAGCCTGGAGAAGAGGAGGCTGAGGGGAGACCTTATCACTGTCTACAGCTGCCTGAAAAGAGGTTGTCATGAGGTGGGTGTTAGTCTATTCTCGCAAGTAACAAGTGATAGGATGAGAGGAAGTGGCCTCAAGTTGCACCAGGGGAGTTTTAGACTGAATATTGGAGGGAATCTTCACCAAAAGGGTTATTGGGCACTGACATGGACTGCCCGGGGAGGCAGTTGAGTCCCCATCCCTGGAGGTATTTCAAAGGTAGGTAGGTAAGTGCTCAGGGATATGGTTTTAGTACTGGGCAGGTACAGTTGGACTTTATCTCAAAGGTCTTTTCCAACCAAGCAATTTCAACATAGAATTTGAATATTGAATGAGATAAGCCACATTTCTTCCTGCCCTTGACACAAGGCAATGAATGGAGTATTATATAAGGAGATCCTTTCCTGTATCTTACTCCTGGAAATTTTCATATTATCCACCTCTGGCGTCTTGCTTTATTTTTATTTCTTTTTTAACATTGTCCTTGCAACTCTGTTGCTGTTTCAAGTGTATCTCCAGTTGGAAGAACTTCTCTGTTATTTTTAGGAGATGGAGCGGGTACCTAGGAACCTAACTTAACTCCAAGCAAAAAAAAAAATATTGCACAGTTAAATGCAAGTAAATTTCAAATTCTTATGCTTACTTTTTAAAATATTTGAAGTATTTGTCTGTTCTGTGTTTTGCTTTTTACTTGGACATAAAAGACTGTTTTGTTGATTAAGCCAAACTCATACAAGAAAAAGGTTGAAAGAAATTCTAAAAAGATTGATTTAGCTGATAGTTTCTTTAGGCTGAAGGAAATTTTGGTAACGGCTGCTATTCTTGCTTCTACAAGTTCTCTACAGGGGATGGGAATATGCTCGGTACTGCCATGACTATGAAGAAGAGAGAGACTATGGAGCTGGCTATATACTAGATACAGACTTGACATGCAGAGACTTACAGTTGTATGGTTTTCTACTTGTGCTGCCTTCCTCTGCACATGCACTTTCTGCCAATATTATATTGAGTAAAACCTTATTCCATGTTCATACATGACAAAAATACATATACTTTTCCACTAGGAGGAGAAGGAAAAGGTGAGAGCCCAAAAAGAAGAGGTGTTGAGTCAGATGAATGACGTGTTGGAGAATGAATTGCAGTGCACCATCTGTTCTGAGCACTTTGTTGAGGTATGTTTAAATAGGTATGGGGTTTCCCAATGAAGAATAGACTTGAGTAGCTTTTGCTAGGTCTGTTGAAGCAGTGGTTAGGCTTATTTCTTTACTTTTGCTAGTTTAACAGTTGCAACAGACACAGAATGAGTGCTGGGTAAGGGTTGGTCCAGGAACCCTAATTCTGTCTACCCTAGCTCTTCTTCTAGGCAGCAAGTTCAGCTTTAATGTCTCTGCCTGTGTAGAGATGAATGTTTAATCCTAAAATGCCTATAGACTTGCAGCAATTTTGGGTGGTTTTGAACATTTTAGGTGCTCTGAGCTGCTGCTGCCAGCCTGCTTGGGGAAGAATCATTTTTTAGTGGACCTTGGTTTTAAGTTGACTATGGTTGGACTGCTTCAGGTTGAGATCTAGGAAGAAGTTAGTAAAGGAAGCAAGATGTGGTTTTCAGTCAAGTCCTGAACTGGTTTTATTGCTCAGATAAACTCTTTCTTTGAGAAATTGGCCTGCTCTCATTTGATTCTGGAAGTGATAGGTTACACCTGAAATGTAGACTTGTTTCTGTTTGTATTTTGCTAGAACTTCAGTGTGATTGCATTCATTCTTGCTACAAGAAACCTGATGTGTTAGCCTTGTTACAGTGACTTAAGAGGTAGCTGAAATTTTAATTTCTGATTTCTCAGTAATTTTAGATACTATTCTGTAGTATCTTGAGATTTTTCTGTAATTTATCATTTTCAGATTGGGGGAACATAACAGAATTATTGATAATTCTTTTTGTGTATGTTTCCAACTTGCTGTGATCAATGGTGAATCCATGTACCAACTTGTAAAACTTGTTGGCGCTCTAGCATGGGAAAGTTTTTGTGGGGAACCCCTACAAAGGCTACAGAAAGGGGCTTTGTGCTTCTCCTTCACCTTTCCTTTATGGGAAGTGTTCACCTAATGATTTTCTGACTTCAGTGTTCTTTTTTTCTTGACAATGCTTGTGTGAGCATGCTTTGCTAAGTATCCTGCTGTCAAATTCTCCAGGCAGTCACTCTGAACTGTGCGCACAGCTTCTGCTCCTTCTGTATCAATGAGTGGATGAAACGTAAAGTGGAGTGCCCTATCTGCAGGCAGGAGATCCAATCAAAGACACGCTCTCTGGTGCTTGATAACTGCATTGACAGGATGGTAGAAAAACTGGATGCAGCAATGAAAGCGCATCGTCTGACCCTTATCAGACAGAGGACAGGTGAGAGGTGGGTGGATGTGGCATAAGTACAATCTCTCATTCCATCTGTTTTGTACTATGTTCTTTGGCACCTATATACCAAGGAGATGCTTGGGGAATGTGGCCAAAACATGAGAAAACTGATTTTAGTTTGTAAAAAGGCTTTGCTACAAATTCCACAGTTAACCATGTTTAGGTATGTTAACCGTGGTTACGCTGTTTTAGAGAGGTCACTAAATAAAACCAAAACTGGGCCTTGAAAAATTTGCTAGGCATCTTTTGATTAAACTATTGACTACATCCTTGCAAGAACTCGGAAGAGCAATGCCTGGTGAAAAATTCCAAGTTCTCTTCTCTATGCTAGATTTGTGTAGAAAATCCCAGAAGAAAGTGTTTGTATGTCACGTAAATGTATGGCGGAACTGGCAGTTCCTCTGCCATGTTGATTTTTAAAGGCGCTGTGGCATAAGTGCATAATATTTTGCCTAGTTATAGCTAAAAGGCTATGAACGACGGCAGCACCTTGCAGTAAAGCTCCAGTACAGTGTGTTCCTATTATGTTTCCCTCTTCCAAATTTGTTTCAAGAGCACTTGACACTGGTATATAGGTGCTGAAATGTGGAAGTCTTTTTCTGCTACCCCTTAACAAATTTCTATTTTGATGTTCCCTTAAATAATTGTCTTGTTTTCCCCCTTACAGAGCTGAGTGCATTATCCTTCATTTTGCAGTATGCAAGCCTTTTACCTAATGAAAAGTTGCTTTTGAAAGGGTTCATGTTCTCCACAGTGACGTGGAATGACATCACTAAGCAGTGTTAGTTCAAACGTGGTATTATAACCCATAACTAAGTAAACCTAATTCCCTTTGGAAACACTGCGCTGCTCAGAGGTTGCTCAGCTTGGCTTTGTGACTTTCTTCTATCTCTGCGGAACTGACGCTGCTCTTGTGTAAATATGCACATCTACAGAGTGTGATACAGCACTGCTGAAGTGTCTCGTCAGATAGCTTGTGGTGATTAGATGAAGTGGTGCCTTCATTGGAGAGCACTTCATTTTTGTATGGTAAACCAGTAGTCTTTATGCTTGTTTGAACAAAAAGAAAATAAGCTCCTAGCCTGCCTTCACATGCAAGAGATGCTCTGTTTGTATAAATGTCTGTTAGCAGAAAATCATCTAGCTTCACCCTGACACGCGTCAGAAGGAAGGAGTAATTGTTTCTATGCAGCTTTTTATTCAGTGATAGAACCATTTTGATTGAGATGAAGATAAGTATTTGTGTATTTAAACATGAATTCCTAAGAAGAAACCAGCTGACTGAGAAATAATGATGCAAGTGGCGCTTAGTAATCTCACTTGGAGCTTTTCATGAAGCCTTTACAAGAGCCTTAGTAGAATGGGCACCAATAGGACAGCTCGCACTCTTAAGTGTGTGGAGGTTTTGATTGGGTGGGCCCCAGGTGTCATGAACAGCTATTACTTGTTTGAGAGCGCCTTACCACATTTTGTTCCTTCCCTCTTTCTTACCTGGCAAGGTACTGTGATAGTTAACCATTTCTGTTGCTGATTGCATGCCAGTGAAGGGATGGAGAAGGTTGTCTTCTCCTCTGTGCCATCTTGGTGAAGGGGCTGGAGAACAGGCCTTATGAGGAGTGGCTGAGAGACCTGGGGTTGTGTAGCCTGGAGAAGAGGAGGCTGAGGGGAGACCGTTATTGCTCTCTATAACTACCTGAAAGGACGTTGTGGAGAGGAGGGTGCTGGGCTCTTCTCCCAAGTGACAAGGGACAGGACAAGAGGGAATGGCCTCAAGCTCTGCCAGGGGAGGTTCAGGCTGGACATCAGAAAAAAATTTTTCACGGAAAGTGTCATTGGGCACTGGAACAAGCTGCCCAGGGAGGTGGTTGATTCACCTTCCCTGGAGGTGTTTAAGGGACGGGTGGACAAGGTGCTGAGGGGCATGGTTTAGTGTTTGATAGGAATGGTTGGCCTCGATGATCTGGTGGGTCTCTTCCAACCTGGTTTTTCTACGATTTCCATGATCTTAACATGAAAAGGCATATGGGAAACTTCAGAAAACAACCAGCCCACTCCCCCTTTTTTCTTTTAATGCTGAAAATTGAAAAGGGAAAGGCCTGTGTCGTACAGCTTGAAAGAAGTATTGCAAATAGACAGTGAGAGGCTACAAATTTTGAAGAGAACTAGTAATTTGGCAGCATTTGTGGGTACAGTGGTCACTGCTAATTTTTGTATCTTTGTGTTTTGAATGCAGAGAAACGGAACGTGTTGGTGAAACCAGCAACAGACAATGAGAGAAGGATTATTTCTTCCATCTGCTCCATGTTGGTTATGAGTGGTTTTGACAGCGAGGACTCTCAGGAGAATTGTTACTGCAATGAAAGCTACTGCATTATCTGAACACTATTACTGCTGGCTTGTTTGCCTGTGTTCTGCCCAGAAGCAACCTAGTGGTTGGTTGTCTGCTGCTGCATGAGTGGACTGGACATCTGGAAGGAGAGACTCTATGAAGAGGCTGGAGCTGAGACATAGCAGCATTTGGAAGAAGGACCTTATTTTTTAAGTTAATGTACAGAAGCTTGTCTCTAAACCAAAACTGGGATCGTGAGAGTGCAAACTGCGATTATGCTAGATGATTGACATACAAAACCTAGGCTTCCATGATTGCTTGTGACCTACTTGGTGTAACAGAATAGTTCATGTGCATCACTGCCCTTTCCTTTAGAGAATGACATGTTTAGATGTGTACATCGGCTTCCCTTATTTCAGGCAGCAGAGGGAATGGCCCAAGCTGTTTGAGAACTTGGCCATACCCACCAGCAGGCAGGAGAGGTATATCAGGAAAAAGTGCCAACATAGATTTTTTTTTTTCTGGAATTTCATATGGCAGCTAAAGTCATCCCAGGCCTCTGGTAGTAAAGGTAACAAGTGGATGGTTAGGTACCCTGTCAGTCTTAAGTGCTTGAATGTATTGTAAGGTGAGCTGCTGGCCATCTGTTTGCTCTTCTGATGTTGCTCATTTTTTGTTAGATGGAGATGGGGAATATTAAATCTTCCAGAATTCCTCAGTTAGTCCTCTTGCCATGTATTATCTTTGGTTTATTCCCTCTTCAGGCCTGTGCATAAAGGGTTTTAGGATTGGGAAGCAGCACACCTAGATGTTATTAGCTATGACTTCAGAAATAAATATAGTTTTTGTCTGCAGTGGAGAGGAACCTCTGCTTCTGCAGAAGTGCTGTTATCTGAATTAGTGAAATATCCTGTTGGCAGGGTAGGAAGGCAGCATTTGTAGGCAACCACAAGGCACAGAAGGAAGCATTTAGTTTTACTGTTTACAAAACATTGCTGTTGAGACATGGGTTGTACTACCCTCACAGCAAGTCACTCACCTCTAAGAGACTGAGCAAGTCTTGCCTCATCCTATTTTGATTTGTCTATGAAGTCCCACTTTCAGTGGCGTAAGCTTTTGACTTGGCTGTTACATTTTACACTGTGAGAGGAGGATAGGGGAAGCCCTTCTCATCTGTAGTATTTCTTTGGCTATTTTCATGTACTTTCTTATTTTTGTGTTTTGTTTAAGAAGGAAAATATAAATACATTTCTGCATTTGTCCTCCTTGGTGCAACCACTGAGATTTGGTTTTTTTACTTAGTTTTCTTAGCTGTTTTGACAAAGCACAGACCATCTCATTTTAAATACCTTTGTTTGCTTACAGCAATCAGAACATGAAGTAGTGCAACTATTTTAAAGTTATTTGAAAGACTCGTGTATTCAGGAATTCATAAAAGAAAACCCAACTCCTCCAGCCTATGGCTACCCTAATAGTAATTTAGTAGATAAAATCATACCTCTTACCTTCCACTAAAGAAAGATCCCATTGAAAAGGTGTATGAACAATGATGCTGTCCTTAAGGAAGTAGTGCATTCTGACAGAATTGATCGGTAGGACTTAAACAGGGGAGGTGGGTATTGTGCTTGGCCAGGCAGCTTTCTTGAAAATCTTAGTGTAAGATTTGTCTTGTGAAGGAGCCGTTGCATCTTGAGTTTTCCTCTTTCCCTTTTAATATTTATTTTGTAATGGGCTCTTGAAAGTTTCTTTTGTGAATGTATGCTCTCTAGTTTGTCTGAGAGAAGAGGGTCCCTCAAAATGCTTATGAAATAGCCGGACATTGGAATAGGCATTTCAATTCCTCAGTAAAACTACTAGTGGATACCGAGCTGGGGACTAGGCATACTCAAGTGAGGCAGTGTTCCAACTGTTGAGCTTCTGGAAAAGATGCCCACATTTCTAATCCACCTTTGGTCTAAGATCTGGGTCCTTTCTTCTACTTGATGGTACATCTGAACATCTGCTTGGGAGATGTGTCTTGAACTGTTACCTATCTGGGGATGGCATCAAGCATTTCCAGCCTGTCATCTAGGATTTAGGTTACAACTCTGAGCTAGTCACAGTTGATATGCTGGTAGGAGATACCCATCACTTAGTATGATAATCTCTTTTAGAGCAACATACTGTTTTATCAACATTGGCAGGAATGGTTGTGAAGGAGCCCACATGTGCTCTACCCCTGTTAGAGCTTAGTAACAACTGTCGTGTAACTTGCAGGGTGTGTAACAGGCAATTTAACAATCCAGCCTTCTCCCTGTCTTCCCAGTTGAAGTGTTTTTTTCCAAAGATACGCTCTGGCTAGTCAATGTTTTACTTACTGCTTCTATTCCTCCTTCCCTCCAGCGACTCCCTTGTAAATTGTTAGACACATACCTTACAGCAAGTAGATAATTATAAACTACACTTCCTCAATAGTAGACTCATGTCCCTTGGTGTCACCATGTTAATTTGGGTTTTAAGTATTAAGGATTCACGCCTCTTTACTGGGCTGTATGTCCCTGAGTTCCAAGCTTAATGAAATTATGAAACAGCATAATGAACAAGTGAAATACTCATGACAATCTCTGTACATGCATTAGGTTCTCATTGTTTGAAAAGCTTTGTGATTATGACCTTACAAAACCTGTTCTGGCTCTGCTCAGGTAATGGAGTTGTTGGTTTGTGGTGAAGTGGGATGTAGAAGAAAAGACTCTGAGGAGATCTTATTGTGACCTTTCAACATTTAAAGGCGGCTTATAATAAAGATGGGGGGACCCTTTTTAGCAGGGTCTATATCAATAGGACAAGGGGTAATGGCTTTAAACTAAAAGAGAAGTTTAGATATTAGGAAGACATTTTTCATACTGAGGGTAGTGAAGCACTGGAAGAGGTTTCCTAGAGAGGTGGCAGATACCCCATCCCTGGCAACACTCAAGGCTAGGTTGGATGGGGCTCTGAGCAACCTGATCTAGTGGAAGATTCCCTAGCAGAGGTCTAGGGCAGAGGGGGTGGGCCTGGGTCCCTTCCAAGACAGACTATTGTATGATTCTAAGTGCCTGGTAGCAAGCAGGCTACAGGCTTCCCTGCATCCAGGCAGTTTCTTAGGAAATCTGGGCTGCCTGCCAGACTAGCAAAATTTCTAGGTGGTGGTGCTGGGCAGAGTGAGGCAGCCCAGGCCCTGTGTGGAAGGGAGCTGCCCTACCTGTATCAGAAACATTGTGGCTAGCAGGACCAGGGAAGTGATTCTGCCCCTGTGCTCCACATTGGTGCAGCTGCATCTCGAGTCCTGGGTTCAGTTTTGGGCCCCTCCTTACAAAAAGGACATTGAGGTCCTGGAGCACGTCCAGAGAAGGGCAAGGAAGCTGGTGAACAAGTCTTGTGACGAGCGGCTGAGGGAGCTGGGGTTGTTTAGCCTGGAGAAGAGGAGGCTGGGGGGAGACCTCATCACTGCCTGCAACTACATGAAAGGAGGTTGTAGCGCGGTGGGTGTTAGTCTCTTCTCCCAAGTGACAGGCCGAGAGGGAATGGCCTCAAGCTGCGCCAGGGCAGGTTCAGGCTGAATACCGGGGAAAGTTTCTTCCCCTCAAGGGTTCCGGGGCGCTGGCGCGAGTGCGCAGGGAGGCGGCTGCGCCCCCGTCCCCGGAGTTGCTCGGAACCCGGGCCCACGAGCCACTCGGACACTCGACGACGATTCCACGGGCCTTCCCTGCCCCAACCCCCAGCGACCCCCGTGACTCACCGCGGCCGCTTCCGGGTCGGGGGCGGCCTCCGTGACGTCACTGCCGCGCGCCGCCCGGGAGGGGGCGGGGCTGTGTCTCCGACCGGGAAACGCAACCCGCGGCGGCGGGAGCGGGAACGGGGCCCGCGGTCAGCGCGCCCCCCCCCCCCCGTGAGTGCCCCGGGCAGCGCCCGCCGCTCCCTCACACTGGCGGGGGCGGGAGGGAGAGTCCGTGTGTGCATGTGTCTGTGTGTCTGTCCGTGCGCACGTGCCTGTGTCTGTGCGTCTGTCTGTGCGTCTGTGCACGCACAAATGTGTGTGCGCGCGAGAACAAGTCTTACGAGGAGCGGCTGAGAGAGCTGGGGTTGTTTAGCCTGGAGAAGAGGAGGCTGAGGGGAGACCTCATTGCTCTCTACAACTACCTGAAAGGAGGTTGTGGAGAGGAGGGTGCTGGCCTCTTCTCCCAAGTGACAAGGGACAGGACAAGAGGGAATGGCCTCAAGCTCTGCCAGGGGAGGTTCAGGCTGGACATCAGAAAAAATTTTTCATGGGAAGGGTCATTGGGCACTGGAACAGGCTGCCCAGGGAGGTGGTTGATTCATCTTCCCTGGAGGTGCTTAAGGCATGGGTGGATGAGGTGCTAAGGGGCGTGGGTTAGTGTTTGATAGGAATGGTTGGACTTGATGATCTGGTGGGTCTCTTCCAACCTTGTGATTCTGTGTGCATGTGTCTACATGTGTGTGTGTATCTTTATGAATGTGTGTATCTCTGTATATACATGCATGTCTGTGTGCATGTGTATCTCTGTATGTTCATTGTCTTATCTGTGTGAGTGTGTCTATGTATATGTGCCTGTGTGTCTGTGCATGCACCTGTGCACGTGTGTCTGCATGTGAGTGTTTGTATGCAATCGTGTGCACATCTGTGTCCATGTGTCTGTGTGCACACAACCATACATATGTGTTTGCATGTGTATGTCTGCATCTGTGTGTATCTGTATGAGTGTATCTCTGTGTATGCACATATGTGCCTATCTGTGCCTGTGTGTGTCTATGTGCGTGTCTATGTGTATGTGAGTGTCTGTGTGTATGTATGTGTCTATCTGAGTGTGTTCACATGTCTGTGCACACAGCAGTGCATGTGTCTGTATGTGTGTGTCTGTGCACGTCTGCATGCATATGTGTGTATACCTATGTGAATGGGCATGTGTCTGTGTGTAAGCGTGTGTGTATATGTGAGTGTGCATATGCATCTCTGTGTGTGTTTGTGTGCCTGTATGTGTGTGTCTCTGCATGTGTGTGTGTGTGCCTGTCTGTGCATGCATGTGTGTCTGTGAGTGTGTCTCTGCATGTGTGTGTGTGTGCAGCTCAGCTGCTGCACCTGGCGCTGCCTGCTGTGGCCTATCATGCTGACACACAGAGACAGACAGGCAGACAGACACAGACGTGTATGTGCTGTGGGGTTCCCGGGGTGACCTGAGCGAGTGCCCTGCAGCCTGTGATGTGCCAGCATCTCTGATGGGCAGTAGGGTGGTGTCCTGGAGGTACCAGGCTGTCCCTTCGCTGACAATTAGTTCGCCGTGGTTTGGAACCTGCCTGGAAAGCAGGAACCATCAAGAGGAGGGACATGTTGAGAGGAAGTCAGTGGTAGTGAACTGTGAAGATGTCAGCCCAATGAGAGCATTTCTGAGAGAAAAAGTAAAATTGCTGTTGGTTTGTGACAAGTGCATGGTCCACCTGGGTCGAGGCAATCTTGAGCACAATTACAGGCTGGGCAGGAATGGTTTGAGAGCAGCCCTGAAGCAAAGGGTTTGGGGGTGCTGGTGAATGAGAAGCTCAACATGGGCTGTCAATATGCACTCGCAGCCCAGAAGGCCAACCATACCCTGGGCTGCATCAGAAGAGGCATGGCCAGCAGGCAAGGGAGGTGATTCTACCCCTCTGCTCTGATCTCATGAGATGCCACATGGAGTATTGTGTCCAGTTCTGGAATCCCCAACATAAGAAGGATTTGGAACTGTTGGAATGGGTCCAGTGAAGGGCTACAAAGTTGATCAGAGGGCTGGAGCACCTCTGCTATGAGGGCAGGCTGAGAGAGTTGGGGGTTCAGCCTGGAGAAGAGAAGGCTTTAGGGGAGACCTTATAGCAGCCTTTCAGTACTGAAAGGGGCCATTAGGAAAGTTGGGGAGAGGCTTTTTATCAGGCATTGCAGTAAAAGGACAAGGGGTAATGGTTTTAAGCTGAAAGAGAGGAGATTTAGATAGATATTAGGAAGAACGTTTTTACAGTTAAGGGTGGTGAGGCACTGGAACAAGTTGCCCAGAGAAGTCATGGAAGTCCCATTCCTGGAGGAGTTCAAGGCGAGGTTGGATGAGGCTTTGAGCAACGTGATCCAGTGGAAGGTGTCCCTGCCTGATCTTTAAGGTCCCTTCCAACCCAAACCATTCTATGATGTGTTAGGGAGAAGCAAGCAGGGGGAAAACCATATGCTGACAAGAGAGCAGACAAATACGAGTTGGCTGTAAACAAATTCCTGGTGGAAGGGCAAAGTTGTCCTGGCTATAGTATTGTGAGGTTGTAGGATGACTTTGCAGTCAGAGTTTTGGGCATGAGTAAAGGAATTGATTTTTAAGCTGTCTTGTATGTGTCTGTGGAAATGAGTTTGGTAATAGAAGGTTTGAATCTATGACCTGGGGTTTCTTTTCTAGCCCAGCATTCTTAAATAAAGACCAGTGGATTTTATTGCTTTTTATCAATAGCAGGGAGGTTTAGCTAGTGCTCTCAGCATCTGTGCCTTTTAATTTTCACTCACTTTTCTCTTCCTTGGTTGTTGACTTCTGCAGGCATTCCTAGCTAACTTCTATTAACTCTGGCTTAAGTGTTAGTCTTTTCTCTGGGTTTATGCAAAGTTTATCAGCTACATCCAGAAGCTTGGTATCTTGCCAATGATCCCTGGTGAATCACAAACACTCCCCAACTTGAGCGCACATATTTAATAAAAGCTCTGCTATAGAAGTCATGTAGAGAAACTCCTTTATTAATTAATACATGCAGAGGTAAGGTCAGAGGTGCTTTATGTCTCTTGTGAGATGTAGGTTCCACTTTGCATGTTCTCCATTAGATTGATCTTATTCCCTCTTTTTTTTTTTTTTGGCGTGTTTGGATAAAATGATTTGATAAATTATTTGATCAGTAGTAGTAACCAACTGTCGTATATCGAAGCAATCTGAGTGCTGATGTCTAGGTTGTCTTCATCTACTAGTACTTAATGGTAAGTAGGTTGTAGAAATGACTTGATTCAAGTGGTCAGTAATAGAAGCTTCGCATAGATTTTGTGTTTAGTTAGACTAGCTATTAAAAAATGTAGGTACTTTTACTTTGAGCAAATGTAAATTCAGAAGCATAATAATGAATAGTCCATAAAATGATCTGTGCTGCCATGCTGCTGCACCTTACCCTTCAGCATGCAGGAGAAAGTTGATTTTCTTAATGCTTACCAAGTGTGATCATCTTCTTTCAGCAAAAATGAAGAGAAGAACAGAAGCTGAATTTAGCAGCCCCCAAAAGAAGCAAAAGAAGAGGGTAGAAGACTTGGGATTAACCCTCAGTTCTACTTCAGATGATGAAACTCAGTTTAGTAACCATACTACTCAAGGTAAGGTTGGCAATAAGAGATATGCTGCTGTGGGGAATCTAAGCAGTAACTGAGAATTGAAGCCATGTCTCCCAAATACTAATTGGTAGCCTGAACTTCAAGGGCGTACTTTCTCTCTAGGAGAAAAACTACCTCATTTCTGTTAACAAACTTGGATTAGTTTAGGGCTTTTTTAAGCTTTCCTAGAATTCTGTGTAAACAGTTTGGTGTGGGAGCTGCATAAATTCAGATATAGAACTTGAAGTAGATCACAAGGGTCCTAAGCTGTAAAGATTCTTGTACTGTATGAGCAGCATTGATATTTCCAGTCTCAGCAGTTATTTTTGTTTTGCAGACTTTCAGTAGTGAGGAGTTGTGGCTGTTGTGCCATAAAGAAACATCATAATCCTCCATTTTAAAAAAAATAAAAATCTTAGTAATTTTATCACACTCTTGCAGGTGGAAGAAATTACGATGAATACAGAGGGTGGTTTGCTTTGGACTCCTGCATTCTACCATCATCTCTTTTGCTGGCTAGGGTTTTTGGAGATGAGGGAGCGTGTGGGATGAGATCTTAGAGGTGTTTGGTTTCAGACAGAAAAAATGTTTCGGAGTTAACTAAATTAATTGCCTGCTTTCTTTCAAGCTGGAGTGTGCTTTCTCACCTGAGCTTGGGTTATACCAAAGATGAAGTGAGTGCCCAGTGCGATTGGTGCAGCTCTTGTGAGTGTATTAAACTCTCCCAGGATGGTGCTTCAGGATGCCTCACGGTCATGCCTGCTAGTTATGAGTCTTGGGTTTTCCTGTGGACATAAAGTGTTAGTGAGAAAGAGCCTGAACGCATAAAGAAGCCTTTGTCTTGTGCAAATGGAAGGGTTTGGGTATGGAGGATGAGTGGATCAGTTTGGGAGTAGTCGTAGTGACAGGGTATGTGTGCCTGTCTGGCAAGGCTTGGGGTGCATGAGGTGGTTAGAGTTACAGGGTGTGGGACCTGCAGTAGGGAATGCTGTGTGGACTCAGGGCTGAGCTAAAAAAATTCAAAGCAATGTTTCTTCACCCCCCCCTTTTGATTATTAAGTTCATATATGGGTCAAAATAGGCTGTGAGTCTTCATGATTCAAGGGCAACATTTTGCATAGGGTTAATTGTTTAGTTTTCTGTTACATCCATTGTGGTTTACAATGAAAGAAAGAAGGTCAAGGGAGAGGAGTGATTTGAGATCTGATCTTATCTGGGCATCTGTGGCATAACAAGTGCTAAAAGCAAGAAGAGGTGTGAGGGATGTCCTTGAGATTTATATAGTGGGTGTTGTGTTAGAGGCACATTGTGAGGCTCTGGAAAATAGACACAGCAAAAAAACAGGCAGCAAAATTAATTGAAGCTGTGTAGTGGAGAAGAAGAAAGCAGTAATTGACCCTAACACAAAATCCTTTGTGATCCTGTTCATATCTAAGAACTTTGTGAACGAAAGATAATTGTGGTTTGTGTGACAGGCTTTTGACAGTCAATGTGGGTATATAATATTGCAAACACCAGGTCAATTGTAGCCTTTCATGTCTCAAACTGGAAACCTCAAAGATTGATACTGTAAAACTCTAGCATATTAGTTACATTGGGACACAAGTCCTTAATCTTAAAAGCTGATACTTCAGCAACAAGGACTGAGCCACACTGAAAGGGTTTTAACTACAGTTGTATATTTCACTGATTGTCCAGTTGTATCCTGATGCTCATTTTTCCATAACAGGAAAATACAGAGATCTGAGAGTCAGGAGAGAAATAATATGTGTTTTTTCTTAAACCAGAAAAATTTAGAAGTTCAATCCTTCTTTCTAGGTAATTATAATGTCCTTTTTTAAAAACACTTTTATGGAGCTAAATAATTCCTTTTAACATGGAAAAGATTAACTCTGCTAGGAGCAATTTTCTACATTATCACAGGGTAACTTCTTCTGATTGTATGATGTAGCACAGAATGATTTCTAGCACTCAGCAGACAAGGGAGAGTCAGGAGGCATAGGTCCGATGAAGAACGTGGCTGTGCTTGCTGTGGGTTGCTGCGCTGGTAAACTGTGTGTTCTACCATGCAGCATTAACTTTAATATGACTGATGTGGTGCTAGGCATATTTCAGGAAGGAAATTTGTGCTGTTGCTTCATCCTCATAGTGATATTACCACAGGAGAAGCAAAAGGACTTGGTGGGTTGTAGGGCCTCCCTCACTACCCACGGAGTGTGAAGCAGGCTGTAAGACAAATAATACAGTTTATATAGGCTTAGGTTCTTCCCAATAGATCCCAGCACAGAACTGGACACAGACAGCGCTTCACTGTTTGGTGCCCATGAAGGCTGTGCTACATCAGTTTCAGGTGACTTTCAGGTTGCAGAAGTTTCTTATGAGTGCCTGCTGCGTGTGGTGGTAGGTATCACCTCAATTAGACGATTGAGTTGAGTAACTTATTCCTCAAACCTGCTTCGCTGTTATGGTATTTTTAAACTAGATTGGTGTATTCTGACATTACCTTTCACTTGGGTTTGTATGTGTCAGTAAACTCTAGAGGTGGAAAAACTGTCTCGTTTGCTGTATTGAACTTGTGGATCCTTGCTACTGAGGTGGGCAGAGTCGTCAAACTGAAGTTTAATATGGGTACTAAGAGGTTTAACTCTCTTCTTTCTGCACTGTTGGCCATTTGTTAGATGCCTGTGTACTTAATGTGGATTTTCCATTAAGTTACTGGTACATTTACACCTGTAGTTAAGTTGGAAACTGAGGAAAATTCAGTATGTTTTATCAAGGTGTCAGTAATTGTCATTATTCTCGGGCGAGAATGTCTGTGGGTTCCACCAGCTCCTTGGGATCATTGCAAGGGTCAGGCACGCCTCAATGTACTGTCATGGTCATGCCTGGAATCCATTGGCTTGGAGAATTAGTGTGCAGCCCTGAGACAAAGTGCCAGATAAGCAGGTGTTGGTTCCATGGGGTGTTTTATATTACACCTGAAGTGCCCTCTCTGTCTCTGTGTTGAGAGATTTTAATGAGACACACTTAATGGGATTACTGAGATGTTTTTCTTCCATTTTCTTTTTATTTTCATACTCACTTCCCTCACTTTCTGTCGTTTTCAGAGTCTTCCAGTAGCAGCAGTGAGTCTGACAGCGAGAGTGATGAAAAAAGACCGGTCTTCAGCAATGAGTTCAAACAAGACTCTCTTGTGGAGGGTACTTCATCTCGCTACTCAATGTATAACAGTGTCTCCCAAAAGCTCATGGTAGGTCAAAATAGTTGTGGACCAAACTCTTAAGACCTGATGAAAGCAAAGCGGAAAGACCAATCTGTTTTAAGAGATTCTGATTCTTATTCTCATCCTTCTTGAATCAGGGAGTCTCTGCTTCTTTGAGCCAGCTACTGAGCAACGGGGGGAGGCCAAGAGAGCTTAATTGAAGGAGATCTGTTGAAAAAGAAAGTTGGTTCAAGGCCCAGGAGTGGGGAGGAGGATGTGAAGGGAAGGATCTCTGGGTCAGGCAGTTTGCTGAGTTTGAGAAGAGCGTCCTACTGTGTGTTACTTTGCAATGCTGGAGTTAACAGATGTCTTGTAAGAGAGGCCTTAACACATTCTGTTCCATCTGATGTTAATTTGTTTGGTCTTGGAGGCTGGCTGGCATACCATTGTAGAATTATTATGTTAATTATTAAGGTATTTATTTTTCTTTCAAGCATTGTCACTCTGCTTTATTTCTGCTGGAAATTTCTTGGAAAGGCAGGGAGCTGTGAACAGTGATTGTGACAGCTGAACTTTGAAGGTGATTGGCAACCTGTTGCTTGCACAGTGCTTAAGTGGGGGAGAAAGTACTTTTAGAAAGCTCTAAGAAAATCGTACTCCCAAATTTGACAACTTGTTCCTGAATTTAAAGGCAATAGTAGGCTGTAGAGGGGTCTCTTTAGCTGCATGCTGTTACAGTTATTTCCTGAAATTTGCCTTATCATTGTGGTATTGTGTGTATTTCTCAATCCTGAAAGAACTTTTGTTCTTGATGACAGAAACAAAAATGTTATTTCCAAAGGCAGCTGAGAAGATGAGATGTATAGCTGTGTATTACTTGAAATGTGTCAGGAAGTTTGAGACTCAGTGGGTGACTGAAATCGGGTCTCTTTGTTTTGTGCTGGTGCTGTACTCACAGGAGCAGGGGTTAGCAATCTTTACATGGTGGTAGGCCAGGTTGCACCTGCCTTTGCCAAGTTTATTCTTCTGCTAGAAGCTGGGAAGTGCTAGTTGTTCCTAGGAGTAGGAACAGGGAAATATTGCCTTTCACAAAGATGGAACACTGCTGACCAGCAGTATCATACTTCTGCATGAAAAAATAACTTTTCATTCCTGTTGAATTAAAAATTCAGTGGGATCCAGAGGCTAAGAGCTGCTGATTGTGCCTCTCCGTAGATAAATCCTGTTGCTGATCATTCAGAATCTGTCTATGTGCATCTTTGGTACTGGGCTGCAGTTTGCTGATTCTAGTGCAAGGCTATCTTTCACCTGGAGAGATCTCTCCTGAGCCAGTTAGGATGTGTGCTTTCAGTTGCCACAGCAGAGGAGCTTTTACTACTGAATTTGGGAGGCTTATGTTTATAAGGCCTCATAAATCTGAATGTGGAGATTGATTTGACATTGAGTCTGGTTGAATGATTCGGTAGCATTAGGTAAGGAAAAGGCAAATAGTCCTTGATTAGCAGATGTTCAAAATTCTGTACTCAGAAAGCCAGTGTATAACAGGCTCAGTGGCTGACACGTTTGGTGTTCATATTCCAAGGTCTGATTCAGAGCTAGGTAGCAAAGGCAGTAGGAAAATACCATGTACCTTTGTATGAAACCTGTCAGATGTTCTTGTGTTGTTTCTCATACAGATTGGTAATAAACAATGTTTTTTGTTGCTTCTCACAGGAAGGAGCATATGGATAACATTCATTGGAAATAAAACTTAAGGATTAAGTCTTTCGTTTACTTATTGTCTTGTAGGTGGATGCTGGAGGGAGTGAAATTGATTGCATTTGTGCCTTTTATTATTGTTCTCTTGTTGCTAAAATTTATGAAGAGAAAAGCCTGAAAAACTAGCAGTTAATAAGCCTTTCTTTTAACCTAGAAGATGGGAATGCATTGCAGGAGCAGTGTGTTCTTCTCTTAAGTTTTAGGTGAAGTTTTAATTGATGCTTGAAATTATTTCGGTGCATTTTCACAGCAAAGAATATCGTCACAACATGAATTTTTTCCTTTGCCAGCATCTTGTGTTTTTTGAACCTTCTGTGCTTACCGAACACTGTGATGAATGGCTCCAGGCTCCTCACTACTTCTCCTCTTGAGCAGGCTGTTTCTACTCAACCTTTTTCAATTTGCTGTTGTCTCAAACATTCTTCAGATCTAGTTTTTTCTGTCTTACCTTAGTGAAGTGAACTCAATATTAAGTTCTGAGACCCACAACTAAGACTAAAAATGCTCAATGCCTTCAAGACGCTTCAGGGTAATATGCCGTTTTCGCCACTAGTCTTTGACCCCAGTAGCAGTACATAAACTCAAGTCCGCTTGCCTCAATGTGCTTTCTTTGTTTTTTTTATAGGCGAAGATGGGCTTCCGGGAAGGAGAAGGTCTGGGAAAATATGGCCAAGGCAGGAAGGATATTGTTGAGGCCTCCAATCAGAAGGGAAGGAGAGGTTTTGGACTGACCCTGAAGGGATTTGATGGGGAGCTCAATGTTGACTGGCAGGATGAGCCAGAGGTGAGCACTTCCTATTTTGAATCCCTTTTCTGTTGCTGTGTTCAGGATTTGCCCTCTAGGAATGATGTTTAATGTTGTCTGATACAACTGGCTGTGCTAAGTAGACCAAGACTTTCATTTGTCCCAGAACAACATGGCAAAATATGTTGTCACATGTATTAACGTTCTGGCACAAAATTGGTTTCAGATGGATTGTTGCTGTGGTGTGTAGGATTTGTTTCTTCATTTGCAGTAGTGAATGTGATTGAAAATTCTTATCAGGCTCTTTTGGGTTAACTTTTTTATTTTGTATATAATTTTTCATGTCTGTATAGGGTTGTTTTTTTTTTTTTTTTTTTTTTTTTTTTGCTTTTGGTCCCCCACAGTCTTGTCTGGGTATGCTTAATAGTCCCAAATAAAATACTCAGATGTTCCATTTCTGTGTTTTGCCAAGCTTTTCAACAAGGGAAAAACATTGGGAAATAGAAGTAGATGTTGTCAGAAAAGTCAAGCCCAGTTTTGATATTATTTGGTACAAAATAGGTGCTGATGTTGGTATTTAAAAATCAAAAAACAAACTGCAACACTGAATTCTAGGGGTCTGGCAGCTGGAGAGTAAGCCAGAAGGTCCCAGCCATTGCTAGTCAATGGCAGAAATGTTTGTCAAGTCACGTATAGTACATGTCGGAGTACTTTGCTCTCCATTCTTTGAATTGTTGTCAGCAGTAGAAAATAACATCAGAGTTTATTTCTTGAGAGCCAGGAATCTGAGACCTTTCTGTAGGCTCATTGGTTTAGGTGTCATTCTCCAGTGTGTTTCTACAGCTCATAACAGTTAAGAGTTATGTATGATTAACCCTTGTTATTGATACTACTATAATGAATATAAGAAGAGCAGTAGATCTTAGCAGCCTCCCTTTGTGAAGGAGTAGAATTGCTTTGAGCTCAACTACTAAACCAATTCTTTCCCAAGGTCATAAAAATTGAAGCCTGAAATAAGTTATGGAATGAGGGAGCCTTTCAGAAAGAACTGGGAGAAAGAATGTATAAAGCACCATCAGGAAACGTGTTTTTTTTGACAGCTGTCTTTTGTAGTGTCTCTAAAATGCACTTTGAGAGTACTAGGCTTTTTGCTTTGTCTTGATTATTTTTCAGACTCTAATGAGAGGAAAGTGGTGTAGGTTTTTTATGCTAGAGGTTTCTTTGGATTTGTGTTTTGTTTTGTTGTAAATTTTATATCCAAACAATAAGACGTGTTTTTAGACTAGGAGAAGAAATCCTCTATGGTTGACCCTAAAGTCATAACCTCTTATGCTAGGATTGTGAGGCCAACTTTTGGGATCAATTAGTTGTTATATTTTGCTAGCAAAAAGGTCTTTGCCTCTTCCCACATCTTGTGTTTACAGCCCAGTGCCTATGAGGAGGTAGACTGGTGCCTGGAATGTACCACAGAAATCCCAGATGCCCAGGAGCTGAAGGAATGGATGACCGTGGGGAAGGTAATTTTATAGAGCTCAGTACTAATCAGCCCAAGATGACACAGGACTTCTAAACCTGAAACAGTTGTCTTGCCATAGTGCCGTAGAGTAACCTAGACTGAAGGGAACCTCTGGAGATTGCTCGTACAGCTTCCTGCTTAAAGCAGGCCCAGCTAGATCAGGTTGCTCAAGGCCTTGTTTGATTGAGTTTTGATTATCTCCAAGGATGGAAATTTTACAACTTTTTCAGGAATCTCTTTTAGTGTTTGATAACCCAGTTGACAAAAGAAAATTTCTATGTGGCTAATTGGCATTTTTTGTGTTGCAGCTTGATTCCATTTGTTACTTGTCCTGTCACTGTCCATCTCTAAGAGTCTGGATCATTCTTCTCTGTTTTCTGACATTAGGTACTTGTAGAGGGCAGTAGCATCTCCCTTTTTCGATTCTGAGCAAACTGCTCTCTTAGTCTCTCCTTCTACTGCAGGTGCTTCTGCACCATCATCATCTTGGTGGCCCTTTTGCTGGGCTTGCTCCAGTATGTCTGTCTCGTACTGGGGAGTGCTAAACGGGATGCAGTATTCCACATGTGGTCTCAAGGTGCCTAAAAAGGGAGAAGTATTTCTCAGCCTCTGACTATGCTTTTGCAGTCTAGTATGTTGTTGGTGACCTTCATCCGTAACTGGTACATGTTGCATTTTGAAATGTCTGATGTCAGATTTGCTAATTGTTATCTGTGTTCTCATCCTGTTCCAGAGGAAGACGGTGGTTGAGGATGAAACAGAGTTCTGTAATGAAGAGCTTTTACGTAATGTTCTGCAGTGCAAGGTGAGTCTCTAGAGACAAACTGAAGTTTTGGAGAAAGAAGTGAAATAAGTAATTGAAGAGGATTGAGTAGTTTACTTAGGTAATTGGCGAGAGCTCAGAACATCCTTTTCACCTTCATGCCACTGGTATGAGCTTGCATCCTCATTGTAACTGTCTGTTTAGTAACCTATTTTGCACCTCTGTCTTCAAAGAGATTAATGAAAACATCTCCCTTTCTTAATCCAGCTGAAAACTTGAATAAGCTAAGGAAATAAACTCTTTCCTTGCTTATGTGTTCCATCTTGCTAGATTTTGTCATGCCCCTGTAAGTTGCAGTAGAATGTGAGTATGTTTATATGTGTGGGAGAAATACCTTAGGCTGGGACTGCTTTTAAGGTGTCAAACCAACTTGTCAGGCTGTGGGGATACCAGTACAGAATTCTTCGGTGTTGCTAAATTTGCTTAAGGACTGGAGTGACTTAGAAGAAGAGTGAATGTCATGTGAAAAACGTGCTGTATTGGTGAACCAAATCCTATGTGGAGTTTGTCTACGGAGAGAGAAGCACAAGGACAGGAAATGCTCATGCCTGCCTATCCCTCGGGACTGTGAGAGGTCTGGCTCAGTTTTGTTTCTGTTTGTGCAGAGTGTATTTGATGAGCTGGATGGGGAAGAAATGCGTCGAGCACGATCAAGGTCTAATCCCTATGAGATGATCCGTGGAGTGTTCTTCCTGAACAGGTTTGCAGAACTACTAGTAGTGTAGCCCCTTTTCCTTTCATGTCCACTTTTAGACTTGGGAGCTAAGGTTGAAACTTAATAAGTCTCTGTTTGTGTTGACAGAGCTGCAATGAAGATGGCAAACATGGACCATGTCTTTGACTACATGTTTACAAACCCTAAGGACTTCCATGGGGTGAGTGCCTCTAGCTTTCAAACAGTAGTGCTTTCTCAGGGAATGGAGGTGGGGAGAAAGGAGAACCATCTGGGAGAACAGGTGTTTGAAAGAGACTTCTCTGAGTAGTGCAGTTTATGGTGTATGTGGTTTGACTCATGGGAGCTATTACTGGGTCAGTAGAACTTAGTAATTTTCCTTTTTCAGAAGCCCTTAATAAAGGAGCGAGATGCAGAGCTGCTCTACTTTGCTGATGTGTGTGCTGGTCCTGGAGGCTTCTCTGAGTATGTCTTGTGGAGGCGGAAGTGGCATGCGAAAGGATTTGGCATGACCTTGAAAGGACCAAATGATTTTAAACTGGAGGATTTCTATTCTGCTTCCAGTGAGCTCTTTGAACCTTATTATGGTAGGTAGTGTTTGGATGAGTGTACCTGATGTTTTTGCAGCCTCTGTGCGGGGAGCAGAGCTGGTATTGATACCAGCGTGGGGATCTAAGAGAAGCCTTTTTATAGGGAACTGTTTTGAAAGGTAGAAGGGGGCTTTCATCTGAGAAAGGGGTTGACATTGGTGAGCTTGCATATCAAGTCACAGTTCTGCGCTTATTTCCAGTCTGCACTTCAAATGTGTGTTCCGTTGTAACAGTTGATTCTCAAGAGTTTTGCTTATCTGAAAATTGTAGAGTGCTTTAGAATTGCTTGACTGTATTTTTCCCACTTCACTGTTGTTGGAATGAAACACAGAGAGTGAGGTGACTTGCCATGACTTAGAGTGGATTGGATTGGAAGGGACCTTAAAGTCATCCAGTTCCAATCCCACTGCCATAGATATAGACACCTACCACTAGATCAGGTTGCTCAAAGCCTCATCCAGCCTGGCCTTGAAAGCTTGCAGAGAGGGAGCATCCACAACTTCTCTGGACAACCTGTTCCAGTGCCTCACCACACTCAGAGTATAATTCTTTCTAATATCTAATCCAAATCTCTCCTCTTTCAGCTTAAAAGTATTCCTCCTCATCCTATCCTTGGACTCCTTGATATTGTCCCTCCTCATGTTTTCTGTAGGCCCCCTTTAAGTACTAGTAGGCTGCTATAAGGTCTCCACAGTTCCTTTCCTAGGCTAAACAGCCTGTCCTCATAGGTGAGGTTCTCCAGCCCATTGACTTGCCCAAAGATCAGTTAGCAGAGCCAGAGATAGAAACCTTACTTGCCTTACTGGCAGTGTGCTTCTGTGTCAGACCTGCCTATCTCTGCTTTGATAATTGGTTATGGGCCCTTAGAGATAAATAAAACAAATTTGGGCTAGAGGCTTTATCTGTATTGCTGTAACTAAATGAGCTTCTTGATCCAAAGAGGTTTAAGCTAATGTGTTTTACCTTGCTTTGAGACAGACTAGGCAGATGTACACAGACACTTGCTGCATCTCACCTCATGAGCGGTACCTTGTTGAGCTTGCTGATATGTTTTGAGCCTTCTGTCTGCATAGCTCCTGTGAATAGGATGGGAAATACAAGGATTTCTAGCATTGGTGCTTTGTATTTCAGACTATTTAAAGGAAACTCAAGTGTGACTGTCTTGCACAGAAAACGGTTTGCTTTTCCATTGTTGCGCTTTTTCTTTTTACACCCTCGCCACTCTGACTCTTGTTGACTGCCACTTTGACACCTGACCATGAACTCTTAGAGAATGGTAAGCACTTCAGGATTATATCTGTTAAAAGAGGAGGTTCATGGCAAGGGTGCTGAGGTAAATAAACATGTTCCAACATTTGCAGCATTTGGATCTTCATAACTCATTACAAAGTGGTGTTCTTCAGGAGAGGGCATAGCTGGAGAAAAGAATAGGCCAATTACTTTGATGCATTTTCTGAATCCGTTTCCTGCCTGCTGTGCTATAAAGTCTAGTGATATGTGTATGAGCTCTGCTCCAGTGATGGGAAGGAAGTGGACAGCTGTGATGTTTGTGTTGTGAAGGATGGTAACAAATGCTAGTGTCGCTTCACTTACTGACAGGATGATTGATGAGGAATCAAAGCACTGTCATGCATCCTGATCTCTGCTGCTTTCTAGTCTTCCACTGCAGTTAATAGAAGCTATAGTTGTAGAAGGTTTATAGGGCCTAGTAGCAAGTAGAAGTTCAGGCTTCTTCAAAGTCAGATTTGATGAGCTCTAGAACAAACCTTAGATTAGGTTTCTAGAACGCTATCTTGGGGGACAAGGTACATCTCCTTAAAAAGAGCCACATGGGAAAATTGTACAAACATACATTTACAAACCCTAATTCCCTTTCTTTACTCCCCTTATAAACTTGTTTGCAGGGTTTTCTTGGGGGTTGATTTTCTAAAGTCCAGATTATATTGTGTTTGGAAATAAAATATGGTGTTTCTTTGAAGCAGTTTGAGTAGAGGGTTGCCAGTGCACAATGTAAACAATTTTACCTTGTTTGTGAAAACATGTAATTAACAGGTGAGCTGTGCAGTGAGATTGAACCTTACATTTTAGTAGGTTCAGCTATGTGTCATTCCTATTTGGAGGAGAATATTACATTGTCCTGTAGTCGGTTCTCATCTCAGGGGAGGGTAGCAAATGATTTATCTTTTGCTGAGAATAATGCACAACTCATCATTTGAGCATGATTATATTATATCTTTGTTTAACCCTGACCACACAATCTGAATGATTTTCCTAAATTAACAAGTATGTTCAGTGGTGAACAAGGGAATGTGTTAATGCTTATCCACCCATCTGTATAATTTCTCGCTAAATGTTGATTGAATACAATAGAACACCTACACATATTGATCTCTGTACTTGCAAACTTGTTAATAATAGTCTCCTCTTTTCCCCTTAGGAGAAGGAGGGATTGATGGAGATGGAGACATCACTCGCCCAGAGAATATTACTGCTTTCCGGAATTTTGTTTTGGACAATACGGATCACAAAGGAGTGCATTTCTTAATGGCTGATGGGGTTGGTCCATTTATTTTTCTGCCGGCAGTAATGACCAAAACTGATACATTAGTCTGCATATAGTAGGACATTTGACATGTGTCCATAGCTACAATGTGAAATTCTTCAAGGCTTACCATTAAAATTCCTGGTGAAAGTGTTTTTTACCTTGAAGAAACAGAAATTATCATGATTGCATGGTTTAGCTATGCAGAACCCTTTGATTGACCAACAAATGCTATGGTGTTTTGCAGGGTTTCTCAGTAGAGGGTCAGGAGAATCTGCAAGAAGTCCTAAGCAAGCAGCTCATGCTTTGCCAGTTTCTTACAGCACTATCCATTGTCCGGACAGGTATGTTTTATCCATTAATCTTTGTCCTCCTTTTCTAAGATGTGAGTGGCATTGTGGAAGGATGCAGTATAATTTTTATTAACCTGCTTTGCAATGAGGCTGTGTTGCACAAAATTGAGTGTGTACACATACATCCCAAGATGGTTGTCACAAAGTGAACAGAACTGGGGCAGAAAAATAATCTTATCTGTGTCTATTTTTCTTTTAATTAAAAGCATGAGGTGAAATGCATTAGTTTAAAGCTCTTACAAAGTGGCATGTAGCTGTCTTGGGCCAAGGTCACCACTGTGATAACAGGAGAGTATATCTAATTTTTCTCATTGCACGTATAGGAGCTCCTCTTCCATTGAGGCTTTTGCATAGCATGCTGCCATGCCACAGGGCATAGTTTGAGCCTGGAAGGGAAGAAGGGAAGGTGTATAGAAAAGGTTTGCTCATGAGACAGCACGCATACTAGTTTGATCCTGGTCAGGGAAAAAATTTCCTCTTTGCTGTAGGTATGGGGAAGATGGTTCATGGACCCCCATTGACCCACTTCAGGAATGTGTTTTAGATGCCATTTCATTGTACAAGCCACTCTTCCAATTCTGCAGAAGAGAGTTATTGAGATGTCTCGTGTCTCTTTGTTTCCTTATAATCTTCTGGTATTGGCATGCTTCCTCTCCTTTTTCCAGGAGGACATTTTGTCTGCAAAACCTTTGACCTCTTTACCCCATTCAGCGTGGGACTTATTTATCTGCTGTATTGCTGCTTTGAGCGAGTATGCATCTTTAAACCTGTGACAAGCCGCCCTGCTAACTCAGAGAGGTGAGGTTCTTGAGTGTGAGCGACTACCAAGGAAACCCTGTCCTCTAAGTACAATCATAGATGGGTTTGAGTAAGTCTAGTGGAACTGCTGTGACCTGCCTCAATTAGCAACTGTCTTGGAGGAGGAAATGTTTTTAGATGCTTAGCAAATGATGATGTTTGGCAAAGTAAAGAAGATACTTGCTAAATTACCCTTCTGTGGGAGAAAGCAGCGGAACTGATCATGTGACACATTCGGTTTTGTGTGAAATGGTTACAGTTCCAATAAAGTTAGAGCATGTTATGTGTGTTATCGTTGTGCCTGCCAAGTTTAGCAGAATTTACTGCTTGAGGGACATCTCTATAAACTTGAGTTTCCTTGTTTTTCCAGAGCTTAGAAAAAGTGTAATGACTTTGTGGTAGGTGAGATTGCACCTTCCTAGGGATGCCTGGAGGGAAAAGATTTCTAAGATTTGGGAAACTGTCCTGATAATGGGAGTGTAGCAGAAAAGTCGGCTGTGTTGAAGAAATGAACCCATGTGATCTCTGCCTTGCTCTGCAGGTATGTGATATGCAAAGGATTAAAGCTGGGCATTGATGATGTGCGGGACTATCTCTTCACGGTGAACATCAGACTCAACCAACTGCGCAACTCTGATGTGGATGTGAATCTTATTGTGCCATTGAATGTGATCAAAGGCGATCAGGATTTCTATGATTACATTGTCCAGTCCAATGAAAAGTGAGTGTCTGTGGGGCAATGAGGGCTGCTAGCTCTAGGCAGGTTAACTAACATGGCTTTCAGTTGTGGCTTCTTGCACTCATGGAGATACTTGTTGATGCTGCTGTGCTGCTCCCTGAAAGGCTTAGCAGAGCAGAGAGAAATGCTGTATACTGTTACTGTTTGACCTCTGAGTACTGTGTAGAAGTAAAAGGAGATTACTACTGAGTTCTTTCCAGTGGTCTTCCTGTCACTTTGAATCATGATCCATTACTGCTCTGAGGATCAGACTGGCTTCCTCCTGTTGTTCCAGCGCTCTTACTTGTTTTGAACAGTAGGGCAGTATTGGTGATGATTAACTTGTTCCCTGACTGAAACTTGTCTTCTCTTCCAGCCACTGCAAAATTCAGATAAAGGCACTAGCCAAAATACGTGCCTTTGTTCAAGACACGTGAGTATATTCCTCTGGCTTTCAGTGAGGAGTGCATTAACCTACTATAAATGAATTGCTTTGCCCTTCTTTAGTGCCTTCTTTATTTGAGCTGGTACTTGGCTTGGCCTTTGGAGGCAGGAAAGTGAAGAGTGCTTTTAGGTAGCTCAGTTTGTGTCTCTGCCCAAGTTATTTGCAGAAATGTGTGGGTTGCTGGAGGAGTCCTGTAAGTTGATGGTCTATTATCACCTTTGAGAAGGCTTCCATGCCTCACAGCCTTTCCAGTTACCATAAGTGGGCCTACTTCTTAGCAGGCATGTAAGCAGGAAAGTAAGTAACTCTCAGCTGAAATGTCCAGTTTTACAGTAACAATCTAAATTGGGAGTAGTTCCATAATTCTTAATTTTCCAGGGACAATTCAAAGCATCTAAGTTACGTACCTAGAATTACTGACAGCTTATGATGTGATTTTCCTGCATAAACTAAAGCCACTGCGATGTTTGGCTGTTTCCCTGGCCTGACTTTTTTGTTCATGTATCATTCAGAGATAATACTTAGTAGAAAGTTGAGTTGGTAGCCAGAAATTATGTAACAGTTAATCCTAAGATTGGCAGTGTGTTTTTTTTTTTTTGTTTGGCCCTCAGCAGGGCTTCATTGCTATTTGTAAACAAGGCTATGGGCCCAGCTCTTGAAGTAAGTTCATACTAATATATAACTATGTGAAAACTTCTTGAATATATTGATGCCCAGTGGCACTTTTATGGAGTGGAGTGGTGGATGCTAGTCAGTTGTGCAGGCCATAAACTAAGCTAAACATGAGATCTGGAGATGAGTGGAAGGTGGGGAAGGCAGCATCCTGTTTTGTGTAACCTCTTGAAGAATAGTGCATTTTTGTCATTGCCAAGCCAGATAACAAAAGATACAAGTTTTATAGGGCTGGGATATGTAATGCTGCAAGAGCAAGGAGGTTTCACCATCTCAACAGTCTACTGTCTTTCTCTAGGACACTGATTGAGCCGCGGCAGGCTGAAATCCGAAAGGAATGTCTCCAGCTATGGGGGGTAAGTAAGTTGCCAGGCAGGGAGGTTGTGAAGGTGTCCTTGCTGTGGTGAAATAAGAATGGACCTACAGTACAGACAGGAGTTTCTAGCCAGAGGTTTAGTACCTTGTCTTGTGGGAAAGTCAAATACCATTTTGAGCTGTTCATGTAAGCAAACAGGATGTTTCTGATTCATTATGTGCACAGTTTAACTGTGCTGTAGTTGAGAATATTTCATCGTACACAAAGTGTGAGCTCTGCACCTTGTACCCAAGCAGCAGAGCTCTCTAAAAGGTCTTGTTTCATGAGTCTGCAGTTTCTTTTCTCTGAGCTTTTGACTGCAGTGAGGTCACAGATAAGGTGGGCAGTTTCACAGACCAGTTGTGTGTTTTTAATGAAACAGCATTTCATCTAAACATGCATGAAACCAAAGAGATAGCCTGAAACTTTCTGAAGTCACCTGTTGTTCCCTATGAGACATGGTATACCTACATTAAATTTGTAAAGCACATGAGCCCTTTTATTTGCCAGGTGACCTCTCCAGCAACTGGAATCCCGAGAGCTGGAGTTTCAGGAGGCAGGTTGTTTGTGTATTGAAACCAGAAAGGTTCCTTTGAGTGTGCCAAAGAATAATACTTATCATCCATTGTTTGGATTTGTTTTCAGATTCCTGATCAGGCTCGTGTTGCTCCTTCATCTTCAGATCCCAAGTCCAAGTTCTTTGAGTTGATCCAGGTGAGACCTTACCTAAAAGCCTGTTCTGAATCCTTTCTTACAAACAGAACTTTTCCCCATAGGAATTAAGAGATGTAGAAGCTAGTCTTGGATGATTGTTTCATGTAGAAATTGCATTTACCTACCTGTTGATGTGTTGTGTCTTATTTGCCTCTCCCATACTTTGCTCCTTAGGGCACGGACATTGACACCTTTAGTTACAAACCCACTCCTCTGAATCCCAGTACACTGGAGAAAGTTCGCCAAGTGTTAGATTACCGGTGTATGGTGTCTGGAAGTGAGCAGAAGTTTCTCTTGGGGCTAGGGGTAAGTGCTGAGAACAGTGTGGGAGTTTTGGTGCTTTGTTTCAACACTACTATTCTGCCTTGCAGTTTCATCCCATCCTTCCCTGCACTCAAAGGCCACAAAGGATTCCTATCAGGAGTCCCTGAGACTGCTTGTTATTTTACATTTCTTTCTTCTGACTTCACTGCTTTTCACACTAATTAACTCTGTTTTTGTAATCGCAGCCTACACAGACCTGTACTCTTGCTGGTGTGGCTAATTATCTTCACTGTTCTTTTAAAGGTGTTCTATTTCTGGCTCTTTATGAAAAGTCACTGGCAGATTACAATATTTGTTCCTTTGCTGCAGAGATTAAGGTTCTTCCTTAAAACTTCTGACAAAGAAACTGCCTGTGACAGCCTAGGACAAAAAGGTTATATGAGGGCTGCTCTACAGGTAGTCAGAGGTCTCTCCTCCACCTCTGCTGTCACAAAGCTTTGGCTGAATCTGTCTCTGCCTTGTACACACAGAAATCGCAGATCTACACCTGGGATGGTCGCCAGTCAGATCGCTGGACAAAGCTGGATTTGAAAACTGAGCTGCCAAGAGATACCCTTCTCTCTGTGGAGATTGTTCATGAATTGAAAGGAGAGGTGGGGAAACTAGTCTCTTCCCTTACCAAGTGGCTGCAAATGTGATGAGCAGTTTTGCCTGTTCTCTGTAAAATACTGCAGAATACATATTTCACATTTGCCACATACAAGTTTTTTTTTTAATATGATCTTTAGAGAAACTCTTTTGAATTAAGTTGTTTCTTTCTGTCCTGTGTTAGAGATAGGAGTTCTTAACATTATTTTGAAAACACATTGGTCCTGACATGCATCCATTGTCCTGCAGGCAGCAGCAGATGACATTGCTAAAGTGACATAATGTTTTTTGTGGCTCCCTGAGTACATAACTGCTCAGTAGTGATTGCAGACCTTGGGGAAAAAGTTCTCATGGTATATCCGCAGTGTAAGGTGCTGCCGTCTGGGAATTTGCCTGTCCTCTGGCACTTCAGATGAGAAAGCTCTAGTGCTCTGGGCTTTGTAGTGTGGTACCTGATAAGGCACAGAGAGCTGGTGATGGCAGCTGTGGTCCTGCCCAGTCATCCTCCTCTGAGGCAGAACTGTGTAGCTGAGATACTCCAGTTCTTAGAGGACAACAATGGACAACAGGCAGCAGGGAATTTGTGCGCTTCTACTATCTGAAAGGTGCTTTCTTGCTCTAATAGAATTATGTCCTGTAAAGTACTAGGCTGTAAATCAAGGCTGAAATAGCAACAGGCTGAATAGTAAGTCTCTGTATTGCCCTCCCTAGGGAAAAGCCCAGCGAAAAATCAGTGCCATCCACATCCTTGATGTCTTGGTGCTGAATGGCAATGATGTTCGAAATCAGCATTTCAACCAGAGGTATGTAAAATCTGGAGAAGCTTCTTTCTTGTATGTGAATAGGAATGACTGAGAAACTGCGTTCACACTAAAAGCAGAATGCTGAGCACAGAGAGACAAGTGCATTTAGCTGAAATGCTGCTACAAAGATGAACTGTGAATTAACCTGCTCTTGAAGTGAAGTGTGTATAGCTTTTTCCAACTGTACCTCCTCTGCGTATGAGGGCAGGTCTAGCTCTTCTCTTGGTCTGGCACAAACTGGGCACAATTTGCGTAAACTGAGCATCCTGGGAATGCAAATGAGCATAACTGTCTGAGGGAGAAGGAATGAGCCCCTCTGTTTCCTTCCTCTGGGGCATAATGTTCCTACCAACCCTACTTTCCTGCTGATACATCAATGTGTTTGGCAGCATGTGGGCTTGTAGAGGACGCTACGAGGACCTGTTCCTAATGGATAGAAGCCAGTATCACTGGGCATTATACTTGGAGGGTGGAGTGAAAAAAAAATTGTTGCTCAGTAGCCATTTGGCTAGCAGAGGAGGCAGCCTACATGTACTGAAGTGTCTAATTGGTTACTCTACTGAAACTGTTACCTGCCTGCTGTGCCCAAGATCTTGCTAAATTACTGGTTTCTCCTGGTTTTGTTTAGGATTCAGCTGGCAGAGAAGTTTGTCAAAGCTGTTTCTAAACCTAGCCGGCCAGATATGAATCCCATCCGGTGAGTGATAACTCCTTCCCTCCGCCTGACGTGCTTTGGTTTTGCATAATTTGGAGGATGTAGATAAGTTGCTGAAGGAGAGTTAAATTTTAACCTGAAATTCATAGTTCTGTTATGTTCAATGGAAAAAGGCTAGAAGCCCTTTAAACATCTAAGATAAATGTTGGTAGTGGAAAAGTTGTGCCCTCCTTTCGCATATCAGACAGCCATGTTTTCATCATAGGTGGATTGGCTGGTGCCGATTTCAAATATGTGCTATAGTAGGTCTACCACCAACTTAGCTTAATCATTGTGAAGACATCTATGTCCTTGTCTACCCTCAAGGGTTAGCAGTGGTACAGAGATGCTGACTAGTCGATAAGTGAAGTGCTGACCAGCAGCTGCAGTCTCCAAATGGTTAGCCTGAGGAAAAGGCTTAAGTTACAGTGGCAAGAAAGTTCCTGACAAAGGGCTTTGGTTGCCTCCTGACCTTCCTTTTCATTAATTCTGCTATGATGGAGCATAATAGCATCATTGTGCTGGGCATCAGATAGGTATTGTGGACAAACCAGCTTTTGTTTCAGAGGCTGTAAGTGCTGTGATATTATGAGAGAAGCAGGAGGAAGGGAAAGAGGATGTTCTGCTTGGCAGCTTAATCAAAGATAATGAGAGGAATCTCAGTTAAACTCAAGAAAAAAAAGACAATTGTAATAACTGGAGGAGCTCAAAATTGTTGGGGAAGGCTGAAGGTGAAGTGAGGAGGAGTCCTTTGCAATTGTGAAAAGGTGTTCAAACTCTGCTGTTTAAAGCCTGATACTGAGGCCAGGGCCTGCCTGGGGCTGACCTTGGTGAACTTACCTCATGGGAAAACAAAAATGCTCAGCTTTCATTGTTCTTCCTCTTCTGTATACTCAGCCTGAGGTAAAAATATAGGTAGGTGTCAGGGTTTCTCAGCTGAGGAGAAATAAAGCACTGGAGCAGAAGATTGAGGAGAAGGATGATCCTCAGTCATGCCTGACCACCTCACACTGTACAAAATGGACTGTTTGGCTGCTCCCTCCCTGTAGCCAGGACAGAAAATGAGGACAGTTTTTTTAAAAAAAAAATCACATTTTGTCTTTTCACCACAGAGTGAAGGAAGTGTACAGATTGGAGGAAATGGAGAAGATCTTTGTGAGGTAAGTGACTGGCACAAATTAGAGACTTTGGGGTTATTGAGGTTATCAGCCACCAATGCACAGGAATGGGAGACGTGCTGATCTGTGGTTGAGGAATCCTAGAGAAAGAGCTGTTAGAGCCTGTGCAGCTGGTGGCTGCTGTTTCTGAGATGCTGCTGACTCATAGGATCGTCCTTGTGACTTGTAATGCCAAGGATGTGGCCAGAGTGTTTCACAACTGTAAGAGTAGCAACGGTGCTTGAGTTTTTGTGCAGAAGTATCAGTGGCTTCTCAGTGGCTTGAAAAATTAGGAGTTCATACCTGAAATGGAAGCCTGTTCTGGATTAAGTGTGGTAGATCATCACAGGTCCTTCATTGCAAAATTTGATCACTGCTTGATCTAGACAGCTCTGGCTGGTTTCTCTAGCCATGGAAGTGGGGGCAAGAGACTTAATTCTTGAGGATGTAGTGATTTTGTCCTGTCAAGTGCAGTGCTGGCAGTTTTCAGTGGGACAGTATGGAGAGGGTGTGCAGGTGGTACACTGTGTGCAAGAGGATGGTAAAGGAAGAAATGAGGAATCTCTTATCACTGCCTCCTCTCAACATTTAGGTTAGAGATGAAAGTCATCAAGAGTTCAGGGGGAATGCCCCGACTTTCCTACACCGGCCGAGACGACCGGCACTTTGTACCCACAGGACTCTACATCGTACGGACTGTGAATGGTAGGAAGAGAGAATCTTTTTTCTTATTTAACTTTTCTCTGTATCTTCAAGTAAAAAGTATTGACCAGTGTCATGGTTTATTCTGGCAGGTGGCCGCTTGCTCACTCTCCCTGCTGCAGTGGCATGGGGGAGATGCTCAAGGGAATAAAAGTAGATTTTTGTGTGTTGAGATAAACAGTTTAATAGGACAGCGAAAAAAAGAGAAAATAATAATAAGTGTATACAAAATGAGTGATGTGCAACGCAATTGTTCACCACCTGGTGACTGACTGACTGATGCCCAGCCCGTTTCTGAGCAGTGATATGCGCTGGTCATCTTCTCCCGGTTATATATTGAGCACGATGGCATATGGTATGGAACGTCACTTTGGGTCATGTGTCCTGGCTGTGATTCCTCCCAGCTTCTTGTGTAGTAGACTGTGGGAAGCTGAAGAGTCCTTGACTTAATATAAGCGCTACTTAACATGCCCAGGTTTTTAGTTGGTGCTATCAATATTACTCTCATATTAAATCCAAACCACAGCGCTATTCTAGCTATTAGGGAGAAAATTAACCCTCTCCCAGCCAAAATCAGCCCAACCAGGCTTGCTCCTGTTGTAACTTGGTAAAAAATAAATAGGACTATTTCAATGCATAGAGATGAACTGTTTGCACGTAACGAGGGTAACTTGGATTTAGATGAGGTTTAGGGTGTTTATATAATAGCTTTTTCTGTTGTGGGTGGATTAGTTATTGTGTGGGTAATTCCATTTATTTACGTGACTGATGACTTTATTTTTTAATGAGATCATAATTTGTCATCAAGATGATATTTTCCAGAGTTATAGTATATGGAAATATCCTGTTTGGAATGTAAACTTTTAAATGCCAGGAAAAGGGATTTTTCTCAGGGAGCAGGGAACAACTTGGGAAGCAAGTCTTCTTTGGGGGGGGGAGGGAAAAAGGAGTAAAAGAAGGATCACATTTATTCTTATAGTTTCCCCCCTCCCTGCTGTATGCATATTTATACTGTGCTTTCTTCACCCTTCCATTTTCTGTCTGATCCCTGTGACTTCTGCAAGATCCCTGGACAATGGCATACAGCAAAACCTTCAAGAGGAAATTCTTCTTCAACAAAATGACCAAGCAGTCGACATACGACCTCCCTCCTGAAGCCATTGCACCCTTTCAGTGAGTACAAGCTAGAGCTGGGGCTGTGGAAGGATAGCTGTGTGCCCGTTTGTGTGTGTCTGAGTATTTGCAAGGGAGTTCAGGTGTTAAGTTCTTGCAGTCGTTTGCAGTGCAAGTGCAGCTTGGTCATCAGCAGGGTGTGCTGCAGAAGCTTCTTAGACTTCCAGGAAACTGCTGATCTGGATTCGAGAATTTTGCAATTAATTACTATGAATAATACACATCTCTCAACTTTCTTCCCCTGTCTGCAGGAGAGTACAAGTTACTGAACCTTCCTACGCACAGGGAAATGAAAATTGAGCCTCAGCAACTGTAATTTGCTGCATCTCTGTACTTTAAGGTGCTTGCTTGGATGCTTGCTAGTTTTAAAGCAAATCCCAGTTCATTTCGTCCAGGCTTTGGAATAAATAGCTGTGAGCTGTTTAAAGATAGAGTGAGAGAGAAAAGCAGCAGCTCCTTGGCAAAGGCTGGAGTGGCTTGTTGTTTGACAGTCATTAACACTGTGGCTGCTGAACCCCATCTCTGTCTGTGGAGTACTAGGCTAAGGCCATATCTGAAGTACAGCAAATCCTGAGTCTGTGTGACACCTCAGGGCTCTGAGGGCTCTATGCAGCTTGCCCTCAAGTAGTCTCAAGGGAAGCACTCCGCTACCTCTGAGCAAGAGCTTGATACCAAATTTGGCTCCTGATTTTCTCACTTTGAATCTCCATACCTGTCTTACAGCAGTGCTTTTAAGAGTCCTTAAGCTTTCCTTAGACAGCTAGATGGGAGAATGGGCTTAAAACTTTAAAAGCAGAGGCACATGATGTTTTTTGTCAGGATGTACTCAGAAGTAAGCCAGCATGAACCTGCATGAATGGTTGAGGGAGTGGAGGGAGGCTTGTGTGGGACTCCAGAAGGGATGTGTTGTCTTGTGGTTAGTAAGTACTAATGAGTCTATAATCAGCCACTGACATGTGCTCTTGTCTCTGTGCTAGTACTGCTTTGTTAGAACAGTAGCACTAAATAAGCTATGAATATTAAGTGTCAGTAATTGTGCAAACCTAAATGCTGCTGTGTTGGCATTTTAATTAAAAGCTGTGTTTTCATTATGGCTGAGACCGTGTTGATGTGGTGAGGGAGGGCTGTGCTTGACGGATGGGGTGAGAGATGGCGTTGTAGGACCAGACCTCTCAGCATCCAAGTGGAGCTTGGTTATTGCACGTGGGGGAAAAGAGGGGATGATCCTAGCTGCTTTTGTGCTTTGAAGTGCTGTTCATTTGCAAAGCTCCATAGGACAGCTATTACTGATTCTAGCAGGTTTATAGTGAATGATTAGACTGCTGCTTGCTGCTGCTGCCAGACTTTCTAAATTCTTCATCAAGGCCTTTCAATTGTCTGCAATGACAGTTTCATAATCTCAAAAACTTGGGGGGGGTAGGTTTTCCCTAATGACCTGTTTCCTTTTAGCAAATGCTGAACTGAACCTTGAGTGAAGCTAGAATTAACAGGTTTGTTTCCATGGAAATCTCTTGGGCTTGGAAGTTGCTGTACCTTAAGGGCTGTAGAGTTTGTAAGGTGAATGAATGCACTGGTTTTTTTCTAAGGCACCCCTTAGACTATCTCTGTGTCGCTCCCGCTGCAAAGGCAGCTGTCTGTGTAATGCACTTTGTGACTAGCATGACAGTGTTTTCCTTCTTCTCTCCTGCCTAACTAATTTTGCTTTCTTCTCTGCCCCCAGTGTCTGCCATTACAGCCGACTCTTCTGGGAGTGGGGGGACGGTGTCAAAGTGCACGACTCTCAGAAAAGGAAAGATACAGAGAAGCTATCAAAGGAGGATGTCCTGTCTTTCATCCAAGCACACTACCCCTAACCCTGCTCTCCTGAGGGGCGCAGGGTGGGCTGAGCCCAGCTTGGATTCTTCAGGGACTAACGAGACTGGGGAAGCTCCACAACTTCTATCCTCATCTTCTCCAGAGCTGATTTCCTGGAGGTGATTGAACCTGGGGGTGGTATGCAGAAGGCACAGGACAAGGCTCTACCCTGGCAGTGTATATAGGAGTACTAATGGTGACTCCTGGAGCCAAGGTGTAGCGCCTTTTTGTCCTGACCTACTGCATGCGTGAAGACAGGCAGCTAGCAGCTTTCTTTGCTCCTGTTCAAACATTCAGTGAGGTTTGTGGAGCTCTATGTGTGCCAGAACTCTCCAGGCTTGTGCTCCCCTTGCAGTGTGGGAAGAAGCAGAGATAACTTTGTGGCAGAGCTGGGAAATGGCACGTTGAAGCGGCCCTACGTCGTTCCTGGCAACTGTCTCTTTAGGCTTGTCAAAGGCCTGCACTACCCAGTGGAGGCTGTTAACTCATTGGAGAATGCTAGTTTTGGGATGCAAGTAGGTGTGCTCGTTAGGGTCTCCGACTCTTCTGCTAATCAAGGCACTTGGCTGGCTGCTGGCAGTTCAATGTGATGATATCTTATTGGACAAAGGCCAGTGCAGGTGATGAATAGAGCTCCCGGCACAGATTTGATATGCTCAGTGCCAGGGATCTTTCAGGCCTCTAGAAGTTGCTGTGACAAAGATTTCCCTTCTCCAGGGCAGTGACTGATTCTGAGCCAGCAGCCTGGGGTGAATTTATGAAGTGTCTATAGCTCATGGTACTTCCGAGACCAGGGAGCTTTGGCTCTTGGTACTCACCACTGTTATCCAAATCTTCAGAGAGGAAAGTGGTTGCGGGAGGGAGGACATGGGTAGGTTGGGATGCTAGAAGTCTTTAGAGGAAATCATAGGAACGTCTGAGTTAAGAAGAAAAACAACAAAACAATAGGGCTTCAGTGAGAAGAGATCTTGACTTTGACCATGTTGGTTAATCAGAAGAAATCATGTCTGCTGACTGTGCCCACTGGAAAGGTTAACAGACTTTCCTTTTTAAATGTCAGAATGGGGTCTGAATCCCTCCACGTCTCATTTGACCCTAGAGCTGCATCTGGGCTGAAGGCACAGAGCTGTGAATCTCTCCGCATGGTATTTGTGTGTCAACGGAGTCCTCCATGCACTTCTGTGCTGGGCTCAAAGTTGTCCTCTGTTGCATGTTTTACCTTCACTTCTGGCCTCCATGGCGCCTTTGCCAGGTCTTCCACACAGATCAGAAGATAACGCGCAGTTGACTGCTTTTGGCCAAGCAGCAAAATTGCCCTTTTTTTCATTCTTGGCTTGTTTTAAAACACAGATTGGCAGTAGGGAGGAAACTGATTTAGGGGTTGCCTGAACTGTGCCTTAAAGAAAGCTATAGTTCTCCTAGAATCTATAGCAGTTGTTTAGATTCATGTTTCTTTCCACACCCACGTGTACAATTTGAACAAGCTTTGTGTAGCAAAACACGGGAACTTTCACTTGTAGGTGTATAGGTGCAGAGACGCCCTGCACCTCACCCAGAGGCCAGAAGCAGCATGGCATGCTGTACAAGTCCCACCTCCACCCTCTAAGGCCCAGCATCAGGTGTAGGCTTTGTGTTCGTTCTCGGCACACAAATGCCATCCTACCAGTCGGCTGCGCTCTCTGAGCCTGGAGCACTTCCATGTCTTCACAAACAAATTGTCTCCGTATAACCATGTGTGAGTTCTCTACAGTTTGGTATAACTGAACTTAACAGCTGCAATTCCTTGCACCAGAGAAAATTGTGTGTAGGCTTAATCACTGCAGAACAACACTTTTGGGTAAAGGAGCAGCACAGATGTTGGCATGGTCAATTGGTCAATGGAAGATGGAGGAGACACAGTTTGGGAGCGGATGGGAGGTTCCATTACGAATACGTAGCCCTGAATATTGTGCAGGGGAGCTACTCTGTTTCTTAAGCTCTGGCCAGAAGCCATGCAGGTAGTACCTGACACAGCCTCCCAAAGCAGATGAGGGATGGCATGCTGTTAATGCATCTGCTTGCTGACCTCTGGACCCACTCAGCTCTCAAGCTTTGGTAAAACGTGTGAAAGAAAAGGTGGCCCTTCTCTGTCAAAGAACTGTCATGGGCAGTTTTGTTTTGGCAAAGGCACTTCCATGAGGAGGAATCTCCGGCAGTGGGCAATAAAGAACCTCCCAACCGTGTGGTTTTCAGGCCTGCATGCAGTTGGCTTTTTAAACCAACCAGTAATTTGAGTTCCGGTGCTTCTTTGTACTGCCTTGAGGCTGTTCCAGTGCCAGCAAAGTATGCTGCTCCCTTCGCCAGGGTTCTTTGCTAAGTGTTGTGTCCTCCACTCAGGGCTTTGGTCTCCTACAGACTCGCAGACAGAAGGGTGACTAGGAATTATGTTAGGAGGGTGAGTGTGCATCCTCTGAGGATGCAACAAAAATCTAGTTAGCCTGCAGACTAGCTTTTATGAACAGATACTATTTACCCAGTTGCCTCCAGCTCCTCCTGATTTTAATTTGCTTTTATTTTTAATTTTATATTTCATGCACTGAACCTTGATTCTGAATCCCCCTACAAGAAGGCAAGCACGAGCCACCATGCTACTTGCTTCCCTGCTGCAGGGCAAATATGGAGGGACTATGTTGGGAAGGAGGGTGAGGAAGGTTTTGCTGAAGGGAATGTTTATGTAAATTAATCACACAATGTATTGTTATTAGGCTGTGTATCATTTTGTGTTGACTTTTCTGTTTTCATTGTCTCTATTACTCTTTAGCTTGCTTTACTTCCCACAAAATTCTGGCCAGCAGAATGTTTGTGTGGAGACAGACAAGTAACCCGCATGTTAGCTTTTCAAGGCAGTCCCCTCTTAAAGGCTTTCCTGGCAAGTTAGAGCACGCCGTGGGCTACCTAGCATGTGTCATTGCATCAGAATGAGAGAGGACTACACAGGACAACCTCCAGCACTCCTCAGCAGCATTCCAGGCTGCTTTTCCACTTCCGGGAAGCAAACACTCAGGTATTGATTCCAGGCCACAACAGACCAATAACCCATTGTTGAGACCTTGCGGACCAGGGATGTTAAGTGCCTAACCCAGTCTCAGCTAACTGTGGTGCAGCATGTGCCATCGCAGAGATGGTGGGATGAGAATAAAGCACTAAGTGAGAGGCATGTTACAAAACAGGAAAAAAGAAAAGGCAGGAAGTTACAAGGTCAAATTATTTTATTTAAAGCCCTGCAGAGGCATTTCCATCCCTGGGAACTGACAGTAAATTCTCTTCTATAAGCCTTGATTCTCAGAGGCAGGAAATGGCTACTGAGCTCTGAGGGACTGGAGAGGTAGGTAGATCTCAAAACCCAAGCACCCAGATCTCGAGCTGGATGCTACCTGCCATCTGTTTCTGTGGAGGTAGGATTCCTGTCAGTGTGGAGGAGGA
This sequence comes from Clamator glandarius, assembly GCA_033459285.1. Taxonomy (NCBI): domain Eukaryota; kingdom Metazoa; phylum Chordata; class Aves; order Cuculiformes; family Cuculidae; genus Clamator; species Clamator glandarius. The sequence goes on along the minus strand of JAUNZM010000621.1, from coordinate 383,797 downwards.
AATGTCTTTGTTTAGCTCAGTACTGGGAACACATGGAGTCTTTAGGTTGGAATACCTGTTACCCTTTCATTCAAAGAACTGGGTTTCTCTTCAGCTTATGGCTGAGTCACAGGAACCGAGAAGGTGGCATGTATTTTGACTGGCCTGGGCAGGGAGCACTTGTATGCAACCACGGAGGACCTCTTCAAGTGGGTGAATGTATTCCCTTCCTGCATCAGGCTGGATGGTCTTGACTGTGTTTTGGGTTAGATAGCACCACCTTGAACTCTGATTGACCCGATTTATAGCTGCAAGTGTGCTGTGATTTCTGGTTTGTCTCCTGTCGTCCATCAATTCACAGAGGGAAAAGCTTTCCTGCAATGAGGCTTGGAGAAGATAAACAAACCCAGCCACTTGGAATGCTGATTCTTACCCTTAAGGGAGGCACAGGGGTGAGAGGAGGAGGAGTTCTTTGCAGGAGAGTCATTTGGTCATCAGGAAGAATTCCTGAGTGCAATCACATGGTCCAGCAGGCATAGATAAGAGCAATCAACAACCCCACGGCCACAGCAAGGGCAGCATTCTTGCGGTTTTCCTTATGAAGCACACTCAGTTCTTTCTCTGGAAAACAAACAAAAGCCTAGCCTGTGAGTATTCTTTGTGTTGCAGCTACATCTCCTTTCAGAACTTTCTTGAAAGCACAATGTTACCTTAGCCACAAGCAACTCTTGGGATCAGTATGCAAAGCTGCCAGTTGTAAGATGTGCTGAACAGGAAGTAAACTAGTAGGAACCCTTTGCTAATCCTCATCTTGTCAATCTCAGTAGCTGTGCTTAGGAGTATCAGTTCCTGCTTGAAAATTACCTTGTTCTAGGACCACACTGAGGACAGAATGGGTCATTAGAATAATTGTCCCCTAAATGAATTAAGATGGAGGGTAGAGAGCCATTTCTACTGTCCTCTAGATGTAACAGCCTGTTACTTTTTCCTAGTGCTTGAATTTACTTAAATACAACTGCAGCTACCTTTAAATGTTGCAGAATCTGTGTTTCCTTGTGCCCCAGAAGGAACTGTGAAACAGGTCTGAGCCTGAACACTCACTCTATTCTGGTCTGCAGCTTTTTAGAGACAGGTCACTTTCCCTTGCCCTGGTTTACAAAAGAGGAAACACAAATGCAGAGAGGGGAAGGAAGTGGCTACCGAAAGTGCAGAGTCCTCCTGGTCTCCATTTCTGTTCTCTTCCCTTTACCATTCTTGCTACTTCTGTTCTACAAGACTTTGCTGGATGCCATGGGCAAGAAGTGCGGCCTACAGCACTACAACTTCCATGGCCAAACAACAATCATTATTTTGCAGGGCAGGGTTGGGTGCAGACTGTCTCCAGAGTCAGCTTCCAGCAGGAAAGCCTTGGTGCTGCAAGTTCGCAAATTGGTGCTGGTATCAAAAGAGGCTTTTGGCTGTTCTTTCTGCTCCCATTCTTCGTGTAGCACAAGTGATTCTCATGCAATCACAGAGCAAACTACTTGAATCCGCAGGGCTACAGAGAAGGCAGTAAGGGCAGGAAGTCACATAACCTCAAGCACAGCACTGCCAGCTTAATCTGACAGAGTAATGCCGTTGTTAGCAACTGCAGTTTATGGCCTCAAGTATCAGCTGGAATAAGCAGAGATTTTATCAGAGGCCATAGCAGTGACCTAAAAAGACCATGTATACATGCACTGTCTGTTCTGTTCCAGGAGAAGCAGCAATCACCATTAGGTGAGGCTGTTGCTGCTGTGTCAGAGCAGCCTGTCAGATTCCTCTCAGTGTTAACAGTGATAGCTCGCTGCTGGTAAAAGGGTAGCAGCAACATGCAGTCTTCTGCTGTCCTAGTGGTAAGCTGGTAGGGAAAAACTTTGAATCTGTTTAAAGTAACTGTTAGTCTTCCGGAAAGAGTCCTTCAACGTGCATTAGAATTAAATATTTGCTGGATGTACCCCAGCTTTCAACTCTCCAGGCCTAAAAGAACACTTTTGCTTCTTTCCCTTGCGTGAACTCTGGTGTTTGCACTGCTGCAGAGTGCTGTCAAGCAGTTAACATGCTGATCAACACCAGGAGCCTGAAGACATGCAAAGCAGCATCCCTAGCAGAATGGAAGGGCTGTCAAAACATGCAATAGTTCCAAGGGACTCTACTCTCATTTTAACTGTCTGCAGCAGAACTTGCAGCAAGGAAAGACTGGCTCTCTAGAATTGCAGGTAGCACATCAGTGTGAATCTTTATGCTCATGTGCTGAACAGCCCCAGAAACTGATGCAGTGAGAACCTTCCCTGGGGAAAGGTATACTTTGATACTCTCCAGATAGCACTTGCCAGCTTGCTTAACAAGCCTGTATTAAAAAGAAAAAAAAAGGGAGGGGATGATATTGAAAGCCACTCAGTTCAATCTGTTGGCTAAGACTTTGGGGTAGGTGAATAGGACATATTTTCCCCCTTATTAGCTGTTGTTTATTTTTTTCCCCCTATGATGGCACAGCTCAAGCAGGAGGATCCAGGCTCCTATTAAAATATGCTGACTAGATTTCCCTCAGTCTAGTTCGCTTTGGTTGAGACTAAATTCAAAGGCAGAAGTCAGAGGTGGCAGGAGCTTGAAGATGAAGCTAAACTGCAGCAGCGATCCCATGCAGCCCAGAGGGACCGTTTTTAATGAAGCTCTTACCATAGTTGTCAGCTTTGGTCATTAGTAAGTTTCTCTCTCTCTCCAGTGACTTTCTGTAATGAGAAGAGGAGTTCATTACCTGCAAGGCACAACACGGCCTATTTCTTTGCTTATATGATGGAAGAGAGCCTGTCCCACTGCCAGGAACATCTGCTCACAGAATGAGCCTCTCACCCCTCACTCTGGAGAGGTGACAGTGTAGAAACATCCAGCTGTGCAAGAGAAGAGATGCAGCAGTTCTCAATTATTTATTCCTTCCCCCAAACTGCTTCATCTCTCTCCTTTCAGGACAGTGTCAGTGTATGCAAACAGGCTAGAAAGGTCTGTATGACAGAAAGCCCCCTACTCTGTTCCCATGGGTGGGGTTGAAAATTCTTCCACAGCTCCAGGATAGGGCAGGGTACCTAGATGCTCTCTGCAGGATCCCGCCCCTCTAGCACATCTGGCTCAGTGCTGGAATGCAAATTCTTCTCACTGATTGAAGCTGGGATCCCTTTGTCAGAGGCATCCAATTTACACAATTTGGTCAACTCAAGGAAACGAGCTGCATACAAATGCAGTAACAACCAGTTAAAACAACCTGTTTATTACACTCAAGACTCAGGATAATAACAATGCAGAGTAAGTCAGGCCAACCCAGCCCGTGTCCTAAACTGTACAAAATGATTAATTAATATGCAGTTTAAAATATAAAAGCAGAACAAATTGCCTGAAAGCAGCAGCATTTCCATTATGGCAGTGAGGATGCAGTCACTCCTTACAGACTGCGCATATAAATAAACACACACTAACAAATTATCTCCTGGTTCAGAGCAGACAGAGAAGGCAGTAAGTGTAACAGGGTTTGTTGTTTCCCTTGGGGCAGAGCAAGAACCTGTAGGAGGAAAGATCTAAATCTATGTGTACAGCTAGCTAAGAGAGGGATGGCAAGAAAGCAAGCTACATCAGAGCAACAGGAGAGGAAAGGGCTCTTAAAGGCGAAGGGGGAAAGGCAATGCAGGATGCAGCCAGGAAGAAGTGAGAGAGATTTACCAACATGACTGAGCTGCTACTTAGAAACTTGCCTTGTGAAGAGAGTCAAGGGAAGAGGCTTTGAAAATAAGACATGAAGAAACCATGACAACTGAACTTCAAAATGGGAAAGCAGAGCTCTCCTTTGTGTACTAGTCCTCACTGAATCAATAATTTTGATCACAGTACTTTCCTCCAGGGTTTTTTGAATAGTTTGGATAAGGGCAACAGAATTTCTTTTTCCCCTCTCCACACAAGTTGTAAAATTCAAAAAAGGCTCCAGGAATCCCTAATCCTAATGCTTTGCTTTGAGCCTTATATTTCAGAGAGAAATCATACACATGTACTCCATCCTGTCAAGTTACCACAACTGTAGGTTTTGATTGTTGGCCACGTGAGTGGCAGAGAAAGAATACACACAGTAAACAGAAGAATAATAGTTTAGGCCTAGATGAAGAACTGGTGAGATGAGGAGGTAGAGAGATGAGGGACAGGAGGAGAGATGACCCTGTCCAAATATGGATGGAGATGTAAAATCCCAGTAAAGGAGAATTAAAGACTGAGCAAATCAGAGTGGAAAGGAGGAACAAAGAAGATAACCTGAGGCTGGCAAGTATCAAGGTGTGAAAATGCCACCACTGCTAAGATCACTTCCAACTGGGTTCTGTAGCACAGTACTATAGAGCGGACACCAGGACTGCTTCCTGGGCCTACAACTGAGCTTCTCAGCCTTTTTGCTATGAGCATAGCAGTAAGATGCGAGTGACTAGAAGAATGCCCTTAAGGAAACTGATTCGAGAAGCAACTAAGATCTAGGACCTCTTGCTTCATATTCTAGAGAAACAGCAGGTCCTGACTGTGTCTGCTACAAAATCCAGATCAAGGTCCTTACTTGAGCCGCAGCTCTAGAAGCCTACAGTTGCTTCTTCTCTGCCAGTGGCAGTTTTCAGGGAAATGGTCCCTCTTCCATTTCTCAAGGAAAGCCAGGTGTCACTGCATTCCTGCATCCAGACACATTTGCAACCCTGGCACAGAAAGTAATTTCCCTCAGCCCCTTTCTCAGTCACATCCCAGTCAGGCTTGGCCTTCAGTAGTAGGTGCTGCATATCTCCCCTGATTGAACTGGGCAGCTTCACAGGGCTTGAGTAGCAGTATGCAGTGAACCTCTGCCAGACTCATAGAGCTGTTTCCTAGCAGGCTGGGAGTCAGCCCTGCAAGCGAACTGGCAAGTTTTGGGCACTGCTTGGCTGGTTGTGATGCAGTTTGGGAAGTGAGGCTGTTGATAATATAAAGTTCTCTTCATATATTACTGAACTTCTCACCCTGGCAAGTTCCCCAAGCAAGCTCCAAGCTGAAGGAAGAGTTTTGTCATGAGTAACCACATTCTCATCCCTCCATGTGCCTTTGTTCACTGCTACAGCAGGAAGACAGCTAGCTGAAGTGCACAGCCACAGCTGCGAAATGAAGTGGTCATCAATACCTTCCTTCAGGGCTCAGCTTCTCCCTGCGCAGTTTAAGATCCACCTCCTCTATGCTCTGTCTGCAGCGTGCCAGCTTCTCCTCCAGTCCATCAATCTGAAAAATACCACACCAGTCGCTGTTATTTCCTCTCCCAGCTAACATGGATCCATCTCCATTTAGATGGAAAAGGGCGAAGCTCAGCAGCTCCACCTCCTTTCTCCCCAAATCAAGGGAGGAACAGACTCAGCTCTTTGTAGAGATCACAGCACAGAGAGCCCATCAGCTCCCAGATGAGCCTGTATTACACTCCGGGCAACTGTGACATTGTAATCTCAGACTCAGCCCTAACACTCCCACTTGTGCAGCTGGCCAGCACCTTTGTGCCAAGACCTGAACCATTTCCAGCCTATTCTAGTTTCTTTGCTTGTGCCCCCACAAGTAATGATGTGATCTAAGGTATCTTTATGCAATTAAAAGAGGATAAAATGATTTACTTCTTGAGGGATAAACTCTTGATTTCGTGCTGTGAATGGATGCATAAGTCCATGGAACATGACTACAAATTGCCCTCAGCTGTCTGCTTGGGTGAAGAGGGGAAAAGGTGGGAAATATACCTACAGTCTCACTTACCCAGCTTAAATGTACTCTACAACAGCAGTCTGCGCAACGTGCTCAAGAAAGCATTCACCACCACCTCCACCCTGCTTGCATGCTTTTGATCTGCACCAAGTTTTGGCAGCAACATGTTCCCATGCAGAAAAGCCGTGGTCATCTCCTTGTGTCTCCTCAGGTTCCCTAACAGCTGCCCTGCCCCATGTCTTCCTGTAGAGGGGTCTAAATATGGGTGAGTAAAAGAGGGTTGATCTACTTGTGTGCAAATGGAATGCCCAGGAAGGAATCCTACCACAGACAACAGTTCTCCTGGGAATCATTCCTCTTTTCTGCCTGGCAACCAGTACATAGACACCTTTAGGAAAACTTTGTCTTTCAGGCTTGCTTCCAGCAGGGGAACAGTGGGACTAATCAGATAATATGAACACAATATCCTAGGCTGAATAAAAAACCAGCCTCAGTGCCCTGAGGTGGCAATGACCTCTCTTTGTAGCTACTTAGTGCAACGCTCCTGCTGTGCTGGATTCTCCAAGCAAGGCCAAGGCTAAGAGACTGCTGGCAGCACAGCCCCTCCATGATGGCAGCCTTCACACACTAGAAGCTAAGAAGCAGCTCAGTCCTGGGTAAAGTACAGAGGCAGAATGAGACACCAGCTGCCTGGACACCAGCCTTGGAGGTGGCCCAGAGCACAAATCCTTCCATAAAGAGTGATATGGGAAACAAAATCAAAGGTAGTGATCCCTAATTATTGCTGCTTTGAGGATCAGCTCTGTCCTAAGCTCATTAGCAATCTCACACCTTCTGGTCAGGAAAGGCACGCAAGCATTATAAATAAGCAGAATGGGAGAAGAGACTTGATGTAAAGGGGAGAACAAAGCACACTGCAAAAAGGAGTTTAGCCAGTCAGCTCAATAGTCTCACTGCAAGGAGCAAGCAGAGCTGGGGAGGAGGCTGCATATAACAAGGCTCAAATTTTTACATCTTAGCAGATAATAATTCCAAGTCCTCTGTTATTAGGCAACTCTGCCAGGGCTATTGAGATGCCCAGCTCCCCAGAGGCACCTGCACAGCTTACCCTGAACCCAAGAGGAGCACCAAGACACAATGCCTGATCCAGAATGGTGCTTCTTTGTTTGGAAATGCTTGGGTTTGCCTGGACGGGGACATGGATATTTTTGAAGCATGTTAGCTGAAAGTGCATTTGATCAAAGCAAAGGTAATTGTCCTCCTCCATATCCAGCTGTGCCAGTGAAGAACATTAACTCCAACTGCTCATCACTCTCTGTCTTTCACTACAGATCAGTCAGTGGGATGCAAAACTCTGGTCTGGTTCAGGGCCAACCAAGGGCTTCACCCAGGTCAGCTATGGCCACACTTATTGACGAGCTGATGTTAACAGCAAAGTGCAGCAGAGTGGAGGTGGGGTGTTGGCCCAGTCCAATTTAAAAGTGACCATCTCCCTCATCAGTTCCTACCAGTTGTGAATGACTCTGCTCCTTTATCCTTTAGAAATCCTCACATGCACATACAACAAAAGGTACTTCAGCATGTTTTACCTGGCTCCTCCTTAGTCAGTAAACTTATTACAATGCACTATGCCTTCTCTGGAAACATGTTTAAAACCTATGTTAAATAATACAATTTAATGAGAGGTTTGGTTAGTCAGTTGGTTTAGTCACCAACTAAATTATCCAGTGTCATTGCACTTCCTATCCTCTCCTCCTGCTCCATTCGCAGTTACTCTCACTAGTACATTCTCTACCCATGCTTCCATCATTTCATCAGACATAACAATAGGATATTCTGCCCAACCCTGCCGATGCTTTTACTTTCTGCTGACTAAAAATCTCTAGATTCCACACAATACTTTGTAAGTTTCAACTGGCTTTACTGCTCTTAAATCAAACCCAAAGTTTGGGTCCCCTGCTGGAAAGCAATAATTTGCTAATAAACCACATGCCCTAGAACTGCACCATCAGCTTTGCTGAGCTGGGGGCACAGGGAACAGAAACTAATAATAACAAAAAAAAGCAAGGAAGGAGGAATAGACTGCTGAGTGAACAAATTATTTTTCTTTCAGAATCTCACTATTTCTTTTCTTCAGGCTAGTCGGGGGCATTAGGGTTTGTAAGGAAGGATAAGAATGAGGATACCCAGATGTTATTCATGCACTGTGCCTCAGTTTCCCTACTTGTAAATTAGGGCAATACTGTCTGCCTCCTGGAGGTGGCTCATTTACACAAGGAGCCTCAGGCACTGACCCAAACTATGGACAGAGCACTATCTTGATACATCAGTGCCACTGCCTCACTTGGCATCTGGGATCTATTCCTGCAAGCCAGAAGTCTCTCAGCAGCTCAGCCATCCAAGTAATGCTTTGCTGTAGGGTAAAGGAAAGAGAGAAATAACCACAGAGAGAAATCAGAACAATGCCTGAGAATCACTGATTACTCTCTGGGCTGCTGAGGAAACTCCCAAGGGTTGTAGCTGTAGCACAGGCAAACCTGTAAAGCTTTGGCATAATTCCTTGCAGCAGCTCTCTAGGAGAGCAGTCCTAGAAGCAGAAACACACTTGAGCTTGTTGTGTATGGGAAGCTTTCCCTCCTGGTAACTAACACACAAGAAGGTTAGTTGGGGTGTGCACCTGGGTGTACTGGAGGCCTGTGCGAAAACAGAGTCAAGCTCACTTAGCTGAACCATCACTACACTTCACCCTGGCTTATTTTTTAAGCAGCAAATCTGAGCGCAGTGGCAAGTGTTGCCAAGATGAATCCTTGCTCCTTCCAGCCCTCCCTGCCACGAAGAGGATACTCTGTGACAGAGCTGAAGCAGAAAGCTCATGTAACAACTCCTCAGGTTCACACCGCATGTAGCAGGAACACAGGACTTCACTTGCAACAACACCTTTAAGCAGTATCAGTTAAAAGGGGCAAGTGCCCAGGCGGCAGCTTGTGGCATACAGAGCTGCCCTTCTGTTCCCTAAAAGTCACTCTGGAAAGTCAAGTCCCAGCAGCTTTGGACACACACAGGGTTCTAAGACCAGATGCCTCCTTTGCTCCACGAAGTATGACAAGGCATTTAGCTACTTTTGTTGAATTCTGTCAATGCTTGCAATCTGGAGACCTTTTTAAACCAGACAGACCTGCAGCAGATTTCAACCCAAGCTGACTTACACACCTATTACAAATCTCATTGGTTGAGACCATCTTGGGCAGGGAGCCTGGTACAGCTCACATAAAAGCAGAGACAAAGCAAAAAGAGTGAAGGAAACAGCTTTGCTTACAGAGTTGAACTGGATCCCTTTTAATACATTTTGTAATCAATTAATAAAAGCTTTCTTCCAGCAGAAAGGCTAAAAGTGCTTTTCAAAAACTGGCATTCACCCTCTGCTTGTATGAATTCCCTCATTAAGATACTGGCAAAGAGCCATATCACACATACGTCGACATCCAACAGTGTTGGGTAATGAGGTTTTCGTCTTCTAACCCTCATGAAACAGATCAAAGCCAACTGAAGAGGTGGGGGCAAATAAAAAAACAACTTCCCCACACAGTTTTCTCATGCCTTGTCACCTGCCAGCACACTTGAGCAGTTCTTTTTGCAGAAGGATTAGTGGTTTCTGCATCCACAAATTTGGCTGGATTATTATAATCCATCCAGCAGAGATGATTTTTGTTTAAATTCAAATGCTAACTTGCAGTTCATGGACACACTTCCATTTTAACTACACTAAGAATCATTTTGCAGATGCTGTGCCCACAGCATGTTTGGAAATATTTTTCAGGCAAGCTACTAAACAATAGAGGATGATCCACTAGCAAAGTCTAAGATAAATCCTGCAGATCAAGCCTCTGTGTTGGTAAAGGAGAAAGGGTTGGATCCTACCTGCATCTCCCCTGACAGCCTTGCAGGAGCTACCCAGTTTGTCCTCCCACCCTGCCTCAGATTAGACCAGTGGCTTTGCAGGAGAGGACACAGACATGACCACATGGCGCCAACCACAACTTTTTGAAAAATCCTGTGAGAACAGCTTTACTGAGTAAAGACTTTCCCCTATTCTCTGTGCTTCTGCATCAACACTGATCAGCCACTGCCTCGTCAGAAGCAGCAATAGGCATTACAATACTTTCTTCAAACACACACCAAACAGTTTGCAGCTTGGGCATGGTCGTCTGAGACACAAATATATTTTTAAGGGCTACAGCATCCTGTGGCAAGGAGTTTAACGGCAGAGCCACAGTTTATGGGAATAAATGATCCCTCCTGTTTGTCCTGAGCCCGTCAGCTGCCAGTTTAATCTGATAGCCCTAATTTTGTATCAACAATGAACATTCGTTCTTTGTTTAAAATTAAAAATAGCATACAGAGCACACGGACCCATATCGGGGTCCCCTGCAGTCATGTTCTCAAGCCTAAAATGACCTGCTATGCTTAGTTGTTTCTTGTACAGAAGTTTCCCAGACCTTCGGTCATCCTTGTCACACTCTTAAGCCCATTCCATTTTCACTATTTTGCTACAAAATGGACCAGTCTTACCAGCTTCATTTTCCTGACAGGTTCCTTCAAGAAATTTCTGTGCAGCTCAACATTGTCAATAGGGCTGCCTGTTGAAAGACTACAGAGCTATATAGAAATAGCAGCATGAGTTTAAACCACCACAACATTATGGAGACACATTCATATTGGTTTAAACCAGGTCATATCAATTACACCTGCAATTTATAAGTGCAAGCTGATCTGGTAAGTGTCCATATAGAAAATTGCATTCATTTAGCATCATGACTTCAGTTAAACAAGCATGACTGCCAATATTAGGCCTTTCAAAGCTAGCCATGCATCATGTCACATTAAGACTCATTCGGAAAGTTTTCTTTGCAAACATAACAGCTCAGAAGGTAATACTGAACTGAATGAAAATTTACATTATGATATCAGTATCTTGGTAGTCGCGCATTCTGACACCTGAAAGACAGCCCTCTCTTCCTCTGGCTTAAAAGGATTTTTTCTTCTTCCTCCCTAACTTCTATGTTTTATTGTGCTTTGTTTTATTGCACTTTGTAGATATGGCATTTTATGTTGTGTCCTTTTTAGCAATACAGTATTTTCTAATTAAGGTATGTATACTGTTTTCTTAGACATAATGCTATAGCACATTTAATAGACTACAGTATAGCATAAACATAGCTTTTATATGCACTGGGAAGCAAAAAAATCATCATGTGACACTTTTTTTGCGGTGGTCTGGAACCAAACCCCCAATATCTCCAGGGTATGCCTGCATTCAGTACATTTCTTATCACTGCAAGGGAGAAAGATTTTATCTTTTAGTAGTATCTTTGTGCTGAGAGGTTAACTTTTTATCTATAACTCAACCTTTCAAAAGTAGTGTGTTCTATCATGCGAACTTCTGGAAAAAAAAAAAAAATCAAAAGATACCACAAGTCCTCAAACGCTTTGCAAGAATTTTCTCTGCTAGCTAAAATCAGACCCTTTTCGTTTTGTGACCAGCAGGTCCGTGACAGGCTCACTACTTTCACCACCTCTGGTTTTGTAGGGTAGAGCCTACCATCCCAACTCTCCTTGTCATTCACATCTCAAACAGCAAACACCAAAAAATCATTATTTTTAGGGCCAAGAAAATGATCAGAGGGTTGGAGCACCTCCAATATGAACATGGGCTAAGAGAGCTAGGCTTGAGAAGGCAAGTCCTAGAGAAGAGAAGGTTCAACCACCAGGGAAACGCAAGCAGTGCCCAGACCAATGGCATCTTGGCTTGTATCAGAAACAGTGTGGCCAGCAGGACCAGGGAAGTGATTGTGTGCCTGTGCTCAGCACTGGTGAGGCAGCACCTTGAATCATGTGTTCAGTTCTGCACCCCTCATTACAAGGACACAGAGGTCCTGGAGCATTTCCAGAGAAGAGCAACAAAGCTGGCAAAGATGCTGGAGTACAAGTCTTGCAAGGAGCATCTGAGGAAACTGCAATTGTTTAGCCTGGAGAAGAGCAGGCTGAGGGGAGACCAAGTGACTAAACTCTTGGACGAGGGAAAAGCTGTGGATGTGGTCTTCCTGGACTTTAGTAAAGCCTTTGATACAGTTTCTCATAGCATTCTGCTTTGGAAACTGTCGGCCTCTGGCCTGGACAGGCGCACGCTCTCCTGAGTGAAAAACTGGTTGAATGACCAGGCCCAGAGGGTGGTGGGAAATGGAGTTAAATCCAGCTGGAGGCCAGTGACAAGTGGGGTTCCCCAGGGCTCAGTGCTGGGTCCAGTCCTGTTTAATGTCTTTATCAACGACCTGGATGAAGGCATCGAGTGCTCCCTTAGCAAGTTTGCAGACGACACTAAGCTAGGTGCAAGTGTGGATCTGCTGGAGGGTCAGGAGGCTCTGTAAAGGGATCTGAACAGGCTGGACTGCTGGGCTGAGACCAACGGCATGAGGTTGAACAAGGCCAAATGCCGGGTCCTGCACTTGGGGCACAACAACCCTAAGCAGAGGTACAAACTAGGAGAAGCCTGGCTGGAAAGCTGCCAGGAGGAGAAGGACCTGGGGGTGTTGGTTGACAGCGACTGAACATGAGCCAGCAGTGTGCCCAGGTGGCCAAGGCCAATGGCATCTTGGCCTGCATCAGAAACAGCGTGACCAGCAGGTCCAGGGAGGTTATTCTGCCTCTGTACTCGGCACTGGTGAGACCGCACCTCGAGTACTGTGTTCAGTTCTGGGCCCCTCACCACAAGAAGGATGCTGAGGCTCTGGAGCGAGTCCAGAGAAGAGCAACGAAGCTGGTGAAGGGGCTGGAGAACAGGCCTTATGAGGAGCGGCTGAGAGAGCTGGGGTTGTTTAGCCTGGAGAAGAGGAGGCTGAGGGGAGACCTTATTGCTCTCTACAACTACCTGAAGGGGGGTTGTGGAGAGGAGGGTGCTGGCTCTTCTCCCAAGTGACAGGGGACAGGACGAGAGGGAATGGCCTCAAGCTCTGCCAGGGGAGATTTAGGCTTGAGATTAGGAAAAAATTCTTCACGGAGAGGGTGGTTAGGCATTGGAACAGTCTGCCCAGGGAGGTGGTTGACTCACCTTCCCTGGAGGTGTTTAAGGTGAAGGTGGATGAGGTACTTAGGGGCATGATTTAGGGATTGGTGGGAATGGTTGGACTCAACGATCCAGTGGGTCTCTTTCAACCTGGTTATTCTGTGATTCTGTGATTATCACTGTCTACAACTGTCTGAAAGGATGTTGTAGGGAGTTGGGTGTTGGTCTCTTCTCCCAAGTGACAGGTGATAGGATGAAAGAAAATGGCCTCTAACCTAGCTCTGCCAGGGGAGGTTCAGGTTGGGCAGTGATGCGTGAAAAAGCCAAACCCAATAATCAATGTAAATTTGATTATTAAGCAGGTATTCTTTTAATAAACGGCACCAGGGTACACAGGGGGTAAGCCACCTAATGTGTCCCACTACTGAGGCTGGATATACGACTTCTATACTGGGTAAACATACATATTAATGTAAATTCCTGGAAACATGTTCCATTTATACCTTTTTCAGGAACTCATTATCATAGTTTATCACCCACTATTGTATGCACATCAGAGTTTCTTTCTGTCTTCAGAAGCCTCCAATGGTCTTTATCTTAACTCCTTCCTCAATGTGTCCTCTTGGTGAGCTTGTCTGTCCTTTGTTCTGCTGCAGGACTGTCCTTTCAGTAGAATCATAGAATGGTTTGGGTTGGAAGGGACCTTAGAGATCACCCAGTTGCAACCCCCCTGCCATGGGCAGGGATACCTCCCACCAGACCAGGCTGCCCAAGGCCCCATCCAACCTGGCCTTGAACACCTCCAGGGAGGGGGCAGACACAGCTTTCCTGGGAAACCTGTGCCAGTGCCTCATCATCCTCATTGTGAAGAAATTCCTCCTTATGCCTAGTCTAAATCTGCCCCTCTCCAATATAAAGCCATTCCCACTCATCCTATCACTACAAACCTTTGTGAACAGTCCCTCCTCAGCTTTCTGGGTAGCCCCTTTCAGATACTGGAAGGTCGCTATAAGGTCTCCCCGTAGCCTTCCCTTCTCCAGGCTGAACAAGCCCAACTCTCTCAGCCTGTGCTCATACGGGAGGTTCTCCAGCCCTCTGATCATCCTTGCAGCCTTCGCTTCAACCACTAAACAAGCTAAACTCCTGTTACAATCACATTCTTTATAACTGCAAGCTGGCCAAGATTTGGTTCTTATTATTGCTTAAGCCAATTCATTCCCTTAACATGACAATTTATTCCTTCCTTTGCATCAGGAAAAACTCCTTCCCTGAGATCGCTCTCAGGCGCTGGCGCCGCTGCCCACGCGAGGCGCTCGAGGACCCCCACGGTCCGTTTCCCGCCTCGCGGTCCCGCGCGCCTGCCACGCTCCGCTCCCTCCGCCCCGCCCTCGCCCCCCCAGCCCTCACCTCGCGGGCCACGCGCAGCCCCTCTAGCCTCTTGCCCATCGTCCCCTGAGAGCGGTCGCGCCGCGCGCGTGCGCGCCTGGCCCCTCCCACCCTCGAGCACCGCCACGTCCGCGCGTTGGCCGCCATCTTGGTGAGGGGCCGCGCGCGGCGGTGGCAGCCGCCGCCGCCATCTTGGAGAGGGAGCTGCTGCCGCCGCCCTTCCCTGAACTCTTCCTTCGGGAAGGCAGCCACGGGAATGGCGGCGAAGGGTCATAGAATCATAGAATAACCAGGTTGGAAGAGACCCACCGGATCATCGAGTCCAATCATTCCTATCAAACACTAAACCATGTCCCTCAGCACCTCATCCACCCGTGCCTTAAACACCTCCAGAGAAGGTGACTCAACCACCTCCCTGGGCAGACTGTTCCAGTGCCCAATGACCCTTTCAATGAAAAAATTTTTCCTAATGTCCAGCCTGAACTTCCCCTGGCACAGCTTGTGGCCATTCCCTCTAGTCCTGTCCCCTGTCACTTGGGAGAAGAGGCCAGTACTCTCCTCTCTACAACCTCCTTTCAGGTAGTTGTAGGGAGCAATAATATCTCCCCTCAGCCTCCAGCCTAAACCACCCCAGCTCTCTCAGCTGTTCCTCATAAGGCCTGTTCTCCAGCCCCTTCACCAGCTTCATTGCTCTTCTCTGGACTCGCTCTAGAGCCACAACATCCTTCTTGTGGTGAGGGGCCCAGAACTGAACATGATATTCAAGGAGTGGTCTCACCAGTGCCGAGTACAGAGGCAGAATAACCACCCTGGACCTGCTGGTCACACCGTTTCTGATACAAGCCAGGACGCCATTGGCCCAGCACTGTAAGCCCGTTTTGGCATGGTTTGACAACCACAGAATCATAGAACGGTTTGGGTTGCAAGGGACTTTAAAGATCATCTTGTTCCAACACCTCTGCCATGGGCAAGGACACCTCCCACTGGATCAGGCTGCCCAAGGACCCATCCAACCTGGTCTTGAACGCCTCCAGGGATGGGGCAGCCGCCGCTTCCCTGAGAAACCTGTGCCAGTGTCTCACCACTCTCATCATGAAGAATTTCCTCCTTATACCTAGCCTAAATCTGCCCCTCCTCCAATTTAAAGCCATTCCACCTCATTCCATCACTACAAGCCTTTGTAAAAAGCCCCTCCACAGCTTTCCTCTAGACCCTTCAGGTACTAGAAGGTCACAGTAAGGTCTCCTCAGAGTCTTCTATTCTCCAGGCTGAACAACTTCAATTCTCTCAGCCTGTCCTTGTATTGAAAGTGCTCCAGCCCTCTGATCATCTTTGTAGCCCTCCTCTGGACCCATTCCAACAGCTCCTTATCCTTCCTATGCTGAGGATTCCAGAATTGGACACAGTACTCCATGTGGGGCCTCAGGCCTCATGAGATCACAGCAGAGGGGTAGAATCCCCACCCATAGCAGCTACAGGTAAAAACCAGCTGTGTGATATACCAGGAGAAAGCACTTTGTGCACACTAGCCAGTTCATTGCAAGATGCTAATTACAATGTTACATATGCATAGTGGCTCTTGTCCTGACCCAAGAAAGCTTTTTATGAAACTCTACCATCTTGTATTTAAAAAAAAAAAAGGAAGAAGCAAGTAACACCATTGAAATGCAAATGTTTTTCTGGGAAGGACGTGAGTGCTACATGACAGAGAACAGCAGAGCTATTTGTTGACCAAAAAATGGAAGGCTGGGCAGCAGCAGCATTTATTAGACACACAGATCGAATTTTCATTTTGGCTAAATAACCTCTGCTGACTGAGATTTTGCTAGGATGGCAGGAGTGTAAATGCCTGTTGTAGAAGGAGTGATAATCCTAATACCTAATGAGTGTGTTTCACATTTGTGTAGAAAACCAAACAACCCCCTACATTTTACTGCGAGAGGTGGCACGTGTCAGTAACAGCATTAGCCTCATTTTCTCTCTGGAAAAATATGAGGGATAGCTGTAATTTTCTCTGCATCCAGATCTGGTACTTGACTCTGTTACGAAGCCTCCACTGCTGAAACCAAAGGAGCTAGAACTCCCACCTCCAGGGTGAGACATAACTGCTTTCCAAGCAGAAGCAGCTCAGTCAGAAGGCGGTAAAGAAGCTGGGTAGGACCCAGCCACCTGGGGAAGCACCAGGGGCAGGGAGAAAGTGAAGAAGCAGGAGAATGTTATTTTTTTCTCCTCTTAAACAGAAGACTTGCTTAGTGTGTGTAAATACAATCTTAAAATGCATAGAGCTTTGAAGAAAACCCATCTGTTATGGTTTGCAATGGATTAAAATAGCCATCAGTTCAGCAGAAAGCATTTTCTCCTTTACAAAGGTGAGTATTGATTCAGGAGAAGACTGTCAATTCTCGCATACGTGCTTCTCCACAGAGAGATGTGCATGTACTGTCTTGCGGGCAGATGAGTGTGACCTTTGTCGTCACATTTTTTAGGAAGATAGAAAAGGACAACTGGTTCCTCCCTCACAAGGAAGCCATCATTGCAAGCAACATTTTTCAATTTGCATGTTACTTTTCCTGGCCTTCCAAATCCACCAAGCTGATAACCTCATTATGCCTATCATCTGGTCATGGGTCTCCTGATTCTGTCCTGGCTAGCACCCACTCTTCATTCTTTCCTGTGCTATATTGTCATTTCTTTTGTCCTGTTATTCAGGTCATCCCTGCAGTGACATGAGAAAGAGAAGCTGTTGCTTTTCCTCAGCAAAATTATAATCTTTTCCTTTATGAAACCTGAAGGACAGATCTGGAAGTTTTTCACATGCAGTGACATCAGCTTCTGTATTTTAGAATATCTACAGACATGAGCATGAATTTGAACTACTTCATATCAAGTGGCTGCTGACTGGCCACAGGCATATTTAAGCTGCAAATCAGAAGTTTCTAGCTGTGAGAACAATCAGATTACGGAACAGATCTTCTGCCAGAGGGATGAGAGGAAAAGAATGAAATATTTTTTAGTAATCTCTTGAGTGGAATGGTCTAACACAAAGCCTGCAAGAGGGTCACAGGATGTGATGACATACGGGTGAATACCAAATAACTTACCCAGTAATGTGACTGGACAAGGCCCTGGTGAGACTCTGCTCAGGGTTTCTGATTAGGCTATCCCTACTGTGTCATATATTGCATGCCTGCAGCCAAAATGAGTGATGAAATGATGCTAGAAGCTGTAAAAACTACAGAAGCATCAGTCTGGAAAGTACACTCAAAAGTCACTGCATCTACGGGGTCAGAGGCAGGATCAGATACTGTCATGCCACCTGAGCATTTACCTTACCTCCTCCTAACACATGCCAGGGATACTACCACCTTCTTGATATCTGTTTCACTGCTGGGAAGGATTCTCTCCTCTTTGTAACCTAACTGAGCTTGTTGTATCCTCACCTGTTCTTGGGACATCTGGAGAAAATGTAACAACTTTATATATTTGAGGTTCCTTATCATATCTCCTCCTTCTGTTTTCTGTCTGCTAGACTTGATCCTTATCTTTCAATCATCCACATTTTGAAACTGTTATGCTGTTTGTTGCCTTCCTCTAGTCCAAACCTGGACTAAGCCCCTCTAACTGAGATCTTGTGGATACTGATAAAGCAAAAAATAACCTCCCTTATCTTTTCAGCAGTATGCCCTAGCAATACAGCCAAGAATGAAATTTGCCTTTTTAAGCAATACCTTCACAATGGATATTCATATTTAGTTCATGGTCTCCTAATGCCTTGATCCATTTCCTCAGTGCTGTACTCTAGCCAGTTGTTTCCCATTTCTCTGCTGGTACATTTACTTGTTTACCCTTCTTGGTGCAGTATTTTGCACCAGTTTTATGGAATTTTAGCTGACTGATTGTGAGCTATTTCTCCAGTTCATCAAGATCCTTTTATTTTCCATCATGCCCTCACTCTTGCAAGCTCTTCCAGACTTAGGGCCAGCTATGATTGATCTCTCTAAGTCCTCCTTATCTGACTGCAGACTACTGATAACTAGTTTCAGAGCACATAACCCTAACAAATGTCATACAGGATTGTTTTAAAAATCCTTACTACGCATCAAGATAGCCTTCATTGCTGCATCTGCTCTCTCCATTACTCCACTTACTGTGGCAAAGAAAGTTAACCGGTTTGACATGATTTGTTCTTGGCTTTCTCTTTGGTGGCTTGTTCTTATCACTTGATTATCTTTAAATGTTAACAAATTGATTATTTAATAATTTGTTCGCAGAGGAGATGGATAGGTAATAATTGAAGGCTGAGGAATCAACATTTTCAAGAAGGTTCAGGGACACTTGCTGATTTTTATCAGGGTAGTGCTGACTTTGAGGGTAATTTAATAGAACAGACATTAAGTCTTCACTAGTAATTAAGTCTTTACTAGTAAATTAAACAATGTCAGGAAGCATTCCCAGAATACAAACTCAATCAGTATTATGTGTCAGCACACACCCAGCATGGTTTGGCTTTGTCCCACTAGGTCTATCCAGGCAATTTCCAGACATGATTTGGGAGTCATCATAGGGCAAAGACTGTACCAAATAGTCTTTTGCATGAGGTCATTCTGTTTCAGAGGTGAAGAGAGTTTAATAATATTGATCTGAGCCATTTGGTGCTAGTTTGCAGGATGTGTCTAGGAGAATGTTCCTGTTGCACTCCTGATTTACTGCCTTCCTACCTCTTTTTGCCTTCTCCATCTGAAAGATTCACTATGCTTTGTAAGCACAAATGAATCAGCCTTCTGACAAGTCTGAGAGAAAGCTGAGACCAGACATCTCACTTTTTCGATGTGAAATGTGAGCCTGTATCTGGCCCAGTCTTCTCAGCAAGTAAGTAGCTGGGCTAGCACTGAAACCTATCATTTTTGTTGGTACTATGGGGAGTAGTCTTCCTTTCACTAAACATGTCCTTCCCCAGCTTGTTAGGCAATGCCTCATGAACTATGAGGCAGGAGGGGACCTTCCAGTGACCTCCTGAAAAGAAGTTTCCCTAAAGTAGCAGGTGCCCAGCTCTAGCCCAGTGACACGTCTCTCCTCTCCCAACTCTGCTGTACCATATGCATCTGGTCACTGGGACCACAGAATGAAGGAATTCACTGTTCCGATGTCAAGGGAGAAGCGTGTCTGCAGTGGAAAGCAGAAGTGAAAGCAGGCAGGGTGCGTCTTCCTCTATATACTTGCACCTGTGTAAGAGATGGAGGAGAGCATCTTGCTGCTGAGAGTAGCTAAGGGTGTGCGATCCCCAGGACAGAAGGACTCTCAAAACAAAGGAATAAGCAGAATGTGTCACCAGGGGCAGAGGTTGTGTATTGACCTCCTGGAAGAAGGCAAAACTGAGTGCAAGGGAAGCAGAGAGCAAGCTGAGAGGTGGTGTGGGCTACAACTGCCTTGTGGAGCTTTGTTTTCCCTCCACTTCCCTCCTATAGGACCAACACATAAATTTTCCTCTTTTCTTCCCAAACCCTGCAAGCAGGGATGAAATTACATCTTTGTGATGATGACCAGGGTACGTAAGATCAGTGCAGATGTGTCTGCCCCTAGTGGGGACAATTGCAGAAATAGATGCCACCAGGGAACAGAAGAGTGACAGAAAACACTGTCAGGCTTCTACAGGCTGAAAGATGTTCTTGTAGGGTGGGGTGTTCTTTTCCTCTGGGAAGATAAGTACAGAGAAGCCAATGGACTGCATCTTCAGTTTGTGTGCATCATGTTCTTTGTTCCCACCTCAATGGGCTCCACACAGATTCTGGGAACAGCTTGAGATGATAGAATTAATTAGATGAAATGAATCAAAATCACCTACCCGAAGACAAAACTGGCATTGTTAGAGTGCAATGTTGGGCCAAGAAGGGATTCTGCAGCCAGGGCTGATGCCTGCTCTCATCAATAGATTCTGTTTGGATGAAATCCTGTGACCTACATGCCTCGTTCAAACATGAAGGGCTCTGAGGTGTCTCATGCAAGATCATGACTGTCCACACAGTGCAGTAATTGCAGTGGGAGCAGATGGAGTACTGCTTTTCACAGAGCCAGGCACAGATCTCACTTTGATACTGAATGAAGCTGAACTTCAAATTGTACTGTGTGAGTCTGGAGGATGCAGGAGAACTGGATCAATGGCTTTTAGAGTTGTGATCTAAGAGGGATCCATAGGTCCAGTGGGTGCATCCCACTCTGCAAACCTGGGAACAGGGATACAGATTTGCACAAATGAATAACTGAAAATTGGATATGCCTCTCTGCTTTAATCTCTGCCTGTACCCCCAGGACATATCAGCCCAGATTTTCTTATGCCAAATGCTAGCTTGGAGGCATTTTTGGCCTGTCCCAGCCGTTTATGTTTTTTGTTCTATGAAAGCATTGTTGTCCTGCCAGGAACACAATGGAATCACATTGAGGGTCTAAGAAATTGTAGCGGAGTAGTTCCTATCTATCGAGCAAGGATAAAAGCACAGTTATAAGAAGAAATATCTGATCAAACGTGAAGTACTCAGATATATTGTAGGGATGGGCCCCTTATATATATCTGAGAACACAGAGAGAGACCCAAGCAGCTTTATGGAGTGCCATGTTATTGGGGCCACAACCTCATGGCTGAGTTTGTTCTGCAGCCAGCAGAGGTGCATCCATCACAGAGACAGGCGCTGTGGTACAGAGGCAGTGTGGGGTCCTGCTCATTGCCCAGGAAGTCACAGGGAGCTGTGTATTTCTAAATCAGGGCATGGCTGAGTGGAACAGCGTGACCTGCTTTTAACATTTAGCAAGTATCAGGGGAGGGAAAGTATGGCCACTGCAGTTCCCCAGGAGATTTCTTCTGACCTGCATGTGAGATCTTGAAGAGTCTTTTGAGGAGATCTCCCTGGGCTTCCATGCCACCTCAAAACCGGGTGAGTGGCTTTATAGCCATGTTTTTCACTTGAGGTCCCTCAGCTACTTCAGAAGAAGCTCTTTCTTGGTGATTTATCCCCTTGTGTGGGCTTCAGGGAGCTGGAAAGTACTTATTTGGCAAATGGACTGCAGAGATTTAGGGTGGTGAAGTTGATCTGGAGAGGTGGAACTCACACATGCATCTGTGCCAGCATCAGAGGCAGTGACTGCAGTTCTGGTCCCACACTGGTCAACTGGCTTCTAGCTCAGTCATCAGGTGACCACAGTCTCTGTTCCTGCACCAGTCACCCTGTTTTCCCCTGTTCTACTTCCTTTGTCTGGCAATCATTAGGAGTTAATGCACTGGTGCCTGTTTCCATCTTGACTTACCTACTCAGTTAATACTCATGTGTCATTTCTCCAGCTCCTTGTCCCAGGGGCAGTAAGTCCTTGTATTTTAGTTAATGATGATGTGAAAAGCATGAGGAAGCTGAACCACATCTGCTGTTCATCAAGAGAGCCATGTTCTCTACCCGCATCTCATGGAGAACTTGTTCTACAAGGCTTCCGGTGCTGTTGGAGTAGTGAGGTGCTCAAGGATTTCAAGCCATTGCTGACAAAGGTGGAAGAAGCCTTCTACCACCATCTCTTCTGCAGGCCTGTCATGCAGCAGACAGGCTGCTGAGTGCTGTGGCCTATCCAAACAGAGCTGTCATTTCTTATGAAAGAGGACATCCGTGTAAATGTATTCCCTGGCTCAGACACCTCCTAGCAAAGTAGGGCTGAGTCTATCCTGCCTGCAGGGATGGTGAGGACCTCACTGTCTCATGTGTCCTGTGGCTTTCTGGATGGTGGGATGCTCTTTGAAAAGAAACTGCCTAGTGTTTATGCTAAATACTGTCCTTCCTGGTCACACTCCTGCTTCAAATCCCCTCTTCTTTTCTTGGTCCTTGCCCTTGTGGGTAGTTCCCTATGCTCCTAGGGGGACATGGCTGACCCTTTGCTTCTTATTTCCACTGGGCAATGGGAGAGAGGCTTGTGAGGATAGGGGGCGCTCCGAGCAGGGAGAATAAAGGAGTTTGCTCCTACACTGATGTCTTCAAATGGAAGGTGACAGCTCTCTGCATCCCTGCATGTTCTTATGTTGTTTAGGTAGAAAGAGAGTGATTATATGCCTTCTATAGGTACGTCAAGGCTTCTACAGGTACATCAATCAAAAAAGGAAGGTTAAAGAGATCATACCCTCACTAATGGTTGGGAATGGTGACCTCATATCAACAGACGAGGAGAAGGCTGAGGTACTTAATGACTTTTTTAGCTCAGTCTTCACTGATAACCACTCTCCTCACCCCTTCTGGGTCAGGGAACAGCAAGATGGTGACCTCATATCAACAGACGAGGAGAAGGCTGAGGTACTTAACGACTTTTTTAGCTCAGTCTTCACTGATAACCACTCTCCTCACCCCTTCTGGGTCAGGGAACAGCAAGATGGTGACCAGGGGTGTAAAGCCCCTCCCACAAGTAAAGGAGTATCAGGTTCATAACCACCTGAGGAATATCAACATTTATAAGTATGGGACCTGATGAGATGCATCCTAGAGTCCTGAGGGATTTGGCAGATGTGGTTGCCAAGTCACTCTCCATAATATTTGAAAAGTTATGGCAATCAGGAAAAGTCCCTGGAGACTGGAAGAGGGATAACATTGTGCCCATTTTCAAAAAGGGTAGGAAAGATGAGCCTAGGAACTGCCGACCTCTCAGCCTCATCTCTGTGCTTGGGAAGATCCTGGAACCAGTCCTCCTAGAAGACATGCTAAAGCACATGGAGGACATGGAGGTGATTAATGGCAGCCAGCACATCTTCACCGGGGGCAAATCCTGTATGACCAACTTAGTGGCTTTCTATGATGGGGTAACTGCAGCAGCGGACACAGGTAAACTGACAGATGTGATCTATATAGACTTCTGTAAAGCCTTTGACGTGGTCTTCCCCAACATCCATCTCTCTAAATTGAAGAGATATGGATTTGATGGGTACAGTGGATAAGAAACTGATTGGATGGTTGTATTCAAAAAGTAGTGGTCAATGGCTCAAAGTCTAGATGGAGATCCGTGACAAGTGGTGTCCCTCAGGGGTCTGTACTGGGACCGGTGCTGTTTAATATCTTCATCAATGATATTGACAGTGAGATCGAGTGCACCCTCAGCAAGTGTGCACATGACACCAAGCTGAGTGGTGTAGTTGCCAGGCTGGAAGGATGGGATGTCATCCGGAGGGACCTGGACAGGCTGGAGAAGTGGGCCTCTGAGAATTTCATGAGGTTCTACATGGCTAAGTGCAAGATCCTACACCTGAGTTGGGGCAATCCCAGATTTCAGTACACGATGAGGGATGATGTGCTTGAGAGCTTCCCTGCAGAGAAAGACTTCGAGGTGCTGGTCAATGAGAAGCTCGACATGAGCTGACAATGTGCACTTGCAGCCCAGGAGGCCAACCGTGTCCTGCACAGCATCAAAAGAAGCATGGCCAGCAGTTTGAAGGAGGTGATTCTGCCCCTTTATTCCTCTCTTGTGAGACCTCATCTGGAGTACTGTGTCCAGTTCTGGAACCCTCAACATAGGAAGGATAAGGAGCTGTTGGAATGGGTCCAGAGAAGGGCTACAAAGATAATCAGGGGGCTGGAGCACCTTCCATACCAGGACAGGCTAAGAGAGTTGAGGTTGTTCAGCCTGGAGAAGGGTCCAAGGAAACCTTAGTGTGACCTTCTAGTACCTGAAGGGTCTAGAGGAAAGCTGTGGAGGGACTTTTTACAAAGGCTTGTAGTGATGGAATGAGGTGGAATGGCTTTAAATTGGAGAGGGGCAGATTTAGACTAGGCATAAGGAGGAATTTCTTCACTATGAGAGTGTTGAGACTCTGGAACAGGTTTCTCAGGGAAGCTGCGGCTGCCCCCTCCCTGGAGGTGTTCAAGGCCAGGTTGGATGGGTCCTTGGGCAGCCTGATCCAGTGGGAGGTGTCCTTGCCCATGGCAGGGGTGTTGGAACTAGGTGATCTTTAAGGTTCTTTCCAACCCAATCTATTCTGTGATTCCAGGTCTCTGCTCCAGTGTGTCTCGCTGCCTCTGATCAAGGGGCTACTAGGGAATCTGAAAATAGCATTATATCTCCTGCTATCATTCCTGCTTCCTCAAATGACTTCCTGGGTGACTAGTGGAGACAAATGTTCCAGAAATGGGAACCTGGCAAGAAGTCTGAATGCCCCCAAGTCTGAGATGGCCAAAGAGCTGAAATCAGACAGACACACGCATATACATCATTAGCCGCTAGACTGCATGTGAAATGAATTGAGATTTCCTGAGCTGAGATCCAGCTGGCACCTTAAGGAAGACTTCCCTTCAGTCTTGCAAGCAGACAATAAAAACCAACCCAGATACACTCTCAGCTTCCTCAGGCATTTCTGTTATATAAGTAGTCCGGGTCTTGATCAGTGTTCCTTTGATTATCTCTGTGCGCCCACATAAATATACCGTGTGTGCGTACACACAAAATCCATCTATTTATCTGCCCCGCAAACCATTTTCCTGGGAAACAGCATGGTCTTCTGAATTTTTTATGGCACTGCTTAGGTTGGAAACAATCCAAGGGTCAAACACTGTGCTGTATCTCCAGTCACCTTGCCAGTCAGTGCAGAGCATGGGTCTCTGATACTTTCTGAATCTCTGATCACCCACAGGGCACTAAATTACAGCTATTACACTGCAATTCGCTGTACAATTTTATTCTTTGATACACTAGCTGCCTTTGTCTGTCTGCATAGCAGTGAGAGCGGTATGCATTATTTACCAGGCTAAGTACACTGCTGCTGCTAGTGTTGGGGGGGAAGGATAAGAGAACTGGAACAGGCTTGAAATATAAAAAGGTGGCACAAACACAGCTTCCTGAGAAACGGTTTTGCAGATACAGAAAACTTTCTCATATTTTGCAGTCCCTTTTGCCTCACGTGAGTGTGTGTCTGTGCCCTCCAAGAACTCTTCAGGAAGAATGGAGATACTGGAGCTGATGAGGAATCTGGTCTGGTCAGTGCCCTGGCTTCAGGAGGGCCCCATAGTGAGAAGTGTGCTCAATGGGGAGGGAGAATGAAAAGCATAGTGAGTAGAGCAGGATGCTTCTTCTTTCCTCATGGGGTACTCCGGGGCCTTAAATTGGTCTGTGTTGCTCCAGTTTCAGCCAGAAATCCTTCTAGGCACCAAGAAACCATTCTTGTGTTACTTCAGTTAATATATTGCAGCCTTTCTCCAAAATAACCATAGTTTCTGCTCCCTTAGGTTGTCCCTTGAACCCTGAACCTACTGGGGCAGGGACTTGGGGAATAAAATCAATTCTAGAAGATTTCTTTTTAGTGCAGAGATGATCAAATAAGATTACTGTCCTCTGCTTTGGCAGCCTGAGAAAGGCCCATGATAGCTGGACTTTGCTGCCCTATGTTGACTGCTGGGCTTTCTTCCAGGGCAAGGGTCTGTGTGCGAGGCAGCTCTTGGAGAGTGCCCAGACAGTGCTGGCTGGGTAACGCTGTCCTGGGTTGACCGAATGAGAAGCAGGCTTCTCTGCAGTGCAGGCAGCTAGTGGAGGTGCCAAGGCAGAGCTGGCTAAATCCTTGCAAGAGGGCAGGAGTGAGTAGCAGAGCCAAGGCCAGCCCAGAGAGTGAAGGCCTGGGAGTAGCAGGCTTGCTGCTTCTCTCTGGTGAGAGGAGGTGGGATATGCACAGTGATTGAGCTGTTGCTTTCTTTCCCAAATGCCAGGTAGGTGTTCCCTTCGCTTTCCCCTCGTTGAAGGCAGCAACAGCTGTACTAGCTTGACATGGCTCTGGTTCAGGCACCACTCAGAGCACGGGTCAGACAGTACCTTATCCATCGGGCTGCGAGTACACTGGGTGTTAATCCTGCAGGGAGATTAAAAGCAGCTGTGCACAAGCTATCTGTAAGCAGAGCTGAGTACAGTCATGAATCGAGACCAGCTCCTAGTCTTTTATTTGTTGAGATAAGCTGCATCCAAAGTTGTTTTAAATCTAGTCTGTGGCCATGAAAATCTTTGCTCACTGACTGAATGTCATGAGGCAAATGTAGAGGAGAGAGAGAGAGATGAGTCTCTTATTATTGCAGAGCTGGTTGAAGTGGCATCAGCCTATATTGCAGCTGTGGGTGCTCTGATTGCTTCCACTCTCCCCAGTGTTTGGGGGCCTTATTCACTTTCTCTCCATCTGCTTTCCATTGGAGCTGGCCCTATTATTGCTCAGCAATACAAAGTAGATTGCAGGTTGCTTTCTCAGTTAGGCCCCCAAAGCAGTCCTTACAGGAGATGGATTTCTGATTGAAATACTCCCTGTCAATTGCTACTAGGATTCTTCTGACACAGCATGAAGACACTTCTTGTGAAACTGCCAGCAAGAGAGGGCTGTGTTTCCACCAGGCTCAGGCTCCAAATTCCTTCCTTTTCGTGTCAATGCAACACTCTCCCCATGTGAAATATGCTTCAAAACTCATTAGCATTTGCAAGCCTCTAAAGTGAGAGCATCAGAGCAGTTGGTGAAGGAGTACCCTAAATCCTCTCCCTTCAACAAAAAATACTGTGGTCTGTGCCTCCCTGGATAGGCATCTTTCTGAAATCAGTGCTGAAAACTGAATATTTTCCCTTTCCTGCTGAGGTGAACCAGCTTTTTGTGAACCCTGAAGTCTGTGTTTCTGATGCACAAAGCATCAAACTTCACCCTGTCCAGTGTGGGGAGCTGGGCTCAGGCTGCCAATTGACCAGTCCCAACAGTGGGAGCAGGAACTGAACCCGCATTTGAATGAGATGCTTTCAGGGTCTCTGCCCTTGCTGACATCCCGTTCCATCTCTTCTCTTACAGTCAGCATCTCAGCATTGCTTCAAGGTTGACTGCATATTTTTTTAACCCAGTTAAACTGGGTTCAAATATGGGATCT
This sequence comes from Clamator glandarius, assembly GCA_033459285.1. Taxonomy (NCBI): domain Eukaryota; kingdom Metazoa; phylum Chordata; class Aves; order Cuculiformes; family Cuculidae; genus Clamator; species Clamator glandarius. Next base: position 356,737 of record JAUNZM010000621.1, on the reverse strand, counting down.
CATAGGAGGTGAGGTGAACCTGTACATACAGGTTAAACAGTCTAAATATTGGATGGAGGCTTGTGAACAAACTCTGCTGGGGAAGCAGGAGCATCCTTTTTTGTTGCTGGTACTGGAGGCTGCTTTGATGGAGCTATGCGGATAAAGTCCAAGAGACTTTTTAGCTCAGTGGGGTGGAAGCTCGGGCAAAGTTTGATTAACTCCTTCCTTGTTTCAAGGGTGGCATCTCAGACATCAGGACACTGATGTGAAAGGGGACTCCCCTTTCCTGCAAGGTTTTCCTTTTCTGGACAGCTGTACGAAGTAGGCTAATAGACTTATTGCCTTTTCATCTCAGATTGGCTGGTTAAGAAGTTAAATGTCAGCACTATTTTTTTTCGGTCCTTCCTTCACCTGACGTTCTCTACTTGTGTCTCAGATCTGAGAAAATGTATAAATATCCACAAGCTCATCTGTCTTTTCCAGCTAGAGCAGCTGGAAAAACAGTTCTCCTGCCTCACATATTAAGGATAAAGCAGCAGCCCTGGTTGGGCTCGTTCTCTCCCAGGAACAATATGACCACTGTGTTTTCCTCTGATGTCTCTGAACCTGGGGCAGTGTGCACATCTCCAAGACAAGACCAGATTCAGTTGGCTGTGCTGCTCTGGGCTATGTTTCACAGCCATTGCCTTGACTTCACGGAGAGGGTGGTTAGGCATTGGAATGGTCTGCCAAGGGAGGTGGTTGAGTCACCGTCCCTGGAGATGTTTAAGGTGAGGGTGGATGAGGTACTTAGGAGCATGATTTAGGGATTGGTGGGAATGGTTGGACTCGACGATCCAGTGGGTCTCTTCCAACTTGGTTATTTTGTGATTCTGTGTGATTCTGTGACTGCGAGGCAGTAGGTACACCAGGTTATGGAAGAAAGCACTAGGGGAAAGGCTGTGGCACAAGACATGCATTTTCTTTTCTAATTTGCAATTTGCATTGTTTGTGGCACGTGCAGGTGGGATTTGAATGCTTTTTGATGACTTTACAAAAGGACGCCGCCATTCCCAGATTTCATAACCTGGAGTGAGAAAGAAATAAGCCAAACTGCTTAGCTCCAAGCTCCAATGGCCAGTCCTTGAAATGACATCAAGTGTATTGCTTCATAGATGCTGTCAGGATTTGAAAGATGCTGGAGAAGTGCCATGAAACAGGGGGAGACATCTACAGGGGAAACAAATAGACAGACAGAGCTGTTTTGTGTACCAGCTGCTGCTAAGACTGACAAACATGGCTTAGCCATATTTTGCTCTCAGGTGAAGAATACTTGAGTGTTTTCCACATGTGTTCATCTCCACAATTTCTTTTAGACGCGAGTGATTTGTCTTGGTTCACATGCAAGCCAGTGAACACTGTGCCTTACTGACCCCACTCACACTGGTAGATGGTCTTTTGGGGGCTTTACAGATAAACTGACCTGTATCTTACTGGAATGTGTTGAGACCTTGGCCTGGAGCACCAGTATCATATATATTAAGGTTGCTGTAACTTCCTTTAAAGAAGGAGGACCCAGGTTGGGACTGAAGACACTGAACTACCATGAAAGAATTGGGTCCCAGAGCAGCCGTGCTACTGTGCTCCTGTGAGGTGGGTTGCTTCCCGTGAAAGGAAATTTACAGGTGGGGATAATGTGAAAAAACATGCTGTGCCCTAGATTCACTCTTTGGCCTCTGGAGATCTCTGTCAACAGCAGAGCTTGCAGTAGATTAGAGTTAAGGAGCCCAGGAAGGACTTTCTGTTCTCATGGAGTTTCTCACATGCAGATCTATAGGACTGCACTGAAGGCAGCACTTCCTTGTGCAGACTCTTCCAACTTTGGGCAGCCCTGGCAGCTGATGCTTTTGTCCAAGTGTTCTGTGTCCAGTGGTGCCTGGTGTGGGGGCAAGAAAAAGAGAATGTGATGGAAAATTCAGCTTGTGGCAGCCCTAACTCTGTGTTGACCCTGCCTGCTTTTCCCTTGCAGCCCTGAGGGATTGTAAAGAGTAGTGGAGCATGCAGGTGAACCAATGCCAGGGTGAAACAGCAGGATAAGGGGACCGGTGACTGTGAACGTCTTGTTTCTGTGCTTCCTACTACAGGGGCAGAGGGGCCCTGGGAGAGCAGAGGATGCTGCAGAGCCCATCTGCAGGAGGAGACCCCAACATCCAGCTCTGGGTGCATTGCCTTGGAGGAGTCTGGGGCATGGCTGGGACCCGCTGTGTCCTTGTCTCAGCTGAGGGCAACATGTGTTTCCCAGCAGGTGTATGCTTGGCATATGAAGACAACAGATATGCCAGCTGAGCTAAGATCCACTCCATGAACTGTCTGCATTGAGGCAAAGCTCCTTCCAACTCCAAATGTGCTCAATGGGAGACCTGACTTTTAAATTAGCAAGAGTAATTTTTTTATGACTTCTCTTGCAGTCCCTGAGAGGCTGCCAGACCTGCAAGCAGCAGGGACCCAAGGCAGCCATTTGAAAGCCCTGGCAAAGGGGACTGGCAATAGAAACACTCTGGATGAGCTGCTTGGAGAAGCCATCAGAACCATTCAATTCATGGAATCATAGAATCACCAGGTTGGAAGAGACCCACCGGATCATTGAGTCCAACCATTTTGGAGACAGATATTAGCTAATTTCTGCCTCCCCTTGCAATTTGGTAGTAGGAACCTGGAAGCAGACAACTTACCCTTTTGAAATGACTTCTGACCCTCTCCCCCTCCAGTCTCAATCTCCTGTCACCAACATCCCAGCTACCTCCAGGGAAAAGGATGGGAAAGCTGTGTGTGGCAGATCCATGGGCCTTGGCAAGAAAGCATACACCAGGAGCTGGTAGTGGTTCAGTTCAGAGGATAACATCTAAATGGTAGCACTCCAGGAACACAGATGTGGACAATACCTGCTATGAAAGCAATATTTACTCAGCAAAGTGGTAGTTGCAGTTCATGAAGAGCCAACACCTCATTAATTTTCTGCTATGTGTGAGATAAAGCTGTTAATGATAGTTAGTCCTTCATTTGCACCTTCCCTTTGAGGAGCTTGAAAGGATTTTGCAGACACTAATTAGTAATGCCTTGCAACTCCTTTGGAAAAAACAACAAAAAAATTGGTCTTTTATACCTCGGGAAACTGAGGTGAGACTTCAGCAGCAAAGGGGTGGTGTGCTGGCGATGCCTGCCAGTATATCACCACTAAGCAAGAAGGAGTGAATGCAGCTGAGGATGGTAGGCAGCAAACTGGCACTGTGGCCTTAGTTAAGTCAAGGACCGCTCACTTGGGAAGGAACCCTATTACAAAGGCTGTAGCTTTGCCTACCCAGCTGAAGTGCATTTACATCAATGCACGCAGCATGGGAAATAAGAAGGAGGAGCTGGAAGCTGTGGTAGGGCAAGGAGACTATGATGTTGTTGCCATTGTGGAGATGTGGTGGGATGACTCATACAACTGGAGCGTACCCATGGTGGGGTATAAACTCTTCAGGAAGGACAGGAAGGGCAGAAGAGTGGGTGGGGTAGCCCTCTATGGCTTTGATACTTTCGAGCTGGACTATGGTCAGGATGGGATTGAGTGCCTGTGGGTGAAAATCAGAGGAGCCCATGCGCAGGCAGGTATTGTGATGGGAGTCTGCTATAGACCACCCAGCCAAGAAGAAGCAGCTGATGAGCTCTTCTTCAAACAACTGAGTGTAGTCTCAAAATCGCTACCTCTAGTCCTTGTGGGAGACTTCAATTTCCCAGATATAGGCTGGGAGTATAATACAACAGAAAGGAAGCAGTCCCGGAGGTTCCTGGAGTGTGTGGAAGACGACTTCCTCACACAGCTGGTGAGCGAACCGACAAGGGACTGTGCCCTCCTGGACCTGCTGTTTGTGAACAGAGAAGGACTGGTGGGGGATGTGAGGGTTGGAGGACGCCTGGGGCAAAGTGATCATGAGATGATAGAGTTCTCAGTGCAGGGTAAGATTAAGAAGGTAGAGGTTAGCAGAACAGTCGCGCTCAACTTTCAGAGAGCAGACTTTGGACTGTTCAGAAGGCTGGTCGGAAAAGTCCCATGGGAGGCGCTCCTTGAAGGCAAAGGTGTCCATGAGGGCTGGGTGCTCTTGAAGAAGCAACTCCTAGCAGCTCAGGAGAAAGCCGTCCCCATGTTCTGGAAAAGTAGCTGGTGGGGTAAGAAACCAGCATGGTTGAGTAGGGAGGTCCTGAGAGACATCAGTAGGAAGAGGAAGGTCTACGACCTCTGGAGGAAGGGGCAGGCATCCTGGGTGGACTATAGGGAGGAAGTGAGAATGTGCAGGGAAAAAATCAGGAGGGCTAAGGCCCAACTAGAAATGCGATTGGCCAAGACTGTGAAAGACAACAAAAAGTCTTTCTACAAATATGTCAACAGTGGAAGGAGGACTAGGGAGAATCTCCAGTCCGTAGTAGATGCAGAGGGAACAAGAGTAACAGGGGATGAAGACAAGGCTGAAGTACTCAATGCCTACTTTGCCTCAGTCTTTAATAGTAAGGAAAATTGTTCCCGCTGTGCACAATCCCAGTGGTTGGAAGAGCAGTATGAAGTCCCCACAGTCCAAGAGGAGATGGTTAGAGACTTGCTTGCCCGGCTAGACACCCACAAGTCTATGGGACTGGATGGAGTCCACCCAAGAGTTTTGAGGGAACTGGTGGATGTGCTAGCCAAACCCCTTTCCATCATCTTCCAACAGTCCTGGATGACTGGGGAGGTTCCGCTGGACTGGAGGCTGGCTGATGTCGTGCCCATCTATAAGAAGGGGCACAGGGAGGATCCAGGGAACTACAGGCCTGTCAGTCTGACCTCAGTACTGGGGAAAGTCATGGAGCGGGTGATCTTGAGTGCTATCAAGGAGCACTTGCAAGAGAATCGGGTGATCAGGCCCAGTCAACACGAGTTCATGAAAGGCAGGTCTTGCCAGAGTAATCTGATCACCTTCTATGACTGAGTGACTAGACTCTTGGACGAGGGAAAGTCTGTGGATGTACTCTTCTTGGACTTTAGTAAAGCCTTTGATACAGTTTCTCATAGCGTTCTGCTTCAGAAACTGTCGGCCTCTGGCCTGGACAGGTGCACAGTATCCTGGGTGGAAAACTGGTAGAACGACCGGGCCCAGAGGGTGGTGGTAAACGGAGTTAACTCCAGCTGGAGGCCAGTGACAAGTGGGGTTCCCCAGGGCTCAGTCCTGGGTCCAGCCCTGTTCAATGTCTTTATCAACGACCTGGATGAAGGCATCGAGTGCACCCTTAGCAAGTTTGCAGATGACACTAAGCTGGGTGGAAGTGTGGATCTGCTGGAGGGTCGGGAGGCTCTGCAAAGGGATCTGAACAGGCTGGACTGCTGGGCTGAGACCAACAGCATGAGGTTGAACAAGGCCAAATGCCGGGTCCTGCACTTGGGGCACAACAACCCTAAGCAGAGGTACAAACTAGGAGAAGCCTGGCTGGAAAGCTGCCAGGAGGAGAAGGACCTGGGGGTGTTGGTTGACAGCCGACTGAACATGAGCCAGCAGTGTGCCCAGGTGGCCAAGAAGGCCAATGGCATCTTGACTTGTATTGGAAATGGCGTGACCAGCAGGTCCAGGGAGGTTATTCTCCCCCTGTACTTGGCACTAGTGAGACCGCACCTTGAGTACTGTGTTCAGTTCTGGGCCCCTCACCACAAGAAGGATGTTGAGGCTCTGGAGCGAGTCCAGAGAAGAGCAACGAAGCTGGTGAAGGGGCTGGAGAACAAATGTTATGAGGAGCGGCTGAGAGAGCTGGGGTTGTTTAGCCTGGAGAAGAGGAGGCTGAAGGGAGACCTTATTGCTCTCTACAACTACCTGAAAGGACGTTGTAGAGAGGAGGGTGCTGGCCTCTTCTCCCAAGTGACAGGGGACAGGACGAGAGGGAATGGCCTCAAGCTCCGCCAGGGGAGATTCAGGCTTGAGATAAGGAAAAAATTCTTCACAGAAAGGGTGGTTAGGCATTGGAACAGTCTGCCCAGGGAGGTGGTTGACTCGCCTTCCCTGGAGGTGTTTAAGGTGAGGGTGGATGAAGTGCTTAGGGGCATGGTTTATAGATTGGTGGGAATGGTTGGACTCGACGATCCAGTGAGTCTCTTCCAACCTGGTTATTCTATGATTCTATGAGGCACAAAGATAATACATTTCCTACATTATGACAGGAGAGCACAAAGCAGCAGGTGAATATGTTGGAAGAACTACGGGGAGAAACAGCCATTCCTGTTTGCTGAGATCAGGCTAATGTGGGAATGCAGGCAGCACAGAGTGATTTGCTACCTTCTCCTGAGATACCATCTGTCCCTCTTTGCAGGAGCAGCTTGTGGGACTGAAGGAAATCCTGACTGTTGTTGTCTGCCTCACTCAGCTTTAACTGTGGTAGCTCTGGCTGCCCTTCTCTGGCATAAAGCTGGAAGCAGAGCTAAGTAAGACTGATTTGTCTATTGAAAGGCAGGCTGAAATGAGTATCTGCAAGAATGCTCTGAAAGCTCCTCTACTGAGGGTCAAAATGTGAAAGGGGAATGAGGAAGAGAAGAAACTAGATAGTTGGTTCCTCTCTAGAATTAGTGCTTTGTGCAAGCTTTTCTCACAGCAAGGTCAGGACTGACCAACATGCCTCTATTTGGTGAGCTGCCAACTCAGCACATGCAACAGCAGACAAATAACAGAACTCCCCCACCCCGTACCACTCAGTGAAGACACCAAATGGAGTGTTTTCATTTGGGAGGTGGCTAGGAGCAGGGATATGTTCTCCAGCTGACCACACACTGCCTTCAGGTGAGGCTGGGTATTGTCTGAGATGGGTTTTTCTCCCTGCCCATGCTCCAGCCTTGCTGCAAAAGGAACCCATGGATGGGAGAGAGGCAATGACTTTCATGGCCACTCTGGAGGTTACTCAGTCAGAGCTCTACAGGCACAGCAGGTGATTTGTAGGCCAGACAAACCAGTAGCTCATCCCACATGCATAAAACAAAGCATGGTATTTCCTGCTGGTCCCTTGTATTGTGTCCAAATTAAGGGACAGTCACACATATTAGCCAGTTCACCCTTTACTCCTCTCCACCGAGTTCTGTTCCTCACTGCTGACTGGGAAGATTTGTCTTTCCTGTGGAAATATTGCTGGCATTTGATTCTTGGCTTCCTCACCTCTGCAGTGACAGGCACAGTATTTCCCACCTGCCCTTCTGCTGAGCACCACTTCCACAGGACCTGCTCTCCAGGGGCTTTGATTGGATAGTCACCCTGAGACTTAGTGTAAGTCTGGCTGTGAAGGATAGTGGGGTTTTAGTCACAGGGGTGAAACAGGAAGATATTTGCTTTACCTTTTTCCAGACATGTCAAATTTCAGTAAAAGAAACCTTTCATGCAAGGAGAAGGCTAATTGTCCTCTGCTTTATTTCAGTCTTTTTTCTATTTAGCAAAATCATTGTCGGCTAATGTAATTAATAACATGCTGTTGGCTTAGTGAATGCATGGCAGCTTCTGTGTGAAATTAGTTAATTGAGCTCATTTCACATGCCAGGGTGTAGGTATAGGTGTCAGAAACCAGGAGCTTGTCTCTTGTCTGGCTGTGGCTGGCGATGAATCCAGCAGCCTTTGGGATCTGGGAAATTAGGAGCTAGTGCCATCCCCATTGCAAGGCAAGGCAAAGGGAAAGAAACCAGCAATGTTCTTCCTCAGCTTCTCTGGAGACAACTTACAGGCCTTCTGGAGGTTTCAGATCACTACAAATGAAATGTCTGGGGCTACAAATGAAAGCCCAGGAAGAGACATTTCAAAGTCTGGCAGGCTCAAACTCTAGGCAGTGCAATGACACCATGCTTTTGCTACCTACTTCAGAAAGGTTGACTGGCTAAGGGTTAATTGCTGATGAAAAGCCTCCCTCAGGTGGCTTTTACACTAATGTAGCAATAGCATGGCTGCAGTATCCTTTGATCCATTAGAGCCTTATCTGGAGTTCTTTATTCATCTTCTAAAATCTCTTTAATTCATGTCTTCCCAGAAGACAATCAACCCTCTTCTGACTTCATCCTGTTTAGCTGTGTATATAATCACTGGCAGTAATCCACAAAAAAGGCACTGATACCTTGCTACTTGGGAAAAAATAATTCCACTTTATCCTCTGTAGGAAGAATATTTTTATCTCTTCCTTCCTTTTTCTTTAAACAGTTTAATAATTTCCTGGATTTATCACAGCCCCCTTGAGTGTTAGACTGTTCCCTATGCCTCTCATATACTGTAACATTCTTTGATGCTGAATTCACCATCTCTTCCAATATTTTGATAACATTCCATCACAAACAGCTGTTTTTTACTTGCCTGGAATTCTGCTCTTAGTTCCTTCCTTTTTTTTTGCCCTCTAGTATCAGATTAGGATTGATTTGTTCCCTGTGGGTGACTTAGTGTATCCCTCAGCAGTACCTGGAAGCCAGGGCTGGCGGGTGCAGTTGTGCTTCGCACATGAGAACAATCAAGTGTCTGCCACTCACCTGAACCTGCAAGGACAAGTTGATACCTCACATAGAAGCATCTGGCTCCATAGAGCCCTGAATTAGGCCCTTTGGCTTTCTTGTGAGGAGTGAAAAGTTTGCAGCTAACACAGCCCTCCTTTGGGACTTATACATTCACTTCAGCCTCTGAAGTCCTACCCTGAGAGCAGGAACCATTGCCTAAAACACAACCTCTCCTCAAAATGGCCTTCCCCTTCTCCCCTGTCTGATGCAAGAACCGTCAAGCCATGTTGACAGCTGGCATGTTCAAAAGAGGAAACATCTCTTCTTCACACATCATGTAGGTAAGAGGTAGAAGTCCTTGCCATGGAGAGTTTTATGTGCTCAAGATTTACTTATGTTCAAGGAGACATTGAGCAGGTTCATGGAGAGAGAATCCAAATTAGTTTACTAAATATACAGAAACCAAGGTAGTTTGCTAGATGAGCTTTGGTGAGATCAAGTCAGCCTCGCAGTGTTTCTTACACTTGTGACCTAATGGGAGAAATGAGTTGACCTCCTAGTGGCATGCTGTGAGGCCATCAAGAGCAAACCTCACACGAACCACCAAACTGAACACCAGAGCTAGTGGCAATAGGTCATTCCCTAGTCCTTCTCTGGGAGCAGAGGTACATGGCACATTTGGGCTTGCCATGCCTTGGCTGTGCCTCTTATCGGCTGAGCTGAGCTATGGTGTTGCGAGGAAGGGAGCAGTGCTGCTCCATCTGGCTATGGTTTTCATGATGACTAGCAGCACACTCTGAAAAGGCCTAGCAGTGGGAAGGAGGCAGGTGGAGGGTTGCCTGGTTGATGTATTGCAATGCTCTTAGCTGCTCATGGAGCAATAATCATAGCTTATAGGTCCTGCAGGGATGTTTTAAGGATCTGCATTTTGTGCTCACATGTTCTGTTTAATTCATATGTTAATTTTCCAGTTCCAAATGGAGATGGTATTCACCCACCTGCTTCCCTGGCATGTAGGGCTGCCTATGTAATCTTAATGAAATGTTTTGCATTCTTGGGATGAAGATGGTCCACAGAGGCACGAGCTGACATGAGACAAGCCCTAGGCAGACAAATGTGGCCTTAGCACGAAGGACTAGGAGATCCATTACAACTCTTCTCTTTGGCATAGATGGTGAACCACATCCCTCTGCCACACTCTCTCCTTCTGGAAAGAAGAGAGAAAGCAATATGTCTCATGGGGAACCATCAATACTGATCTCGGTGAGCAGTGGTATTGAGCTCTTCTGAGAAAGGCTAAATACTGAATGCAAAATGGCACAGAAACAAGTCCAGTCTCCTCCTAAATCCATTAAAGAGTCATTAGCACCTACGTATTAACTCTGTAGCTTTGTATAACTCATGTTGTTTTGTAACTTTGGCTTTCCTGTGAAAATGCTAAAGGTACGGATGAGGTCAAGATAAGTAGCTGAAAACTGGCCAACACTTCTGTCAAGGAGACATACTTTGGTCAGATTTGTAAGAGAAAGCAACAGCCTCATCTGGCAGAAAGCAAGCTGAGTTCTACTTTTCTCCAGAGACATTAGGCTTCTTATGTGTCAGGAACTGGCAGATGGCTGAACAATGCAAATATGGAAATGAAAAGCAATTAAAATCCCTTCTACTAGAATACTGAAATTATCATACTAGAGCCGCTCTGCTGTCCCTCAACCTGTATCTGTCTTCATCCTCTTCCCAGCACTGAGAGTTGCAGAGAAGGATGTGGCAGCCACCATGGTGGGTATCCATAGGCTAGAACAGAGCACATACCCAGGAGACTCCTTTCTCCCCTCCTAGTCAAGCAGTGGAAGTCCTACACTGGGACAGGATGGGTTAAAATCCCTTCCAGAGAGATTTTATTCTGTCAAGGGTAATGGTGGATATTTTCATTATTCATATCAATGGCTTTTCCTGTTCTGAATGCTTCTAAGCCTCTGTCCTCGGTAAAATCCCATGGCAGTGAACTTCACAGGTTAATTATTCATTGTATAAAAATAGTCTCTCCTTTTATCAGTTCAAAATGCATTGCCTTTCACTCTAATTGCACGTCCTCTGTTCTGGTAATATTGGGCAGCCTCTGTGAGGGATTGATTTACTTCTGCCCATGCCGATATTATTTTGTACCTATTTTCTCCATCTCTTGTATTCATCTTCTATCTATGTTACCATGCCTCAATCTCCCCATCTCTCCCCATTCAGAAAGTTCTACTGGTTTCTAATAATTTTGCTATGCTCTCTGTTCCTCCTGTATCATTTTGAGGGCAGAGCTGCCATAGTCAAATCCAGAAGATGGGACTCACTCCTCTGTGTCCCAGACTTCAATCCTACAGAATCAAATAGGGCTGTACTTGTGTGACAAAATGACAGAGCATGGACAGGCTGTTATCAGGCTTTTGTTCTTTGTATCTTATCCTTTATGCACCTAAATGCTGTATTGATCTTGGTGACTCATAGCCCAGGTGGCATTGGCCTTATGGATGCCCTTTGGGGTGCCACAGCTGGCAAGGAAAGATCTTTCTATCAGCACTGCTTGTTATGCCCCACTTGCACCTGTCATTGAGTCCTGCATCATTATGGCTGTGATACCCCAACACATCAAAAAGCAGGAGGCAGCTCCAAAATGAAGTCAGCTTCAAAATAATGTTGATATAAATATTTTTGTTGTTGTTGTGGAGCAAATGCATCTTCCAGTTTTATCTCTGTGATCATGTGTTTTGAAAATCTACAGGAGGAAGGTAAGCTGAGATGCTAAGGAAATAACATGCCTCCAAGACATAAGGATTTGAGACTTCCCCTTTTCTTATCCATTAAATAGTATAAGATTTATGGAAGAAAGGTGAAGACTTATAATACAGGGTCAGCTGGCTTTTGCGTTTCCTTCAAGACTGATGAACACAGACACTCTTGTATGATCAGAAGAGGTGGCAGACGTACTTTTGTAATAGAGCTACATAAAAAGAGGAGGAGATTGCTAAAATCCACTTGCTTCTGTGATCACTTATTACTTCTGTTACCCTTATAGGTGCTGCTGCATTTGAAATCCCTCACCAGATTGTCCACTAACGGTGTTTTAGCAGTTCTTTGAACCTGTTTTTGATCTCCAGTAGTTTCTCACATCTCACTTTTTTGACTGCTTTGCTTTCAAATGGTGCCAGTCAGTGTGAGCAGTGTGGATGGAGGCTTTTTGAAAGTCCAAGTAAACCATCTCACTTTTCCTTTATCTCCTGTTTTGCTGACATGCACAAAGCATCCTTGTAGGTGTGCGAGGCATGAATACTTCTGCTGAAGCAGTGTGGTTCGTCCCTATTACAACACCACTGTCATCTAGATGTTTTATTCTTTGCACTTTAATTATATTTTCAGCTAATTTGCCTAGTTCAGAGTAAGGCTCATTGGTCTGTAATTCCCAGGATCACCACTAATGCCAATTTTAAAGACAGATATGTTTTTACTGCCCTCTAATCCTCCTTCAGTACTGTAGCTTATTTTAATGAACTATCATAAGCATTAGAAGACCTGGATAAACCATTGAGGCTTTCTGCCTTCCTGATCTGTGGATGCACTAGGTTGATCCTGCACCTACCTATTCTCTCAGCCTCTTCGTCCTTTACAGTCCCTTTTCCATTTTGCCTGGAAAAGTGTCCAGGGGCTAGTCTCATCCTACTCCTCTGTCGTCCAAATGCGTGTCAAGGAGGATGCTGAGAGATCACCTTCTTTCCCTGCAGTGTCATCCCTCACTCTAGCAGTCCCTTTTGGTCCCTTGCAGTTGACTCTTGGCAATGCTTTCTGCTCCTGGCAATGACCTGAACAGAGATGTCCTAGCTGTTTTGATCCATGGACAGCTAATTGTGGTCCCCTAGTGGTGGTACAAACCAGTAGCCATGAGATGGATGGCCTCAGATGGATGGTGTGCGCTGCTTACTCCTCTTCACATCCCAAGGGAGGGCATGAAGACTGTGAAGGAAAACTGCCTTATTGAAAAGCTCATTCCTTCAGGGCTGAGTCTCTAAAGTTGCTTTTGTGGTGCTCTGTAAGGCTTTTGGGGCCAAGGTGTCTCTTCCAGGGCAGCAGAACTGCTGTAGACTGGTGACCTGCATTTCAGACAGTGTGAGAAGAGGAATGATAAACTGCATGAAATCACTTTCTGGGTCCACAGGCTGCTGCTGGCTTATCTCTTGCAAGTTGAGGAGGAGTCCTGGAGAAGAAAATATATTTGGGGTTTGAAGACGCAGAGTTTTATGGCTGACTCAGGTGGAGGACTGAAGGGCTTGTTGAAGGGCTAAGCCAGGGGAAAGTCTGTGCTGTGAGCTGGGTGGATAAGACAGAAGCCTTTCCTTTTGGAGGCTTGAGATGGTGCATGTCACCTCCAAGCCCAGGTGCAGAAGGCTGAAGAAGCTTTTCATGGGCTATGTTGGGGGCTAGTGCAACAGCCTGTTGTTGTCCAGCATCCCTCGGCACCACAAAGTGGGTGACACACATACCTGGGGTTGTACAAATGACCTTGCAGGTGAATAAAGCCTGAAGAAGATCTCTTAGTGAAACTACCTTCTTTATGATGCATAAGAGGAGGCAGGTATGCTGCCTTTTCTTCACTTCCTCCCATGCTGAACTGCTCTTTTCAGCTACGATTGATTTATCTCCATAAGAATGACATTTAAGGGCAATCTGTTCACATTTGGTACATAGCAATTTATAATCCATATCTGCACCTTGTTTAATCCTGCTGCTCTACAGCAAGTCCCTTTATCATCAGCTGGAAGGCTCACTAAGTGAAATGATACATCTTTGCTCATTAAAAACACAACTCTCCTTCTCTGTGATGAGTATGAAGCGTAAAACATTTTAGCATCCCATTTGCTTTTCATTTTCTCATGCTTGCTGTCAAATGAGTCTTTTGCCTCTTAGTATACTGATTTTCTATGTGTATGCATCTGCCTTTCAACAGCGTTGTCCATTCCTTTAAGCTGCTACATCAGATATCCAGCGGTTGCTTCTGAACTGCAACTCAGGTGACCCCCAGCTGAATTTTCTGCTACCTTGTCCTGTTCGTGTCACACCTAGGGACTTCAATATTTTGTATGACTTTTAAGCACGTACTCTGTCTTGCTGCCACAAGATTAGCTGTGGTGGCTAATCACGTATCTAATCTTATTCAGCTGCATCCAGCGACAGGACGGTGAGTTCTGTAGTAGGGGTGCCCATAGGTGACTGGGCGCTTCCCTGAACAGGGAAAAACCCTAAAAAAAAATCGATCGGGAAGTCGGCGCTGGGCTCCGGGCTCCACGGCCGTCCCCGCGCGGTGCCTGACGGGAGGGGGCGGTCCCGGAAGCTTCTGCGGGGGATTTAAAGGGCTCTTAGGGAGCACAGCCACCAGAGCACAGGCGAAGAGGAGCGGGGCAAAGAGGTGTGGGGCTCATTAAACAAGGCAGTTTGAGCGGCAGGCAGGGCGAGCAGGGAAGGGCTGGAGCACGGTCAGAAGAGATTGAGGAAAGTGGTGGATACCCGATGAAAGACTAAGGTCACACCAAGCGTGATGGAGGCTGCCACCTAGACGGAGCCCCGGTGGGCACATGCAGCTACCCAGACCCTGGGCTGCAGGCAGTGCCCCCCGCCCATAGTGGCTCATGCCTCTGGTACTGGCTCCTCCTGTGGAAGCTGTGCTCAGGTAGGGGAACTGCTTCATATGGTGGAAGAGCTGAGGAAAGAAGTGGAAAGGCTGAGGGCCATCAGGGAATGTGAGAGGGAGATAGATGAGTGGAGCAGGACCCTCTCACAGGCTGCTGGAGCTAGTGACGCTGAGCACCATCCACCGGTAAGCTGTAAGGCTGGGAGAGACAGAGATGGGGAATGGCAGCAGGTTCCTGTCTGGAGAAGGAAACCTGCTCCGCCCACCCAGGCAATTAACCCCCAGATTTCCCTGGGGAACAAATATGAGGTGCTGAGGGTGCATCCAATCCCTAAAGATGAAGAGGGCTGCACCCACAGCCTAGAAATGTTTCCAAAACTCCACCATCCTCCCACAGCCCTAAAAACATCCTCGGTTAAAAAGAAGAGGAGGGTGATTGTCTTGCAGGATTCCCTTCTCAAAGGTATGGAGGGTCCCATCTGTAGTCTGGACCCGCTCCATAGGGAGGTCTGCTGCTTGCCGGGAGCATCAGGGAGGGACTTTACTAGAAAGTTCCCTTCCCTGGTCAAAGATACGGACTGCTACCCGCTCTTAGTTTTTCAAATAGAACGTAGAAGGCCTAAAGCCATTAAAAGGGACTTCAAGGTACTTAGGAGAATGATCAAGGGCTCTGGGGCACAGGTAATATTCAACTCCATCCCAATACTAAGGAATCAGGAGCATGAAATGAGGAATAAGAAGCTGGTTAATGAATGGCTTAGGGACTGGTGTGAGAAGAGGGGCTTTGGGTTCTTTAATCATGGGGAGGCCCACGCACCTCCAGGCTTTCTTACCAGGGATGGGACACTCCTGTCTCCTAGGGGGACAAAAGCCCTCACCAAAAACCTAGTTAAGCTCATAAATCAAGCTTTAAACTAGATGTGAGGGGGGAGGGGATGGAGACCAGGCAGGATGGGAGTGAACCTGGAGGTGAGACTTCAGTGGCAAAGGCATGGTGTGCTGGCGATGCCTGCCAGTATATCACCACTAAGGAAGATGGGGTGAGTGAACCTGGGGATGGTAGGCAGCAAACTGGCACTGTGGCCTTAGTTAAGTCAAGGACCGTTCAGTTGGGGAGAAGCCCTATTATGAGGGCTGTAGCTACGCCTGCCCAGTTGAACTGCATTTACAGCAATGCACGCAGCATGGGAAATAAGAAGGAGGAGCTGGAAGCTGTGGTAGGGCAAGGAGACTACGACGTCGTTGCCCTTGCGGAGACGTGATGGGATGACTCGTACAACTGGAGCGTACCCATGGTGGGGTATAAACTCTTCAGGAAGGACAGGAAGGGCAGAAGAGGAGGCGGGGTAGCCCTCTATGTTAGAGAGGGCATTGATACCCTCGAACTGGACTACGGTCAGGATGGGACTGAGTGCCTGTGGGTGAAAATCAGAGGAGCCCACGGGCAGGCAGGTACTGTGATGGGAGTCTGCTATAGACCACCCAGCCAAGAAGAAGCAGCTGATGAGCTCTTCTTCAAACAACTGAGTGTAGTCTCAAAATCGCTACCTCTAGTCCTTGTGGGAGACTTCAATTTCCCAGATATAGGCTGGGAGTATAATACAGCAGAAAGGAAGCAGTCCCGGAGGTTCCTGGAGTGTGTGGAAGACGACTTCCTCACACAGCTGGTGAGCGAACTGACAAGGGACTGTGCCCTCCTGGACCTGCTGTTTGTGAACAGAGAAGGACTGGTGGGGGATGTGAAGGTTGGAGGATGCTTGGGGCAAAGCGATCATGAGATGATAGAGTTCTCAGTGCGGGGTAAAATGAAGAAGGAGGTTAGCAGAACAGTCGCGCTCAACTTTCAGAGAGCAGACTTTGGACTGTTCAGAAGGCTGGTCGGAAAAGTCCCATGGGAGGCGCTCCTTGAAGGCAAAGGTGTCCATGAGGGCTGGGTGCTCTTGAAGAAGCAACTCCTAGCAGCTCAGGAGAAAGCCGTCCCCAAGTTCCGGAAAAGTAGCTGGTGGGGTAGAAACCAGCGTGGTTGAATAGGGAGGTCCTGAGAGACATCAATAGGAAGAGGAGGGTCTACGACCTCTGGAGGAAGGGGCAGGCATCCTGGGTGGACTATAAGGAGGAAGTGAGAATGTGCAGGGAAAAAGTCAGGAGGGCTAAGGTCCAACTAGAAATGTGATTGGCCAAGTCTGTGAAAGACAACAAAAAGTCTTTCTACAAATACATCAACAGTGGAAGGAGGACTAGGGAGAATCTCCAGTCCCTAGTAGATGCAGAGGGAACAAGAGTAACAGGGGACGAAGACAAGGCTGAAGTACTCAATGCCTACTTTGCCTCAGTCTTTAATAGTAAGGAAAATTGTTCCCTCTGTGCACAACCCCAAGGGTTGGATGAGAAGTATGAGATTCCCAAGTTCCAAGAGGAGGTGGTTAGAGACTTGCTTGCCCAGCTAGATGCCCACAAGTCTATGGGGCTGGATGGAGTCCACCCAAGAGTTTTAAGGGAACTGGTGGATGTGCTGGCCGAACCCCTTTCCATCATCTTCCAACAGTCCTGGATGACTGGGGAGGTTCCGCTGGACTGGAGGCTGGCTGATGTCGTGCCCATCTATAAGAAGAGGTGCAGGGGGGATCCGGGAAACTACAGGCCTGTCAGTCTGACCTCAGTACCGGGGAAAGTCATGGAGCGGGTGATCTTGAGTGCTATCAAGAAGCACTTGCAAGAGAACCGGGTGATCAGGCCCAGTCAACACGAGTTCATGAAAGGCAGGTCTTGCCAGAGTAATCCGATCACCTTCTATGACTGAGTGACTAAACTCTTGGACGAGGGAAAGTCTGTGGATGTACTCTTCTTGGACTTTAGTAAAGCCTTTGATACAGTTTCTCATAGCATTCTGCTTCAGAAACTGTCGGCCTCTGGCCTGGACCGACGCACACTCTCCTGGGTGAAAAGCTGGTTGAATGACCGGGCCCAGAGGGTGGTGGTAAATGGAGTTAACTCCAGCTGGAGGCCAGTGACAAGTGGGGTTCCCCAGGGCTCAGTCCTGGGTCCAGTCCTGTTTAATGTCTTTATCAACGACCTGGATGAAGGCATCGAGTGCTCCCTTAGCAGGTTTGCAGATGACACCAAGCTGGGAGGAAGTGTGGATCTGCTGGAGGGTCGGGAGGCTCTGCAAAGGGACCTGAACAGGCTGGACTGCTGGGCTGAGACCAACAGCATGAGGTTGAACAAGGCCAAATGCCGGGTCCTGCACTTGGGGCACAACAACCCTAAGCAGAGGTACAGACTAGGAGAAGCCTGGCTGGAAAGCTGCCAGGAGAAGGAGAAGGGGTGTTGGTTGACAGCCGACTGAACATGAGCCAGCAGTGTGCCCAGGTGGCCAAGAAGGCCAATGGCATCTTGACTTGTATTGGAAATGGCGTGACCAGCAGGTCCAGGGAGGTTATTCTCCCCCTGTACTTGGCACTGGTGAGACTGCACCTCGAGTACTGTGTTCAGTTCTGGGCCCCTCACCACAAGAAGGATGTTGAGGCTCTGGAGCGAGTCCAGAGAAGAGCAACGAAGCTGGTGAAGGGGCTGGAGAACAAATGTTATGAGGAGCGGCTGAGAGAGCTGGGGTTGTTTAGCCTGGAGAAGAGGAGGCTGAGGGGAGACCTCATTGCTCTCTACAACTACCTGAAAGGAGGTTGTAGAGAGGAGGGTGCTGGCCTCTTCTCCCAAGTGACAGGGGATGGGACAAGAAGGAATGGCCTCAAGCTCTGCCAGGGGAGGTTCAGGCTGGATGTTAGGAAAAAATTTTTCATGGGAAGGGTCATTGGGCACTGGAACAGTCTGCCCAGGGAGGTGGTTGAGTCACCTTCCCTTTAGATGTTTTAGGCACGGGTAGACGAGGTGCTAAGGGGCATGGTTTAGAGATTGGTGGGAATGATTGGACTCGACGATCCAGTGGGTCTCTTCCAACCTGGTTATTCTATGATTCTACAAATGACAGAAAGCACTGATATAATCTCAGGGTCTGAACTCAGACAACGATATCTGAGCATCTTCACCATGTTGAATGATGTTAAGTTGGTTTTGTGCAGTATTTCCTGTTCTTGGAGGATTGTCTTTCCCCATAATATACCAAATATCTTTTGTGGTGTTCTCTGGGAAAAAGTCTCCACTTGGCAATGTCACACCTCTGGGCAATCAGCTAAGAAATGCAGCACTCTGATGATGTGAGCAGTGAGCTAAAGCCCTCGATTCTACACATGGCACCAGGAAGTGTTTATATTCCCACTGTGCTTGGGCATGGTGGCTGACACCCTTCATGGGCTGCTCTGCTTCCAGCTTTGCTCTCCTGGAGATGCTACTAGCCTGCCTGAGGGGGAGGATGGCAGTGAGAGAGGTAAAATTCTGCAGGTCCTTTGTCACTTGGAGGTGTCAGAGGCTGAGGGAGAGGAAGATCAGGGACATATCCGTGAGTTGACTCTGTTGTCACTCTCTCTGCTTGCTGTCCTTCTGTATTTGTCTGGCATGGACCTTAGCATGTTCCTTGCAGTGCAGAGCCTTCTGAGCACCAGCCAGCTCACTGCAGGGCTCAGAGCATTACAGAGATGAGGCTTCCAAGAGAGATGCTGATTCCAGTCCAGTTTGGACAGAACCACTTCAGCCTCTGCCATGAACCCTGGGCTAGCCACTGCAGCCAAGTTCTTATTGCTACAAGTCTATAAACACAGGAAGGAGAGAGAAGAAACTTGGGTACCTTCATCCAGGCAAGGATGTGATCAGTGCATCCTAGTGCCCAGCCCTGCACTCAGGTACTGATGAGTGTTACTTGTTATTTTGTGCTAATGGAGGAACTGTGGTATAGAGTTAACTGCAAACCAAAGGGAACAAAACACTGATGTATCTGTCAACTGAGAAGGATAATTTTTTTTTTTCTTTTTTTTTCCCCCTTTGGTACAGAGGTGTGTGTTTTACTGACAGCTTCAACTGTAAAAGAACAACAGAAAGATGTTTGTGATGGGAGACAATAATCCGTGACACGCTGGGGATGTGTGCTGCTCTGCTCTCTGCGTCATAGATAACAGCAATGTCATAGTGCTTCTTCCCAGCTGAACAAAACCATAACCGCAGCAGCAGCCCAAATGCTACAGCTCAGAGGAATGATGCCACTGCACTCGTGGGCTGTTACTCAGAGATATTTCTGTGAACTGCATGCATTCAGCTTTCCTGGCTGTGATATGCGGTCTGGTCAGCTGGCAAGGTAGGCTTAGAGAGGCTGAGATGCTGGCTTTCAATTCAGCTTTCTAGTGCTATTGGGAATACTCAGAGTCTGAAGAATGAACAAGAATCCTCTTTGCATCACTGCTACAACCAGTGGCATTTTGTGGCTATAACCAGAGTCTCACATGGCCAGGCTCACAGCAGGGAATTGAGGAGCCCCCCTTGCAGCCAGTGCTCAGAGACTTCACCAGCCTTGCCTTGCCCTGGGAAGTGGAATGTGGCTCAGAGCTGCTAGCTCTCCCTGTGGAAAACACGAGTCAGGAGGAAGAAACCCATGAAGCTGAAGGAGCTTTTGAGGTCTTGTGTTCCTTGGCCTAGGCCTGACAGCCAGTCCTCCAGTCAGTCAAAAAGGAGATAATAAGTCCACCAGCTATTACTTTATTCGCCTTCTGTTTCTCTCCACTGTTTGCAATTTGCAAATCTCACTCCTGGCAGTGTTGCTGTTGCTTGCTAATGCAAGCAAGTGACTGTAACAGGTAGAGGGTCATCCAGCAGATCCATGCAGTTATCTGTAGATTCCTCCTCAACAGGCTGTAACTTGAACAGTCTTGGCTGGATTTGATCCTCCCAAGAAGCCTGTGAAGGCAGCATGGCACCCAGCTTGGAGATGAGGGAAATATTGCCCTAGTGGGTTGCTCCTGGTACCTCCTCACAAGATGGGTGCACAGCTCTTCTCTGCAAGCTGCCTGAATCCTTGGCTGCCTAGAAGTGTACAAAAGCTTTCCAGCTGAGAAAGACTTTAGGATCAGCCTGGGATGTTGCTGTATGTTTTCCCCAGAAGGGACTTAACCGGTGAACAAAGGTTGACCCATGTGCCCTGAGGCTCACTGGTACCCACTAGAGCGACACCAATGGCAGTGCCTAAGCTCCTCATGTGCAAGTGGATCATGTTTCAGTGGACCAGGTCTGGAGCTTGTCTGTGCCCTCACTTAGGGTGGCCTCACTTAGTAGCCCAAAGCTGTTCCAGGCTTGCCCACTATCTGCGCTATAAAGTCCATCCTGGGCCAGGAGACTGCCTCAGCATAAAAAATAGGCTGTTATTATATGTGGGATAAATTGAACTCAGACTGAGTCAAGCCCAGGTACAAGGGATATCCCAAGCTTGGTACCTTCCACAGGCATTGCAGGTCGAAACTACCAGCAGCACCGCAGGCAAAACCATGTGGATCACAGAGTCCTAAGGGCTCATGACCTCCACAAGCCTCTTTCTTCTCTCATAGCATGTAGTACAGGCTGACTGAAGTGGGAGAAACATCCCCAGGGAAAGGTTATACCTTCAGGTTTATTTCTGCCACCCTTGGAAGAGTCCAGCATATGCCAGTTCCAAGGACTCATCACACTGAGTCCATTGGCTCCTCTTTTCTTTTGGAAGCAGGCTGAGCTACTGCTTCTTGAGACTCAGGAGATTGTTCAGAATATTTCAAGACTCATCGCACCAAAGCCTCCCTCACTTCAGAGCTTTGATACGCAAAATATGAAAACAAACCCGAGATTTGCCTTTTCTAATTACTGCTCAGTGCTTGAGATGTGTCTCTCACATTTCTAGCTGCCATGGGAAGGTGGTGATGTGGAAAGCTGATGTATATTAAAAGAGTGCTTATTTGGCTCCCTGTTGCTGCTGGCTCTGCCTCTCTCCATAGAGCCTGCAGTACCCCCTGAATTTCTGTAGATGTTGCTGCGTGCCTGCGGTCTCCCAGCAAGGTTTTTCACAGAGGGGAGCCCACAAGCTCAGGATGTCTAGAGGAGGCTGCACTCTCAGATGAGCTTCTCTTTCCTCCCCAGGCTACAGAAAGTGTAGATACAGCTGTGGAGGCTGTTCTCTGCTGTCTGGTGGTGAGTCTTTGGTAGCCAGCTGGCTAGGATGGATTGGAATGGGGGCTGAAAGGTTACTGTGGCTAAAACTGGTTTGTTGAAAATCATTGCTGACCTTGTGTACAGGCAGCCTGTCCATGCCACATTGCTGATGCCACTGGGCTCATCAGCACTGGCCCCACACTGGTGAGTGGTGAAAATACAGTCTGAAAATATGGCTTTTCCTGATGTCATTGTTCCATCTTGGGGAATCAAAAGGTCTGCAGGTATTGCACTCCCTAGTGTGTCCTAAAGCATCCCACAAGTCTGAGTCTGGCCTTCCTTAGCATTGCTTGTACTCACCCTCTTGGGTTACCAGACCCCATTAGCTCTGAAGTGTGAGGTCTAGGAGCAGAGGGGATATATTTCATAACCTTAAACTGCCAAGGCTCTGCAAAGTAATATGCAGTTACCAGCTGAAATTCATGGTGTGCAAGCCCACGCACTCCCAGTCACAGGTCCTGCCCTGGGGATATTAGTTGAAGCCAGGTTAGAAATTGATGTGACTTCTCTTGATTGAGAGTGGGTAGGCAGGAATCAGCTGGATCCCGGGAACCCGGAGTAAATCGCAGCAGATGGGCAATACTCCTTGTGACAGATGCAAGACCTTAGAAGCAAGGAACCTTCAAAGATGATTACCCTGAGATGTGATCTGTGCCAGGCACATACAGAGCAACCAGAGGACTCTTGCATCACTGCTCTCAGTGCTACGCATCATAGGGCTCCTCAGCCTCATGGATGGTTGGAATGGAGAGGGAGAGTAGGAAGGGAGAGGGGCAGCAGGCTGCAGCTGGGGAGGGAGTTAGTCTGCTGCACAACTGTTCTCCCCTCCTTCCATCTGCAGGACGCAATGCACGGGATAATGGAGATGGCAGAGCTCTGCCTCTATCTTTCTCCATGCTCCTCCCAGATAAGTCCACCTTGTTTAATTAATACAATTCTCTAATCTGCAAACACAGGAGAAATTTCTCATGGGAGAAATTAGTTACTCTGGCTTAAGAAACCAGACAAAGAAAGATGGTATTTCTTTTCAGTGCTTATATCCTGAGGTGAAGGTCACAGAGTTTTGGGGAAGTTGGCAAGTCACTGATTGTCATTGTCCTGGAGCAGGGAACAGTTGTGAGCCATGAACTGAGCTTGATGGTGCTCAGAATAATCAGAGCCAGGTGCAATGGGGGTGCTGTTATAAAACTATGGCCCTGTCCTGAAAGGATAGTAGTCAAAGGTCTTAGCATTAACTGAGGTATCTGGCAAAAGGGGAATTGGAGAAGTTAGCCCTCCTTACCCTTAGCTCTACGTGTCAAAGCTGCGAAGTCCAACTGCCACATGGGGAGCATCAATATAGTGAATTGCAGGAGCAACCAGCTGGGAAGAGCTTATGGTGTGTACTCAAACAACTTCTGTGGAGGGAGCACAACAGGGCATTCATACCCTGTAGGTATATGCGTTCACATTCCATGCAAGTGACAAGATCCAGCCAAATGCCCATCAAGCTCAACATCTCAGCTGTTGGTAGTACACGCTTGTGAAGAATGTGAGAACATGACAAGTGTGCAGTACAGCCTCTCCAAAGTACTCTCCCAGCTCCCAGAAGCCAGCAGCTCAGAGGCTCCTTGACCAGAGCTACATGCTTATGACATTCATGCATTCATCTTCCCTGAGTTTGGTCCACTACCTTCTGAACCCATGAAGATGTTGAACATTCCGAACACTCTGTGGCAAGGAGTCCAACAGCTTAAAAAGGCATTGCATGAAGAACCACCATTTCTTGTTTACTTGACCCAGCTGCTTCCTACATTCATTTGATGCTCCTGGACCTAGTTCTGCTATCAGAAGCAGCAAATATCCCTGGCTTTGGCAAATGCACTGAAATCTGCCCAGCCCAACCTAAACCTTGGTAAGTCTAAGAGCCGGCTTAGGTTGAATTCAGCTTGCAGGCTGTGGATTGACCATAACATTTAGGATTTGCAAGCTATTATATCTGGACTCAAATGTCACCCTGCACCTTCATCTTTAGCAAAGAAAGGGAGACCTCACCAGATACACCTCCCCTCCAGAAATTCCAGTCTGGAGTTAAGGCACAAGCTGCTTTGAAGGTGCTCACTTTGCAGGCAAAGCTTGAAGCAGGGCTGCATGAGACCCTGGCTTGCCTTGATCCCCTGTGCACTCCCATAGGGGGATGGGAGCAGAGCCTGGGGTGCTGAGACACCATGTATGGGGAGCCCATGGCTGAAAGATCTGCTACCCCAACTATTTAGATACAGCTTCTTGGCTTTTTTGGATCAGCAATTCTCATTCCTACCAAGAGCTGCAGCACTGAAAGGTGATGGGGCTGCTGTAGGAGATCGGGGAAAAGTCTTGGCCCCATGCAAGTGCATGATTTTCACACCACTGGAACCTGCCTGTGCCAGTACCCAGAGGGGCACTGGGTGCTCGACAGCCCTGTCGAGGTGGGTGCTTTGACCTGGCTACCTCCCATCTGTTTGGATGTCAAGATCTTGCACCCCTCTTTGAAAGTCGTGCTCTGGCATGTCTGTTCACCCCTCAGGGACAGGAAAAGGTGACCCAGCCTCTCTCCCTGGCCATTCTGTGAGGTGACAGCTTGGCTGAGGGCATACTGATGCTTCAGACACTGGGTCATTCACCCCCTGCTTTTCTCTTCCCCGTGATGTATTTCAGAGCCTCCATTCATTTTCTCTTGTCATCCCTCCCACTGCCCTGATATGTTGTTTTAGAAGTTGCCCCTTATTTTGCATAGTCCCCTGAATCAATTGTTTCAGAAGGGTACATGGGGAGTGAAGGAAGCAAGAGAGCAGCTGTAGAAGGCATGGGACCAGCATCGGTTGGACTCCAAAATGAGCAGGTCTTTGGGGGAAAAGTGGTATAATTTGATTTAGTTTTTATACACCTTTTCAAAAATACTTTAGGACCATGTAAAACCTACTCAGAAATCTGCTTTGTCAAAGGCCAGCAATGCCTCCATGACTCTGCTCCCTCCAGTTTCTTTATGCTTCTGAGCAATCTGCACCAACACATGTTAAGAAGCACTTAGCAAGTGACTAAAACAAAGCCACAGAAAAGGAATAACCTAAGGATTTAATAAACTGCAAACAAAATTATATAAAAAAATACCCAGGCAGTTGAGTTTTCAGTGATTAAGAAAATACAATTTCCTGTAATTAAATCTTAACAAGAAATGTTATTAAAAACACTCTGTCCCAGCTTTTGTAATAATTGCCCATTCCCCCAGAACAGTAAACAGAATTAGAGTCTGCAACACACACTGTAATCCATGTGTCATTTTGATCAAATTTGCCTTAATAACTTTATCTGGAGAGAAAACTTGAATCACAGTGTTGGAAATGGAACCCCCCCCCCCAGCAAATGTGACAGGTGGCTGCTGCTGGGGCTGGGGACAGTCAGGCTGGAGGGGGTGCTGGCACTGGCCAGAAGTGGGTGACGCTGGCAGGGCTGCCCTGCCCTTGCATAGACTCACTCCATGACTGCTGCTGCACTGTAAGCCATGGAGGTTAACAAGCTCAATGTTTGTCTCTGTTTAATGGAGTATATAACCCACTTGTAGCTCTACCCCTCAGCATGTCCATCACAAACTCCTTTGACACCCTGGCTTCACTCATGGCTCCCCAAACCTCCCTCCTATGAAGCTCTTCTCCACAAGGGTTACTGGCCTGTACCTGTGGTTTCTGCCCATTCTCACATTGTCTCTCATGCTGGCGAGTCAGTCCTGGTGCTTCCACTCAGATGGTGTTCAATGACACCACTGCCATTTGCACTTCAGAGCTGGTGCTGGGCTTTGTTGCCAACACATCCTTGTCCCCTGCTTCTCAGTTCCAGATTCTGGGGGGCTTTGGCTCTGTAGCTGCTGCAGCCTTGCCTGTACTGTTCTAACCTCCTCCCCTCTGTCTGCCTGGGGCTGCAGCCCACTGAACAATTTCTTCCTGTGCCCCCTTCCGGGAGAGGCTCCCTTCTGGTGCCCCTTGCCTCTTTCCCCCTTTCAGGCTCCCTGGCACTCCCCCTGCACTGGCTGATGCTGGCTGCGGAGAGAAGGGACATTTTCTTTGCTGCCTGGTTCCTCTCCCCAGCACGGTTGACAAAGGGTTGTGCGTTTCCCCTCCAATCTTTTCCAAAACCTTCTCCCGAACACAGATGTTGGGAATAAAAGATGAGTTGAGTGAGATGTGGGGAATTCTGGCACGTCTTTCCTGGGCAGTGGAGATTAAGCAGGGTCTCTGTCAGCTGGCTGACAATTTCCAGTCTAACCTGAGATCAGTCTGACAGCAGCTGTGCAGCCCACTCACCTGGGGTGTAATTTTTAAAGCCAGTAATTGGCTGTCATTGCTGTTGTGTCAGGACACGCCACTCACCCTCCAGCAAAGCCTGGGAAATAGATGGGGAACCTGCTTGAACAGAGGATGAAGGTTTCTCGTGTGTGCCAGGGTGGCCACAAGTAGAGATAAGCCAGTAGTTGTGCATGCTGGTAGGGCTGTTCTGAATGCTCCTGCTCTGCAACTTGCAGCACTGGGGAAAAATAAAGTCCCTGCTATGAACAGGAGGTGTTTCAGTCAACATGAAAAAGGAAAAGGTCTTGTGAGCAGCTTTGCTCTGGAGAGTTGCTGGCATATTTTTCTAGGAAGGGTAGAGAGAGTTGGAAAGCAATGGTCTAGTAACAAAGGGAGGGGTGCAGGCTTGGATTTGAGGTAGTCTTGCTTCCAATGCTGTTCACAGCTACAGAAAGGGGATGGTTTCTCTTGGAAATGCTGTCCAAGTGTGCTACAGGGCTGCAGAGCCTCTGCCAGCATTGGCAGAGCACGTCACTGAGCAAAACCCGGATCCACCATCTGCAGGGACTTCTGGCATTTCAGTGGTTGCTTACATCCCCAGGTGGAGAGGAAATGTAGAAACTGGGGATATTCAAGGTAAGCAGAGTAGCTTTTGCACTACTGTGCTTTTTTTCAAAGGGCAAACATCTGGACATGCTGTACAATACTTCTCAGTAGGGCATTGCCTTTTTCCCCACCCAGCTTCATTGGTTTTTTGGCCTGTATTTTAACAGCCTGCTGTCCTTGTCCTCCAGTGATCCAGCTTCCCAGGTAGATGTTCCCCAACCCTTGTGTCTTCTATGAGGTTCTGTAACCCATGGAGGCTTTCCTCACTGTATTGCAGGACAGGAGTCAGCTTCTCAAGGTGAATCTGAAACCTGATCTACAAACTCCATAAGGCTCTATTCAAGAGGATAGGTCCTGCCATGGTGGTGCTGGCCAGCCAGCATGGTAGCTTCTATCTATCTATCTATCTATCTATCTATCTATCTATCTATCTATCTATCTATCTATCTATCTATCTATCTATCTATCTATCTATCTATCTATCTATCTATCTATCTATCTATCTATCTACTTAGTTTTCAGTCCAACCTCTTTTCCTACAGTTTTACCAATCCACTCATCTCTCTCTAGCAAAGAAATGCCCCATTATGCTGTTTGATAGTAGCATTTCCCTCTCTGAGTAGGCAATAATCACAGTATCAAGGTATCACCTGCCTACACAAGAAAATTCTCAAAAAGTGCTCTGCACCTGTGAAATTTAGTAGTGAATGATTTTCTAGCTCTGGAAACCCCCAAACAAACATACAGCAGATGCTGTCTCTCTAAACAATAGGTTCTTGCAGAAAGTAAGTTATTTGCTCTATGAGATCCAGCAGTCCTGCTATCCCACAAAAGCCGTGCACTCCCTCAGGACTCAGTCCTGCAGTATTTCAGGGAGGCGACAGGGCAGACTCTGCAGCCCACATACTTCATCAATGCATTTGGCTGGCCAATTTCTTATCTGTTGGAGTTTAAAATGCCTGCTGCTGTCAGAGTGTTTGAACAAACTGCCAAATCCTCGCTCCATGTCACACTGCTGGCATCTGTTCCTTGTTCTGGCAATAAACCAGTTTATACTGTCACGAACCAACCCAACGGTTCTCCTGAGCCTGTGCAGGGTGGCTCAGGAAGGCATTTTCCTTTTTGTAAGGTTTTTATTAAAAACAACATTGGAGAGAGGAATTTCTGTGTTGAGATGATGGAAGCAGTTGGGGGATTGATTTTTTATAGTATATCATGCAGCCGGTATTTTATCTACGTTCTTCCTGCAGGGGATGGCCTCGACTCTTCTCTTCCTTCCGCAGGTGTAAATGATGAGTCTTTTTAGTGGAGTTATCCTGCTGTGAAGCAGGTGTAAGTGAGAGGAAAATCAGACCCATCTAAAAAGAATTGGCAAAGATAAGGTCTTGGGAGCATGCTGGAGACTGCTGCTTCAGTAGGTACTTGAGGAATATTCTGTCAATTCAGATAGTGGGGCTGTAGGCAATAGAAACCAAGTTTAAATAAAATTTTCCTCAACTATTGGGTAGAAAGCAAAGCAGTGGCAGCACTAGGCTTTAAATACCAGGGCAGACTCTGAGAATCCTCTTACCTCTCAGGGGAGGGCTTAGTGTCATCAAGAGGCTCTGAGGAGAAACCAGAGGATCTTGAGGCTTGTTTGAGTACAAAATGGTCCTTGAGAACAGGCAGCTCTGAACTTTCTAGTAAAGGAGAAATTATTACAGAAGAACCAATGTCATGAGTGAAGCAGACACTTTGCTTTGAAACTGAGCTTCTTGTAGTATCTCAGCACCTGAAATCTGCTGGGGGTTGAGTTGTTCCACACTTGACGTGTCCACAGCAGCATTTTTAGCTGTGAGCCCTCATGTGTACATATGGGTATTGCAGATCTTTGTCTGGAAGTTGAGATCCAAGGGTCTGGGAAGACTTTGTTCAGATTAAAGTCAGTGTGGTGTCCTCTCAGCTACTACCTAGAAGTCCAGCTCAAGGAGATGAGATACTCCTGGTATTTCACCTTCTGCCTCTGTCTTTTGAAAGTCTGGCCTTATTGCCCACTGGGAAGACAAGTTGTGTGTAGCCCATCTAGCTCCAGTTACTGTAGTAGGAGGGTATATCTGAGCAAAGGAAGGAGAAGCTGTACATCTGGGCCACAGGCAGTGCTCCAGGAAGCCCTTGGGTGGGTTATGAAAGCTGGAAGGTTGACACAATGACACCTCTGTTATCACTTGTCAGGAAGGCAGCTACTATTCCTGATGCACACTGTGCCGTTGCTGGAGAAGCCTAATGCTCCCTTGCTGCCCTGGGCTGCCACCCCCAGTGCTCCTTCCATTATTAAATAGGACAGCGATGTTTTAGGAACTGATCTCAAAATCTTGCCCATGTAGTGAACTTGCTCTTGGAGACCCAGCACTAGGAGATGTACGTCAGACAAGAGCTGTACTGATGTAAAGCTGTAGTATTGGAAGTATTTATTCACCAGGAGACTGTCATGCTGATTTCTGTGCTGAGGTTGTTTGACGCCATCGCTGTGGCCTTGCCCAACGGGGTACAGGCTTCCCACCTCATCTCTTTCCCCTGCCCCCACAACCAGTGCCTGGGCTCACTTGTCTTGTACCTTACCTCCAAAACATCCATTGTTCCTCCTTCTTCTTGGCAACACAGTCCTGTCCCTCCTTCAACTCCTCTAGGGAGGGGGCAGCATGACATGATTAAAAGTAGAAGCCTGGAAGGAAAGGTGGATTTTCTGTAGTAGCAGATGCAAACAAGAAAACCTACAGAGATTGTGTGCCTGGTTCAGTTTCACTAAGGTTTTTAGCTTTCAGCTGGTGACAGATGTTGATTTAAATCACTTGGGTCATGTTTTATAGTTATTAAAAAAATGAAAATAAAAAAGTGAGAGATTGTAAGACAGTTTCAGGAATTCTCTTCCCTTTGTGTTTCTGCAAAATTTTAATTACCTTGCTCTGCACTTTGCACTAATCTTTGGGCATTAAATCTGAGACCTTAAGCTAAGGATCATACTCTAATTTGGCATCACTGTTGCAGAGTAATACAGCTCCTTTGGTACTTTTGGCAAACCTTGAATCTCCTTCCAATCCTGCAGGGGTTGTAGGGGCAGCAAAGCTCTCTGCTTTGGCTAGGGCTTTTTTTGAACACTATCCACTGGACATACCTCTGTCCTGGGAGGCCACGTAATCAAAGTGACATTCTTCAAAGTCAGCATACCATGCAGATCTATGCATGCAATTAGTAACCTTCTTACCCACCTGAGTTTTTGGTATCAACCTTTCCTTCCATCTGAAAATTCCTCAAGAACAATACCCCTTTCTCTAAGTGGAATCAATGCAGTGAAGATCTGTGGGACTTGGCATATGAGGAACTCTTCACACAGGATGTTGGGCTGCCAAAGTTTATACA
Source organism: Clamator glandarius (assembly GCA_033459285.1). Taxonomy (NCBI): domain Eukaryota; kingdom Metazoa; phylum Chordata; class Aves; order Cuculiformes; family Cuculidae; genus Clamator; species Clamator glandarius. Next base: position 327,186 of record JAUNZM010000621.1, on the reverse strand, counting down.
GATCCAAAAAGAAACTGGACCTGGTGGCAGCTCCCAACAAGTATCTGTGATCCTCCTTGGCCCTGACACCCCTCCTTTCTGGCTGATGAGCAGGCTGGGCTGATGCACAGCCTGCAAACACACAAAACTGATGCATGCACCAATGTCTTGCTTCTCTGACTAGTTAAGGGGCAAGTACATTCCTGCAGAGAGGTGGGGAGAGAACACAGGTGCGCAAATATGGAAAGCTGCTGCAGGTCAGTGTTACAGCATGGATTTTCTGGAAGCTATAGCCAGAGAAAATGCGCCTGTTTGCTTCTGTTCACTTGAATTTTGCCTGGATGTTTTTTGAAGGCTTTGAAAGGGCTCTGAGTTTGTACTGTGTTATGCATGTTCAATAATGCATTTCCTGCTCACAATGTTTAAACTGTTATCTTCATTGTTATTTATTAAAACATCTCAAAGAATGTCTGGACATTCGTGACTCTGCATCTCAAGTGATTCATTAGAACACTCAATTTCCCTGACAGAAACTCCACTCTTGCATTATATTTTGATCTCCAGCACTGAGTGGGTGAGAGGCCCCATGTAAGGTGGGATAAAATCTCTATCCCTCTCCACATCCATATGATAGGGATGTCTGTGCAGTCTCTTGTGGATGGATGTAAGCATAGAAGTTTGATTCTCCCCTCTTGGTTATATGTGAGCCAGCTCTCCCCTAGTGTAAATCCCTGCTAGCTGGGGGCTGAGCTGCAGCTGTCCCACCTTTTTCTCCTCAGCAGAGTTTAGGAATTCAAGTGTCACACCTTGATAATCTGTCTACATGGCTTCTGGTTTAGAGCAGGCTGCTGCTGAGCTCAGAGGATGGGCGGGCAGAGCTGGCAAACGGAGTCTACACTGATACCTGCAATTATCATGATGGAAAGCTCATGTAAGGGCAAAGAGAGCATTTGCAAACCCAGGGAAAGTGTGATGTCTTCAATCAGCAGTCCTCTCTTTTTGGCACTTATGAGTCTGCATCTGGAGTACCAGGTCCAGTTTGGCGCTCCCTGGGAAGAGATGCCAGCAGACTGGGATGAGCCAAGAGGAGGGACACTGAGACATTCAAGAGCTGGAGCAGCCAGCGTGTGAGAAGAACCTAGAGAAATGGGAAGCTATTTGCTGTCTTCAGTTATCAAAAGAGCCATTGCAAATAGGATGGAGACAAAATGTTCTCAGAGGTGCACAGCAAAGGGCAAGGGGTGTAGGTTGCTCCAAGGGAAATTTTAATTAGGCATAAAGAGAAAAAGTCATCCCCATGAGAGCGGCCAAGCACTGAAACAGGTACCTGGAGAGTCTGTGGTTTCTTCGTCCTGGAAATACTCACAGAAGGCTAGGCTGGGTGACTTCCAGAGGTCTCTGCCTTGAATGCTTACCTACTTATAGCTGCCTTGACTCTGCTGCTTATTGGAGGCAACATTTCACAATCAGCTCTTCTCATAACTGTCCCTCTCTTGTTTTCCAGGCAGAGTTTGCACCTCAAGCTACACAACAGTCTGTTTTTTATGTCCTGCCTTTCTTACGCAAACCACAAACAAAGAAGACATTTCTTCCTTCCTAGTGCCCAGTCTTGCCAACAGGCTTCCCTGCCTAAATTCTGATCTCCTGAATGCAGACTTCACCTTGCTCTGTTGCAGGTAAGACCTCCCTTGCCCAGCCAGGTATCCAAGGAGGAGCTTTGCAGATCTGGGAATCAGGTTGCAGAGTTCTTCCAGGTCCATGGAGGAATGGCAGTGCCACCAGATTTTGACTTGTTCCCTCTGTCCTCCAATTCATAAGCAAGGAGCATTGAATAAAGCTAGTGGGAGCTGGGCTTGAAAGAAGCAAAAAGAGGCTATAATTCCTTCTTCCCCGAAGAGGCAATTACTCTGTCTCACTCTTCACTGCAGGATGTTATGCTGAAGTTTCCATTAAGTCCAAAAGAAGAAAATGCTTGGATAATTACTAAGCACAAGGAAACTGTCTCTGTTTCAGGAGGTCCCTGTGTTGGAAATGAATGGAGAAGAGAGGGATTAAGAGCAAGATTTGTATATGTTTGCCCTATTCTGCTATGGCCGCTGTCAGGGATGGGGTCCTGGGATCCTGTGGGATCCTGTACAGATGTTATTTTGAAGGGAATGACATCTTCCTCACTGCAAAGCTCATTCCATTGCAAAATTGCTAATAGAAGACCTACTAACTCTCTTCTGTCAGGCAATTAGCTAAGATAATGAGCAGCCTAGGTTTCTGTGTTTCTTGGGAGAATGTGCCACTTGCAATCCCAGCCTGCTCCGCAATCCCAGCTGGTCAGTTGAGATTTTTGAGGAAAGTGACATTTGACTATAATTGTATAAATAAGAACTGCTCTTGTTTGCTACAAGAATGGCAGCATTAAAATAAAAACCAACCAACCCACAACTGGGGTTTATTGTGTAATTCATTATTTTTCTGTTAACTGCTGAAATGAAAAGCAGAAAAATAATCTTGTGTTGAGTAAATGACTCAGTTTGAAAGCAAATGTTCTGAATAGGGATCTAAAAAAAAAGGCCTAATGGGCTATTAGAAATCTGTAAAAATAAATGGCTATTTCAACAAGAAAACCTGGAATAGCTAATTCAGAAAATTTTGAAAGAGAGGCTTTGAACATCTCAGTTTTCTTCCCCTCAATTGAAATAATTCACTGATTTTTGCAATGATCCATTTGTCTTGGTCAACCCAAAAAATATACCACTCAGTGAGAAACAGTGACCCTGAATATTAACTATTTCTCCTGCTCAGGACCACCTCTAACATGTACTCCTACTCCTACCCATGCTGATTTTCAATTGCTGCATCTGCACTGCTGTCCTTGCCACTAATCGGTTGTCTGCTCATCACCAAGATACTGCTTCACTGGTGAAGGTCTTCTAAAAAAAGCTGTCACAGGGTTGTCTGCCTCATTTTAGCATTCTCCTCCTCAAAAGTCTTTCTCACTTTGCTTCTGAAAGTGACTGGGTGGCTTTAGATAAGCTTTCAGCTGCCCAGCACGCAGAACTTGCCACAGTCCCTGCCTTGCTGCCTGGAGTGGAAAGTGGCACTGCAACAAACCAAGAGCAGCGAGGATTGGAAAAGCCTTGTGTTGGCTTGTGTTGTTTAGGAGGGATCATGACACATGACTCATCTGGTGGGAGATCCTTGAATCCTGTGGTGCTCACATAGACCCCCAGAATACCTCCACATAGCCACACTCAGCTGCTTTAAGAGAGGACAGCATGGATGCTGAGCATTTGTTTTAAGTCTTGCGGTGCTAGATGGCTACTAAATTGGGAGTAGTGGGGTGCTGTGGATTTGGAGGTTCACTCAATAGTGGCACATCACAAGTATGGGCAAGCATACTGGGTATGTCCATGCAGTCATTGTAGCTTAGGGTTTAACTCTGCATGCCAACTCAAACTCCCTGCTACCTTCACTGTGAGTCCTGCGCCTTAAACTTGAAGGTGGCCCCTGATGGCATGGACACAGCCAGCTGGAGCCCATGACGAGGTGAAAGTGGGCCCCACTCAGTGGGTAGGGGAGATAAACCAGGGCAAATCAAGATTTTACATGCTCTGTTATGGAAGGATTGCACATCTTTGGGAGAATAGTTTCCTCCATCAGCTCCGTCTCCTACAAGCAGAACATGAGGCGGGTAACCCATTTCCCTAGGGGCTCTGAGGCTGCACTCATTAGTATCCATGAGGAGCACAGCAGTGTTGGCAGGGAAGGCCCTGGGGATGGCAAGGTGGTTATTAGTCACTTCTAAACAGGCCTCCCCCCATGGTCACAGGGATCCAGGAGCTCACTGAACCAGGTTCCAGGCAAGAAGAAAGAGTCACTTCTCTCAGCTGCTCCTCCTGTCAGCCCCTTCTTGCCTCCCAGGGCTGAATGCAAAATTAACATATTTATCGCATGCCATCTGAAAAAAAAGGGAGAGATCAGTTTAGAACAGGCTGTATTTGCAAACATCTGAGCCCAAAATAATGCAAACAAACAGTTACATGACAACTCCGCTGTTGCTTTTCATCTTAAGCCCTTCGTTAGGATGGAGGGCGCTGTCCCCTTGCCTGGCTTTTCGCTGTTCTCTGGTAGGTGGTGCAAAATGCTACTGTACTCAAGATAATTATTTGAGCAAAAGCTTCTTAAGTGGCACCAAATTGGATCTCAGCCAATGACCCGTGAGCATCACCAGCTATCCCAATGTACTTGCCTGCTGCATAGCATTTCCCACGGTGTTTTTCTCTGCACAGTGCGGCTGGGGTGTTCCTGGTGCATCAGGAGAAGGTAATTTCTTCCATAGCAGACCCCCACTTCCAAACAGCTGGAAGAAGGTGAGAGCAGCTGCATTGCCAGGCTGGGAGAGATGCTTTCTCTCCTGTGGGAAAATGTAGGATCTGATTTTACCCACATTTTCTACTAAGGATCGGAAAAGCATTGGCCCTGGAGGTGAAACACATACAGAGCAACAGCAGCTGAGATCTCATGAGGTGTCTGCAGTGGAAGAGACTCCCTTTATGGACATCTTGGGGGATCTGAATCTGTGCAAAGGAAGGTGATACCTTAGGAGGGGAGGAGACCTTGTGAGGTGACTTGGTGGACAACCTATTAGACCCAGTTCAGTGCTATACCTGACACATCCAGAGACCTAGCACTGGAAAGGTTGCTCTCAGGCAGGTTATTTCTACAGGCAGGAGTGGATGTTAAGGTTCAGAGACAAGCTATTTATTTTTAATCTATGCCAAGCCTTCAGAGCCAACTCCTTTCACCATGCTTCTTTCTCAGTTCTCCCTCCGCCCCACCCTCCCTCTTGTTGTCACTGTCACAGGCTCACAAGGATGATGGATGGAAGGCCTCAAAAGCAGCTGTTTTCACATTTCATCATTGTCACATAACTTGCTCTCCTCTTTGCCTGAGACCGCTCCAGCTGCCAGAAATGCCCTTGACATCCCATGGGGTGCTCTTCCCTTGCCAGTGCCAAACCAGGGGTGGCCCAACGGAGCCAGGTGCCTCTGTAGTTTTGCAGGTCTCTTGGACAGCTTGAGAGGAGGGATTCATCAGAGCTATCTGCTTCTGACAGCTGGAGATGACTGTGTTGACTTTCATTGCAGGACACAGGGGTGATCTGAGTGTGGCAGGGATGTCTGTGCTGAGATGAACAAACAACTCTGATGAGAGAGGGAAGGAAGCCGAGCTGGACAACCTCAGTGGCCCAGGAACATGTGGGAATACCTTTGGGACATCAGTGTACTTGTACAGCTCAGCCCCCTACTATCTGCCTTCTGGGTAGCTCTGCTCTGCTCATGGGGAGGGAGGGGTGGCTGCTATGTTTCTGGTGCAGTAGGCAGGAAGGTGACTCCTTTTAGGGGCTGGCACTGCTTGTCTTGGGAACCCTGTGGCACCAAAGAGGGTTCCTATCAGCAGTATCCTTGATGTGGGGGCAAAGGAAAGCAAGTCCCGCAGCGCTGGCAGCCCTAAAGCCCATGATGCTTACACTCTGCCTGCCACACTGCCTCTCCCTGCCACCTCTGAGTGCACAGGCATGGCCAGATTTCACCCTGTGTTCCCCTACACTGGCAGGTTCAGGTCCATGTCGTGCCTCTCAGTCAAGCCCTGATCATTAGGAGGGATCTGGGCAGGGACTAGTCAGAAAATCTTTCCACTGTTTCTTCTTAGGTTTCCTCTGCTTGCAGTCTGAGCAGGTGGAAAGCTGGGTTGCAACCCCCCTCAGAGACAGCTGTGAGAGAATGCCTAAGGACGGAAGGGGAGGGAGAGGAGGAGAAGAAAAGAAATGATTCAATAAAAAAAAAAACAAAGTAAAATAAGAACCAGCGTAAAGTAAGAGAAGACATTGTAAATCAAAACCTGCAAGAGGAGGCAGAGAGCAAACACTTCAGCCAGGTCTGAGCCACAACCAGTTATTTATTCAGATAACACATTATTAGTGAGGAGAGACACTCACATCTGATATATATCTCCCAGTCTCAGAGAAATATGAAAAGGCAGCTGGCTCTGCTCCTATCAGAACCATTCCAGATGTTTTCAGCTGATGTCAGAAGTGCTGCTTGGCATGACAAAGCAAAGGGGGAAAAAAAAGACAGAGAAAGAGGGAAAAGAAATGTCATCATCTTATTTTTAAAATACAAAAGGAAAAAAATCATGGCTTCCCACATTAAATGTTTCCCCTGGCAGCCTGTGGTGTAGTTGTTATTAATAGCTGAAACAGCAAGAGAGATAGCAGAACACAGGGCTCCTATTTACCATTGTTAATCAAGCACTAATTGGTAGTTTAGACATTCTGAAATTATTGTGGGGAACATTTCAAAAGTGTCAAGAGCCCAAGATCCATTCTCAGAAGTGCCTCCCAATTTCAATGTCTGAGTCATATAGATGCTTTTGAAAATTTTTACCTGAATGGTCACAGCTGAGATTGCAGCATAAATTTTGGTGCCAGGCGCTGCAGCACAGAGGAGTGGCTGTGCCCTGAAGGTTTTGATGAACATGATGGAAGGTGCAGGAGGAAGCACAGTTACTCTGCTCTACAGCTGGAGGATGAAGTTATGCAGGGATTAAGGGTAGCACCTATACTGCTTTCTTAGATAATCCTGGAAGTAACCCAGCCAGTGTGCGCCCACACTCTACCTGCCAGCTTGCCACTCCACCAGCCCTTGCAGCGTGCCTCTCGGATGGCATTTGCCTATGCTCACTGGCACCTCCAGGCTCCTGCCAGGCTGCAGTTGCTCATCTTGTGCTATGGTGATTAAACAACCCTGCTGGAAACCCGTAGGTCTCTCAGGGATGAGCAGGGAAAGTGTTGAGAAGAGTAATCTCTTACCTGTGTAGATCAGCTCTAGTCTGTATTAACACTGTGGCGAGAGGAGACTGCAAGCTGTTGCAAGACCAGCTTTTTGCCTTTTGTCAGGAGAAAGGAGCAAGCTGTGAAAGGGGCATCAAAGATAAACACAAGCAGTATTGAGGAGAGGCAAACATGGAGTTGGGATGGAGCTGGAGACAGTTACCATAGTTACTCCCTATCCCTGCAAGGAGGAAGGCTCAGGCAGCTATCCGCTGCTTTGGCATGCAGAGCAGAGGTATCTCCAAGAGCTTGAAGGTCCTGCTGGCAGTGGGAGGCAACTGGGGAGGAAGAGGGATGTAAGTGGGGCATTAGTCTGTCTGTCCTGGGCTTAACCCTGCTGATTCAGGCAAGGAAAAGGTCCCTGTCACCCTAAAGCTAGCAGCCTTGAGGGTGATGGGATGCAGTCAGGCATGCAGGACCTGAGGGTTTTGCTAAGGGACTGGCAAAGCTGCAAGAGTGCAAAGAGCACTCGGAGGTTGGTAGTGGACTTAACTGAGCTGCTTGTGGTGTAGATGTGGGGCCTGGAAAGTTTAGGGGAAATGAAGTCTTCCTTCAAGATTCCTAGTTTGGCATCAGGTCAAGATTTCAAGGATAACTAGTGTCTCTAATCCAGTTGGGGAACTGAGTTTAGATCTCTTCAGGGCCACCAGAAGAGATGCATAGAGGATTCTATAAACTGTCTACACAGCCTCACTATGCAGATTGATTCTCTGCTTTTGGGGTCCCTTGTTCCAGAGAAAACAGCTAAACTCGGACTATGCTTTGGGCTCACAGCTAAGCCATCAAAAGAATGATGCAGAGCATGCGTTACTCAGTATGAGCCCAAGTCCCCCCCACTCCACCTGGATACTTGGCCTGTGCTACAGGATGACTATGGAGAAAGGGCAGTAACTTTTCCTTGGCAAGAAAAAACCTTCAGGTCATATTAGCAGGGTCCTGTGCACTAACACTTCCTTGGCCATTGACTAACTTTTCCTCTCAGAAGGTGTAAGAAGTAGAGAGACATTTACATGCATGCAAGAGGTAAGCAGCCAAAAAAATGAACCATAGGGCTCTGGAAATTGCCTGTTCAGCTCCAGCCCACCAATGGCCACTGATAACATGTTGGCTTCGGGTTTATCTTCTGATGGACAACTCAAGCATCAGCCAGACGCGCTCGTGCTGGCTGCTGGCAGTACCACTGCTTCTTTATTCAGGTGCAGGGCTCTCCTCAGACCAAGACATGCTTGGGTGCCCCGGTGCACAGGGCTGTGTTGAGGTCAAATACAAAATGTTTATGGTTACAGAGATACGATGCTGGGGTGGTTAGAGAAGCTATAGACTGGGGATGGTGCCAGGCAGTCCTGTCCCCTGGGAAGGAGGTCAGCGTGGCATACAGGCTCCAAGGGCTCAGCACCCTCCACAGGCTGTAGCTGAGAGCTGGATACAGGCTGGCTGGGACCGTAACCATGGCAGCAGCAGCTTCTGCATTGCAACATGGCTGGGGGACACTAAAAAAAAAAAAAGAAAAAGGACCAAAACAAGGGGAAAAAAATTAGAAATTCTAATAATTATATAAGCTTGCTGGTAGATCAAGTTTGCTGAATACCTTTCACCTAGTCAGGCCCCACCCCTGGGCACCAGCTGAAGATGTGATTTCTAGAGGAAGTCAAGCATGTGCTCTAGGAAATCAGGTCATGAGCGTTCAGCTGCATCTGTGGAAGGGGCTCTGCTGGCTCCTGTGCTCCTGCAAGCTCTCGTTACACTAATAGGGAGCATGGGGCAGAGATATGGGTGCTGGCATCCTTGCTGTGCGCTTAATAAAGTGCCTGAAGATCCTCTATGTATTTTTATTAAAAAAGTGTCAATGTCTCAGCAAAAGGCAGGGGGGGATGACTAAATTGCTGTTAAGCGACATGTTGAGACATGAAATCAAGCAGAGCGCTACATTTTTAAATTAGTTTTTGATAGTCCTTTCCCCAGTGTCTCACCAGGCTGCAGCTCCTGCAAGGATACGTCCACTCCCTCTCCTGTCCCCTTTGCAGCCCCTTGGGCTTGGATTTGCAGTGCTCCTGTGGTAGAGGTGGGAATGCTGTGCTACCTGATGGACCCTGTGCTCCTGGAGGCTTAGGTACCTGGTGAGAGCTGGGGAAAGCAGGGTGGGTACATCAAAATGTGTTGAGGCTCCCCTAGGATTCACCAGCCCATGTGGGTGCAGAAGCAAAGCAAAGCTCTGTGTCTGGGGAGGCAGACTTGTTCATTTTGCCCAGCACTTGCTGGAGGACCTCCCTTTACTCCCAGCAGAGATGACATGAGTGGTAAGAGATTCAGCCCAGAACCCCAGGACTTGGTTTGCTTCGTCTTTGTAGGATTTTCATGTAAGGGAGTTTAGTGTGGAAAAAGTCCTTCAACAAGTTAAGAGTCAGGGTTAGGAGTCTCATTTGCTATCATGGGAACAACAGCATTGATGGAGCAGGGAAGGGTGGAGGAATGAAGCAAAGTTCAGAGAGAAGCTGGAGACCTGCACAAAGTATTGAATATTTTCAGGGTCACTCTGTCCCTCCTTCCACAGCCTGGCATGCTGCAATGTCTGTGGCTATATCTGTGCAGGTCTTGCCTGTGAAGGGTAGGAGTTGCAAGTGGAGGGCTGTGCCGCTCTAATGCTATAAATGCATGTGGGATGATGTGCTGGTGCCCAGGGTGCGAGACGGTCTCTGCCACCGGAGCTGCTTGCTCATGGAGGGGCAGAGAGGGGCAAGGCAAACAAAAGGAGGGAGACATTTGCAGGGAGGAGCAGCAAGTCAGCAAGGGAGGTCTCATGAGCAAGCAAAGGCACTGAGGAACAGTGAGAAGCCTGCATGGCTGTCCCTTGCTTTGGTATAACACTTTGGGCATCCTGATAGCAGTAAGCTGTGTGTGCACAGGTGAGGGAGCTGGGGAGAAGGTGGGGAGTGGCTCCTTGAGGGGCAGGTCTGCAGCAAAGCCACCACTGCAGCAGCACCCTGGGCTCTTGCTAATCCATCCACGTCATGTCAAAGTGATGTTAACATGTCCTGCCTTGCTTGCACAGCCAGAGCGGACCTTGGCTGGTGTTTCCACTAGCTGCAAACAGAGCGTTTCCATCACAAAGTGGCAGCATGTCCTTTTCCCTGTCCCGTTGGCCTTGTTGTCCCATTTGTCCTCCTTCAGCCTACGTTTCTGTGTTGGGCAAGACCTTATTTTTGATCTACACATGATCACAGAAGGCAGGAGGAGGAAGGACAGAAGGATACCTAGAACTATATGATGCAAACTCAGGGATACGCATGTACATGCCCAGCTAGGAGCCAGCATGCATGTTCCTGGCTCAGCACACACACAGCTATGGTCAAGGCAGCTTGGCAAGGGGTCCAAGCAAGCTCTATGGCACACGTGCTTTCATCTCTGGCCAAGCGGTTATTTCTTTGAGCTTAAACTTCCTGAAAACATCACTAGCTGAGATCCTTCTGCTCCCTGCCAGACATTCTTAGGGCTCTTGGGCTACATTTCTGGGTGCAGGGAGCACATACATAAAGCTTAAACCCCCATCTGCACTGCATCCTTTCTGGTGCCAGAGATGTGAAGACAGTCCCTGGTGGCGAGGGGCAAGGCTGTCATCTCCAATGAGGAGGGCCCTGTGAAGAAAGGGATTCTTGCCTAAGACCTGCTTGCTTCTCCCATCCATCGCTTCTGTTATGGACTATTAAAAATTAACCAAATCATGTTCATCATTAACACATATTGCCTTTGTTCTCCAGGCTCCCAGTACCCATTTGCAGGGCTTTTGTTATGTATTTTTTCAGCACTTTGTCTCTTTAATTGCTCTCTTCTCTCTGATATTCGGGGCTGTGGTTTGCAAGCCAGCTGGAGGAAACAAAGGGGCATTTTTATTGCTCCAGACTGAAAGTCAGTGAAAGAAAAGGTTCTACAAGTCCCAGCTATTGCAGCGGAAGCAGGTCCTGAAGTGTCTGGTGCCTGTGATAGATTGCTCCTTTCCTACCAGTGGACAGACAGCTCGGGAGTCTTAAAACTATTGGGAGGGAGAGAGAAAGAAGCTTAAGCTGCCTTTACTTCTTTTAATTCCTTTCCTTGCACACACACACAGTCCTGTTGCTTTTCTTGCTCTCTACTCTGGAGTGATGTAGTTGTTTTCAGCACCCCAGCAGCACACCTGGTGGCTTCACTGCAGGTGCTTACATGAGAAAGAGAAGCAGAATCAGGCAGGAGGTATCCCACAGCACTATTCTGGTACTAGTCCCTTCCTCTGAACCTGCGTGCTGCCTTCACTGGATTTCACCTAGGCCAGGCAGACCTTCTAGCAGCGTGTAAGGTCTGGTTCCCCATAAAAAATGGATGCAGCATGGCAGTCCCAGCAGCTGGGCTGCGACTGACCAAATGCCAGAAAATGTGTGAGCAGCTGCCCCATGTCTGAGATTGTGCTGGAGGCATCACTGTTGTTAAAGGGAGGTGGGCATGTGAGACCGCAGAGGTTGCAATGGCCTGAGATGCTTTCCTCTCATGAATGCTTCAGGGGAATGGGGTGAAACCAGAGGGTAGGCTCCGCAGGAAGTGTACGGGCTGCTTCAGTCGCTAGATCTTTGTCTCTTGATGACCCTGGAGGAAACCAGGAAAAGAGTTTGTAGGATATGGTACCATGGTACCATCGCTGAATGTCCTGGGGTAGCCTGTCACTTGAAGCTACCTGTCATTCTGGCAGTCAGCTGGAGAACCTGCAGAGATGGGTCAGCTGTTTCTGTGCTGATGCAGAGTGACTCAGGCCTCTGCCCACAGCTTCCCAGTGGGATGCTCAGCAGAGCTGACAGGCAAAAATAAAACATCTGCTTCAACCCCTTGTTCTTTGCAGGCTCAGAAAGTCACCAGTCAAGAGCTCATCTCTTAGAAGAGAGGTACCCAAGGGAGAGGTACTAAGAGCTTGGGTTTCTGGTTTGGGAGAAGGGGAGCAGAAGGCTCTTTGGGGCTGAATCCTTCCCTTTGGCAGCTTGGGCAGAGAAGAAAGAATTAGTTTTCTTTTGGATATGGACAATCGGTATCACTAAGGTTGGGACTTAGCTTTTTGATCAACAAAAAAAGCCTTGGCATCGTGTTTCTGGGCTTAATTCAAGGCTTACTCACTGCAGTTCGACAAGGTGTGCTAAGAGGAAGAGCGAAGTTAAACAGCTGTTTCTTCTACCCTGAACCTCTATCAGTCACTGTGGTAGAGGATGACTGTTGGTCATCACATCAGCCTTTGGGAAGGATTTAAGTCCCTCTGAAGATTATGTAAATCTTTTCCTTCACTTCATCAGGCTTTGGATCAGGACCAGACTTACTGTTATCTCCTCATGGCAAGGTAAAGGGCCACCATGAATAAAGCAGTCAGGCAGGGGCCCAGACACAGTGGTGATGGTAGGAATTTTTAGGAGGTGCTGTCAGCATTCCCTCTAAGAGTTTTAGTGCCCATCATGTTGAAATTTAATAATTAAGGAGATGCTTTCACATTTTTTTTTAATAGTCTAACAGTGTGAAAAAAGTCATTCAATAATTAATTGACAAAGTTGAACCACACATGCCAGCACCCGAGCTGAGAGTGTGGGCTCAGCCTTTGCAGACAAATGAAGTGAGAAGTAATTGCTTGATGAAGAAAAGGAAGATATTAACATAAGATTTGTCAGGTTCCTCGTAGGAATTCTTCATAGTGGGTCTGGGGCTTCGAATGGGATTGTGCTGCTAATTCATCGCTAAATAACACTCTGAATTGGCCCAGGCATAAGGGAAGGGAGGGAGCTGGGGAAATTCTGGACTTCAATGGAAGCAAGAGAGAGAAAAATCTTTATTTGTCGAGGATAATTCAGTGGGAATAAAGGGGAGACAAAAATGGACTGCTGGTACTGGACAACACCTGTACGTGTGTGCTTGTCATTGGACACATGCCCAGCTATGCTGATACCCTCATGGATGATCCTACTATGCCTGAATGGGGACTTGGTTCCAGTGAAATGAGTCCCAGCTTTTCTCCTGGCTAACTCCAGATTCCTCCTTTCTTCTTATCTTCAGGATGCTGCTGCTGTTGCAGATGTAGCAACTGCTCTGACTGGGTGAGATTAGCAATTCAGTGTGACTCTGGTGCTCCACTGCCCAAGCCTCTCTGCATGTACAGTCTGTAGAAAGAACTAGGTGCCAAAGCAGGGACTCATATGCAGGCTGGATGTGGCTCTGAAGTGCTGCTGTAATACGTTAAATCCTCCCAGCTGCCACCTAAAAATGTCAGCTCTACATACAATAAGAGGTGGTACCTTGAAGTTGCCCCAGCAATTTAAGTCTGTCTCTCCAAGTTGTCTCTTTCTCTGTACGTGCGTTACATGGCTTGGATTTCTCCTAATTACTTGTTACCAGGTGGGACAGCTCCACCGGAAGAGACTATGAGGACTAACTTGGTGTACCTGAATCTGGCAGTTACAGTGCTAACTAGACTTGGGGGTTGCTATTGCCTTCCATATACTCTGTTTCCCTGGATGTTAGAGAAGTGTCACCTTTTCCATGTTTTTTTCTGGGTTGTTTTTTTTTTCTTTATGAGAAAGCTCAAATGCCTACTTCAGCATGATAAAAACACTAAAAGCTTGAAAAGTGTTCCTGAGAGGGAAACTTATTCCTTTCCAGCTCCAAGTTTATTCCCAGGGCAACAGATTAGTGGTGTTTAGGGCTGGAAAGGATCACTAGTTTAATCAATAGATTAAAAAAGATCACAGCCATTAGTGCCAGACTTTGATTTTTACATTGCCACTACATTTTATGTGGCTACCTCCTCATCTGTGGGATTTTATGGCACTCAGGATACCACAAATCAAAATTTATGATCTAATCTTACATTATTCACCTACCTTTTTGTTATCCCTTATCTCCTCATATGTTCCTGGATATGTGTCCTGCTGTGTTTCCATCACTCACAGTATGCACCAGATGGAAAGCAGTCCCATGAGAGGCTGGCAGTGTTTGTGTTACATCTCCAAGGCAGTGCCAGGACAGTCTCCACACTGTGTTCTCTTTACTTCAGGACCAGCTACTGCTAATTCTGGCTAGAGGTTGACCAGGAAGGGATGATTTGTCTCCCTGGACACTACAGCAGGTTTCATCTTGGAGTTCTGAGCTAAGCCTCTCCACTTTGAACATGTGAACACAGCACTGGACAGGCTCGGAGCACCAGAGCCAGCTGCCAGGGTCTTCCTGAATGGGGCTGCTGTGAATGGGGTCATTTCTGGCAAAGAAAAGGTATTTCTCTGCTCTCTCCCTTTCCCTGTCTTACAGCAGCTGAGCTACTTCTCTCTCCTCACCTGACTTTTAAAATCTTTGGCTCTCCGGATGGTGGTAAGTCTCGAGCATTCTTATGAAGGACTAAGCTACAAATGTCAGGCGAAACATACTGTCAGCTGTCAGCTGCTGCTTGGGGGCAGGGAGCTCTGCAGAAAGGGTGATGGAAAGAAGTTTCTTTGTGGCTCTGCTTTGCAAAGAAAAAGAAATGGATATAAAGAACAAATTTGGTTTCTCAGAAAGTCAGCTGCGAAGGTCCCCCAAACTTGTGTAATCTTTTTGCTGCCTGGATGTGACTAGATATGTGGGTGGATGGATTGGGATGCTGCAGCAGGACAGGCTACAGACACAAATGAAAGCACTGATAAATTATAGTGTTTCTGTGGTGGAGTTTATTCCAGAGACCTTGCTGCAGCTTCTAGGAAAGGAGTTATCCTTGAGGGAACGCAGCAAGTTTTTTAAGTCTCAGGAGGTAAAACCTTTCATAAAAATGCAATTTCCTTCCTGTCAGGACCCCTCTAAAGAGCATCTTGGTATGCTTTGGGTTATCTATGGATTTTATGCAGAAACATACCCCTTCTTCCTGTCTTAGGCACTGAAAGGGAAAATATTGGTGACAGCTGTTTTTATGACTTGTGGATTTTTAAAAGACAGCAAAGCAGAGGCAAACTTCACTGGAGAGACTCACAAGTCCATTTTCTGACTTCCTGGTACAAGTCTCTGGATAACCTTTTTCTAGTTCTGCTAAAGACGTCTAGCAATTTCTGTCCCAGCTTTCACATAATTGGCACTGGGGATCTCTACTTTGTTGCGTTTCCAGATGGGAAAACAAAAAAAAAAACAACCTCCCCAAATGAAGTCTCCAGCTCCATGTTTCTGTCTCTGGAAACTCAGTCTTCACAAGGTCCCCTTGGGCCTTGCTGATCTATAAAAAGTCTTCCCCAGACTATTTTTTTCTGCTGATCAACAAAACTTCTTCCAGTCAGATTTTCTTTTTGGATTTCAGGGTGAGTTGGGAGTCTTAACAGGGTTTGGACATCTCCTGTAAACTCAGATCAGCTATGTCATCCAATAACCTTCTCCCTTGCTACAGCGTGATTTCTGCATTGGCTTGTGTTTGCTCTTGTAGTGATGTGGTATCCCATTTCCAATGAATGAATAATCAAGTATTGATTTGAGGGGGGGTCCCAGCAAACACTGAACCTTCTGTCACAATCCTCAGGACTCCATGAGGTCAACATCTCACTTGTAGCTTATGAGAGCAGTCAAGCCCTTCTTCCAGAAAGCACCAAGACATCCTGGATGGTTATCAACCATCAGTGCTACAACTTCACAATGGTGCAAAAGCTGCCTCTCTCTAAAGCTGATCTGGGATGCACAAGTCAGTACCCATCCGGAGGGGAAACTCACAGCAGACTAGAAATACCTGTTACTGATCCTCAAGGCTCCTGCGTTCTCCTGGAAGGTTTCCTGTCCCAGAACCAATGGAGGACTCGGCTGAGGATGTGAGCATCACCTCAATGTGCATGTGTAATCCAGAGGACAGTGCAAGCTTCCTTCTTCAATTGGAATAACAAGTAGATGTAGTGCTGGAGAGAAAAAGAACCCAAGCCAACAAAAAACTCTAACTACTTCTGCAGTGGGACTTTTACAGCAGTAGAGCCAGAGAATAATCTCTGCTTTGTAAAACTCCTCGGGAGTCGTGTGTTGCCACAGTAATGGAGGTGATTGCAACCTGGAAATAAATACCTGAATCAAATAGCTCTGTTTTTGAGTTGTGTTTGTACATGGCAAATAGTGGGGAAGAGGTTGTCATGACTGCCTATATTCCTGTCTCTCTGGGTGGAATTTCTGTTTTTTGCCACATGCTGTGTCCTGCAGCATTTGAGCAAGATGCATGAGGTCCCTGGAAGGCAGAAGGTCTCCAGAGAATATTCATATCAAACAGGACTCAGCCAAACTGGAGCCCATTGCACTAGAAGAGACCCCAGATCAGGAGATGGGACTCCACAGCTGACAAGGTGCTGTTCGCAGATCTGTTATACCCCAGAAATGCTTCCCTGATGTCACTAACAAGAGCCCCAAAACATATCTCAGTGTGCTAAAAGTCCTGAACCTTGACCACTTTGAATGATATAAATCAGATTCCTGCTTTTGTAGCAATGTGGAGGCTGGACAGTCCTTTTTCTTGTGATTGCATTACTGTGCCAACAACTCTGCATTGAGCCTATTACATTTTACATTCCTGCTTTCTGGATAGGGGAAGAGGGTAACAGTGCAGTGTACCTGGAAAATGCATTTGTAATGTTAGTTTAGGCTCACAGCTCCCTGGAAAGACCCAGTGAACTGCAAGCAAAAGCAATACATTGGAGCATTGCAAGAAAAAGCAATACATTAGCTTAGTACAAGTGATAATGTTTCCTTGGAATAGCCAGCTCAAGCGGCTCTAATAGCTTTCTACCGACTTTCTGCTGAAGGAATGACTCTTAGCTCAAACAACAGAGATGTATCTTTGGGTAGGGGAGGTTCCCTCCTGTCAGAGGCTGCTGTGAGCTCTGTGAGGGACACTAACACTTCCAAACCAGAAAATTTGCAATCAAAATAACCCTGAAATACCCACTTCAGTGACATTGAGAAGATACCTTACAGCTTCGTAAATCAAACTGCGCTTAGAAAAGGAAGTGGAAGATGCAAAGCCTGAAACTGGAGGCTTTAACAATGGAAGGAGCATCTTGGGATATAATGCTTAGAGAGTCAGCTTTATCAGACTTTTAGGAGTAAGTGATGGCATCCTGGCTGTGTCTGATAGCAAGAGGATAGATGGCCTAGTAAAGTCCAGAACAGGCAGATCTACAGCTGAGCAAATGGGACTGAACCTGCAGTGTATATCAGGCAACTCAGCCTCTTTTCCTCCTGGGGGGAATGCCAGCCATCTGCCATGTCACTGAATCCAGTTAGCATTCAAAATAATGAGAATGACTTACAGAGCAGGGAGATAAGTGTATTTTTTGTAAGTGACAGTGGAAGGATCAGCTGCGAGGGTCTGATCTGCCATGGCTTGTGGCAAGGCTCTGACATTACCCCCAAGACGTCTCCTGCCATGCCCAGGGGAGTGTGGTATATGGCACTGGAATGAGCCCTCCCTTAGAAACACTTAGTATCTGATTTACTTCTGTGAGCTGCTTAGAAAATTGCCTGCCATGAATAACATGTCCAGGAGCACTCCTCATCTATCTCCCTAGGGACTGATGCCTTCTCCTTCCTCCTTGCGATGGGGACCAGGCAGGGGATGGGTTTGCTGCCGGTACCTTGATAAGCCATGGTGAGATTTGGGGGAATTTCTCTTGGATGGCACCACAGAGCTGACACTAACTGGCAGAGTCAGCAGAGCAAGATTATTCAGGGAGATGCACAAAGGTGCCACACGTTCCTGTGCAGAAAGCTATGATGTGCTGCACTCCATTCCACAGCCGCAGCTGTGGTGCAGCCCAGAAGGGACCATGGTCTGTGGTAAGACACAGAGGGCAGGAGTGACCCAAACCTCCTTGGTCCTTTCCCCTCTTCTCCCTCAGTAAAGCGTGCCCTGGCCAGGAGGAGCCGAAGTGGAGCAGGGTGGGGATGTAATGAATGGAAAGGGTGATACCGCTTTTAGCGGTCAGTGAAGTTTGCAGTGGCAGCTGGGCTGTAACTCTCTCCCTTGTAAACACTCAGTGGTTCCTTCGTTCAGGCAGATTTAAAAGGAAATCCAATGCGCGTTTACAAGCTCCCAGCCCATTAACGAACAGGTTCATAAAGCAGTGAACAAAGGCTAATCAATATGCTGAGTGCAGGGAAGAGGGAGCCTGAAAGTATTCACTAATCAGGGGTACGCTGCTGGCCTTATAAATAAGAAGGGTCTCTCTGTGATGGGGAGTGGGCCCAGGGAGCAATTCGGCACCTTTCATCTCCAGTCGCCTGTAAACGCCTCTCTCCAGTAATGAGCCCGCTGCTCCCCTTCCTTCCCAGCGTGGAGCAGAGTGAGGAGGAGGAGGCAGGCGGAGCTGCTGCTAATGGTGACTTGCCACAGGGATCAATAGACGGGAAGCAAATTAACTGGGCTCCCGTGGGAGGGGATTTGTCGATATGCAGGGTGGCGAGGAGTGACACTGGATCGGATGGCTGTGCCGCTTCACAAATACCAGCTTGTAATGAACCCCCGAGGGAGCAGGAGGAAGGGGGCCCTCCTGCCTCTCTGGGATGATGCCTTCCCTCACCTCATCCTTGCATTAGCATACATACTGCTTGGATTTTTCCCCCCTAACGTGTTCCTCGCTGCCTCTCTCCCTCTGCAAGGTGCTCCTCTCTCCAACAAAACTTCTTCCATAGATGCCCCTGGGAAGAGAGAAGGTTCTCAGAACCCTAACTCCACATTCCCAGGTGCCCTTATGGAGGGTGGCCTGGGGGGGCTTTGCCTTAGGACATCCCTGAACACCTTCCTGAGAGGCTTGCAGTCTTCCTGCCCTGGAAATGTGACATGTGCTTGAAGAAAAAGCCCTGCCCCTTTTTTTAGCTTCATGCCATCGTGCTACTGTGATGTGAGGTCGAGGAGTGGGTGAGAGTGGGTTTGGCCAGGTATTCCTCCACTGACCCCATCTTTCTCTGAGCCCTAGGGAAGGAGAGATTGCTTCTCCGGGTGATGAGGCTGGCAAAGCGCATTCCCTTCCCTGCCAAGCCTGGTGATTTGCTTAATCCTGTTTTTTTCTGTTAGCACTCCCAGACACTGAAATGTCCTCAGGCCCCTGTGCCGGCAGCTGGCACAGGAGCCTGGAGAAGGATATTGCTCCCAGCCAACTGCTCCACAGAAGAACCTCATGGATGTGGGGCAGCCAAAAGACTAGGGTCATGGAGCAAATGTCTTCATTAGAAACTGATGCAGCCTGTTTCATATGTTGCTTGATGCCAAGCTGCTGTAGCTACAGAATGTGGGTAACAGCCCTTGGCTGGGAGACCTGTGAGGTCTCCTGTCTGCATTCCTCACCTACACATGGGGAACCTGGCACTGAGAGTGTTAGCCATTAAGCTGGAGCTGGCAAAACAGGCAGGAGAGGGAGAAGGAGCAATTGCCTGCTGGACCGAGCCTGGCTGGGAAAGGGTAGGAGCTGCAAGTTGTGGTGTCTGTTCAAGGGGTTTTGAACAGGAAATCTGTGTACAAGCAGTGATTTTAACAATTGGGACAGGTTTCATTATCTTCATGGTCATAATAAGCAGCCCTGGCAGGAGAGTTGGTGGATAAGAAGGGCAGGAGCAGGGAAGAACAGTGGGCTAAGAAAAGTGAGTCCTGAGTTTATACAGAGAGCAGAATGACCCTGCCAGAGCGTGAGTCATGTCTGCAGAGCAGATCCAAATTTAGTATCTTTCCTTTACTGCAGACTTCATGGTGCAGTGTAGCAAGGAATCATTTGGCTGCTGAAACAGACAGGGATTGGATTTCCCGGGGCAGCAGGCCAAGAGGAGGGAGCCTTGGAGTCCTGGAAGCCACCACAGGCCTCTCTGCAAGGTGAACCTGGATAATGCTGAGAGGTTCTCCTGGAGCTGACCAAGGAGATCCTCATGGTCCTGGAACTGGACCAAAGCCGAAGTAATGAGAGGGGCTTGAGTTCTGTTCGTTTTGTGGGAAACACTCGACTTGCCTTGAGAGGCTGGGGCATAGGTGGATATATGTGTGCTGGAGGTGCATCCCTGAGCACGCAGAGAGAGATGTCCCAATGCCTCTTGCTCTCACCACAGGTGGAGAAGGAAGTGGGATGGAGGCCACCAGCCTGTTCAGCCTGACAGGCAGCTGTCTGGCAGCAAGCAATCAGAAGGTGATCTCCCTGCTATGCTGCCTTTGCTGCTCTGGCAGTGAAAGTTTTCCGCCGTGCAGGGAACGGGGCTCCCTCCTCCACTGCCTGACAGCTCATGCCCTGAGAGGCTCATTTGGTGCAGATCCAGCAGCAAGTTCAAATCACATTTAAGTTTGCCCCCACGCACAAAAGAGAAAATCCCATTGTTTCTGCTGCTAGCGGCTTGACTGTCTGCCCAAACAAACAGGCAAAATAAAGAAACCCTGGCTGTCTCTGCTGAGCTGTGGCCAAGGCTTGCTTAAACAAATGAACCTGCAGACAGAGAACAGAAATGCCAGGGATTTGCTCTGCCTTGGCCACCCCCTCTGCAAACGCTACAGCCATTTGAAGGAGAGTCTCCTCTAGATGACCTTATTGCTGGGATTTTGGGGTACAGTAACAGGATCAACTTTATGGTGCAAGGAGAAGAGAAGTGAATCCTCATCTGGGAGACCAGAGCACCAGGTGATCAGCATCTTGCTTACAGGAACAAGAACAGCATCTTTTTTTTGGAGGCACTCTTTGTCTGGCTGCTGGTACTACAGCTTGTTCGCCTGTCCCGCTTCTCTGCTTCCCTTTCTGCTCATCGTCCAAGTCCACAGTGTCTCTGGGCATGCTTAGGAAGATATGCTCAGGACTATGCTGTTAACAACTTGAAAATCATTCTTCCTTCCCTCCTTCTGTCTCTCCCTCACTGCCTTGGCCACCCTGCTTTCTTATCCCTCCATCTCTCCTTCCCACTTCGTTTGTGATCTCTACCTGACTTCCTCATCCTCCCTCCTTTCTTTCCCTCCTGTTTAATCTCATCCTCCCTCTGCAGTGGAGCTGTGCCTTTCAGGCAGCCTATTGAAAGGACTTGCCAAAGAAGCCATTAGTTGGAAGCAAAGCGGAGGCCTGCGATGCTGAAAACAAAAGGCATGGTGGTGGAGAGCTGTGAGGAAGAGCCAGTGTGTATTATGCAGCTCTTCACCGCTGCCGAGTTCAGAGTGACCCCCTCGCTATGCATCAATCAGCTATGCTCTGATAGCCATTTGTGAAACGAGTTCAAGCAGTCCCATTTGCATTCCCTAATGAAGACGTAGACTCACAGAGCCCCAGCTGCATTGCACCCTCCTTCACTCAGCCCCAGTCTGAGGAACATAAGCATCCACTAGGGTTTCTGCTTCTCTAGAGGAGAGCAGCTTTCGCCAGGGGCAAGGAAAGAATGTAAGGATGAGCAGACATGACCTGAGAGAAATCTAAAGGTGACAGCAGAGGCTGGAGAGCTCCAGATTCTTTGAGATGTGAGAAAAGAGGATAGATTGTGTTGTCCCAACAAAACACATTGCCTTGTTGACATAGCAGGGATTGAATGTGAGACTATCTCAACTCTTGGTCAGTGCAAGGAGTGAGGAAAAAAAGTCTGCATTCAAGAATGGAAAATAAGATTGGATCAAACTCCCTGCCTCTCTGTGCCAAAGCCATTTGGGGTTAAAATGGTGTCTGGATTTGGAGACAATTTCTGCTGGGATAGTTTGGCAGGATCTTCTGGGCATTACCGCACTTCCTCCAGTAGCAGTGAAGCCTGGCTCCTTCCTTAGCATCATCTGAGCAATTTCTCTTCACAAATCTCTGCCCTAACAAAGAGCAAGCATGTGTCCTCAGGTCTGCTTGCTCTTTCTGTGGTGTATGTGGTTGCAGAGTGCCTTTGCTTGGACAGAAGGAGGGTGCCCACAGGATGGCTGGAGTTCTGCTTACTGCAGCCACAAAAATACTGTGATGCTATAGGGGTAAGTCTGTAAAAACAAGTGCTCACAATCAAAAAAAGGCAGCATTCTATCACTTCTCATGTGTTAAGTGCTTTGAGATTCTTGAATATAACGTGTGATTTAAATGCAAAATAATTATTATTTTGCAAAATTTAATTCGTTTCCTTCCATTTTGCTCACATGCATCAAGGAATACGTTCCCATTGCCAAGTACTTGAGCCTAATCTCTAGAGAGGGGCTTGTCTGATGTGTTTATTCAGTGTAAATAAGTTAAATGTTGGGGAATGAACAGTTCTACTAATTGGATTTATTCTTGTAAATTTAATGCCATTCTAGCCAAACGTGCCATCAAAAATGTGCATTATTTTGTTCATCTGCATTGTCACCATTGAAATTCAAAGAACACATCTGAAATCCTAGTGCATGGCTGGAGGAAATGGTCTTTCCACCAACCCATGGAAATACTGTGTGGAATTTCAATATTTGTATATCCAGAATGACTGCTTGTGTTCTTATAATAGAAGGATCAGTGACTGCAATTGTAATGCTGAAAAGTGCTCACTGTGAGAGAAAGTTTAGTTTCTTAGTTTTTCTTACTTCTTACACATGGGTTCCTTGGAGGCTTAGAGTCCCTGTGCTTGTTCTTTGCCCAGAGAGAGTTTTAAAGAGGAAAGGGCCAAGGAAAAGCTCTAGGTGTTTTTGTAACTGTGCTTTATGCACATCATGAGAATTATATCTGTGCATAACTCAGCACCAGTCAGGCTTATTTTGCTCTAATTCAAGCTGGTTTATAGCTGTTATGGAGAACTGACAGCAATGAACAAGCTGTTTGTGAGGACACTATTAATTGGTTTGGAAGTCCTGAGTGCATGAGTTTCTTTTTATATCTGAGCGCTAAGTGGGTTTGTTATGTTCCTTTAAGATCTTCATCCATGTCTCACACCACAGTGGGTCATATATCACTGCAAACCTGATGTGATCCTTTTGAGCCTGTTGCGTGGCAGTTCAATGAGGTGGTTCGGAGGTGGAGGAAGCTCCTGCTAGCCCTGCCGTAGGAAGGAAAATAAAGCAAAGCACAGAACATCATTATGCTATTGCCCACTTGCTGAGTAGGGTATACGGCTCTGACTTCTCCAGCTCAAAGGCATTTTCTATAGTAAAGCTAAAAAAGGCTCAAAGCAGGGGAGCAGCAAGGGTGACCAAAGGTGGGGAATGGCTTGAATGTGAGAAATTATTAACTGGGCGAGGACTCCCCTTCCTGGAAGAGACAAGTGAGGAACTATGAAATTGAGAGCTCTGTGGAGATGGGGAACAAGGAACTATTATTCTGTCCCAGCATCAGGACTAGGGGAGGTCAGAGGAAACTGGCAGGTGGTGGTTTCAGAAGAGACCAGAGGAGGTCACAGTAAGGGTATATCTGAGCTGTGAGACACCTGGGAAGGGGGCATCTGGCACATTCCAAATGGGACTGAACCACTCTGTAGAGGAAAAACCCATCCTGAAGTACTAAACACAGGAATGACATGTGTGACCTAGTATGTCTCTAAGCCAAGGGTGGCTGGGAGAGAGGGCTCACATCCCACAGGTGCTTGCCCTGCCCTCATCTGCTGCTTGTTGGACATGAGCTGTTGAGCAAAACGGGTCTCTTGTCTTACCTGATATGACCATTATTGCGCTTTCATCTCCATTGCTCAAAAAACACCCTATGGCAGTCAGTTCAACGTTAAGAACACTAAACTTTCCTGGGTTACGTAACGATTAACCGCTTCATCTTCATGCCATTAAGTATCATTAGGTCCCTACTATGGGTTTAGCAAAACCCCAATGAGCCAGGAGGGAGAAATAATTGCAGCCCATATGCCTGAAATCATCTATCCCACTAAGGACTGCAATTCAGCTCATAAGCCGTAATCACATCAATTAACCTTTGTGCCATTTAACATTAGGAGGGCCATAGAAATACAGTTTTTGTAATTAACCTCCTAAACAGAGATGCATCCAAAACTAAGAGAGATCCCTATGTCTCCTAGGACTGCAAATACAGGAAAAGAGATGAGGGTTATTAAGTAAAAGGAAGGGGGGATTAATGTTCACTGAACTCTGTTGTTGCTTTGCGAAGGGAAGGGCTGCTCTGAGACCCCGTGGCTCAAGACCCTCCCAAACAAGTGGCAGCGCTGCTGCGATGGCACTGGGTCTAACATCGGGGAAAGGAGTGAGCCAGGATTGGGAATGGGGAGAGCTCCAAGTGCCTAAGTAAGGGTGAATAAGAGAAGGTCCCTTCCCAGAAAGGTGGCCTATGTAGTACTTCAGCCCCACCAGGAGCAAATGCCTGGCTGAAGATCCATGGGCTGCTCAGGCCCTGGTCTCTGCTGCCCTGTCAAAGGGCCAGATGGCAGGGCTAGCCTTAGGAGAGGAAAAATTCAGAATAGCCACTTAAAAGGAAAAATGGAGAAGATTCACTGAGCAGCAATGGGAAAGTAATTGAGCTAAACTGAAATGTAATTGGAAAATAATCATGGTGAGCAGCAGTTTAACACAGTTTATTGTAATCTGAACAGCAGTTTCTTTATGAGTTTGTGTTCAGCCGCATCTCATGGCTTGTAGTGTGCTGTCTATAGTGCAGACAAAAGACTTTTTCTTTGGCTTGGGATTGAAGCCAGAAACAGACTCTCCTCCCTCATCATCACTGCCACCTCTGCCTCCATATGAAGTGCTGGCACAGAGTGGGAGGAGGAACCTGGTTTCTCCAGCAGCACTGGAGAAGGATGGTGGTACCTCCCACAGCAGGAGGTGGCAGCTGCCAGCTGGGGGAAGAATGCTGGGAGGCTCCACATGCTTCCTCTGGGTTAGTCAAGAGAATTTTCTGTTCGTGCTTTCTGTGTGCTGTTCTGCTCCAAAACTGGTTATGCAAAGCATTCGATAAATACCCCCTGAAACATAGAGGAGATGAACAAGGTAACGTGAAGAATAATGAAACATCCCTCAGCCTCTGGGGAAGCAGTATTGACCAGCCATGGAGAGAGCTCGTAATGAGGCCCACTTTACCCAGAGAGAACAGTAATAGCCTTACCTTCTGCTGCCCCCCTTCACCATCCCCGTAAATTGTGTTTGCTCAAGAAAATGGTTTGTACAGGAAAGAAGCCAGGCAGCAAGTGAGGACAGGAGGAGCCAGCATGGAGGGAAGGAGGGAAGTTGGGGTGAGAGTCACAGGCCAGATGCAGCTCCCCAAGGTTAGCTACTGTTGCAGGCAAGGTCTGCTGCATAAAATGTTCCTCTGAACCCTACTGCCCCACAACCCCAGGGGCAGTAGACTTCTGGAGTGTAGAGCCAGAGCTGGAGGCAGAGAGTGGATCCTGTGTTCAGGGAGTACAACCCTCGTCCAAATTGTGTTTTCTCCTTACCTCACCCACATCTCTCTGTCCTAACCTCTGGTCTTTGTGCAGGTGGCATGATCTTTGCACCAGTCTGACCTGACAGCTACCACAGCTCCCGAGCAATGCTCTGGCACCCCGCCATTGCTCTGCTGCATGAGGCTTGCAGGATGCCTCTGGATTCAGTCCCGTTGCACAGTGGATTCACTGGCCACTCTCCTCTGGCCCCTTTACCCACTACTGTCTGCTGTGGAGATCCCCTGAGCTATGTCAGAGCGTCCAGCAGAGGCTGTGTTCCTGAGCAAATGATCAGCCCCAACAGAAGTGTAACCCACATAAACTGCATGCTCAGCAACAGTGCTGCAGTTTCCCACCCCTGAGAGACTATTCTTTTCTAGCCTATGACCCAGGGTTCCCAGCAGCCTCTCCCACACAACAGTGCCTCTCATTTCAACAGGTGTAGAGATTTCTAGAGCACACCATCTGCTCACTTGGTTTTAACTGTGCTATCTGTTCAAGGCAGCATCCCGTCTACATTAACTTTTACTGAATTATCCCTGTGCCTTCCATTTCTCATTTCCATTTCTTGCCCTCTTGTTATCTGGGGACATAACAGGTCTCTGTCACTTTGCCTTGCTGCTGTTCCTATTCATTTCTCTGCCTTTTTCTGTCAGAACTTCTTTTGTCCGCTCCCTCCTTGAGCAGCATCTCAGTTGGGACTGGCATCTCATTAGACTGCAATTCCCTTTACCTTGGTCCAATGTACAAAGTGCTAGAACATCTGAAATTGAGCTGGGACTTCTGTCTCACAGACAGCAAGGTCACTGCAATCCAAGGAGCTTCGAAGCCTATGTGTCTACATTCACACAGTGCAAAAGGTAGCTCTACAAACTTTCATAGAATCATAGAATAGTTAGGGTTGGAAAGGACCTGAAAGATCATACAGTTCCAACCCCCTGCCATCAGCAGGGACATCTCTCTAGGTCAGGTTGCCCAAGGCCCCATCCAACCTGGCCTTGAACACCTCCAGGGGTAGGGCATCCACAGCTTCCCTTGGCAACCTGTTCCAGTACCTCACCACTCTCATGGTGAAGAAGTTCTTCCTAATGTCTAATCTAAATCTGCCCCTTTCCAGTTTATATCCTTTCTCCCTTGTCCTGTCACCACAAGACTTTATGAACAGTCCCTCTCCAACTTTTCTGTAGCCCCTTTCAGGTACTAGAAGGTTGCTATAAGATTTCCTTGGAGTCTTCTCTTCCCCAGGCTGAATAAGCCCAACTCTCTCAGCCTGTCCTCATGTGGAAGGTGCTTCAGTCCTCTGATCATCTTTGTAGCTCTCCTCTGGACTTGTTCCAACAGTTCCATATCCTTCTTATGTTGAGGATTCCAAAACTGGACACAATACTCCAGATGAGGGAGTTATCTGAACTTCAGAGCTATCTGAGTCCTTAATCTGGTGCATTCAAGCCCTTCCCTTCCCCTCCCCCATTTCTTTGGCAGATGGAGGAGGAATTTTCCTTTTATTATCATTATTATGATATAATTTATTTCCTCAGTGATGTCCAAAGGGAAGACTCCTTTTTGCCTTTATGGCAAGTGAGAGAAGGGCGCACAGGAAAGCACCAGGCAGTGGATAGCTGAGATAAGGCAGAAACCTACTAACTGCAGTTGGGAGATGTGAGACCTCAGCTTGTGGTGGAACACAGGTACATGGTGGTCTTCCTCCCTGCTGCACTCTGATGTGGTCTGGTATATGGTCAATCCAGACTAGTTTTTCCAAAACTTTGTAGTGTCCTCCATGGTCTCACCCTGACCCTGGGGATGAGTTGATTCTCCCCCTGAGCTGTGGACAGTCTCACACTGGCATCCTCAGGGAATGTCCATCTTCCCCCTCCTGGCAGGGAACAGGGGGGGTAGGTTTCACTGTTCCCTGAAGAGAATGCTCTGGAAGCTATCAGCCTAAAGCGAATTGTAAGGGCCCCCTGCAGTGTTCAATCTGTTGATTAAAGCAGCAGCTGATCTTATCATCATTCCTAACAGATCAGTGTTGAGTTTTCCAAGACTGATGCTGAGACCATTGTTAGCTTGTATGGTTGCAATGATATGAATTTATCCTAAGGTTTCTGGGTCTTTTTGTTACAGTCTTGAGCCCGCATAGAAAATTTTTGTGTTTATTTGGGTTTCATGTGGAGGAACCTGCTAACCTGCCAAAAAAACTTTGGTCATGAATTGCTGAAGGATGCTGAAGCAAAACAAACTAAGCCAAACTCCATTAAATCAGAAAAGGCTAAGTCACAAACAAAACAGACCAGATTCAAACAGACCCTATCAGAACAGTCTCAGTCAGACCAAATGAGAGACCTGCTTTGACTTCAGTAGAATAGACTAGACTTACTTGAACTACTACTTGAGTTAAGGTGAATAGAAAGTCTTTTGAGCAGGGGAATAGAAAGGCATTTTCTTTCCTACTTCCACTGACTCCGGGAGGAGCCCACTCTGCTTTCCCTGGGAAGTGGGCCTTCTGCAGAGGTGCAGATCTCCCTAAGGTGTGGAAGCTGCTCGGAGAGCTGACTACAGTGCCACAGCATTTCACAGGGGGACCACTTTTCTTTCAATAGTAAAAGCCAAATGGAAGCAGAGACTCATCCTTTCCCACTATTTACAGGCTTAGGAATCTCTGGAAATGGAACGAGAATTGATACCGATCGGTATCATAGTACAGACCGTGACTTTTCTGCTACAGTTGATGCCAGATGCTCATCTTCATTTCATCCCACCTGGAGGTGATACACAGCCCTGCTCTAAATGAAGAGTCAGAAAGCTATGTGCAGCATTATTGATTCACGGCCTTGCTGCTCTCCACAGAATGAGGTATCCAATGGCAAGATCAAACTGGAACAGTGAGTGTTAAAGAGAATAGCTCTTTGGAGACTGGATGTTTACCAAATTGTCATTATCCACTGAAATATTTTAT
This sequence comes from Clamator glandarius, assembly GCA_033459285.1. NCBI lineage: Eukaryota > Metazoa > Chordata > Aves > Cuculiformes > Cuculidae > Clamator > Clamator glandarius. The sequence continues at coordinate 299,065 of JAUNZM010000621.1, read as the reverse complement.
GGTTTTTTTCCTATAAAAACAAGGAAACAAATAAACCACCCATCAGAAATAATTTTCTGCTGTCTCAACAGTTAGGATAAAATCTCTGTCTTTAGATCCTCCTCTTCTTTTCTATGCTTCAAGTCGAGCTCGCTACTTTTCACAGCTAATTAGCATGCAGCCTGCAGATTCTACAGCATCAGCTAAATATAAACCATCCTTTTATTTTTTCCTTTTGTTTGAGAGCTGTTGACAGAGATTTTTGTTCACTTGAAAGGTAGAGGATTAGCCATGTGAGGTTTATTCCTCATGCCTGTCTCCTGTCATCAGAGGACAGTGGTTTCCATCCATTAGCCAGGCACATGTCCAAGACAATGCATTGGCAAGGCTTCAGACAGGACAATGTCACAGCCAGTCTCACAGGAGTGAGATCCTGGGCTCTGACTTGTCCACAGCGTAGTGCTAAGAATGGGAGCTCAGCTCTCATCAGCCTTGGCTTTCTTTCCTGCCTCTTGACTGTTAGGGAGAAGCTACCTTCCTTAAATGTCCTTTATGTTCTCCACATGATGTTTTGGGAACTCAGCTCTCATCAGCCTTGGCTTTCTTTCCTGCCTCTTGACTGTTAGGGAGAAGCTACCTTCCTTAAATGTCCTTTATGTTCTCCACATGATGTTTTGGGAACAATCCCTCTTGGGAAGAAGAGTAGCTAAGGTCTATGAATAGGTGAGTTGCAGGGAAGTTGATCCCACTCACCAACCTTTTTGGTTTAATCAGCTAGTGCTTGTAAACTTCTATGAGATTTCATAAGAAATTAGCCCCTAGCAGAGATGGGGCAACGATGTGTCCTCTCCATGGGCTTTCAGTCTTCAGCTAAACAGAGCTAGCCTCTGTATGTGGCTTGTCTGCCAGTTTGTAATGCTTTAGGAGCAATGACATTCCAGGCTGAGGAAGGAAGAAGTCAGCCTCTGATGCTAATTTCTCGTAATTTGTTGCCCCCTGTGTCCTTTTAATACACATTAGGAGGACAGAGTGACATTAAGGGAGCCACAGACTGCATTTCAAAGCCTAAGGGTTCCCATCTTGGCTGAACTGTAGCTGACATTTCATCCACCCTGGGCTTTAATGTGTAGCAAAGACACTCTGGGCATGATAGAGAACCATTTTATGGAGCACTGAAACAGAGCATTCTCCAGGTGGGATAATAAAGGAGAGGATTTCTTTTTTTTCAATGACTCCTGTTGGAACATATTATTAAACCCTTTGTGAGGGGCTTTAAAGAGTGCTTTTAAAATTAATTCAAATGAAGTGAGGCTTGGCATAGGTTGAAGTGGAAGAAGAATGTGGGGGATGGACAACCTCCAAACCAAGGGAAATAATTTCTGGAGCATGAAGAAAGCTGTCTGCAGGGTTAGATCCCTTTCCTCCTCCCAACCCATCAAGCAGGTGGCAAGAAACAGATTTTTCTCCCTGAAGCTAGCACATGGATGGACAGTTTAGCACCAAGTCATTGGCCTGGCTAGGTCTGGTTGGTCCCAGCACATATAATCACATACTCACCAACCACAAACAACTCAGGGTGAACAGGTGATTTAGCTCTGATGCGATCCCTAATGAAAGTCCCTTTGGACCTATACCATTTCTGCAGTCATTTCTGCAGGCTCCCACTCACATCCATCCCACCATACCATCAAGACTACAATTTATTTCTTTGCTTTCTTTTGTATTCTTTTCTTTGCTATTTATTTTCTTTGCTCCTGTGGAAGAGGGAAGCAAATGCTGCTACCCTTTATAACACCCACTCTTCTCCTCTCTAGGGAGGACATCTGTGACTTCTCAACTTCTCAGCTTATCTTGTGACTATGTCCAGCAGCATCACCAGTGATTTCAGCTTGAAGAAGAAAAGCTATTAGTTTAAAAACTGGAAAAGACCTTTGTTCCCAGCACACACTATTTTATAGGCCTGGGAGTCTGAATCTGTCAGTTCAAGGGGAAAGAGTTTCACCCAGTTGAGCTGATACCTCACCTTGCCTGTGTTCTCCTTGCTGATGCTCCATCCTGGCAAGACTAGAAAGTTGGGCAGTCCACCTTGCATCCCTGTCCTCTGTTGTTGACCCAGGACTGTGCTGCCTTCATGCGAGGACAGCAAGGGATGAGGGACAAGCCTTCTGCTGAGGGAACAGCATCATCAACAGGCACAAGACTGCAAATTCTGTGCCAGGTGTTTGTCTGACTGGCAGCCAGGGCTATTGGATGTCCAGAAATCAGTAAATCCATGCTTGAAGTGTTAGGACTGGTAGTGCCAGAACTGATGTATTTCCAGTGCCTTGTAGTTCTGCTGGGGACCCTGGTGAAAGAAAAAGCAAGTGCTTTCTGATAAAGGCTTGTTTTCCTGTAACGACTAAAGGGATGAAATTTGAAGATAGGGATGAGAGTAGGAATCTGTATGGTAAGGTCTCTCCTAAATGCTGAAGTCTTCTTCAAAGGGAAGATATAAAAATTAGTCTGGAACAGAAGCACAGGAGAGCTGGAGCCTGCTTTGGCCTTGGGAGAGGGAAAGACTAAGGGGATAGTGTTTTGGGGATCTCTATGCCTTGCCAGTGAAACCTTCTGGTGCAGTAGAGGTCTTCTGTCACCTCTGGGCTTTCCAAAAGTAGCACAATGTCACATCTACAGTACTTAAAACAAAAATAGAAGGTAGAAATCCTATGGTTTGAATGTTAGCCACACTCTGCCATCTTTTCCTTAAATCCATTGCTGCATTAGAGCCACTAGTTTCAAAATACCTCAGTGCCTCTGTGCCTGCTCCAAAGTTGATCCATACGTTAACTGTGCAAGCTGGAGTTTTCAAAGCTGGAAATATGCCTTAGGCTGTTTTAATGTTTCATCTAAAGTGGGTCATTCATTTCTGAGGAGCAGATTAGGGAAAAAACAAACACCGCTGCTTTGACCACACTGAACAAAATTCTGACAGATGGGTGGTTGGAAAGTGCAAGCTTATATGTTGGAAGCAGGAATCGATGTTTGTAAAATAGCACTCAGCCTAATCAGAGCTGCCCCAGTGAAAAGCCACACATCTTTGAAAACTCCCCAACTCATCTATTTTCTGTAGAGACCAGTTGCAGCTGAATTGCTTTGTCCTCTGAAGCACCCATATGTGCTGAGCTTACTGCAGGCCAGCTTGACAACACTACCAGCATCTTCAGGGTGATTTTCTGGGTGCAACTGTTACTCTGTTGTGTCATGGTAAAGATTTCAGTCCACAAACCATCCTACAGGTAAAAGATCTTTCCCCACCTCACTGTGCCCAGTGCAGGTGGGTGAGGTGAGGCAGGAGTCTGATGCACATGGGGAATGTGGGGGAGGAGTAAATCAGGAGAATGCAAAAAGTGGAAGGATGATCTTGCTTTGCCCACCCCAAGGGACTGGCTTGCTTTCTTCTTCTGTCACTGAGCTCCTTGTTATCAGGGGAAAGGTTGCATAAGGTAAGATGTTGATTGGGAAAGACTTGTTCCTCCTTTTCTGAGGAATGAGCCTGATTTGTGCTGTCTGTTATAACCAGATGGACTCATGCTTCAAACACATAAAATCTCATGTAAACCCTGAAAAATCAGACTTTGTTTCAGTTCATCAGGCGTGGAGGTAATAAAACCATTTGATTCAATAGGGCAGATGCTGAGGAGCAATCCATTAATACCTGTGGCACTCAAATGCTATCATGAGCAGAACTTACAAAAAGCCTTGAGGAACCTTTTTGCTTGCTGAAGGCTGTGAACCAGAATGGCTGAGGCAAAATCGAGGGAGATTGGAGCAATGGGGATCAATACGAGCAGAGAGAAAAGACTACTTGTCATTGTTGTCCCTCAGTCTGGAAACCTTCTCCCTAGTCCCTCTGAGGAGAGAGGGCAGGGGATACTCATCTTGGGATGCTTGGTGATAGGACTGAAAGGATGCTGAGGAACAACCGTGTCCTAGTATCCAGGAATGGGGCTATGCTGGTCATCTCCATCACAGCACTCTGTCCTGTAATTCCCTCCTAGGAGTTAGCCCAGGCATGAAGAGAAAAGATAAATGGCCATCCTGGAGTGAGTGCAGTGTTTAAAAAAAAGGAACTCCATCAAGTTCTGGCTTTTCTTTGCATGCCAAGGTGTGAGGTAGCACAATGTCAGCTAAGCCACCTGTTGTCATGCTGCTGGCCCTCACCACTCCTGCTCCTTGTCCACTTCTCATCCTGACTTTGGACTGAGAGGAGTCTGCTTGAGTTGTCAGCCCAAATGCAACTAGAATAGTTATGTGTTAAATGTTAAGTAGTGTATAAACATTAAGCAATTTTGAGAATTTTCAGCTTGGGTGTAAAAACTTATTGAACTGCTACTCAGTGCATGATCTGCCAAATGGTAGTTTACATCAACAAAGTGGATTATACGCTTGTGCACACAGCGTGAGGCAATCCTCAGAGCCCTGCTTCTTGGATGGGCTTCCTCCCTTTGTTTCTCATCCGATCCTATAGCTGGATTTCTCAACTCCCAGCACACTCTCTTTTTTCCCTTAGTGCCTTGGGATGGTAAGTTACTGAAGGGTTTAATTTCAAATATTGACTCTGCAAAAGTGTAGGAGCTTTCTGAGAGGTGGCTCACATAAGCAAAAAAAAAAAAAGAAAATAAAAGAAAATAATGGTTTGGTTATAATGCAGTCGTTCTCCAGCTGGGCAATTCAAAGCATCTGATATACTTATTTGTATGGCACAGTGGTAATATGAGCTCTCTCTGTCCCACAGAAGTCCATTATTTATCTAAGACACCAAGGTGATCTAAGTGATGGGAATAATCTGTCTGGAGGATTGGATGGAGGTGATGCACATCTTCAGGTGATCCAAGTGTCTGAACCCAGGTGACTCCAACTTCTTCCATGATATATCACCAAGAGCATCAGGACAAGAATCTGCAAGTGCCTCTTGACTGTATTAGCTTTTGGTGGACAGCCTAGTAGCTCACAGCTCAAGCAGTGATAGAGTGAGCTACTACTTTGCACCATGTCAGAAGTAACCTGCCTGGGAGAGAAGCATGCTTTGCAATAACCTGAGCAGTTTGACCTAAAATTTGATCAAGAAAGTTCCACAACAATGGGGTTTTCCACTGGAAAGCTCCAGCTTATTTAAATCCAGAGGATGTAGCAATAAGAGCAGACTTCAGTGAAAGGGAAAAAATACATGCAAAAGATCACACATTTTTAGGGAAAGAAAAGTTCCCAGATTGTCAAATACATTATGAAATATTTGGGGCTTTCAGCTTGCAGCAGCTTTCCATTCTTGAAATGTTGGTTAATTCATATGTAGAAGAAGAAGGCGGGGGGGGGAAAAATAAGCCATGAAAGCTCTAAAGGTTGAAGAGGCTGTACAAATAAAGGGCTGTAGCCTTGGAGCTGTTAGAGAGTCACAATCATTGTACAAAAGCTGGGCTGTCTGGCAGGGGAGCAATATCTCCCATGTCCTCAGAGGAGCACTGGGGCAGGCTCCCAGCCTTGGAGTAGCAGCCAGCTGCTGGCCGGGGGCTTCTCCTGGGCCCCCTCTTTCTAAAGGGTCATTTGGCAGGAAAAGGACATGTTGCCACTGGGCAAAGGGAAGGATCTGTGGCTTCCTTCCCTGCTGCTCTCCCCTCCTGAGTCACAGCTGGATCCATCCCTCTCAGGCTGAAGGTTAGGAGAGAGAGGAAGACACGCCAGCAGGGAGGGCCAAGAGACAGCAGCCTGTTTGTAACCCTCGATAAATGCCACGGTGCAGCCAGCGTGAAATGAAGAAATATTGCTTCTGGTAAATATTTATTTTATATCAGAAATTAGCATACCAAATGTAATTAAAAACAACTTTATGTGAACATCCCTCCCCCCCTAAGTCTGTCAAATGACATCTTAGAATAACTAGTCATAAAGAATGTGGCCTAATTAGCAAGCATCCCAGCTTACTGTTGCTGTTTGATAATTACCCTACAATGAGCTGCTGAAATTAGGATTTCATTCCCACTCTCTGCCCTCCTCCAGCCAAAGCCAGCACTGGCTGGTTTTGCTTCTCTACGCTTCTATTTTATGTTTCTCCTTCTGAATATCTGAGCACAGTCAGCCTCAAAATTCCTTGCTTTGCTGAGCTGGGGATCTGTGAGTGACACCTGTCAGCAGAGAGCCCCTTCAATGTGTGGGGTGGGTTCTGAAAGTTAAGCTCTGGGGTTTTACCTGTGCTCCTCATCCAGGTGCCCCAGACCATGACCGGGACAAGAACAGTGAGGGGACTGGTGTACTGGAATGCAGGGCAGAGACAGGAGGGAGGCACAAGGAACAGCAATTAGGAAGGTCTTAAAACAAACAGGAGAGTGGTTAATCCCAATCAGGCATGTGGCTGCTTAATTGCTTATCCTGAGGCTGCTCAGGGAGTGCAGACATTCAGTAAGCCTGCTGTCTCTGTACACTAGGGCACGTGTAAAATAAAAATTGGTTTTAAAGAGGACTTAGAAGTCTTAAATCTATCAGAAATGACCCATCAGTGGCAGAAAAAAAAGAGAAGGGACCAGATGGCATTTTGTGAAAATGTTTCTCCTTTTATTGCTAGAGTAAAAACAAGGTTGCCTTCACCAGTCCCACCCCAAAGCTCTGAGACCAAGAAGATGAGCTGCTGGGAACCTGAGGTTTGGCGGCATAAGTGGCTCATTTCCTTCTCCTGAGATTTTGTGCTCACGTGCAGCCCTGTTTTACCCTGGCTCCTTCCTTGCAGGCACCACCCTCCTACCCCAGCCTCTGAAGCATCCCATGGACCAGCAGGGGCTGGGTGGATGGAGGACAGTCCCTGGGGCAGGTTGTCAGGAGACCTAGTGGGGATTCATTGTCTATCTCAGACATCTCCAGTCTGTCTGTCTCTGTCTGAATGAGCTCCTTGCTCTCCTTCTCCCTAGGGGAGAGGACAAGGTGCTTTTTGGGCTTGATTTGTCTGACTCATTTTGGACCTTGACTTTAGCATGACACAAATTACGTCATGGAAGAGCCTATTTTCTTCACTGACTAAGCAGAGACCCCAGGGTGACTTGCTTAGATTAAAAAAAAAGCAACAGTGAAATGAATCCTGTTCCGAGATCTTGTTTTCCCACAAATAGAGGCTAACCAAGACAAAGCAGAGGAGAGGGGCAGCTAGTATTAAAGAATAACAGAATTAACTATAATGGGAAGCATTTCCCAAGAGGCTTTTCAAAAGAGGCTTTTCATCAGCACACAAGAGAGACATTGGCTTTGTCTGGCTTTGTCTGGGATGCTTTAGCAAGAGGAACGAGGGCATGAAGAGCCAAGATTTTGGAGAGAGTGGCAGCTGAAAGGGTCACACTGGAAATTCAGAAGTGATACTGGGGCACCCTCAGCTGCATTGGCATGCTGGTGGTTTTGATGGCTTAGTTGGGAGGGGAAGGTGTAAGGGAACTAAGGGCTTTGGGGAGTAACATTGTGCATTTCTGGAAAGAACAAGTCTATTCAAACCATCCTGCTGTCTCTAAAGGAAGAAGAAAAGCTTTATCCTACCCACTCCTTCCACCTCATATGGGACCAGAGATCTCAGATCCTAGTGCTGGTCACTTGCCAGTGGTGTGCCTTGGGAACAGACCACCATAGTGGGCGGGCAGCTAAATTGGAGCTGGGAAGAGGGAGGCTATAATGAGTTTGCTGGGTCTACAGACAAGGAGGGGTTTTGTGCAGATATGATGCAGTAGGGGCTGTGACCCTTCTCATTACCTGCTGACAGAGTCTCATTTTGTATGAAGCTTGAAACCAGCTTTGGTGTGCCAGGAGATGGTTCCCCTGCTTGGTACATGCTGGGGCCATTGCAGGTTTCCAGCCCTGAGAATGGCTCTGAAGGTGCCATGAAGATGATGAAAAGCACGATGCTGTTAATGGGCTGAGATGTGCTGGTGGCTGGAAGGAGGCTGGAGGCAGGAAGAGATGGAAAGCCTGACTGGCTTAGAAAAGCCTTCTGTTACTCTTTAGTAGCCTCTGCCCCTGTGCTGATGGTGCTCGCAGTTTTATGTAGACCTCCTTCTCTTTGTGGAGAGGGCAGAGATAATCTCCATGCTGACAATGCAAATGCAGCAGCCCCGTGCACTGGTTTCCTAATTGCTGTGCATGGCTGTGTCCTCTTGGGGATCCAGTAAGGGCGCTATTGAAGATAAAGAACTCTGGTGTTTCGTTTAAGTCATTAGAGAGCTCCTCAGGGAGATAGAGGGGAGATAAAATAAGAGGTATGGAGAGTTAGAGGGAGGGTGAGGCAGCAAGAGAGGAGGGGAGCAAGAACACAGGAGGAGGTGAAGGGAAGTGTGGGCAAAACAGGATGGAAATATGGTGAAAGTGTGTGGAAGGAAGAAAAAGAGAAAAGGAGAGAAGGAAAAAGGGAATGTGGATGAGGGAGATGCAGGGGGTGTTGGGAGTGTGAGGGGGTAAGAATGATGGAGGAAGGATGCTCCACATGTCAGAGGATGAGAAAAAAGTCCTGGTGCTTACCAATAGTGAGGAGCAGGAGCACTTCTAGACCCTTACTCTGGGGCGTGCTGTGCTGGGGCCCTGTGGCTGCCCACTTCTTCCACCCTTCTTCCTCCCTTTCACCCTGCTCTTCATGCCACCCCTCCAGCACTTCTTCTTCCTCCTCTGGCTTGAGCAGCATCAGGCAGATTTTTAATCTGGGAGGTTTTTATTTTAATTCCTGATGTCAGTGAGAGCAGCATTTGGTCTCCTTCACCCACTCTTTATTTTCCTTTTTTTAAACTTTATTTTAATTTTTTTACTTTCCTTTTAAAGAAATAGTTTTCTTTCCTTTTTATTTCTTTTCCTTCCTTTCTTCCTCTCTCTCTCTATGTGCCTCTCCCTTTTTTTTGGACTCCAAAACCCTTCTCCATCTCCTGCATTCCTCTCTCTAGTGGAGGGAAGAAGGTGGCCCCTTGCTGAGAAGGGGAAGGAGCTGACCAGCAGCAGGGTGAGTTCAGCATCACAGGCTCAACTCTCAGGACCTTCTAATTGGAAGTGGCTGGCTTGCTTTCTTTGAAAACATTTTCTGTTTAAAAAAATTATCCTTTTCTATACACTCTTTTTGGGGGGGAGAGCAGATTGTTGTTCCTGTCAAACATTATGTTATGTAGATAGAATAAGATAAGAAATATGTATAATGAATATGTACTCTCTTTTTTCTTCCTTTTTTCACATAGGGAAAAAGAAAGAAAGCTCAATAAAATGACACATCTGAAAAAGTGAAATATTTTAATGTATTATTTTGAAGAAATTTATTTTTCTGTTGTGGTTGCAGAACAAAATGGAAAAAAAGACAGTTTTGATTAATTCTGTTGACATTCTGAATAGACAAAGGGAAATAACCTCACAATAGCTATTTCACTACTATCTTACAACAGAGGAAACTGAGGTACAGACAGCTTCATGGGTTGTCTCAAAGGCAGGCTCTCGGTCTGTTGAAAACTGAGGCATTGATCCTGGATGAAGGCAGTGCCACACCTGAATGTGCTTCCCTGCTGTCCATGAATCTTATCATAGCAGATCAGCAGCTCTGCAAAAGGCTGGCCCAGGGGTCAGAGGGGAACTAAGGATGAGAGAATGGGAGAGGGGCTGGATTAACCTTGGCAGACATGGCTAGTTACCTTATAGATAATTATCTCCTTCCAATCTAAATTGCTTCATGTTTTTTCCCTGCCAGACACTGCACATTTGCACCTCACCTGTTCTGGGTGCATTCCAACCCAGCAGTAGCTGCACCTTTGCACTCAGGGCCATGGGTATATTGGGTAGGAGTTCCACAGCAAAGACAGTTCTGCAAATGAGACCAGGATGGAATGAGAAGGGGAAGATTTAATTGCTGGACTCATGATGTTTTCCAGAGCTTGCAACATGGACTTTCTCAAATATGGGATGCATCAAACCTAATTGCTCTCTAGGCTGGCCAGATGCTTAATTAGAAAGTGGTTTAAAGCCCTCTGCCAACTCCCTGCTGATAAAACTTCCTTGCAATATGAAATGAGAATCAGCTCCCCCAGTACCTTGCAGCACTGCTTGGACCAAGGCAGGAGTGCATGATGCCCGGTCCTTTACCTGCAAGGAAACCTGACAGGGCTGTGGTGTTGTAGGGTCTAAAGGTGCCCCGTGCCTCCTGCTACCCCAGCTTCCCTCAGTCTGTTTCAAAACAGGACTGTCCCACAGGATGTGTGTGCTTCCTTGGGAATGAAATTGCCTAGATAGAAATCCCAGTTAAGTGAGAGCATAGGAGATTGCTATGGGTTCAGTCCTGAGGCTGGAAGAAATGAGAGCAGCAAGGGGCAAGCAGGACAGATGCTCCCTGACTTTCCCTAGTGTGGAGGTGCCTCTCCATCAGCCCAGCTGTGGTACATCCATGGGAGCAAGAGGAAATAAATAGTCCCCAGCACAGCCTCCTGCTGCTGAATGTATCCATCTACCCTGCTGTTCCCTGCTCCCTCGTTGCCATTTCCCACTTGGCCGGCTCCACAAACATCTTAATTTCATGCCTGCTTGTCAGGGCTGCTTTGTGAAACATCTGAATGACATTAGCACAGTTTAGGAGTGTGACAGACTGAGGAGCAGCAGCCTCCTGTGATCGCCTATTCCAGATGGTTAAGTGACAAATCTCACTTCTGATATCTTAACTAGAGAGGTGCAAGAGGAAAATGTCCCTGGGGAACACCAAACCCACACCCACCATATCCCAGCTTTGAGCCTTTGCTGGGACCAGGCAGCTAACTAACCAGACGGAGGGAGACATGCAGCAGATGCCGTGTTTTCAGGGACTCTGGAAAGCATTTCCCCTCCCTCTGACTTGTTACTGTCTCATCTCAATTACATGCACAGCTCAGGCAGACCCAGTGCTTGTTCTTGCAAGCATCTTTTGTCCAGCAAATCTTCTCACTAGGGTGGTTATCATATTACCTTCAAATGGCATTTGCAGTCTCATAGGCATGCTTCAAGCCACAGACCAGCATGGGACATTTTGGCTAAGAAAACCTTCATGGACTCTGATAGTGATAGATAAGCATTGCTAGGAGGAAGTTTAGATTCAAAACCTGACGTGTGTGTGTGTGTGTGTGTGAGTGTTTGTGTTTGTATAAGGAAAATGTAGTCCAGGCTGGAGAAGCCCCTTGTTCAGGGTGACGCTGCAAGCCTTTTGCATCTCAGCTGCTTTGTTAGATCTACCTTTGCTTTCCAGTGCAGCCCCTCCAGGGCCATGTCTTGTTCCTGGACCACTTCTTGTTCATGAGTCTTCTACTACTATTACTTCTAGGAGTAATGGAAATGCCTTGCAGGACTAGTGCTGACAGGTTCAAACTCTGCTAGCAAGTAGATCTCAAAGTTACTACATCAGCACAGCTGACTGTGGGTGTATGAATGTGTGCATCTTTATGGATTGCTATTCTACCTCTTGAAATGCAGCTGACCCCTGCTTGGAGCATACCAGCTGATTGGGAGGACAGGACAGCAGCTGACAGGGCAAGAAATGAAATGAAATAGAATAAAACAGTAGAGGGGTACTTAATGATCACTTACAGTTGGAGTTTTGTGCTTCCTCTGCAGTATAGCAGCATTACAAGACTTCTAGTCAGTAACCTGTATAAAATCCTTAATTTATCCATGCAATTTAATGTGAGTTTCCTGTCCTGGCTTGAGATTTGAATCCTAAGACGATAGTGTCCTTTCTCATGCTGCAGCAGCAGCAAATGTATTCTGAGTCTGCAGGCCATGGAAAATACAACATGCAAGGTAAATATTGAGAGGCTAAGTCTTCTGTGTTCCCAATGCTGTTCCCATTGCTATAGTTACAGCTGTGCAGCTGTTTTCTTAGTAAAGATCTTCTCCTGCCCTAACCCTCCCTTATGTAGCATCTATTCCCAATCTTAGACACCCTAGGGGCAGAGGCTCACAGAGCCTTTGCTGCCTACTTACCTGGCTTGACTGTGTCAATGACCTGGACAGGGTAGCTGAGCAGCTTTACTAGTGCTTAAACTGGAAAATTGTCCATCCTTCCTGCCATAACACAGCCTCAAGCCCTGTAGCAAGGGCTTCCTGCCTCCTGGAACAAGAAACTGAGGTCATTGACAATAGGTCTGGGAGATGGGAATGAAAGACAACAGCTGATGAGAAAACAAAACCAGAGAGTCTGGGGAGAGAAAGTAAATCTGCTTTTACTCCTTTTACTTAAAATAGCAGCAACCTGGCAGTTAGATAATAGCTTTTGTAAAATGCTTGGATTTCAGTGTAATTGTTGAAGGTTTCCTGGTGATGCTACATGAATAAACTCGGGAGTCTGTGCAGGTACTGCTTTCCTCTTGGTGAGAAATTTGCTTTTGGTGGCAGGTGACTCACAATAACAACCAATGCTCTGGTCTGTGTTTGCACTCTATTGCAGTTTGGAGGCAAGCCTGACTTGCAGAATCCTGAGAAATTCTTGCAGGAGGCATCTATCAGCATCCTGGTCCCTGCCTGTCTCCCCCTCTTGTGTTGCAGCATATCTTTTACTTCAGAAATATCCCTTGAGCCTCTTTGAAATAGAAATACATGAGAATCAGTATATGCTGTCGAAATCCTGTATTTTGCTCTCTGCAGACGGGAGGCAGGAATGGCTTTGGGTCCAGCAAGAATTACATGAGATGACTGAAATTATTGCAAGGCTGGTCCCAGAACAATGTTAGGCAGAAGTAGTAGTGCAGGGGGAACAAATCTCTAAAACCAACCTTGCCAGTGGAGAAATATTTCAAGTTACACTCTCAAAGAAAGCAGATGTTCAAGGGCCCAAGGAACATGACCTTGCCTGATGCAGTTCCTCTGAGAGGCTCTGGTACGAGGAATCATTTGCCCCAGCCTCCACTGGCACGTGGGTTTGCCCATCATCCCCAGCTACTGCCTCCCTCTCAGGGATCCTGGAGGAAAGTGATAGGCAGAGCAAAGTGTAACCCGTGGGACTCAGGAAAACAGCAGCGAAGTCCCCAGCCATGAGTAGACTGTGCATTTCTCAGTGCTTTTAATCTCCTTATTATGGTAATGGGCTGATAACTGATTGTGTAGTTAAAATGGAATTTGACACCAGGGCTGCAGTTTCTCTGACTTCAGAGAGATGCTGCAGTAAACAACCTGGTAAAGAGCTGATGTTCTGCTTCAAACCTGTGCTAATGGAAATATGAAGAAGTGAGAGAGCATAGAGGGAAACTGAATTTATGTGGACATTTGCATCAAATGGTCCTGGATAGATAAAGCCTTTCTTGGCCTAGAAAGGGGACCATAAGAGAGGTCACCCTATGTGAGGTGGTGAAAGGCACAGGAGATAAGGTGCTAAATGAATAAAAGACTTTGGGGCTACTGTCTGCAAGCACAGCATCTGCACAATCCTGCTGCAGTGGCAGTATTTTCAACATGCAACTGGTCTAGCTGACACTGACAGTCCCATCATCTCCTTACCCCACAACAGTACATTACATCACCTCTCTTGACAGGGTTCAGCTGATCAGTTAATGTTTTAACAAAACTTCAGACTTCTCCTTCTGCTGTTTCATCAGTTCATGGCTGCTGGTTTTGTGTTTTCTACTATGAGGTCCAGAATGGCCTGGTGTGTTGACCAAGTATTTGCCCTCTATGGATTTCCTTTGAATATTCCAAATGTTTGGAAACTTTGTTCTATCACTTCATCTGATCAGACAGCTTTGCTTCTAATCTCTCTTATCCCACCCCGTTGCAGATGCCCCTGTTCAGTGTAAGGCTTTTCCAGCAAAGCACAGTACAATGACTAATGTCCATGGTCTGTGGTTTGCTCTTGTATCTTCACTCTTGCTGGTGGTTTGGCACCAGGCTGTATCTCTACAAAGAGGGAAAGGGTTCTCTATCATAGTCCTAGCAATTAAGTTGCTGAGAATAAGAAACATGAAAGTGACAGGGCTATGAATGTCTCTCCTTCTCCATCCCTATAAGAACATTTTCCTCACACTATCTAAAAGAAAGAGCCTTTCTTCACTCTCCCTTCTGAGACAGGTGGCAACAAGTGGGGCAAACTGTGAACCCCTCTGAACTGCAGAGCTCCCAGTAATTTTCTAGATTTTGAAATCAGAGGAATTTTGGTTTGATTGCCTGATGGATTCAGGGAAAACCTTTGTGTGATCCTGATGGGTTTACCCCAACGAAGATCTCTATTCATGCTCTACCAGCCACTTAGATCACTCTGTTCTGCCTTTGAAAAAACAGAAAGAAAAAAAAATTGTCATTATGAAGTACTTTTTTTGCAATTTTTTTAAACTCGTATTCAAGTATGAAGGCAAAAAAGACCCATTGAATTTCAAGGTCTTGGGCAGCAGCTATTTCCTCCATTAAGCAGATGGACATTGGGAAATGAGGGAAAACATATTGATTGATTTTACCAAGGTCTATTGTAGGTTGTGTGGATATTGAAACATGAATCTGGCTTTGACATTAGGCAGAGAGAAAGCTGGACTCCTGAGAGGGTGCTGTTATGAGAATGCACAGGTGGGTTCAGCAAGTGAGGGGATGAGCTGTATCTTCAGGTGGTGCTACATTTAAAGCTGCATTCAGAAGCTTCAGATAGTCCCTGAATGTTCATGATCAGCCTTCCAGCCCATCCTTTTCCTCCTGAGGACTATGGACAGTGCAGGTGTCTGTGAAGCCTCAGCCTCCACTGTGAGCACATGGGGATGGGGTTGCCCTTGCTCTTCAGGCACGCTCCCATGTGCTAGTGCTGGGAATGATACTGATGCAGCTTCTTCACAGGAGAAGCTCAAGAAAGGAACTCTGCTTGTCCCAGAGTACTGGATGATTCGGGTACTTGATGTAAAAGCAGTGTTTATAGAGGAGTCTAATGTAACCTAAAGCATGAAAGGAGCTTTTTTAGGGGAAATACTGGCTGTCTGGTGTGATTATTTAGGAATACCATTTTTAGCATGGAGGCTTTTGTCTTGCTGCACATAGCAACCTCAGGCAAAAAGAAGTGAATCTGCAGGCCTGCAAAAACCCCTTGTTGACTGTGCTCTGCACGTGCTGGGAAGCAAGCATGTCTGAGGGGCTTTAATTATAGTGTCCAACAAGGTTTGTGGGCAAATGGATGTCTCACACCCCCTTTTATTCTCAGCATATTGAGAGTGAGGAGACTTTACTGTGCAAGTAAGAGCAAGTTCAGCCCCTTCAGGCAAAGCATTCCTGCAAATCAGGCTCTGCTGATGCACACAGCATGTGATAAGCTGTAGAGCTCCTTGCCACAAGAAATTATCTTGCTAATGGTGAGAATAACTTAACAAAGCTTAGTGACGCATGCAGCTAGGCAAACCAGCACGTATAGTAATACAATCTTGTGATCCATAGCATAAGCAGGAGTTTATTTTCTAGATGTTAGGTCTGAAGATATTTCCCAGTTTTGTGTTTTGCTTTGTTTTGTTTTGGCCTGCTGAACAAATACACCTTTCCTGTAGGGATATTTCTGTTTGCACCTATTTTTTTAGCAGGGAATTAAAGAGAGGTGACAACTGTTTTTCATCTGTGGGATGTTGGTTGGCTGATGTACCCTGAGTCAGAGACATGGGCTTATGTAGCTGTCACTAACAGGAGTCTATGCACTTCTCTTTCCTTCCCAGAGCTGTCAGAAGATCAGAGAATTTGTGACTTTTCTCAGTCCTGACAGTCAAGAGCATGCCCTACTCTTCTTCTGGGAAACCCTCCTTATTCTTTTCTGTCTACATCCCAGCTTCCTCATCCCAAACTTTGCACTTGTCAGACACTGCCCATCAACTCAGAACAAACAGATGCTGTTTGCTGCTCACTCAGCTGCTTCCTTCATGTCACTGTGGTTGTACCATATTCAATACAGAGTTCCCTTGTGTGAGTTGGGCTCTTGTCTCTTCCTTATCCTCCACTGTGCATCATCTGTCCTTGTCATGTCTCTGGTGCCACGCTGCCCTCTCTCCTTGTCTACTTCCTGGCCTCTCCTTATTATGTACCACTTCCACAGGTTGCACTGGATTACCTCTTTTTACACAGTCCCAGGAGCACCTTAGAATTCCCATCCTTGCAAGTCACAGGCCATCCCACTCCTTTTGGACTTAGCCTCTAATTTTAGCAATGCTTTTTCTTAGAAATACTACTTTTCCCATAAGGTCAGAAGAGTCCCTTCCCTGTCGGAATATCTTGGCAGCAAGTATATATTTTGCACTCATACATAGCTTTCTTAGAACAAAGCAACTTCTGTTAGGCAATGGAGGTGCAGTGATTCTGGGTCATTAGTTGAGGGTGTCATGGAAAACCTCACACAGACACATCTGGGTTTCAAGCATATACCTGCAGCTCTGTCCAGCAATTGCTCCAGCCCTGCGCTGGGCAAAAGAGGCTTCTCTCTTTGCTGGCTGGCACTGCTCAGTGGCCATACTTCTAGAACAACTCCATAAGTACACAGACCTGGTTCATATCTATGTGAGAAAGCCCCTTTATCTTTTCCCATTTCCCATTTCCCATGGTGTAGGGAATCCCTGCAGATCCTGCAGGAGGCTGTGCCTGTAGACGGCCCTAAGTCTGGTCCTTATCCAAAGGTTATTGCTCTGGGTTTGCATTTCAGAAAGTTACTTAAATGCTCAAGAGAGCAGAGACACAATAGAGCCTTCCCCTGGCTCCTCTGGGAGAAAGATGTGCTTCCCTAAGCAAGAGTTCCCTAGTCTGCTCCACATCTCCTCAAATACGGCTTTTCACAGAAATTGCCTCTGTCATTCTGAGTTGATTGACACCCTCTGTGAAATGAGCTGCCTTTTGGTAGCACTGCACTGATGGTATGAGAGGGCTGTGTATTGAGGTTCTTCAGGGAGAAAGGCAGCATATGAATTATTTAAGCACCTCTGTTACCGATTAGCTTATGACTAATATTCATTGCACTAACCCCTGAGATGCTGCATGCTAAAACTACTGGAGAAAATCTAATGGGTTGAATTGCTTTCTAGGTAGCATGGTACACACAGAGCTTTTGTGAACTTTGGTATGTTTGTTTAACTTTCAGTTTTAAATAGGCACACTGAATGAGAACTCGGAAAGTCTGCTCGGGGATTGGGAGTCCACAGTGGGGCTGAATAATTTTTCACGGGCAATACGAAACAATGGGGAGTGAATACCACAGCAAATAAGGGAATTAGGAAGAAATTTTCTTTCTGATATTACTTCAAGGTTTTAAAAGCCCTAAGATTGGGAGACAAAGCTTGGAGTAGAGATTGCCTTGAGATAGCCTGTGGAATAAAGGGTACATGAGCAACACCAGCAAATCTCATATCATGTTGAAAAAATATTAAAAAATAGTATTGTTGGAGCTCAGAAGCCAGAGGATGATGTTCAAGCAAATTATAAATGTCTGGTGTGTACTGATCTCTTTGTTGTGTACAGACAGAGTCAGAAACCCTTTTCCGTTGGAGTGGATACATGGCAACCACACCTACCTATAAGAGAGTGCTAGTCTTACATAGGAGCTCAGCTACAAAACTCTTTTCAGGTTGGAGAGACCAGCCCTGAATTTGATAGTGCAGAGATTAACCAAACAGTTTCATGTAGGATTCGGCTTCTCTACATTACAATTTCACAAATGATTCCTGTACCTCTTACCCTTTGCAGGTAGCAGGTCTGTCTTTGGGTCATTGGAGACAAAGCCTTTTTGTCCACTTTATTTCTTGCTGTGGGTCAAATGAGTTGAAAACTCTCATCTTGTTCTTCTTTATTCACATGCACTGACTGTTAGCTACATGTCCCTCTGGATACCTGTGTGCTGCCTTATTAATTGCCTGAGTTATATTTGCTAAATAAGGGTATGGTTCTTGATCACAAAACCCAAGCAGCAATAAAAAAGGAAACTTCATTACTTGTTGCATTATTCCACAATATCAGAGCCAGCTGCACTGTGTTCCCAATTGCGTGAGTTTCCTGCAGACTTTTCCATCAGTTGAGCTCCCCTCAGGTAAGTTACAGATAAGGTTCATGGAAGAATAGCTTGGCTATAGGAATCAACATGATGTTTTCCAGAACAGACCCAAGCAGTGAGTTTCCGATCCCCATTCAGACTTGGGAGCTTCCAGCTTCTACCAGATGCAAAGAGAACTTCAAAGCATCTCCCAACAGCTCCTCAATGGCTCTATTCACCTGAGAGATCCTGCTGTACAGTAGCTGTGCCTGGCTGCTTGGTGCAGGTTGCAAGTGCTGCTTCACAGTCCAACCCAGAGGAAGCCTAGGGAACACTTGATCCACAGCTGGATTTCCTGCAATGAACACAGAGGGTGCTGGAGCACAAGCTCTCCCCTACTGCTTCCCTCACCTCTGAGGAAGTGAGCTGAATCATAGCTCTGAATTTATGTGGGTGTCTGTAGTCAGTTGTGGCTCATCAGGGCATGTCCTCGCTGTGAGGCCAGTGCTGGGCTTCCCAGCAGTTTACACAGACTATGCATCTCAAGACTAATGGAATAAGTGTGGCAGCCACTCCTGTCTGCTCTCTTCACCAGCTTCGGGCGCTAACTCAGGCCTTTAAACCATTTGAAGTCTCCAGATGGTCTCACCATAGTCAAGGTTTCACCAGATCTTCTAAAATAAGCAGGATCTTGCCTGGTCAACATCCCCACGGGAAGCCTGCATGGCATATGCAAAATGTTAAAGCAAACAGCAGTAGCTTTCTACATCACTGACACGGTCTGACACGAAGAGAAGCTTTGCTGCAAGATGAGCAACCTCATAGTTAAATCCTGAAACACAGGCTTCAGTGATGCCTTGACAATTACTAGCCTCGTTTTTGTGACTAGCACAAACTGTGTGACACTGCTTTGTGCACCATTGGGGCTGATATTCTTCATTCTATGCCCGATTTCTGCAGGTGCTGCCTCAGAGGGAACAGCACTGCAGCACTACGGGACCTCGTTACCTGTGAGTGTCCCTTGACGTAGAAGGTACTGTAACAGTGCCTTAATGGTGGCACAAGGGAGACCACTGCTGGGGACCAGCAGCTCTCCCTCTCTGCCATATGTCTGTTTTTGTATGAAACCTGAGTGCAAGTACATTTTATTGAATAAAAACATCTTTAATAAAATGAAACTCCCAAAGCTGGTTGGACTCCAATAGCAACATCACTTCCCAGCGTGGGTTTCCTTCTCTCTTTCAACTTTTAGCTCCTTAAGTCCAAGCCTCTCTCAGATATTACCTCTCCTGCGATTTTAATTGGCAGGGCTCACAGGGTTAAAAGACTTCTGTGTTCAGTTCAAGGAACAGCATGGACTTGGGACTGTTGCCAGCAGGATGCACAGGTGAGGCCACCTTGCTTCAGGAGGAGACGAGCATTTACCTGCATAGATGTCAGCACTGTGCCATGCTGCTTGCTTTCCTCACCTCTGAGACCAGAAGAAGGGATGTCTTGTCCTAGTCCAGCACTTCTGGACTCTTAATGCTTCCTGTTACTGCTCCAGAACATCGAGGTCAGGCTGGCTGCGTCAGGAGGTCCTTCATCTCCTCAGCTGTCCCAGGAAAAGGATGGACAGCTATTTTTCTGTAGCCCTGAGGCTTTTCTCCCTGCACATATTGCTCTCCAGCCACCATAGCTAGGACTGACTTGAGGGAAGTAATGTGCTGGACTGCTACAGGCTCTTCCCACTCTTGAGTTTCTTCCCTGGCCTGCACAGACAGGTGCTTTTCTGTGATAATAATGCTACCTTATGTGTCTGTTGCTCTCTGGAGATAACCAGAAGCTATGCATGCTGAGCAATCTCTGACTGTTTGCAGGGATGATCACCGATCACCCCGTTAGCAGCCCAAGCTGTGCTTACAGCAGCAGCAGTGGGGGAACACAGAGAAAGAACCACAAGCTGATGAAAGTGTGAAGCAGGCTAAAACACGCAGAGATGAAATGTACAGTATCTCTCTCAATAACTTTTTAGAGGCACAGCACCAGAGTTGTCTTCTCCTAGTATAGCTACAGGAGCAATTTTCTACTCCATTTTTTGCACTCACTTGTAGCAAGGTCGTAAGTCTTGCTTATGCAGCCTTAGTGTTGCTGCAACGTTCTTTTCCATAGTGGTGCTGCTATAAAACATCCTATTGAGCCTGTCCACTCCTTGATACTATCAGTGTCACCTACTAAGAGAGAGTACCTGTCCCTTTGACACTTAAAGCTTTCTATGAAATCCCTCTCCCTGGAGATCTTTGTCCTCACACTGCCTACCACCTAGGAGCGGTAAGGGACACGCACATCCTGGAGGTGGCCAGATGGGGTAATACAGACCGGAGCCTGTCTGGGGCCTTTAGGAGGTAACCAGACTTTGGCAACACATTTTCTCCATTCATGTGTCACTTGAAGGTCACCACACCGAACTCCTGGCACTTCCCAAATACGTATTGGAGGGTTACAGACTGATATGCTCTGGCACAGTGCTTTAGGCACCCTTGACATACACTTAACTGTTGTTTTTCAAACAAAGAAAGACAAAGGCGGTCATTAGTGCGCAGACATTATCTCATCCATCCTACCAGTTTTCACTACAGCTTCCTCAGCAGTTCTCGTGAAAACCCCTCAGAGGTGCATAAGAGGATGGCTTGACTGCCTGATTCCTCTTCATTGCACTTAACTGCTGCTGCCTGCAGCCAGCATCAGGCACAACCTGTTTTCTCCCAAAAGTACTTTCAGGTTTGAGATTAAAGCAGCAAGAAGCCGGGAGTATTTCCCTTCTCTACAGTCAGGCAGTTGCCATTACAAGACTTCATTTGCCTGGGTTGAAACTTGAAAGCAGAGTGCAGGGATCTGCAATCAGAGCCAATTGCTTCTATCACCTGATGTTTTCAGCACTCACCTGGACACAGTTCCCAGCTGTTTCTACAAGAACTGACAACACTTTCGTATTGGCATCATTTCTTGCAACGAAAGCACTTTGCTTTAGACAGTTGTCCACACTATGCTTTTTTTTGCAAGATTCTTGGTTAATGTGTTGCACAGATCATACAATTCTGTCACAAATCCCTGATATCTTTAGTACTTGTTTCTGGTGATATTCCAATTTTTGAGGAGGTCTGGGGTCAAATCAGCCTCACTCTATACTCATTTGTTGGGGGTTGTTTTATTTCCCTGAACACAGAGTTCCCAGTTCCTTCATGCATCATTTATATTCCCTACACCAGGCAAAGCTCTGACCACTTCTTTATTCCAGCCACGTTTCCAGAAATGTTCATTTTCTTTCAGATTCTCTTTATAAAAACAGAAATGCTCTATCATCTCCAGTGACTCTGAGGATAGGTGGTTTTGTAGATTTTCCACAATTTCAGCAAATGCTTTGTCTGCAAATTTAATAGACATTGTTAGGCTATGTAGCAGATTACAAATTTTAGCCCCTATTATGTATCAGTAAACTGTCAGGGTTTTTTTTAGATGTTATACATTGTTCACTTTCATAGCATAGTGGGAGCAGTTTTCTCCCAAGGCAGTGGAAAAGCCCATTTTCCCCAGACAGATGGACATATTTAATCCTTTTCTCTTTCCCTCTGCATGAGTAGATTACTCACAGCCCCATGCCTGCACCATGCAGCTCCCTGTGCTGTACGAGTAGGTCTCGTGGCTCTTCTCATTCACCAGCAGCCCAGGAACCGGGCAGAGCTGATCCACAAAAAATGTTGGGGAAGAAATGGCTGTAAATCCTGAGAGCTGGTCAGTATTAACAGCTTTGCAAAGGCATGGTTTTGGGTACCCATACCAGTGGAACAGCTGTACTGTCACCTTGTGTGATGCTACACAGGCCTCCCCCCACCTTCTATGTCTTGCAGAGTTACAGCAGGAGCTCTGCTGTTTCGTGGTCTGGGTTTGCATGGCATGGGCTGGCACTCTCATCTTGGCTGGGACCTCAGTTATTGTCATGCCTCAAACACCACTAAGTTGCCTGCAAGTTGCTGGCAAGCTGGTGCCACTTCCAGGTGGGAAACAAGACAGCCAGATGGGCTTTATCAGGTTTTTGCCTTAGCTGGAGGGTGGCTGCAAACTGAGCAAGTGAGGCATTACATGTGTTGTCTTCCTCCTTCCCCACACCTCGGTTTCTTGCTGGTGGCTGGATGCTGCCTGGCTGTTCTATGAGCCTGGAGCCAGGAGAAATCTTCCCACCTCTTTACAATTTTCAGGCTGGCTGCTGTGCACCTGCAAATCCTCAGCCAAGCAGCAGAACTGCAGGGAAGCTTCTGAGTCCCCTCAACAATTCCACAGACCTCCGTGTTCTGGTCTTGTTGTGTTCACCTGCCATTTCTTCTGACTGATGGATTTCACTGCTAGTCAGGTCTCCTCTTTCTTGCTTTCTGCAGCTTGCAGACAGTTCACTGAATGGAGGGATGAGAGTTTGGTGGACAGAGCAGGCTGTGGATGTGAGATGCATAGTCCCCAGCATTTTACTTGTGCAGGTGGTGGGACCTATGAGTTATGGTGTTGCTCAGTACCCAGAAGCTGGGCACAAAATGCCTTCACTCCTGTGTCATTAGATGGAGGCAATGGGATGGCCAAGCAGTCTCCCAGGCAGAAGCAACTGAAGCAGGAGCAAGGGCTTTTCTGAGGTCCCTCAGCACCTGGTCTCTGTGTGAAAGTGATAAGGGAGGTTACATTGCACATACCAGCCCCAGTGCCCCTCTGGAGAGCTCTTAGCTTGGGTTGGCATGTTGTCTGCTGAGCTACCCTGACCTCCAGGGACCTGGGAGAGATGGTCAAGGCAGAACAGCCCTGAGCTGCAGGAAGCGCTGAGGCTGTGATGCAGATGAGTAAAAAGGCAGCTGTTGAGCCTGCTGAACGTTTTATAGTGCATTTAAGTACTGAATCCACTATCAAAGCTGCATATTATCCATTTAGAGCCTTGTCTTTAAAATAAATGGTAACTCTTTCAGGGTGAGCTGCTGCCAGGTCTGATATGGGAAGAGAAACTATACCAAGAAGGCTTAGAATTCTCACCTGAAGGGCAGCAGAGATGGGAAATCAGCTCACACTTATCACTCCAGACCATGGCATCATTCAGAGTAAATTTTCTAGGCAGGGATATTTTGGACCCCACACTCACCCTGGAAAAGAAGGTTTTGTTTTTTTTTTTTCTTTTGTTTTTTTTTAAACTGCAGAGTTAGTAAAACCTGAGTTGGTGAAAATGGCTGGGGAGGAAAAGGGAAATAAAAAATTGAAATTACTGTGCTGGGTGAGGAATGCAGTGCACAGGCTCTGGCAAGCAAAGGGGGGCAGTGTGGGTATGGGGAGGGAGCTATGTTGTCAGGGAATTAATTCCGGGATGAAGATGATGTGGGCAAAAAGGAGCCACAGATGTCTGCTGATGTGGGGGATAGGTAAGAATTGGGGATAGAGGAAATTTTGCGCAGATCTTCAAGGACCTGTGGGGCTTGAGGGCCCTGGGGGTGGGCAGCTATGGGAAGGGGCAGCATTTCATCTGAAGGAATCACATAGAGCAGGTGACTGGCATTTTTATGACAGTAATGCCCACTGTGTTCCCAGCCTTGCTCAGGTATACAGAAAGAGGCAACTGCTACCCGGAAAAACACACGAGCTGTGAAGCCACACAGTAACCAAAAGGCATGAGCAAAAGGAGAAAAGGCAGCCATTGTGAACATAAGAGATGTTGCACTGGACAAGATGAATGTCCCTCTAGGCCCTTATCTCAGCTCTGACAGTGAGCAATATCAGATGCTCCAGAGAAAACTGCAAAAAGAAATCTTCACAACACATCAGGGCATTGGTGTGATAGCATCCCCATGAGGGCTCTTCCTGCCAGACCCCATTTGCTGATCAGCCTACACATGGAAATCAGGAGACTGAGAGCTCTGTCAATTTTTCTCTGGCTGATGTTGCAGTCAGAAGGGTTTTAACTCATGTAACCTGCTAACTCCACTGGCTTTCCTACACTGATGCTCTGTTCTGGGTTATACTATGGGTTCCTCAAGCCTTCTGGCAAGAGTAAACTCACGAGCTATGTTCCTAACCCCTGTGCCTCTGCAGACAATCACAGCCCAGCGTGGGGCTGGACTGTACCCTTTCTAGCTATGTCTAATTGTGCCGAATTGAGGGCTCATCCATTCTTTATCCCACAGTTTAAAGCACCTCCTTGAAGTGTGGGTAGGCAGCAGGAGCAGCGTGCCACCACTCTCCTCTTGGCACGGCCACTCCCAAAAGATGCGTTAGCAGGAGAGTGAAGAACAAAACAGGTGATCCACATACCACTGCCATGGATAGACATGGAAGGACCAACAATGCTACATGGCCCAACTAGAGGGTCTATACCAGCATTTGCAGGTGATCTAGACACTGATCGTGCTGCCTCCATTCTGTGTGCAGCAGGGCTGTTGAACAGGGAAAATAAATTTGAGGAAGAATCCCAGGAGCTGATGACAAGCATCTCAGACTGACTGAAAATTGCTGAGCAAATTGATGGAATGCAGTGTTACCCTGAGAGACCCTAAGGTGACAGCCTGTAAGACACCAGAGTGGCATTTACAGAGCTGTTGTGCACAGACCTCTTCATAGAAAACCCAAACTATATATTCATACTCAGAGCACAAGGAAATCAAACAACAGAAGAAAAAGGAAAAGGAAAAAAGAACTTTCAAAGTTTCATTTAGCTTAGGTGGCCACCTACAAAAACAGAGGTGGTGAAACTCATCTGGTAGGGTTTCTGGGCAAAGTCCCTATGGATCTGAATAGAAGTGAGCCTGGGACTGCCCTGAGAAAGACCTTCCCTCTCCTTAGCACGGCCTGGGAAGAGGCAGCAAAAACCACAGGGGAGATTCTGGCTCATAGCTAGTTCAGTTCCTCTGATGGAGACTGCTGAACATGCTGAGGGGTGTGGGGCTTTGTTCTGGGACCTCTGGCCCGTTTGCATGCACGCATGCTTGTGCATGTGAACAAATGCCAGTGGTTCTCAAGTGATTTTTCTGTGATTTCTCCCAGCTGCAGGATTACATGCCCAGCGAGCAGAAGTGGTTTTGTCCTGTCCCCCCATGCCCTTCCTCAAAGAACAGATTTTGGTGAACATACCACACTAGTTTATTGCTATGCCTTTGCATCCTTGCTGTAAAAGCGTTGACCATGCAATACAGATCCACTGACCTGTGTAATGTGTTCAGGTTCATAGCACTACAATCCCCAGGCAGTGGTTGCAGTCTGCTGGTCTCACTGTGCCCACTTGATGGAAGTGCCGCAGGGAGCTGAGCGCTTGGCTGCTCAGCTGCTGTTAGCCCTCTGGATGCCTGCTCACACCTCCCTTCTGCTAGTGCCAGGGCTGTACCCCACGTGGCACATCATGAAAGACAGGGGACTACAGGGTTGGGCTAGGACACCCAGGGAGTGTTAGAGAACACATGGTGTGGTGAGATCCATCCCAACCTATCTGCCCTCCAGATTCTCTGCAGACCCCAGAGGAGGTGGCTTTCACTCCTTAACCACTTGCATCATGGGGTCAGGGCTGTGGTAACTTTGCATTGTCACTGTGTGGCATGTAAGCCCAGTGGAGAAGAGCAGGTCGTTCACGGGAGTCTTAACACGTGAGACTTGGCTGGGCACTCCAGCTGCATTAAAGTCCTTGGGAAGATAAATCACTGGCTCTCCAGGGATGATCTCTCCATGCACAAGCCCTTTCCCTCTTCTTTCTCCTGGCCTTTGGTGTGAACCTTCTGCCTCTCAGGGAGGTGAGTAGGGACACTTGAAGGCTATAATTTACAGTTTTAGGTTTACACTGCCTGATTTTTTAAGGCTCAGAGTTATTTGCTGCCAAGACAGCACACTCGTGCTTAGCAGCCACTTCAGAGTCATTATGTGCTGCAGTGCTCATGTAAGAGACAGCACCCAAATCAATGCCTCAGCAAGACCTCAGATCCCTTTGGGTTATCACTGTCCTTCCCTGGGCAAGCCAGGGGCAGTGGCAGCTCTGCGTACTGCTTATGTAATGTGCAAGATGAGGTTAATGGGTACTATCCCTCCTTGGTCTGCTAGTGGGATCTGGTTTGGTTTATGTGAGCTTTGTGGTTTCTTGTACTTGGTTTGGAGTAACTGGTTGAGGGTGCCTAATGCAGAGCAGTGAGCTAAGACTATTCACAGACCACATGAATGCTTGCATGTTTTCATTTTAGATTAAAACTGCCAGGTCCTTGACTTTGGCATCCCACATAGATTTGAGGGATTTTTCCTTCTTTTATACTCACTTCAGCACAGTTGTTCCTTTAATAAACATTTTTGTTTGATTGGGTCTGTTTTAGGTTTTTTTTTCCATTTTGGTTTTGTTGTTGTTAAGGATTTGTTTGGGTTTTTTTATTGTTCATTAGTAGAAATAACTATTTCAAAGCTACCTCCAAACCAAAAAATCATCCCCAGAATTACTCAGAAAGAGGAATGGAGGACTGAATGATGGGTGAATAGCTCCCTAGTCGTTCCTAACAAAAATCTCAGTACTGATCCATGCAGTGCCTGTTATCTGTTCTGTGCATAAACAAGGGAATTCATCCTCTGGAGAGTCTCAGTCTAGATTCTTTCATTAAGAATAAATTAAACATTAAAAAAATGCAGGAGGAAATTAAAAAAAAAGTGGTTTTTTGATTGGAACACATTTCTGTTAAGCTCTGACTGGAATAAGCAACACTTAGTGCAACGTATTTCAAATAGATAGAAATAATGCCCTAAATATACCAGGCTAATTAGATGTTCTTTCACTACAAAACCATAATTCTAATGTTCCTGTCTTGCTGTAATTAAAGAAGCATTTACCACGCATTGGAACTTTTAATTAGGTCTAACATCTAATAAAGTTAGAGTAAACTAACAAATATTTTCTCTGTCAGTGGTTAGTTTTTAATCAGTATTTAGGGGTTTAAAATTTCAGGTAGCAGACATCAGCCTGAGCCAGAGCTTGAAAAGACGTTTGAGCATAACCTGGTAACTGTTGTGCTCACCATCATAAGGATATTATGGGCTGGAGGACAGGCCTTATGAGGAATGGCTGAGAGAGCTAGGGTTGTTTAGCCTGGAGAAGAGGAGGCTGAGGGGAGACCTCATTACTCTCTACAACTACCTGAAAGGAGGTTGTGGAGAGGAGGGTGCTGGCCTCTTCTCCCGAGTGACAGGAGACAGGACAAGAGGGAATGGCCTAAAGCTCCTCCAGGGGAGGTTTAGTCTGAACATTAGGAAAAAATTTTCACAGAAATGGTCATTGGGCAGTGGAACAGGCTGCCAAGGGAAGTGGTTGATTCACCTTCCCTGGAGGTGTCTAAGACATGGGTGGATGAGGTGCTGAAGGTCATGGTTTAGTGTTTGATAGGAATGGTTGGACTAGGTGATCTGGTGGGTCTCTTCCAACCTGGTGATTCTATGATTCTATGACATGTCTAGGAAATCAGTTCCCAACTTTTTCCCTTTGGTAGCTTAATGCTTCTGGGTGGGAGTTACTTTGAAGGCTGTATTTGCACAAGGTTGGCTGGGTTGTGGAACAAACCCACCTCTTCTGGGTGCCAAATGTGGGCTTCTTCCCTCTTGCAGCAGCCAAGACCTAGACCATCTCTTTGCAATCCTGCTGTAGTCAGTGGAGGAAAAGAGGATTAATTCCCTCTCAAAGAGGTGTTTAAGAGAGGTGTGAGCAATTCCCTGTCCCAAGATTCCTCTCTTTCTCCGTTGAGACAGAGCACCTTGGTGGCCATCCCAGATTAAATATCAAAATTACAGATGGATGAAGAGAGGTGAGAGGTGTCTCCCCAATCTGTACCCCAAGAAAGATGCACCAGTAAGAGACGAGGGTCCGATTTAGTTCTCTGGGTGTTCCTGCACAGAAATCAGAGCATGGCCCACAGGAGAGCTGTCAGGAAGGACAAGACATCTCCTGGTGACAATGGGGATGCAGGAACTCAATGGGGAGAGCTCACGCTGTCTGGCTAGAGAACTGTGATCCTTTCCTCCGGAGGGGATGACAGGGCTGGGGTAACTGGGACCTGGATGATGAGGAGTCAGAGGGGCCTGGGCCATAACTGCATCCATGCAACATGTAGCTATGTTGAGCAGGGAAATGGACATGTCTCTTGGTGACAAGAGACTGTGAGTAGGAAGGCTGATAGTCCATATTAAGCAATTTGCTAAGACTGTGTTGAGCTTCACCCAGCAGTAAGACAATCATGAGAAGACATTACAATGGCCATGTACACACACAACTGGACAGCAAAAGTATACAGGTCAAGGACATCTGAGGAGGTGAGATCACCAGGACGGACCAAGGACGTGTTCCAATGCCTAACATATTGAGGAAGCAAGAAGATAAGGCAGGAGACACACAGCACAAAGGCTGAAGAAACACTGCTTGGAGCAAGAAAGTGCAACACAGAATTGGATTCAGTTGAGAAAGCTGTGAGGATAGGGAAGGGGTATAGGTCAAAGATCTGGCCATGGAAATGGGATTCGGAGTCTTTGCAGGGCAGGATGAAGACAAGGTGCTTCTTAAAATGGAGACAAAAGACAGTGTCTGTGAAGGAGCTTGGAGAAAGGAAGATGGTAGTATTTGCTTCAGTACAACCAGCAGGTGCCTATGTTTTTGGAACTAAAGATCATATATTTTGTGTGAAGTCTCCCTCACCTAGGGATTGACTTTAATATAGTTTGAAGTGCCAGTAAGTGGAATAAGTATGTGCCATTACCAATAACAACAGCAACCCTGGAATACTTCCTACCAAAGGATCTCAAAGCACTCCTTTTTTATGACTTATTCATTGACTCTCGATGTCCCTGGAGAGGTAGGGGATTATAATGATCAGCCACTTTACACATGGTGAAACAGAGGGTGAGTGGCTGAGCTGTGACTAGAGCTGTGAATGTTCTCCAACAGCATCAATTTCCCAGGCCATTGGTTGGGAGTTAAAAAGCTACAGCAGCTGTCAGGGAAAGCCTCTGGCATCACAAGGCAGGTAGAGGGGGTTAGCTATTGCACCTTGTCCCTGGCCATGCTGACTGGCTCCATGTCTAAAACATGTACAGTCTAAAGCAAAAAGCCTAAACTTGCTTTCTGCAGCTAAGGACGAGCTGAGGTATCTGCATGGCAGCAGTGAGAGTTATTGCTATGGCATTCATACAGCAAGTTGCTATGAATCAATATCTCACCATAATTACCTCATTTACCCATTTTTCAAATTAGATAACGAGGTTGAATGCTTGACCAGGCCATCCGTCATCTGTTTACATTTCCTTCTCTTCTTATCAGGCCTTGGGGAAGTGGGGTTACACCCTGAAAATCATGTCACCTTTTGCTTCTCATCACCTGGACATCATCATCAAAAGGTGGGAGGCCAGACCAGACTGACTACTTGGTAAGGACAGGGGTTGTTTGCCCTGGCTGGCTGCATGCTGAGATCAGAGGTGGAGAGGAATGAGCTCACTCTGTGTTCAGACAGTGACATTTCTATGGGGCAGGGCTTGTCTATCATGATATGGTGGCTGAGGAGAGCTGGCTGGCTGCCTCCTGTGCTGCAACCAGGGCTAACTCCCCTTAACAGCATAGGATGGGCAACATCCCTGGAGTTGTATGGGATGATCTGAGGGAGAACCCAGCCCCGTTAACAGGGGATGGTAAGGAGTACAGATGACCTCCACCATGACTCAGTGTCCAGGTAACACAGAGCACAGGGGCGATGTTCCTGTTTCACACACAATTTCCCACCCCTCTGCCCCTGGCCAGCCCTGGGGAGAGAATTTTTTCCTTTTTGTAACTGCTATTTTCTTTGTGGAGGATAGGCAGACTCCCCATAACACATCCCCTGACTGTGTGGTCACCCATGGTCTGCACCACAGTCTGACATGCATCCAACTTTTACCTCAGGGGTCAATTCCATGCTGTAGCCAGAGATTTTTTGATTCTGTTGCTCAGCAAAGTGTTCATGTTCATCTGGGTGGCTGCTTGGCTTTTGTGAAAATGATGCTTGCTCAAAATCAGAAGCTCTTGCACCTTCTGATCATATCCTTACCCCTCTCCATGTCCCATCCTCCTCGGCAATATCTATTACCAGGTATTACAAGTAAAGCAAATGCTTGTGGTCAGATGGCTCATTAGCTCCTACTTCTCTGAGGATGCCCTTATGCCCTTCCTCTGCTCTCTCTCTCCCCTGTGAGGAGCAAAGGACCCCACCTTTGTCAGAGCTAGATAAAGAACAATTAAAGAGTCATTAATTTGCAGAAAGGAGGGCAGGAGGGGCAGCAGCTGCTGAGCTGCTGTTGCACAGTTGAAGCATGGTGTTCGGGGGCAGGCAGGAGCTTGGATCAGAGAGAGAACTATCCTGTGCTTCTCCCTTGCTGTCAATTAGTCCAACAGGTTAGCCTTACATCCAGGAAGCCAGGGAACCCTGAAACAGTTCTCAAAACTGCAAGCAGACTCTTTAGAGACTTAATTGGGGTCTTTCACCTCCTTTTAGCTGCTTGTGAGTGACATGCTCTGGAGTGCGAGCAGGAGAGAAGGTCAGACACTGGGAGTCAGCAGGGCTTTACCTGTGCACTGGAGTCCAAGGAGTAATAGAAAAAGAAACCTGGGACACATGGCTCTGAGGTCACCAAGCCTCTTTGAATTAATTATCAGCCAGTGCTGGCTAACCCAGGAGGTTCCAGTTGACTGGAGATTAGCAAATGTAGTGCCCATCTACAAGAAGAGCCAGAAAGAGGATCTGGGGAACTATAGGTCTGTCAGTCTGACCTGTGCTGGGGAGGCTTATGGAGCAGATCATCTCGAGTGTCATCACAAAGCACATGCCGGACAATGAGGCGATCAGGCCCAGTCAGCATGGGTTTGTGAAAGTCAGGTCCTGCTTGATTAAGCTGGTTTCCCTCTATGATAAGATGACTCCTTTAGTGGACGAGGGAAAGCCTGTGGACGTTGTCTACTTAGATTTCAGTTAAACCTTTGACATTGCTACTGTTTCCTACAGCATTCTCCTACAGAAACTCATGGCTTGGACAGGTGTAAGCTTTACTGGGTAAAAAAATGGCTAGATGGCTAGTGATGAGTGGAGTTGAATCCAGCTGGCACCTAGTCACAAGCGCTGTTTCCCAGGGCTCAGTGCTGGGGCAGGTTTTTTTTTTAATATCTTTATCAATGATCTGAATGAGGATTGAGGACACTCTCCATAAGTTTGCAGGTGACACCAAGTTGGGTGGGAGTGCTGATCTGCTCGAGGGTGGGAAGTCTCTGCAGAGGGATCTGGACAGGGTGGATTGGTGGGCTGAGGACAGCTGTATGAGGTTCAACAAAGCCAAGTGCTGGGTCCTAAACCTGGATCACAACAATCCCATGCAATACTACAGGCTTTATAGGCCTGGAGACAAATGGTTGGAAAGCTTCTTAGCAGATAAGGACCTGGGACTGTTGGTCAATAGCTGCCTGAATATGAGCCAGCAGCGTGCCCAGGTGGCTAAGAGGGCCAATGGCATTCTGGCTTATATCAGAAGTAGTGTGGCCAGCGGGACTAGGGAAGTGATTGTTCCCCTGTGCTCAGCACTGATGAGGGCTCATCTTGAAGACTGTGTTCATTTTTGATCCCTTCACCATGAGAAAGACATTTTGCTGCTGGAGTGCGTGCAAAGAAGAGCAGTGAAATGGGTGAAGGATGTGCAGCACAAACTTTATGAAGACTGGCTGAGGGAACTGGGTTTGTTTGGCTAGGAGAAAAGGCGGCTCAGGGGATATCTTATTGGTCTTTAAAACTACCAGAAAGGAGGTAGTAGGGAGGTGGGTGTTGGTCTGTTCTCCCAGCTAACAAGTCATAGGACAGGAGAAAATGGCCTTGAGTTGCATCAGGGAGGTTTAGATTGGGTATTAGGAAAAAAATCTTCACCAAAAGGGTTGTCAAACTGCCTGCCCAGGGAAGCGGTTTCATTCCTGGAGGTATTTAAAATATGTGTAGATGTGGTGCTTGGGGACATGGTTTAGTGGTAGACTTGGTGGTGTTAGGTTAAGGGCTGGACTTCATGATCTTGAATGTCTTTAGGAATGGTTGGACTCAATGATCCAAGAGATCTTTTGCAACCTGGTGATGATTCTATGGTGATAAATGTTTCTATGATTTTATGAGGTGTATTGCAGCTAGGAACAGACTCTGTCATGGCATGGTGGTGCCTGCAAAGATATTCAGCATGGGGATTTCCCACCCTGACTTTCATACCCTGTGCCATCACCTCTAGAACCTACTTGATCATGTGTCCTCTGTGCCTGGATTCCTTGGATTGATGCTTGCTCAACAGCAACCTGTAAAGGTCCATCTGCCTTCTTCTGTACCTTCTCCTCTGGTTGGAATATCCATGGGGAGGTATATATACATATGGGGGCAGCTGGTGTTTTGCAAATGTGCTGCAGGGGCCGAACATATACATCCATGTGGAGAAGCACCCCTTACCCTTGCTGCTGTAGATTTCCATTAAAAGGTAGCAGAAGGTGTCCTGAGGCCTCACCTGAGGTCTCCTCCAGGGAAGGTGTCTCCTCCAGGAAAGGTATCTCCTCCTGGAAAGGTAACTCCTCCCAAGGAGACGAACAAGGGTTAGGGTTGTTTTGAAGAGATGCTCTGGATTGCACCAGACTATGCCATATGACGGGATTGAATGGCAGCTGATTATGAGCCCCAGTGGGGGCAGCAGGATTCAGGCTCTGTTATTAAGACCATTAATCATGGAGACAGTCACAGGGAAGGCTGATGAGGAGGGTGTGTGCAGCCAGGAATGCTGGCAGGGAGAGGTGGTGGGCACGAGAGGCACACGGCTTCTCCACATTGTGTTATTTTAAGAATTTTTCATTTTTATGGCCATGCTGTCAATTTTCTCAGAAGACATCAAATGATTTCAGGCTCCCTGATCTCCTGAAGACCCAGGCATGAATTCCAATTTGTTTCTGATCAAGAGTGAGGACTGGGGAATGGGGGTGAAATGGCATTGTCAATGATGTAAGGCAAAATCTGGAAGCAGAGACAAGGCTAGGGTGAGGCATTGAAATATCAGGGGGGAGCCCATGATTGGCACAAGGAATAGCCAGAACTGGGATTGGCAACACTTTCACTGCCGAAAGCAGGAGACATTTTTTGGTAGGGGGGATCTTGATCTGTAACACTGCTTGCAGTGGAAGATAGAGCTGTTTGAAGTAGCTGGGAGTGACACTGTGTAAAGCCAGGTAAGATGCACCCTGGGCAGACTTCATGGTGCTGCTGGCTTCTTTGTTTCTAGTATGTTCCTGTGCCCCAACCTTCTGGTTTGTAGTCAGCCCTGGTATCACAGTGGTACATTGTAGATGTGATGCTGAATATCTGGAAGGTATGACAAGTAGATCCTTGCTCACTTGCAGATGTCCAAGCCTCCCACAGCTCCTTATGAGCCTTCAGCCCTTTCTGGTTAGACACTGGGCTACCTTTCTGGGGCATGGGGAGATAAACTGTCACTCAGAGCTGTACAGCCTGGCTACTGCACTTTGCTCAGGGAGAGACACTCTCAGGCTCAAGAAAATAACTTGTCTATGGCTTTGGTTTAGGCTCTGACTTGGAGCATCAGAAACAACTGGAGCTGCACAGGAGATATTTGAGGTCTGACACAAAAAGCCGATACTAATTCTATAGCTTGGGAACCAAGCGTGGGAGGAGAGAGAAAAAGAGACGGTTATAGAACATATACAAACCTGTCACAGTGAGACAAACCTCAGCTTGATTGCTTTTCTCAATACAAATGAATACGTGTCCAAATATAGATGTTTTCTTACCCTTGGTCAAAAAATGTTGGCATGCAACAGCAAGATAATTGAACAGCAAGATAAGACCAAGTTTCTTGTGAAAGCCACAGTGGAAACTTTTCAGTTATTGGCTGAGGCTTACGGTGGAGACATTCCAAAGGTAAGTCGGTACTCAAAGGAATCCATTTTTTTGTCAGTAGATATGAAAGTAAAAATGACGGAGATCCTCAACAACCTTTCAGAAAATGATCTGCGGAATCGCATTGAATGATGACAGGATCATAAACAGCTGTGTGTCAACATGGACGGGAACTATTTTTAAGGTGATCAGAGTTGATTTTCTGAATTTGTTAAATAAGAAGAATTACAGGCATATTATGGGTTTTTTTTTTTTTTATGTTGGACCTCATATAGTGAGCTTGAGACAAAGCACAAGTACTAACAGCAGGGTGCGGGGCTCCGGCTTGCTGAAAAATACAGTCAGGACACAGGGTTAACAGAGGGTGGGTCTCATGTGTGTATACCTTTTGGAGAAAGGACACTCAAGTGATCCTCTTCCACAGTCCAGGTCTTGCTAGAGGCAGATGAAGCTGAGAGCAGCCAGGGCAGCCCATGAGAACATAACAACTGGCCCTGGCATTTTGAGATGGTGATCTGACACCCAGGCTGACACAGGACAGGAGTCGGGCCAAGAGCTGCAGATCATCCACCAGGCATGGGGTGGGACTCCCTCCTCCTCAGCTGTGAGATCCGTTTTCTAATGTGAAAAATGCTCCTTCCTCCTGCCTTGTCCACTCCCAAGGAAAGCCTCCAGAGTCAGGCTTTTTCATGGAACTGATAGGTGCTGCACTGCTCTTCACTTGTGCCCAGGAGTTCATACAGCATATGGAAAGGTGCTGTTCTCTCTGGACTCGGCTGGGCTGTCATGATGGACATGGGCAGTAGCAGAAGACTATACTCAGACAGTGGGGAAAAGGATTATGAGAGGAAGGAGCTACCACTGAGGAAGGAAAAGAGATACTGTTGAGGGGCTTTAGGCTCCACTACCATCAGAGGTGCTGGCAGCCCTGTGGTTTGCTGCAGAGAAACCCAGAACCAGGCTAGATCCAGTACCAGCTGCACTTAGGCACAGTACTAGTCCACATACCTTAATTACCTCTGTGTACCCTTGTCTGTCTGTGGTTTGCCCTGCCCTAGAAGAGGTTGCATGGCAGTGTCTGCCTGAAGGCTCTTTGTACTGGTCTGCCATGGATGCATTAGGGGCGCCCCTGGGCTGGCCCGAGTAGCCAGGATCCTTGTATCAGCTGCCTTCACAAAGAGCTCCCTTCCCAATATGCTTCTTCCCTGGCCAGCCGCAGTTGTAACATAGGTATGACCAGCAGCCACATGAGATGCAGCACCCTGCTCACTGGAAAATGTTGATGTGTGGCTCCCATGCCATACACATGCAGTGGGTGAGGACTTATTCATCTGTATCATCCTAAGGATTGGTGGCCCTCTTTGGCAGTGGGCTTCTGCGGGGAGCAGAGACGGACAGGGCAGCTCTGGCCTCGAGATGTTAAAACCTTCAGCCTGCCCTGGTGGCTTTCCACAGCTGCCTGCTGTGAGGCATCAGACACTAGACTAGTTAGTCTCTCCTCGAGGAGATATGAAACCATTAGCTAATTAATCCTCATTCACTCTCTGAGGTGGGGAGGAGTACCAGCTCCATGCCGCGCCCAAGATGTGGAAGCAGGCAGCAATTTCGCCTTGTGCTAGGTGAGGTGGTGGAGCTGGTGTGGAGAGCTCCAGCACCATGAACCCCTGGTGCAGCAGAGGACAAGGCGTGGAGCCCAGGGATGCAGAGCACCTCCTGACCCCACTGTGGGAGGCAGCACTGCCCCTGGATGTCTTTTTCCCTCCTGTTTGTCCCACACTGATGTGTGTCCCACACCTGTCTGTCCCACACCTTTTTTCCTTTGCTCCAAGGGATGTGAGGGCAGGCCAGAGGAGATAGGCACCCTGGGGACCAGGTGATACCCTTTGCCTCTTCCCATCAAGAGTCCCCAGGGCAGCAAAGAGCATCAAGATGC
The DNA here is from genome assembly GCA_033459285.1 of Clamator glandarius. Lineage (NCBI taxonomy): Eukaryota > Metazoa > Chordata > Aves > Cuculiformes > Cuculidae > Clamator > Clamator glandarius. The sequence goes on along the minus strand of JAUNZM010000621.1, from coordinate 263,262 downwards.
AGCTGTAAGAGACTGAAAGGAGACAAGGTGACTGACCCCGTGCAAGGTAGGACAGTGCTGGTAGTGGGCCGTGGGGAGTGGAGGGTTTCCCAGCCTTGCCTCAGGGATCAGAGATCCAGTGGAGTGAAAAGCCAGGAGCAGATCTGCTGTTACCATCTGGACAGGGCTATCACTGGTAGAAAATGACTGGGAGAGGGTGTCAGGGACAATTAGAGCCCTCGTGTGTATGGACATGTGGCAGATATAAGGGACCACAAGAAGAAACAGCATGGCAGTGTTTATGGCGACAGGCAGCTGGAGGAGGGTGTCCCCTCCATCACCAGATACCCAAGCATAATCTAATCCAACACATCTTCTGCTTCCCTTGCAGACTGAGTTGATGGACAAGACTTTCCCAGCCAGACTCACGACCCTGGTGTGCTCTGGGGCTCACGTGGGCTGGCAGGATGCTGCTGTGGTGGGAGGTACTTACAGCCCGTGTCTCTAAAGCTTCTCTGATTTTTAGGACACTGTACTGCTTATAAATCCTGGCCTTGTCATACAAGCTATGAATCTTCCTCTCCAGTCAGCATCATTTATTTTTTCCTCTGGTCTTGTTAAAATAACAGGACCAGAATGTTTAAAATCCAAATTGTTGCATTTTTATAGAATCACAGAATAATTTGGGTTGGAAGGGGTCTTAAAGATTGTCTAGTTCCAACCTCCCTGTGATGAGCAGGGAAAGCAATTTTTTTTCTTTTTTTTTTCTGCAGTTTTGGCTCATAATAATTATTCTCTTCTTCTCTAGGAAACTGCCACAGACTCATGTCCAGACAGGACTGCTTGGGAAACATGGGGAGACAAAGGAATGAGGGGGAAAGGAATACAAAGATGATGCTGAAATGATCTGCCATTCAAAAAGCCCCCATAGATACGCACAATTCTATGTATGCCGGTGGCACAGATGTGCCTGCAGCCTTGCCTTCCCTGTTTTCACACACCTACCACCTTGCTGGCACCCTGCATCTTGACTTTGCTGCAGCACAACCTTGCACAGATCAGAGCTGCATCTTCTCCTCCCATTCCTCCTCATCCCTTCATGCAAGATGATGTTGCGTCCGTATCTAGGAGCAGCATCATCTCTCCTCTGCTTCCTGCCTGGGGACTCCAGGAGATTTGGATTCATGTGCTGACACAGCAGGAAATAGCCTCTGCTAAGTGCCAGGTACCAGGGCAGCCCTGCACGGGAACGTGAGCCCACTGACAAGGCATGTGTGATGGTGTAAAGCCAGACAAGAGCCTGCAGAAGTGCAGTGAAGCATCCCTGTATATCTGCTTTACTGTCCTTTTCTTAATGTCCACACTACTAGTATTTCTGCAGGTTTCATGTGAAGGGCTGTACTCACTTGAGCATGCAGTCAATACTCCTTTTGATCTTCATCACTCACTGTCTGGCTCCAGGCTTTATTTATTGCACAGCATCAAATCACTAAGCCAAAGACAAAAGCAGCTCACTCCCTTGTGGCCTTTTTGGTGGGCATTCCCAGAGATCCAGCTTTAACAAAATTAGCGTTGCTTCTGACTTTAGAGGTGATATTGCTCTCTGCAGTGCATGCAGGAGGGGCTGGCCCGTAGCAGCTGTACAATCAATAATACTGAGCACCTCGTAGGAACAGCCTAGACCTCAGTCTAGTTTCTAATCTGCCAGCACATCCTCATCTCCCTCAGAGAAGAGCTGCAACATAAAGTTCAGGAATATATCAGTGTATAGGTTGTGAAAACAACCACAGATGGGTTGTGAGGCATAGGCACAAACTAAAGAGTAAAGTCTGGGTTATTAGAGGTAATTCTCAATGGTGGTACCATGTTTTTGAGAGCCAGAGCCCATGCTTTTAGAGGATGTATCATCTTATAGCTGACACCACCATGAAAGAGGTGAGTGCTTCTGCAAAGCAGAGCCTAGCGTTGGGACATCTAGAACAGGTGCAATTAACAATTAATGAAAAAAATATGAAGTGATGTGACAAAAGATCAGTGACTGGAGTATTGTCCAGCTCTCTGGGCCAAATATAACAACCTTACATGTTCCTTCTCTGGCTGCCATCCCATCTCATTTTCTCCTTCCCTGTGCAAGAAGTGAAGGCAGGTTCCTTCCAGCTGCAGCCTGCTTTCCTGCCCATCCCCAGAGCTGTTCTGGTGTGTGTGCTAAAGCAAGAGGGCCATGAGGAGAAGCCATGGTACAGCTGGACTCTATCTCAGCATGGGCATGACCAGGGTGAACTTGTGCAGGGGTGAGAGAAATGAACTCCATGTGTATACATATATATCCACATACATATTTATGTTGTATATGTATTTGTTTAATGGTATTTTCCATCTTTAAGGCCTTAAGATTCACAGTAATTCCAGTATCTCTTTCCCTCTAGACTCGTGTTTGAGGCGGTTATTTTTCATTACGAGACAGAAAAATGGAAGCATTTACTAGGCATGCTTCGTTTCCCCTGAAGGAACCAGCTATCCACTTTACCAGTGGGTTTCAATACTCCTCAGTGTGAGGTGAGCATAGGAGGCAGAAATGTTGGGTTGGCTTGGTGGACCCTTTTGCCTTGCTTTGAGCCCTGCCTAAAATTTTCTCCAGGCAGCCAAGATGCCCCTGACTAAGCATTATTAATACCAGCAGAAGCAGAAGGTATGGCTGTAGCTTATGTGATCTACTGGCCCACTCTCAGGATGGGTACTGGGTGCTGGTTTAATGTTCTAGCATATGTGGAGCTTCAGCCAACAGGTGCAACTCAAGGCATGTAAAACAAAACTATGTTTGGCTCTCACATCCAGTTCTTTTAAGTGTCACTCTAGCCACAGGGATGGGATGAAGCAATTTTTACTTTGGCTCTGGCAAAGTAGCTCTGCAGATCTTGTGGCACACAGAAGACATCTTCACTCAATAACATCTTAGGCATCCTGTGGACGATGCCTGTTATTGACAATTCCCTGACAGGTTTGTGGAGTAGCTGGACCCGTGCTGGAGACCACAGGTTGGACTGGAGTACCAGGACAAAGGGACCTGGTGCCACACTGATAACCCATGGCTGCTGGCTTGTTTCACACCTACTAGTTTTAGGTTTGGGAAAGATAGCTGCAGTGCTGGGTAAGGGCACATCAGAGGAGAGGTCTACACCAGTTGACTCCAAAACCTCCCCATGCCATGTCCTGTGCCCAGCTGTTGCAGTAGGGTTAGAGCAGAAGTGAAAATCCATCCCCAGGGATCTAACCACACATTATGGAAAGACCCAAGGGTCAAACAATCATGTATATCAGTGTTAGGCAGCAATACCACTAGATCTTCCCTGCCCCAGCCACTGTGAGCACAAACTGCAGGCTGCATCTTGTCATCCCGACCCAGCACAGAGGGACACACAGGCTTACCCACTTGAGTACTGCAGCTTTATTTGAATGAAACAATCCATATTGAGAGTCTATAGGTTACATTATGGGTGTGTCAGGGTTAGGGGAAGGATGGATGAGGCAATGTTTATAAAATGTCTCACCCTGTCTAAAAGGTTCAGTTCAGTCCCTTTGTGTTTTGTGCTTTCAACATTGTGGATGGCTTGGTATTGTGATGGTGGCAGGGTTCTAGGTCTGCTCGACTACAGTGGCGGCACCCTATGAGATGTGGAGTGGGAACAGGTCAAGATGTGGTGGCTATGAGAGATGTAGGTGAAGAATAGGGCTCTGTCTCAGGGTCCTCATCCGGGATACCAATGGGAAAAGAAACAAGAGACATCAGAGGAACCCCCCATCCTCCATAGTATCTCCAAATACATGTAAGTCTATGTGTATCTCCTTTTGTGGGGGATGTTTCTAAATGCTTCTGTTAGGTTGATGTATACTTTCTACTGGCCTTGGCAACCTGGAAGTGTGAGTGTGGTGTAGTCCTACTGCCACTGGATCTCACTGAAGTGACTCACCATCGGGCCTGAGCTGGTTCTCCCTGCCCTTTGCAAGCTGAGGACGGGATATCAGTATGATCCCCTTCTATGGGATCCAGGGATGAAGTCTGCTGCTGATCTCTTCCAGCTGGAAACAAAACACTTCATGAGGACAAGTACAGAGCAGGGGGATGAAGTGAGGAAGAGTGTGAGAAATACTGTCTGATGACATTCACTTCTGACTAAAGGCAAGAGATGCCACAGCTGCTTCCCCATGAAACAGTCATATCTTAGGTGATGATTCCTTCCCTCCACTATGTGCATAGTGATACAAGCAGGTTGGTTCTGGCTGGGAAAACAGACCCAAGCAAAACCATGCTGGCATCAAATTTTCTAACACATCTAGAGATTAGAGATTGTCTCCGTTCTGTCAGGCAAGGGCTATTACCAAAACCTGAAAGAAAAGCCATGTATGTATCTATAGCATCCAGAGCTTTTGGAAAATGTCTCAATTGATCAATGCATGCTGTGGAGCTCTCTGGGTGAGATGGCAAATCCAGAAGATCCCAAGAAGCGGGAAAACAGGCCAAGATTATTTGTTTGAAAGCACTGACACTAGGCCACTTTATATGGCATTGATACCACCAGTGATATCAATGCATGGAGAAGATGGAGATGGGGAGCAGAGAAGGAAAAGCATTGAGGTTTGATGAGAGCAAGAGGTCGCCTTCAGCAAATTCTGAGAGCATCTTCTTGTCCCAGGGTAGTACATGCCATGGCCTCCAGGAAACAACCAAATAAATGCACAGAGTTTCCTTTGATCCCAGTCTGTAAACACCTTCCCCCATTGGCATCTGAATTTTCCCAGGGAAACCTCCAGTGCTCACAAATCCCTTGCTGCTCAACCTCTCTGAGGCACATGCTGCTGCCTAGACAAAAGACCTAAAATACTGACCTCAGTCAATACTTGCAGCATTTCAATGGCGGAACGAACTTGATTTCTTCTGTCACCTCAGTTTAGGCACTATCTGAACTGACATTGCTGCTACAGCCTCTCTTGGTTGCTGCTCTGTTTAATGATACCCATAGCTGGTTCTTGGGAACATGGTCTAATGACACAAGATGTACCAAATGTCCCCACCTTGAAGGGTGCTCAGGGTTGGAGTGTAGACAGTGGGAGAGGGGAAAGGTTGTGACTGGCCGGAGATGCTGCAATCTCCACAAAGAGCTTTGAAGTCCTGTCTCCTCCCTGCTGCATTGCTGGCAGCTGCAGCATACCCACATCTCATTTTTCATCTCTGATCCCTTTGCAAGCTGCTAAGATAAACACTTCATGAGCACAGCAACTTCACAGTGCAAGTAACACCTGGAGACAACTTCATCTCAGTGCTGCATTACAGATCACAGTCACCAGAAGAAAAATAGTTGGTGCCTGCCCACAGAAGTTATGATGCAGACAGGGAAGTGGGGCTGTATTTTCCCTTAGCTGGATGGGGTTCAGCCCTGAGCAGTTGTAACAGTGAGGACAAAAAGAGTCACTGCTCACCGACAGTGGCAGACCAGGACTGCTGATGTCTGGCATCTTCCAGCTCCTATCCAGGACTTGCTTTTGCCAATGATCTGAGGCATACCACAGTAATACATGTTTTGAACATCTAGAAGTAACTCTCCACTGTAACACCTGGATTTTAAGCAACTGAAAATCACATTGCTGCCTGATTGGCAGGACAACAGCCCAGCTCCCCCAGCCAAAGTAAGCCTCTATTGGCTAGCAGTAGCAGTGGGTCTTTTATCTATCTTCACACAGACTGGTTGGGACATACGCGTTCGTAGAACAGGATGTAGAGCAGCTAGTTACCCTTCACTTGGCTCAGTGCTTCAGGGAAGGACCTGGCCATTATAAGATAAAGCACAGCCAGCACTGTGAGCTTTGGGCACTGATACTGCTGGAGGCATCGGCACTGTATGAGGACCGTCTAGCTGCCCTTGTATTATGCTAAGTTTAGACTAACTGGAGATACAAACCCCCACTGTAAGCCAAGCATTCCTAGCTAAATTCCCCTTTAGGTCAACAGGTAATGAAAGGAGAAAATTTGGCATCCTTCCAAAGGAGCAAATGGTTAATAGGCCATACCAAGTCCATGCAAAACCTGAATTCACCACAGACCTTCATGTCTCCACAAAAACCATTGTTCACCCAGCTCTCCCTTTGTAACAGCTGCCAGCAAAGATGGCAACTCTCCTTCTCCTTTTCCTTTGTTCTATTCCAGATGCTGGAAAAACCTCACCATGAAAGGTAGCAGGGGTAAAGGCACTGCCTCCGTGCTGGGATGTGAGAGCTACTTCTCTTTGTGGCTTCCCCGAGGGATCACCTGTGTAGTCACAGTGGGTTGCTCAGCTTCTTTGTGCACAGACATGCTGAAGGTCTGGAGCTGGATCAGCATATTTCACAGGTCTGGCTGGGAAATCTGGTCTAAGGGCTTTTCTTTAGTCTCCACCTAACATTTGAACATCTGCAGGTCAGAGCCTGCTGCCTGCCACCAGTTAAACAAAGGGCAACACAGTGTGGAGCATGTTTTTCCCCTCCCATTTTCAAGAAAAACATGAACAAGCTTTCTCAGCCACCCACGGGGCTCTTGTGAGCCCTCGTTTGCCTCTGAGGAAGCCAGGATGTGACCCATGCATACTACGTCCTGGATGGAGCCAACACATGCCCTGAAGCGCTCCTGTCTTATGGCTCCACTACCACTACCTGAGCAGCTTCATCAGCCCCTCAGGCTGTGCCAGGGCTTGGGGGAGCAAGATGGAGAAGGTGCCAGACCAGATCTAGGTGATATGAAGTGTAACAAGCACCAGAGGCAGTTATCAATGGGACTGAACATCCTCCATCATCTGCAGTCACACAGCATAGGAACATGCTGTTAACCTGCTGTTGGTCTCCGGAGCTCTTCTCCTTTTGAGGAAGGATGCTTGATGGCAAAGGAACTGAGAATGCACCTTTTACCAAACCCAAGGTCCAGATGTCAGGTGCGCACCTCAGTCAAAATAGAGTGGGATGGCTCTGCTCTTCCATGGACAAGAGGTGTCCTGGAGACTACAGCTCCCTGCAAGCTGCATTCCCTCCCTCTCTGGAAAGGTAAGTTGGGTGAAGGTGTCCTGGGCTGTTCTGTAGTACTCCTTGGGATGTTTAACTATGTGTCTCTGGTTTGATGTGACCATACCAGGTTACAAGTAGATATGAGAAGACACCAGAAGCCCCTGTGGTGGGCTAGGTTGTGGCAGATGGTGAGGTAAACTGGCATGTGTCTTAATCCTAAGGGGAGTACTGAAAAACACTCACTATCATTTGTGACACTGAGTGTACCTGGGCTATCCAGCTTCTTGCTGGAAACCACCAGCTGCCAGTTATTACCACGGAGTGTAAACTGGGTCCTGTTAAAACATAATTTCCAGAGCTCTCCAGCACTCGTTTTTCTGCAAATGCCTTTTGTCTGCATTAAATGCCTTCCCAGGCTGAGCAGTTATCAGTGGGGCCAAAGTGAATACAAATGGTGGTAAAACCTTGCTTCTCCTGAAGCTTGAACAGTGTCTTGATCCTATATGCCTGTTGCCCTATGAACAAGGGTGCACCTGCATTAAGCACAGCCTGAAAGAGACAAGATGTCATGGCAGTTTAATCAAGAAAGAGTGAGGGACCAAAACTGGTCTCTGCCAAAGCCAGGAGTATGAGAAGAACTTTCTTTTGCACAGAAAATACTCACAATGCAATTTCTTGTCCGCACTAAAAAGCAGCATCCTGCTCCCTGGGTGCAAGAGCTGGGCATTGCTTGGCACTGTGGTACCGTGTCCCACCACACTCAGCTTAAAGCACAGGCACCCAGGAGGTAAAGGGGTGCTGCAGCCTTTCCAGGTAAAGAAAGGTATTTGAATGACTCCAACAGATGCAGGGGACTGAAACATCAGTATCCTGAAGCAGCAGCTCCCTGAGCTCTCCGCTTTAAGGCAAAAGTTTGTCTCTGAGTGGAGTAAGATGAGACCATTTACCCAGTTTAGGAAAGAAAATGTCCTGGTTCATTCGTCTGTCGCTACCTGGGAGAGGTGTGACCTGTGACTCCTCAGGTCAGTGTGGAGGACCCTCTGGCTATTCTCACAGGCAAAACTCCCTGCTTCAACCCCGCTGAGAGCTAGGGGGGAGCAGGGTGTTCTCCTGCCAGTGTCTTGCACAGGAACCAATTCATGTTTGGAGGCAGGGCTCATGGAAGTGATGGTGCAAGAGAGGGATGATTCTCTCACCAGCACTGCTTGCTGCTCCCAGTGATTGTCCCTCCCAGGCACCAATCCAAAAGCAGGATGCTTTTCCTATCGCAGAGTGATAGGGATGGACTGAGGATGAGGAATTCAAACTCTGCTCTCCTTTTGGTACTTAAGGATTTTCATGTAATTCTGGAATAGTGCACCCACAGGATTTTGTATAGAAAGAAATTAAATTTCCATATTTTGTATAGCAACAGAATAGAAAAAAATTGTACCATTTTTACCACACTCATTCATACAGCCATAAACACCTGAACTCCTCCACTTTTTCCCTGATTGCCACTCTATTCCTTCCAGAATAAAGGTGCTTCCCAGAAGAAAGTCTCCATATTGCTGCTACTACAGCTGCTCTTCAGACAGCTTGCTATGTGGCTCTGCTGGGGCAGCTCTGTGCGCATGTCAATCATAATGCTTCACTTTAGGAGTTTCCAAACCATTTGTGCACTGTGCAAAGTTTTTCATATAGATGAAATGTGTTTTCACTCCCATACGGCTGGGAGGAGTTGCACTCAGGCATTCCAAATTACTTAACTCCACATCAAACGAAACATATTAGCTTCATTGCTTTCCAGTGGCTGATCTATGTGGAAGAAAAATAGTCTATTACTATTACCAGGCAGGAGTTGCTTTTCAGAGCAAGCAGTAGGAATTGATGTTCATATTGTTAAAAGCCATAAATTAAAGTCCTTTTGATGACCTGTCACTGGGACTCGCGCTGAACTGTGGAAAATTATAATAAAAAGGTATATTTTTTAAAATACAATGAACAACTACAAAAAGAGGTTTCAAATAAAAGTTTCTTTGTAAGCCCCACTTGTAACTACATAGTAGCATTCTCTGCTTCTAATATCTACAACTTATACCCAGGAGCCTGCACACTCACATATTTTCTGTTTTATACTCTGCAAAAAAAAAAAAAATATATAGAGCATATATTGGCTAACACCCACACAGCTTTTTTTCTAACATATTTCTACAACTACCAGGCAGAGGTCTCCTTGTAAATAAAAACAGTTTCTTACATTTATATTGCACTTTTCTTCTGCAGGGACTTTCATACTATGTACAGGAATAATCTCCACTAACACTGAAATGCAGCCACTTCTGGAGTGGAATAAAGCAGCTACTCGATAGGCACAGAACAACATAAAATATCAGGAAAAGAAACATAATGTACCCAGTTGGGACTACAACAGATATTTAAGAAGACAGTCTGTAATTAAGTTTAAGGACTGTAATTTAGACAGAACACTGTGAAAAGTGTGAGGAGATCTTTAATTGCAAGGGACATGAAGCATGGCTTTATATCTCATCTGGGATGCATTGCTGCCATAAGGAGAACTGCCCCCTCAAGCATGAGGCTGGGGTAGTAAACCACAAACACCACTGCCCTCAGAGAGGAGGGACACTGCCTCCCCCTCTACCCCATCATTGCACAGCTTCACATCTTGGCTGCTGAAGTGCCTCTTTCCTCTGCTACATTCTCTCAGTGTATCTGCCAGGGAAATGAGGGCCTTCCTTTCATCCTTGGTACTTCTGACAAGCTGAGACTCTTGGGTTAATAACTTCACCACAAGTTCACAGCCAGCTGCTTTCTAGCCAGAGATAAAGGAGCAGAGATCTAAGTAGAAAGGGGCTCCCTGAGACTTTCCCTGAAGCTGATGAGTCCATGTGTGAGAGCAGGAGAAGGCTTCACCTCTGTCTGGGGCAAACTGCTTGCTCTGCCCTGGACCCATTGCCACCAACAGGCTTCTTGCTCCCTGCACCATGGGTTGGCTTGTTGAGGCACTTCCATCCTCCCTTGCAGAAGGTGACAGCAGGGCACAGACACCCTCCCTGCAGGTGTCCCTTTCTAAAAATGTGGTGCCCCTTTGCTGGCCCTGCCTCATAGAAAATGCTTTTTCTGTGAACCTGAACCTTCAGGCTGTGCCTCCCCTGCCCCACAGCACCTCTGCTGCCCACCTAAAATAAGCTTGTGTCACCCTGGCTGAGCAGCCAAAGGAAGCAAGGGCACAAGAGTCCACCTCAGAGCCTAGAATGTGAGATGTTTGCGCTGGGCTCTTACTGATGGGGAAATAGTCCTGTCTTCCACTTCCCAGAAGCCCTCTGGAACTAGCAACGTAACACAAATGTTTTACTGCCGAGATCAGGAGCCATCATGAAGCACCGGAGGGCCTCTGGGAAGCACCATCTTTCTCCTAGAAGTGAAAGTGGACTCTTATCAGGAGTGCAATGATGTCTTCTGGCCTCCAACAAGCATGGAGGATATCAGACTGAAACAGCTCATCTAAAAGATGAGCACTGGCTGCCCATGAAAATGGCAACAGATAGCAAGAAGCAGAATTGCTCTTGGCACCCACAGCATCCCAAGATACTGCCTGGCCCTGGGACACAGCCACAGGTCTCCCCATTGAACGTGCAGTGTGATCGAGGTCTGGGCTCTGGAGGGTTGAGTAGTGACTGAAAATGCTTGGAAGTGCAGAAAAGCAGCAGGAGCAAGGGAGACCTCTACCATTCTCTTTTGCTGTTTTGCAAGCCCCCTGTAAAGGAGGTCCCCTGGTCCCTCAAAGATAACGTCCTTTGTCCAGTGGTGATTGAGCAACATTAGCGGGGTTGAATGCCCCTTCAGGAGCTAGAGAGAGAGCTGGGTTTCAAGACTTCAAACCATATCTCTTGGGAGTTAAATAAGAGCTTTCTCTCCCCATCAGTGGAGGAAATGAGGCACCAGCTGTTATTAGAAGCTGAGCAATGCAGGAAGCGGCTAATACATTCAGGTGATCTTAGACAAAACACATTTGTCTTAGAGAAGCTGACATAGTCATCAGAAATGTGGAACAAGCCACCAGTACTGGGGAGCACCACTGACAGAGCTCATTGTATACCTGTGGTGCCCCAGATATGGAGTTTAAATGGGATGTCCCTTAAAGGGAAGAGTCCCACTTAACTGAACTGCCAGAGTTGGGCTACTAAACCCCAGCCCACAGTCCTGTGGGGCCAACTCTGCCCTGTATTGGGAGAGAAGTCTTTCCGACGGCTGCTGTCAATCGCAACAAGGCAACCGCAGTTCTCATTTGTCCAGTGCAAGGCAGAACCTTCTCTTAAGCACATCATCTAGGGCAGCATGTGCCTCTACCCTGAGGATATCAGGCCAGACCTGCTGCAGGTCTACAGCAGAGAGAGACAGCAGCTTTACTCTTTCATGATGCCAGCAGGAAGTGCATGCATTTTCCCCATCCCTGTCTATTCCCTTGTTCTTCATGGCAAACTGGGCCTCAGTTCAGCACAAGCCTCTCTTTTGGGTCAAGCTTCCCGCCTCCATCCTTTTTGGGCACTTTCTTCTCACTTCTTCCACCTCTACCCTTCAGCTTCCCTGCCTGCTGCTTTGGCAGTGGAAGCTGAGTGCCAGCAAGACTGCATGTGCTGATAAAATTCAGCCACCTCTCTCCTGAGCAGTGATGCTGTTGCCGCATTTCACCCATTCTGTTGCTAATGCACTTTGTGTGCTAAAAGGCCTCAAAAGGTGAGAGGGCAATATCACAGCTGCCTGAACTGCTGGCCCAAGGGTTGGTCATGGGCATGAGACCTGCTGTTTGGCTGAAGAAGGTTGAAATGCCTGACTTCCCTTAATCGAAAAAGCTTGAGGTTAGGGAAGTTAAGCAATGGAATAAAATACCAAAAATAAATAGGTAACAAAGGGGAGGCAGACCTGGGTTTAGGGCTGAAGCAACTGTCAGTTCAGCATTCACAGGGGAAAGCCAATGTGCAACTGCTCCTCCTTCCCATCCCATCTCACCCTGCCCCATCCATCCCTCAGCCCCATTGAGACAACTTCCTGTCTGCAGCTCAGACCTGCTCTTATATTTTCTCCACCCAGCAAAAGTGCTGACAGGAGAGAAAGAGATGCTTGGCAGCCAATGCTGCAACCGGATCCAGCCGGGAGTTCTCCACCACTCAGCATGGTCCATGTGATGGGTCCATTCTTGCTCCATCTTCTTCAGGCTGGTGGGCGAGAAGCACAGAGCAGTGGGGAAAGGACAAAGCAAACCACAGAGGGGGCAAGTAAATACATGAGAGCCTGGAAGATGTGGGTGGATGGAGACATTGAAGCACATGCGGTGCGAGGCAAGATGCTCTGGCCACCAGCATGCGGGTCAGCTGCTGCCCCACGCTCGAGGCCAGCATTACTTCAGGGAGCTGCAGCCAGGACAGGGCAGCCCCAGCCAGTGGGAGAGCATGGGGAGACAAGGGGAATACTGCAGTATAACATCCATCCACCAAGATGTGGGCTCTGCAGTAAAGAAGGTAACTGTTCTGGTAGAAATTTGTGCTTTAATATATTTTAGTTTGTTTAAAACAAGTTCCCATTTCCCTAAAGAAGCTCTGTCCGCCATTCTCAAGGAAACATGGGGTGTTTTTATCCTCATTCATTTGCTCTTCACATCACTTCATTCCTATTTTTTGTCTTTCATTCCTTCTTTTCTGTGTGTTTCTTTGTCTTTCCTTTCTTCCTCTCTGTCTCTGTCTTTTGTGCAGGTGCTTGTAAAAAAATTTTGTCTTTATGTTTAAATTTTGTTCTAGACATTATGACTTTCTCAAGGAGTGCTCCAGTTCTGAACCAGATCCTTTTGCATGGTCATGCCTGTCAGTCTTTGGTAACATATGGACACTTTGGTGTGCCAGTGAGAAGGGGAGGAAGAGGAGCAGAGGTGGCTGAGTAGGAAAGGAGAGGAATGCCTCAGTCCGAAGACAGGAGCGCTCACTTGCCATCATCTCAGCAGCACGTAAAGGAAGAAAGTCAATGGGCCACAAAGACAAGGGCTGTGCAGGGCTGAGACACCATTTCCTGGAAGAGCAACCGCTGCCAGCCAAGAAGAGAAAAAAAGAATTAGTGATGGAATGGATCCAGACCTCATCAAACAACGTAATGTAAATCAGTGCCTGAGTCTCTCTTCCCACCCTAAATCATGAACCATCTCCTAGATTGGAAGATCTTTCTAGCCTTCCCTGGACATTCTGAAAGCTCCCCAAAATTAATTCTTTTTCAACTTGGGAGACAAGGTTAAGTCTTAGTTACTTTTGCAATTCAACTCTCCTTCCTACCCCAGAAAATTCAACTTAAGTCAAACAAAAGGTTCTGGTTTTGTTTTGGTTACGTCCTAGGCTGAAACAGACCTTACCTCAAGTTTTAAAATTTGCAGGGTGTTCTGACTATTTGGATGTTTTGCTTCCCCCTTCACCTTTGAAGTTAAGAAAATTGCTGAAAATGACACTTTCTCAACAAGTTTTTTTTCCTTCAAAATTAAATAAAGACAAAGTGAACCTTGGCCTTAAGTGCCTGTTGGACTTTGTGTTGCATATGCTGCACATCTCCTCTCCTGCCCACCTGAGACATGTTATCGAACCACAGGCAGGACTAAGGAATGAGGCACAGCACTGATTCCTACCCAAAGACTAATGCCTATGTGCTGCTTATGCACTTTGCTCTGGCTTCAGTCTACAGTGCACCTCAGTGAGAGTGGGATTGTCTCCATTTCTGCAGTGCTGGCACTGGGATTATGTGGATGGACTGGAAAGGGGGCTGGTGGGATTTAGCTCAAGCACCCCCGGTCAGGATCAGGAGGCAGGTGATAGAGAGTTTGGTTAGCTTGCTCCCATACTAGATGCGCCATACCCCGTCTGGCTGTGCTCTTTGCTCAGAGAAGAAGCCCAGCCCTCCCTGGGTCCAGGTGCCAAACAGGATAGTTTTTTTCCCTGGAGGACTGACATATTGCTGCAGAGCTCCCCAAAGCTTGCAGAAGGTCTTTCTCTTTCCAAAGCCCCATATCTAGGGTTTCCAGGAAATGAGATATTGCAGAAGGCTCTTGGGATGACACCCACAAGCCAAAATACTCATACAGATTTCAGGATGCTGGTGTCTGGCAGCACAGTCCCTACAGGATCTGGTTATTCCTCTGAGTTCTTGCTAATTATGACTATAAAGGATAAGTTCAGGGTCCTGACAGCCCTTTTGCTGATGGAGATGACCCATCTTTTTGAGTGCCACCAACGTGTCAATATGCTCTGAAATTAGCTGTGCACCCCTAGCATGTGCACATGTGTGCATTCCCATCAATTTGTTTTCCGCTGAGGCCCACACTCTCTCACCCTTATTAGGTCCAAGTGGCTTCCTTGGACAGTCCCCCTTTTTCAGTGTGACGTCATCGATGGCAATGTCCCCCTCGTAGCTTGTGCCCCGGACACCTTCAAAGATGATCTGCAAACAGAGCATGGGGCAGAGCCCAGTGTGAGGCTGCAGTTGTGGAAAATCATACTGGGCATTTGCCACAGTGCCACATCTTACCAGCCTGCACACACCCAGCCCTCACAAACAACTCTACAACAAATTAGAAAGCTGGGCAAAAATATCAGCAATAAAACATCCAGTAATGAAGCTGACCACTTCATGGGTATGCATGAACACCTAGAGGAACAGAGAGACAGTGCCCAGTCCATATTCATGACCTGTCCTACTGTTCTAAACCAGTGTTCTGCAGAGGTGGACTCTTACAGCACACACTAGAAGAAATCTCTACTGCTTAAAGTCACTTTACACCAACAGGCCAGGATCCCCTAGCTGCTCAACATCAACAGACCTGTCGCACAGATCTGGTATCAGAAGGAGCTCTTTGACAAGCAGTTTCCAGACCACGAAGAATCAGAAAGTTTACAGTGCCAAACTGATGCTTGCACATAACAATGTTGGATGGCTTCAGAGATAAGTGGATTTGATTTCTGTGCATCCACTGAGTTCTTGCCTTGCCCTAGTGACCCTGGGAGTGGAGAGCTCCCAGTACCCTCACTGTGCCCAACCAGCCCCTGTGCTGTGGAGGCAGATGCCTGTTGGGAAGTCTCCTGTGCTCAATGGCACATAGACCAGACAGTTGGCAGGCAGCTCCTTGGCTCTGGATCTGACTTACCTGGAAGGGCCCAGGTGGGTTGATGGGCACGTGTGCTTGCTGCCACATGTTTCCCCGGTTCCCACTGAGTGACCAGACCTGGGTGTCGATGGCTCGCTTGTTCCGCACACGAACCAGCAGGTTCAAGGAGCCTGTAAGAGAGAATCTGGGCGCTGGCATGCCAGGGCAGGCAGGCAACCCAGCCTGCTGGGCTGTCCCCCTAGCTTAGCTCTAGGGCTTAGCCTTGAGCCACAGCTGTATGCCCAACCAGCCTAGGGACAGCCTGCAGAGCCCCAGTAGAAATCTGGAGGGAGCCAGCTTTCTCCTGGATTGACAGCAAGTGCCATTGGCAATGTTTCATCCATCTGGGCTGCCCAAGAGAGAGCACAGATCCAGGTGAAGACAGTGAGGACAGGATGAGGAAGGAGAAATCAGTAGCATGGCTGGGGTGAATCATAGAATCTCTAGGCTGGAAGAGACCCACCAGATCGTCGAGTCCAATCATTCCCACCAATCTCTAAACCAGGGTGGCAGAAGAAGGGGATGGCAGAAATGCTAGTTGTGAGGGACCACCGAAAGCATTCCATCCAAACTCCTGCTTGAAGCTGTCTCCAGCTTTATATAAGGGCAGCATGGCTTTGCCTGGCTAAGTCCTGAAATCCCCTGAGGAAATCAACTTTTCCTAATGTCTAGGAACCTCCAGAGCTACCAGTTATGGCCACTGTTTCTGATTATAGTCTCCATATGAAGCAAAACTGAGAGATCTGGGTTTGTTCAGCCCTGAGAAGAGAAGGCTTAGGGGAGACCTTATTACTATGTACCACTACATAAAGGGTGTCTACCAAGAGGAAGTTGACTGTGTATATAGGAGGAGTCACATGGAAAAGACATGGGGTAATTGGTGTAAGTTGCTCCTGGGGAGATTCCAATTTGATTCCAGAAGAAAATTTTTCACCATGAGTGCAGTTAAACATTGGAGTAATCTCCCCAGGGAAGTGGTGGATTCCTCTACACTGGACACTTAAGACTCAGCTTGACAGGGTTCTGGGCCATCTCATTTAAACTGTGTATTACCTAAAATTTTGGACCAGATGATCCCTGAGGTCCCTCCCAACCTGGCATTCTGTGATTTTGTGATTCTGTCTAACACTACTGATAAGATTTTGGCTTTGTTACGTGTGAAATTGCCCTTCAAACAGTTGATGGCCAAGGGCTGATAGCAGCCTCCTCAGACTGAGCAAGGCCATCTCCCTCCTCTTCCCCAGGATTTGCACTCCTGGTACTTGAAATCCTGATGCCTCACTGTTGCACCCACATCAGTATCTGTACATCACACTTGAACTGGGGAGCCCAGGACACATCCTTACTGCTCTCCATATATAACTAATACAGCGCTATGCAGCCTGCAGCCCTCTCCCCATGTTGGCCCTGGCTGTCAGCTGCAGAAACACAGCCTATGTCCTCAGTTGCCACTTGCCCTGGAAGCAGCCTTGGAGCAAGCAGAAGTTCTTTGTTGGCACTGTACAGCATTGCCTGCACCATGCAGCCTGTACCATCCCAGGTCCACATTTTCAGAGGGACACAAAGACCCTGTGAATCCACACTAACTTGAAGCTCTTTGAAACCAAGCAATTTCAAAAGCTTTTTTCTGCCATTAAACCAAAACCAAAGCCAACAAATCTCAATGTATTTCCAGTTCTCTCTTTGAAAACAGTGTCACAACCCCCTACCCTCTACCCACAAATGACACCACCTCAGTCTGTCTTCCTGCAGCATGTTTTTAGTAATCCCCTCAGCTGACTTCTTTCCTTTCTTGTTTCAATGAAGAAATATTTTTAAACATTTGCTCGGGGTTGACCTGAAACACTTTTTCTCTTTTTTTTTTTTTTTTCAATGTAGCTGGCAAACCAAAAAATCAATCACAACTCTATTCACGCTGCTGCTTATCAGTGTTTCTGGTCTCCATACCCAGACATATTACACCTGAGAGCAGAGAGGCAGTAATAACACTTACTCATATGTCCAAAGTCTGTCTGCACTTGAGATGCAATCCCTGCCCAGGTACACTCTTCTGAGAGGCACCAATGAGAGGTCAGGGAAAGAGATGGGGAAAGAGACTTTCCTACATAAGCCCCCTTCTGCATGATCCCCTGAAATTCTTCATTCTTGGCACATCAGTCTTGGGGCACTGTGTGAAGGACAGGGACCTGGAAGTACAGCCATCGAGCGTATGGCTGTCAGAAAGTGAGAGATATATCACAGAGAGTTCAGAGATGCATAATAAAGATGATAAAATGTTTAGATTCTGAGTGGCTGACTTACAAGAAAAGGTTAAAAGAATGAAATATGTCTATAATTTAGTGAATTTAGAAAAGAGGGGTATGTTATTGCCTGGAAATATTCAGAAGCTATAGCACTGAGGATGCCTAAGAAAACTAGATGAAGGCCTGACCAGACAGAGAGAGTGTATCCAATTCCTTTTCCCAGTGGCACCCAGTTTGGGATGCACACTATGACCCAAGGTGAGGAGTGAAATAACTTGTTTCTCTCACTCTTGAGGCCAGCTAGCACTACACAGCCTTGGGGAGACAGAGGTAAGCGAGTGTGATCTCCCTCCAGGAAACACGGTGCAAAAGATGAGAGAGGTCACTATGGAAGCCTCTGGCAAAACCAGCTTTGAGCCATTGGTTTCTTGTTGTCCTCCCTGCCCTCAGGAGCTTCCTGTGAGGGAAAGTCTCTTCAAGAAGGGTACTTAGTCCTCAGGGAGGCACTTGACAAATTCCTACCCACACAGGAACAACATAACCCCATAGATCAATGTCAACAGGACCGTGTCAGAGCAGCTAATTACAGACACCAGAGCCAGTGAAGTGAGGAATTGAGAGTGAATGAAGAAATAATACAAAGCTGCTAGCAAGCAAGGATTAAGAACAACCTCTGTCTATTCTACCCTCATTTGGGGACTTGCAGCTAGGATCTGCTGCACAAGAGCCTGCCTGCACAGCCAGGACTGGGACAAATCAGGCAGCAAATGAACTTTGATGCCCTAGGAGAAAAATGAAGGTGAGATAGAAAGAGAGCCACAGAAGCAACTGGAATGCAAATTAGTGCCCCCAAAGCACTGGCTGTGAATCCCTGGCCTAAACCCAAACGCGGTCTGTGCATATCCTGGCTGACAGCTCCATGTCCTTGCATCATCAGGAAAAAAGTTTCAACATTTTAGGCCCCAAATTCCCTAACAGAACAATACTGAATAAAAGCAGGCATTCCTCAAAAGGTTTGCAAATGGAAAGGAAGCTCCCTTATCTGCCCACAGCACGCAGTGTTTCATCACCTCTGTCTACACACAGAAAAAAAGAAGGTCAAAACAGACAAACAACATGCCCATGACTGTCTTACAAATCAGTCAGAGTTGTGAAGGGCAGTCAGATCTCATAGCCCTACCTGCAATCCCTGCTAATTTACAGAGCCTCCCTGAGATTGGGAAAGAACCACACCACTCCATTTCTCAGTAATGCTCTCATTGGGAATGTGCTTCTGCCAGGCATGGCAGAGACTCCAGGACTTCAAACCAACCAGGGATGAAGGCTCTACCCGATCTGAACTGAGCCCACAGTACTGTAGATGTTAAAGATTGTGCAGGTCTTCTACTTTATTCCCTTCTACCATGTCTCAGTCTGCCACAGGCTGCCAGTCAAGTTATAGGCATGTGGCCTGTAATGGAAGTACTTGGAAATAAACCTTCACATGTGAGCTCCAGGCAGAGCCATAAAACACTGCAGTCCTGGGCTACCGAAAGCTCCAAGTCATCCTTCCAATTGTTCAGAGCTTCTTTATCTCCACTTTTCAGCCAGAGCCTGAAAGCCAACTATGTGATGGAACAAGTGCTGCAGAGCTTCGTGTTTTCCAAGGGAAAACTTTGGGTTCAGCCCACTGTCCTAAAATAAAATGTTGTTCCAAGAACCCACTTACAATCATGCAATTCTATAGATTAAGTTGCAGGCTAAAAAGGGAGGTGGAGCCTATCACAGAATCACAGAATAACCAGGTTGGAAGAGACCCACTGGATCATCGAGTCCAACCATTCCCACCAATCCCTAAATCATGCTCCTAAGCACCTCATCTACCCTAACCTTAAACACCTCCAGGGACGGTGACTCAATCACCTCCCTTGGCAGACCGTTCCAATGCCTAACCACCCTCTCCGTGAAGAACTTTTTCCTGATGTCAAGCCTGAACTTCCCCTGGCAGAGCTTGAGGTAATTCCCTCTCGTCCTGTCCCCTGTCACTTGGGAGAAGAGGCCAGCACCCTCCTCTCCACAACCTCCCTTCAGGTAGTTGTAGAGAGTAATAAGGTCTCCCCTCAGCCTCCTCTTCTCCAGGCTGAACAACCCCAGCTCTCTCAGCCGCTCCTCATAAGATTTGTTCTCCAGCCCCTTCACCAGCTTTGTTGCTCTTCTCCGGACTCGCTCCAGAGCCTCAACATCCTTCTTGTGGTGAAGGGCCCAGAACTGAACACAGTACTCGAGGTGCGGTCTCACCAGTGCCGAGTACAGAGGGAGAATAACCTCCCTGGACCTGCTGGTCACACCGTTTCTGATACAGGCCAAGATGCCATTGGCCTTCTTGGCCACCTGGGCACACTGCTGGCTCATGTTCAGTCGGTTGTCAACCAACACCCCCAGGTCCTTCTCCTCCTGGCAGATTTCCAGGCAGGTTTCTCCTAGCTTGTATGTAGATATTGACATCCCCATCTCCCAGTTTCTGGTGAATTCACACCTGCCCACACCTAACTCCATGCAATCTAGCAATACCCAACTCACGCTTTATTAACTATCTTCACTCCCTGTACAGCTTTCAGCATGTCACACAGTTTCAGATCAAACCAGCCACCCAATGCTCGTTAGAGCATAGACTGTATATCAAAATCCCACTTTGCAGAAGGTGACCAATGCACTTGCATGTGTAGGTTGTGAGGAGCCTATTCACAGCTATGAACTGACCTGCCACTTGATCCTTAGCAAACTCCTTTTACCTACTTTTATCTACTGACATGATATGGTCATGATAATCAAGAAGGATAATAACACTCTCTCCCTTAGAGGGCAACTCAGAAACATAGCAAATATTTTACAAGACCTGAGAAAGAAGACACTAGTAACAGAAGTGCCTGACATCTACCTTTCCAGTCGTCACAAGCTGAAGAAGAACCAAAATGGGAACTGCTTTCCAACCCCATGCCTCTATCAGTGCAGATGTGAAAGGCCCATTTGGGACATTCACCAGTGCAAGCTGTTGCAGCCACCCCTTTTGCCTGGTTTTATACTACAATCATGTCCAGTTTCCTGTATCAGAATCCAAATCCATCTGGCCAGTTTTGTTATCTACTTCTGTCATCGTCACCCCTTCCCCACCTCCCCCATCAAATGTGTCTGGCATTTTCCAAGGGCACCTGCTGGTAAGTTGTACACAAAGACAGGCCATCTATCTACTGCTAAATCTCTCCAGCTGACCAGAGACAGAACAACACAGGGGAAATCCCAGGACACCGGCAATCCTGTTGTTACCTCTCCCCATACAAGGCAATCTTCACATTTGTCTTGTAATGTGTATTGTTCCTTCTTTCCAATCAAAAGGGAGAATAAAGGCCAGTGATGAGTGATGATCAATCAGTTACAGTGAGAGTGAGCTGTACCTTCTGCTGACTGCCTTTAAGACCAGAGCTGGCATTTCAAAAAAGTGGCACTCACACAAAAGAGCACCAGCTGGGCTGCCAGATAGAGTAGCCCAAGGGATGCCTTTAAATGTTACCTTCTCACAACACGAAAAGGTCTTTTCGTTTCCACAGGATGGGAACTTCATTGTCTCACTGAATAGCAGCATAGATAGGGAAAAGCCAGTACAGACAGCACAGTGAGGGAAGCAGGGTCTGCAAGGGCAGGACAGTGGGTGTAGTCCATGTGGGATGGCAAAGGAGACAGTTTTCCTTGAGAGTTTTCTGTGAGGCCATTAGGGAGTGAAGTGGAGTGATGGGGTGGGGGAAGGCTGAGACACAGCTCAGTTTATGCAGCTTGGATGTGAGGCAGGCAGCCAGAGCAGCTAGGAAGCAGAGGGAGAACAACACTGCATGCTGAGAGGCAGGGGGCTGTGCTGTGCTCAGCAAAGCCCCATGGGATGGGTAGGAAAATATGTCAGGATCAACAGCCAGAAGATGGGCTGGCTACAGGCTCACATGCAGCCTGGACTCACAGCAACGCCCTGTTGCACTCCTGCAGCATCCCTGCTCCGGCACATGGCAATCTCAGGAGATGAGCTATGCATGAGAAATCCTGACTGCAACTCCAGTTTAGGTTTGTCATCCAACTGGGAATCCACAAATGAAAGCCTCCTTGGAAAGGCTTTCAACAGCAGGCAAGACAGATAGAGATAAGAAGAAACTGATTCATGGCAAGATGTGTCCAGTGGGTGGACAAAGATACACAGTGTGGAGAGGTTGCAGACCTTGTATAGCCTGGCAGTCACTTGCAGATCCCATATGAGAGCTGAAACCAGACTAGGGAGAAAAGAACCCTTTCTTTTCAACAGGGGCCCTTAGCAATTCCTTAAGTGTGGTTTACTGTTAACATCACTGATCACAAACAAAAAACCCAAAGCTTAGTGCAGGCAAATCCCAGGAACGAATGACAGTCCCCAAAAAGAATCTATTACTGTTCATAATTCCTGCAACAAACACAGGTCTCTCTCCTTCTCTCATTTAAATGGATGTTAATGAATAGCAGCCAGTGTCAGGCTGGTGTTCTCAGTTACAGAGCTGTGGGGGAAAGTTACTGCTCTGAGAACTAGAAAGCAGACAGTGGAAAAATAATTGTAGCACAGATAGAGATTGAGAAATAATATCAGCTTACATTGACTAACTAACCTGATCTCCTTCTATGACCAAGTGACTAGACTCTTGGATGAGGGAAAGGCTGTGGATGTGGTCTTCTTGGACTTCAGTAAAGCCTTTGACACAGTTTCTCACAGCATTCTGCTTCGGAAACTGTCAGCCTCTGGCCTGGACGGGCGCACACTCTCCTGGGTGGAAAACTGGTTGAATGACTGAGCCCAGAGAGTGGTGGTAAATGGAGTTAAATCCAGCTGGAGGCCAGTGACAAGTGGGGTTCCCCAGGGCTCAGTGCTGGGTCCAGCCCTGTTCAATGTCTTTATCAATGACCTGGATGAAGGCATCAAGTGCTCCCTTAGCAAGTTTGCAGACGACACTAAGCTGGGTGCAAGTGCGGATCTGCTGGAGGGTAGGGAGGCTCTGTAAAGGGACCTGAACAGGCTGGACTGCTGGGCTGAGACCAATGGCATGAGGTTTAACAAGGCCAAATGCCGAGTCCTGCACTTGGGGCACAACAACCCCATGCAGTGCTACAGACTGGGAGAAGCCTGGCTGGAATTCTGCCATTAGAAGGACCTGGGGGTGTTGGTTGACAGCGACTGAACATGAGCCAGCAGTGTGCCCAGGTGGCCAAGAAGGCCAATGGCATCTTGGCCTGTATCAGAAATGGTGTGACCAGCAGGTCCAGGGAGGTTATTCTCCCTCTGTACTCGGCACTGGTGAGACCGCACCTCGAGTACTGTGTTCAGTTCTGGGCCCTTCACCACAAGAAGGATGTTGTGGCTCTGGAGCGAGTCCAGAGAAGGGCAACAAAGCTGGTGAAGGGGCTGGAGAACAAGTCTTATGAGGAGCGGCTGAGAGAGCTGGGGTTGTTCAGCCTGGAGAAGAGGAGGCTGAGGGGAGACCTTATTACTCTCTACAACTACCTGAAGGGAGGTTGTGGAGAGGAGGGTGCTGGCCTCTTCTCCCAAGTGACAGGGGACAGGACAAGAGGGAATGGCCTCAAGCTCTACCAGGGGAGGTTCAGGCTCAACATGAGGAAAAAATTCTTCACTGAAAGGGTCATTAGGCATTGGAACAGTCTGCCCAGGGAGGTGGTTGACTCACCTTCCCTAGAGGGGTTTAAAGTGTGGATGGATGAGGTACTGAGGGGCATGGTTTAGAGACTGGTGGGAATGGTTGGACTCAATGATCCAGTGGGTCTCTTCCAACCTGGTGATTCTATGATTCTACGGTTCTATTCTACGACTCATAATTTCTAGGACTGTAAGCTGCCTTTGTGCCATGACATGATATATTTATTAATTCACAGTCGCTAACGATGCTTCATACATTGAACATATATGGATTAAACCCCTCAGCTGCTTTCCATATCTGAGTACTGAGAATTTTATTTCTAGACATCTTTAACTGATCTGAACTTGGTGTGCAGAGTCCGCTGTGCCCAGTCACAGGGTCACTACATAGACCCCTTCCTGCAGCTACTGCTTCAGTAAATTCAGAGTAGGAGGGTTCAGAGAGCTCACCAACAGTGAGAAAACAGAGTCCTGGTCAGAGTTTGGAAAACACCTGTATCCCATCTCTACCCTTCAGCTTTAGAGAAGCACTGAGCATGTTCAGTGCTGTGCTGCAGGTCAGGTATTTGCTATGGGACATTCTCTTTATTCTCTCTATTCATTATGACGGAGAGGTTATAATGGAAAGGGGTCAGGGGAATCAAACCCACCAGTTCCCTGCTGTGGTGGGAACTTCCAGGGTCTATAAACAGCAGTATGATAAGTTTGATTGGCAATGTTTCCCCTACAGCAAACCTATGAAAATTACTTATATCTGGCTACAGGGAATTTTCTTTGGATTTTACTATGGATTTAAAAAATCAAAGAAACAAACACATTTCCACCCTGACCTCCTAAACCACCATCAAATGAGGATGGGTTTGAGGAAAGATCTCCTGACATGTTAAAGCTAATTGCACAATTGCCAATTGCCTGATTATTCTATGATCCATCACTATCTGACATGTTTGGCATGAATTTTGGGATAGAGGGAATAAACCAGCAGAGAAACAACAACACTGCACTGTAAAGAGGTGAAGTGGACAGGTGTCTGGACCCCCTGGAGGGACATGATGGGCAGGAGGACCTGGGGAATGCAGGTAGTGGGTTAAAAGCAACACTATGGCTAGGTCTGTCTTGTCACGAGGAATGAAAGTGCTAATGGGAGGAAGGCAGGCAAATCAGAGCTACAGCTCCTTCTCTCCAGCATAACCTCACTTGTCTGTGTACATGGAGAGCAGATGGTGATATGGTAGGAGCAGACTTGCAGTGGAGCTATGCTTGAGCTCCTTTGCTCATTTGATCCATGGTCTAATTAGAGAAACTGTTGGCATAGAAAGATGAATGATACAAAATTTCTGTCTTTGATGCTGTGTGTATGGAACAGAATCTCACCACATCTTTTCATGGAAAATTCCCTCAGAGGTTGTTTGTGACTAGTAACAGGCTTTCTATGTGTGGACAACAGGATTTGGTTTAAGGAATTCAAAAAAGGGAGAAAAAATATCTCCATGCTCCATAACATTAAATTTATGCTATCTCAGAAGAACAAAGGATCATCCAATGTGCAACCAGAACAGAGCAGAAAGAGGGTATGGAGCCTGGCATTTAAAAGACAAGAACTGGGAGTTCACAGACTTTTCACTAACTTCACATCCGAGTCATTATACCTTCTTGCCTAACCGTATTTCTTTGCCATACTTAAACATTTTGCAGGGGACAACATTAACAGACTACAGGACAGATGAGGTGTCTGACTCTCAGCCCCAAGCCCAGCTGTGTTTGCACAACCCCTGAATGCCACCACAGGTAGCAGCGCTGATCCCATGTGCCAGCTCACTTTGCTGCTATGCTGCACGGTGCCTGCCCACAGCCAGTGCAGGAGTCATCATGGCAATTCATAGAATCATAGAATCGCCAGGTTGGAAAAGACCCACAGGATCATCGAGTCCAACCCATCCCTTAAACACCTCCAGGGAAGGTGAATCAACCACCTCCCGGGGCAGCCTGTTCCAGCGTCCTTTCACAGCAGATCTGACCACGGGATCAGGTTAGGAGCAGGTTTCCTCTGCCTATCACTGGCCACGCCACGGTCCCGCTTGCTTCACTCCAGACACTCAGCCTGCAAGTGACCGGGTCTTTCGTTTCCCCACATCTCCTGGAGACCTCATGCCCTCTGCAGGCAGGATGGTCCCTACCACCCACTCAGCTGGACAGCGGTTGTTTACAGCCCAGCCAAGCAGAAAACAAATGTCATCGTGAGCTGAGTGAGTCTCCAAACACCTGCGCTCCAGCACCCCCCCCCCCCTTTCCTTGCTAATCCTGGCGGGGAGACTGAGTGCTTAGCCTGTGGGGAACACGCAGTCTTTCCAGAGCTTGCTCTTCACAGTCCCAGCTCAGGTGACAGAAAGATTTCCCATAGAGGCGGTCACTGATCCACACTAATAGGACTGGAAAGCACACAGTAATATCAGGGCTGATGATGGGGAGGACCTAGGTGTGTGTCCCCTGCTTGCTTACTGAGCAGGATGGTGCTTCACCTGCTTTGGTGGTCTCTTTGTTCCCTAGCAGTCCCAGATGTGCTGCCAAGCCCCATTCCTACATGGTGATGCTCCATCATGGGATGGAGACGCCCTCTGGGCTTTATCCTGTCTTGCTATGGCCTCCTCCATGGAAACCTACTCTAGTGAAGCAGCTGTGAAAAAGTGCTTCACAGGCAGTAGTGCTGGCCAGCCCATGGACAGGATCCTTACACTGGCTTTGTGCCTCAGGTAAAAGACCTGCAGCAGCCCATCTTTCTTCCTCTCCAATGTTTTCTGGAGTCAAGCAGTACGCAGTCTGAAGGCAACCAGGCAAGTCCTTCCCTCTTACTGTTTCTCTATGTAGTGGTCCCAAGAAATGCTTAATGCTACCTTAGGAAAGGGAGGCCAGCCTGAGGGTAAATGGGAGTACAAGGAACACAGCAAGAAGGAGACCATGTGTAGGCAACTCTTCCCACCAATTTTTCAGACTCAAGAAGCAGAGTGAACCATAGTTGCTGTGAGGTCTGCTTGCTCCTTGTTCACCCTCTGTTTCGTGACATGCCAGATGCCTTCAGGCAAATGCTCTCTCTTCTCCCAGCTTTGATAATGGGCTCTTTCATCTTTGCCATCAGAGACAGCTGGGTCCTTTGCGCAATTCATGTGTTCAGCTCTCATACTGAGAACATGCTCTGTGCTCAGCTCTCTTAGACAAGCTGAAACAGAAGTCTGCCTCATAGACACCGCCAGGTTTAAAAGAACACAACAGCCAGATACAGGGAGCCTGCCTGCCCCCCTCCTTTCTGTGGGCGGGCTTTGCTAAGACTTCAGCCAGAGAGAAGGGAGCCTCCCAGAGCCCCCAAAATACAGGAATGTGTGGGAGAGTTCCCAACAAAAACTCTGCAGAAGCAGATGTGCTTTTGCTGAGGAAGACTTTGCCTGCCTCTTCTCTATCCTTATTAACAACCTATTTCCCCACCATGACCCAGTCTGTGGTCTCTTGGTCCCAGCAGCCAAGCACAGGGCAGCTGCACAGCTGCAGGGCTTGGAGCAGATGGGCTGTTTTAGTGCAATGCTGAAGCCAGCAAGACAGCAGGAATGAGCAGCTGAGATCACATATTCTTCCTGTTGAACTGAAGACACCACTCAAAATCTGTTTTCTGGCTTCTTCCTCTGCCTGACCCAAGGAGACATGAGAGATGAATGTTTCGGGCCTGGGAAGTGGTTTGCTGCAGGAAGGCTATTACAGCCGGCTGCGTTCCCAGCTTTGTGTGAGGATTCATTATAGCAAAAGATTCCTTTCTGATTTCACACCCAACTGTACTTTTACCAGAAAACATTCAGGAGCCTGGATCTGCAAACTCCTTCATCTCAAGTGCTGGGATGCCTGTCATTCCCACAGAGCTCTCTTCAGGAGAGTCAGTCACACCTGGAAACAATGGTGATGACTGACACTTGTTGAATAATTTTTGATTTTTCTGGGAAGCATTTCAAAACATGTTATAAAATCATGACTTGTTGAAGCCCAAGAACAGACTGGGATGGTTGCACAAATAGTGCAAGATAGCTCTGCACTCTGGCCCCTCAGCCTTTAAAGCTGCCAGAGCATCTAGATGCTCATCGAGAATGACCAACTTCAGACTCCACTTGTACAACTACGGCACTAGTGAAATAGTTAATGGCCCATGGAGAGAAAAGAAGAGTGATCTGGGAGTACTAAAGACATAGCTGGATATGCACTGAGAGTTCCCATTTCCTCTTAAGTGTCTGTTAAGTTTTCTATCTAGCAATTTCAGGGGCTGAATAATTGATACAACACCTGATGTCTCAGGAGATGATCAGGTTGCAGCATATCCTTACAGCTACTCAACTTCGTGCAAGGCTGCTGCTGCTGTTGCTGCGAATCATGTCTGAATGGAAAGGCACTTTGCTGAGACCCTGGAGGAAAGGAGAGGGGATCATAGCACCTTCACGCCAGATGAGTAACAGTGACTCAAATCATGTGAGCAGGAGCAAAGACGAACTGTGGGGATTCAGACCATCTGCAAATGAATTGGTGTCAGCAATCTGTGCCCCTGACAACCTCCCTAACAAATTCTGCAGTGGGAATACAGTCAGATCATGACTGGTAAAGCAGGAGAAGATGTTTTTTGAAGAAGGCAAGGGTTCAGCAGCTATCTCTACAGGGAGCAGATGCACTTTTAGTGAGGAGTAAGGAAAAACACCCAAATGCAAGGTACTAAGCCGAATGCCTGCATCAACACGAATAATTTAATTGTGGAATAAACATGACACAGAGCCAATCCATATCTGAAAACCTTTCCCTCCTCTCCATGTTTTCTTCATCTTTACACATCAAGCTTAGAGATGATTCAGTCTCACATCTGCAAGCTGCGTCAAACATGCTGTTGGTGCTCTTTGTAAGTAAACATCCAACAAAAGTCTAGACAATATTTACTGGGCTCCAGCAAGAGTAAATGAAGGAAGTTCTCTGCCCTTGGTTATGCAGGAAGTTTGATTAAATGATGTATTGGTCCCATCTGGTCTTAGTAATCTTTGCATCTATGGCTCTAATCCAAAGTTCACTCCAGTCTTTAAAAAAACAATGACTTCAATGATCTTTGGTTCAGAGCCACTGTATTGAACCTACAGAGCTTGAATGACACTTTACAAATATGTGGTTATCTTGCCAGGTATTTATAATCCTTGCTCAAGATCATGGTATTTGACTAACTTTCCCCCAAAACAAGCAGAAGAAACCAGAAGAAACAACAGTCTGTCCAAAGGGTCTGTACCATAGCCCACAGGAGGCTGCTGGATGTCTGCACAAAATATTAGTCAAATACACATCTATTGATGGAGGAATGAGTCAATTCAAGAGGCATTTCTGAATATGTGGAAGGATTATTTAAAAAAATTAATACACTTTTTCATTACAAACTGCTCATGTAACTCAAACTGCAATTTGTTTTCAAAGGCCTAGAGGGAAGTGAATCATACTCGTTAGGAAAATCAGCCTCCCCTCAATCAATCCAGTGACATAATCTCTACCATATAGAGTTATTGCACTGGAGATAATGGCATGGATTTCACAAACAATGCATCTGCATATAAGGCAAACTGTATACGTCCAACAGAATGCAGGTACCTCCAAGGTGCCACCTGTGTAACTGTGTACAGTGGCAGGGTGCTGTTTTCATAAATTAGCTTTGGGTACAAATGAGGGAGCTACAACATTGAGACTTACATAAAGGACATTTCTGTGGTTCAAATTACCTTTATTGACATAGCTGGTACCTATTAATCTCTGTGATCTGACTACTATAACTCGTCAGACATGATGCAGCCATGTGGAATCCATGCTAACACTGACTCCTATGTGTGATCATCTACCACAATCCTCGAGACTCATCTTCACACTAGTTGCATTATCTGGGCTGAAGGAATTCAGTTTGGCAGGCCTTCCAGATCTGTGTTTCCAACTCGGCACGAGGGTATCGGCACGAGGGTATCAGCGTGACACCACCAGTGTAAGCAGCCTGCCAACAACAGAACTACCTCTGTGAAACCGCTTATGGCTTTCTTGAACTTTGTTGCTGTGGCAAGTGATCTGATCAGGTCTCATTGTTTCCAGCGACTCAGAACCAAAATTCCAAGTGCTGTTCCTCACAGTATCTTAGAACAGAGTAGAATAGTTCAGTTGCAAGGGACCTACAACCATCATCTAGTATGTTTCCATAACGAGGACAGGCTGAGAAGAGTAAGGCTTGTTTCACCTAGAGAAGAGAAGACTCTGGGGAGGCCTTACAGCAGCCTTCCAATACACAAAGGCGAACCACAGGAAAGATGGAGAGGGTCTCATTATCAGGGAATATGATAGGACACGGAGTAACAATTTTCAGCTGAAAGCAGGGAGATACATATTAGACACTAGGAAGAAATTTTTTACTGTGAGGCTGGTGAGGCATTGGAACAGGCTGCTCAGAGAAGTTGTGGACTTCACAGCACTAGAGGTGTTCGAGGCCAGGCTGGATGGGGCTTTGAGCAACTCAGTCTAGTGGAAGGTGTCCCTGCCTATGACAGAGGGGTGGAACTGGATGATCTTTAAGGTTCCTTCCAAACCAAACCATTCTATGATTCTAATATCTAGTTTGATCCTCCCCTGATGCAGCTTTGAACCATTTCTAAGTGTCCTGTCATTGGACATTAGGAAGAAGAGATCAGCACCTCCCTCTCTACTTCATCTCCTCAAGAAGCTGTAAGGCGCAATGAATAGTTTATTAGAAGCTTCTCATCCTGATTATACATAAGCTAAATTTAGTTGGGATGGTCAGATAACATCTGTGTCAGCACTAACCTGGAACAACACCACCTTTAACTCTCCATGAGTTTCACTGATGCTTGACATATGCCAGAAAATAAGCCTGTTCCTTTATTTCTGGGAGAGGAACTGGCCAAGGTAAGACCATGACACTGCCAGTGCAGAAAGGAGGCTCAATGTACAAAAACTGTAAGCCTAGAATAGGGTCTTCAGGCATCACATTCAATCATGCTCAGCTCCTGAAGCCCAGGACTTGCCAGTTTCACTACAGGAAGCAGCTGAACCATCCTGTCTTGGGAGCTACCACAGGGCAAGGAGGGATCTTTGCCTTCTCCCCTCTCTGAGGCCATATCTCATCATAAGCCTGTCTGCAGTGACTACTGCTATTAAAAATGCAGAAAATGTAGTTTGAAAAGGGTGTACCAGTGAAGTCAATGATCAGAAGGAGGCTAAAAATGTGCTTCTTGGGTACATCCCACATCACTGCTTTTATGCAGCTACCCCTATAAGAAAGCAGACTCTTTGCTCTGATGTTTTCCCCATGAACACAGTTGCTGGGTCACAAGATAGGGAGCTATAGTGTTAGCAATAACTGCGTACCATGGGGACCACAATGGCCACACAAAGAGCTAAACTCATTGTGGCTGAATACTCCTCATCCCTCTAAGCAATCTTCTTCCTGCAGTCTGACTGTGAAGGCATGTCTTGCTGCAAGGTCTGCAAAAGCATCTAGCAGCAGGTAGGAGGCCGTGCAGATCGTAACCTGGCTACAGTGAGCTAGGAAACATGAAAGAGGTGACAGGGGACTGCAGTGGGAGCAGTCTGTCAAGGACGCTATTCTCTGAAATTATCCTCCTCCCAGGCAGTCCCTGGAAAGGAAGGAACAAGAGTCTAATGACTAAAGCAAGGGCTTAAGGATCTGGTCCCAGCTGCGATGCTGACTCACCAAGCCAACTCAACAAAGAGGCTTTCTGAATTTGATGACTGGTTGCTGCCTGCCGTGGTTAGCTTGCACTCCTGAAGAAAGCAAGCAATTCTTCATTTGATATATCTGTGCCTGTGGCAAGGAAGACATTCTTGTGCTTGAATGCTGGGTGGAAATGGGATTTCTTTCCTTCCCCACTCTGTGATTTTTGTGTTTGGGTGGGCAGGATCACAGGGAAATACAAATGCACACTTCAGAGTGGGACAGAGGGAGGAAAACTCGTGACCAAATGCCTCCAGAAAATGGAATTTGCCTCTAGGGAGCTCCCCTTCACCCTGCTCACTCATCAGCTGAGATATATTCAACATCACCCTGCTCTGTTAGTCGCTGAATATTTTATACCATAGCTACAAATGCTCCATTTGTATTCTGTTTCTCTCTTTCGTCATATCTATTATAAACGAGTAGTGTCTGGGAACTCTCCCAGGGAAGATTTGCCTGGATGGCTATGGATATTTTATAGTCAAATTGTGAGAGTAAACCAGCTTTCAAGTTCTGTAGGGTAGGGAAAAAGGTAATAAAAGGGTTATTAAAAAATAAATAAATGCTGGAATTCTATACAGCTTCTTTTCACAGTGACAGAGCTGCAGCTTGCACCATGACGGAGCTGGAGCTGCTAGGAGATGCTTGGGCTGGAAGATGTCCTCTTGCTGGCACTGTCTGACAAGAAGAGCAATCTGACATGCTCTTGCTAAGTTCTACAGCTGGCTCAGCCGGGCTGGCATCAGTTTAGTAGGACTGAGCTGGCACTAGGTGAGCCAGGGCTTGGGGCCATGTCTGCAGGCAGACATCAGGGGTAGCTGGTTATATGGGAAGCAAGACACAGCCCAGGGTTGTAGCCACCCTTTACTGTCATATTGTCACATTTGTGATACAGATAGGAGGCCAGGGTCTGCTCCCTCATTTGACTGGAGAAGTCCTAGTGAGATGCCCTTTATCTGAGATGGGGCAGTCTCTTCCAACAAAGAGATAAAGAAGAGGAGCTGAAGA
Organism: Clamator glandarius; assembly: GCA_033459285.1. Lineage (NCBI taxonomy): Eukaryota > Metazoa > Chordata > Aves > Cuculiformes > Cuculidae > Clamator > Clamator glandarius. The sequence continues at coordinate 231,352 of JAUNZM010000621.1, read as the reverse complement.
AACTTATTTTGCCTTTAGGCAGGCTGCCAGTTACCCCAGGGGACTCTGAAAGGACTTCAGCCACCAAGGGCATGGAGGCTGGCATCATCCAAACAAGCTAAAGCTTTCTGGCAGTGTTTCACAATCTCCACACAAGCAAAACGATCAGGGAGTAACCAATGTGCATCAGAAATGTAGATCAAGCCTTTAGACCTGCTGGTGACACAGAGCATGTCCCAAACACAGGTTTGTTCGTATATGTGCAGGGATGAGGACGGCTGTGCCAGACCGCTGCCAGTGTAGCAGTAAGGAAAAAGACCAGGCAGTGTAAAAGTTAGTCAGAAGCATAGTGGAAATGATGAAAACCAGGCAACTTTAGGATTACTAGGCATTCTGATTTTTCCTGGAGAGGTCTCAGTTTCACCCTGACGTTCTGATACATAGAAAAGAAGTCAAAATGATTTCATAACATCATGACAGGCCCTGAAAGAAACTCCAGAGTAGAGAGCAGATACAAGGTACTGAATTTCAATTTGCAGACAGATACATAGTAGGTTCATTAGACCAAGCCACATATTCCACAGGCCAAAAGAAAAAGAACTTTTTCTCATTTCTTTTTTAATCCTCTGACTCTATCTAGTCAGTCTAATTTTAAAATAATTTATTCACTTTCAGCTCAGCCAGCACCCACACTGGAAATCATCACGTGACTTTAAAGAGTCTATCCACCTCTCACAAATTTATCAGCCCCGTTGTGCAACAAGAGGAAAATGGGGAGCACGCAGGGGCAGCAACATTGAGTAGGAAGGGGAAAAATCAACACATATAAAAGGCTCCTGAAGCTGAGGAATAAAAAATGGCACTCAGCAGCTTTCTTAGGTCTTGGTAGTCACTGTATCTTTTGTTCTGGTCAATTGGTGGGTGGAGCAAATGAATAAAGAGTTAAAATGCTAAGAGCCAAAAACTTGTAATGAATTAATTCCCTGGCATATCCAGTCCACCTCATCTCCAAACAGATCACCACATGAGAGCTATAAAACAAAGCTCTCTTCCAAAAGCAAGAAAAAGGTGATGGGTTTTTACTTTCCCTGTAAAATGAACTTGGAAACATAAGACACAGCTGTACCCCTAAAAGAAACAAACCAAGAGAGGCCTCCTCCCTCCACACCTTCTTTCTTGACAGCCTCCCACCAATCTTGGCCACCTTTCATTGCAATCACTACAAATGAGATCCCTTTCAAGGCCTCCAGGAGGAGATGTGCAGGAATTAGGCAGGAAGGCTGACTGACCACAATGGGCAACTTCAGCAAACAAGGGAATTTGACAGGTGGACTCTATAAGTTAAGCAAGGCCAGCAGGTGCAGGAAAACCTGGTGTGAACCAACACTGACAGTGCTCTACCTGAACAATCTGTCACTGGCAAGAAGACAGCATGGAGAAGCCTGTCTGCAGGGGGAATACAGGTGCAGACACATACCTCTGACCTAGCTGGCCATTGTGTGCAGAAAGCAAACGCGAGCCCTTAGAGCAAAGACAGAGATGGAGACCTGCTCAATGAACTGCAGCCCAGCCCTTACTCCTGGCACCCATGGGGTCAGGTTTTCAGCCTCACCTCCACTGAGAAAAGGAGATCCCAGATTTTGCAGCTTAGCCTCTCTGCTGGGCCACATATGCTCAGAGATGTGACGGCTGGACTTGAGAGCATGTTCCCTCCCAATGACATCAATGGTGCTAAGGCAGAGAGCTGTTAATTAACCTCGTTTATTGAAGGGCGGACACATTCCTGCCTGGGCCCTGATTTTTCAGTCAGGCTTCAGTCCAGCAGGTGATTAATAACCCAGCGTGCTGTGGGAAGAGTACATCTATTATTCAAATTAATGAAATTATAATCAAGAGGTGACGAATCAGCAATTGCTCCTTGACTGGATATGGAAACTCATTAGTGTGCCAGGCACTTCTGGGGTGCTTGCTGCACGTGTAGACTTATGGTTAGAGAGGAAAGAGTTAGGCAGAGCAGCTCCTCAGCACAGCAGACTGAACATACACCTTGACCACTCCAAAACAGCTGTGGCCATCACAGAGCCCTTTGGTCTTACAAAGCCCCTCTACTCTATCTCCTCTGTGACAGACAGTTCACCTGGTGTCCTGCTGCCTAGAGCAAGGTGGTTGTGCCTCTGAGCAGGGGAAATGTGTGCACATGGGTACAATGCTCTTTTTTGTTGAGGGTAGGGAGCCTTATACTAGAGGAGAAGCAAGCCAGCAGGGCAGAGGTGGTAGCTGACTGCCCCAGGATGGGCTGTGTGTAAGCGACAACCAACTGAAAGCAACAGCCCACCCTGTTGCTTTGAGCACTGGAGTAGGTAGGACTCCTAAATTTCTGGCCACAAGAAGGGCTGGTGAAATGGAGGCTGAATGTCTTCTCCAGCAGGCTGAACTAGGCTGGGGTTACCCTTCTCCAGGGGATACTCACCAATGTGCTTCCCATACATGTGGTAGTAGAAGGAGACACAGTAATACTTGGCAGTGATGTTGTAGAGGGGGCTGATAAGCCGGGCTTTGTCTCCTGTCACCCGGGGCCGGGATGCCTCGATAAACATGTAATAACCTACAGAACAAGAGAAAGGTGAGGAAAGCCAGTGTGCACTGTCTTTCTCCCTGCAAACAACGGGATGCCGGAGGCTGGGAGACCATTCCTCTTCTGAGGAGACATGGCCGTCCTCTTCCTCTCTTATCCACCCTGCACCCACTGTGGTCTCAGTCAGAGATACTTGCAGGATGTCTGCAGTGCCTCCCTCCTCTGCCTCTGCTGTACTTAGAGGAGAGCAGGAGAGACAGGCACCAACAGACCTGTTGGGAGCACATGCAGCACATAAGTCCCTGAACATGCACACATACACATCTATCTGGGAGCAAAACGATCCTTTCTCACAAGGAGACCCAGTGCTGACTGCACTGTGTTAGCAGAAAACCAGAAAGAGGAGGGAGAAACCCTTCCAGGCTGATTTCTCTGCCTTGAGCTGAGGAAGATTGTGGCCTAACAATACTGTTATCTAAAAAAAACCAATACCAAAGCAGTTGTTAACAACCCAGGGAGGAACAGATTAGCTATTTAATTTGTTGGCATAATTTTCAATGCTCAATCAGGCTGGTGTACTGAACACTAATGGGAAAAGCCATTTCCTTAGCTGGTCATTGGGTGTTTCCCATTTTTTCTGAGTTCAAAGATTTGTGCTTGCACACAAATTTACTTTCATTATTAGAAGAAAGGGGAAAGTAATATCCAGCTAAAATGGGAGCATGTACTCCATGTACAACAACAATCTCCTCCAGCCAGAGGTGAGACACTTGCTGCCACCCTTCAGGCAGTTCCCGCCTGGACTCTCATGCTGCTGCTTGCTAATAAGATCTGTTTGCCTCCCCAATACCTTTGAGGAAACAGCTGGCTAAAAGCAGCAGGGCTGCTTCTAGATATTAGAGATGTTCTCCTACTTGTTTATCCTTTTTTGACTTCAGAACAAGCATCAAATGGGAAAAGGGCATTAGGCAGCAGGCAATTAGCTGGTAACAAGAACTAATGCTCACGCTATTCCCTGAAATAAAGTCATGGCTGTTTTAATTGTGTGCTTGATGCTAATCAGTAACATGTAAATTAACTGCCCGCTCCCTGCACCCTGTGCAGAGAAGTGTGTTGCGTGGAAAACAGATCAGGACTCAACCAGCTCCCTGAAATGTAGGATTCCTGACACCAAGCCAAAAGAAACCCAGATGTGTGCCTACCCTCTGGTGTACCACTGATGTCCGTGGGAGGCCCTGTGTTGACGGTACGCTTAGGGTTCTGGGTCAGGGCATTCTGGCGGGTCCAGTCAAAGTTGTCCATCTTGTCTTGCACGAAGCCACAGATCTTCTCATCCTCAAAGCGGCAAGTGTTATCTGCAGGGAAGGGAAGGGGCTAGTCAGTTGCTGCTTTTCAGACCTCCTCCTCAAGGCTGCCTGGGTGCTCGCAGCAAGTTGCACAGCACTGCTACTTCACCTCTGCGGCTCTGCATCAAGCTGCACACAGATGGGTAGCCCCTGGCCTCAGGAGGAGGCTGAAAAGGAACATATCTGTGATTAGTATAATTACGGAAGGGTTAATTCAGGCTGAGGGATGTGGTAGTCTGATGAAATGAAGGAAGGCTATTATGACTAAAGAGGAAGAGAGGTTCTGCTGGGAGGTCTAAGAGGGCAAAAGTAGAGGAGGGTAAAAGAGCACTGATGGCAAACAGGCCACAAGGGCTTTTAAACCAGAAAAAGGTGATGGTAGAATAATTTCCTCATGAGAGAGGAAAAAGCACCAGCAGATGACCCACCCTTTGGGCTATATATTAAACTAAATTACGCACACATGAAAAAAATCAACTTTGGAGAAGAGGTCAGCTCAGTGCTAGAAATGTGTCATTTAGCTAGAGTACATTCAATTTATACCAGCTAAAAGGCACATTTGATATTGCATCTTATGCTGGCTCCTGTAACAAAGTAAGTCATGTAGGTAAAAGATTATTACGTAGGATCAACCACATCTGCAATAGGGCTCGATTTTATTACTACCACTATACACTCACACCCTACTGCAGTATTGTAAGACAGGTAAAAATCTTGGGCATAGACATAACCCAATAAAGACCTGCAGAGATTGGAAGAAACTGGCCTAGACCAGGCTGAAGATAGTCTTTAGCCTCTAACCTTTGAGGCAAACTGGTAGTTCCTAAGCCACAAACCCAAAGGTCAATAAACCACTTTGCACTGCTGACACAGTAGGAGAAGAAGGGAGGAAACAGAGGAGAAAAAAGAAACAGGTAAAAGACCCAATATGAAAATTGCTTTGTTTACTGAAAGGTCCCTGGGCAGAAATCAGAACTAGAGAATGAGCTGAGAGTGGGATGTCAGACCTTGCAAGTCATGCAGACAACAGTAAGCATAGATGTCTTTACTCTCTGACTTTTTTAAGAGTAAGGTGGTGTGCTATGAAACTGAAAGATGAAGTACTTAAAAGCCACAAGAGAACACATATAGGAGGGAAAACAAGACTTTTGCCAAGGACTTGGAGTGTGCAGGAAACTTTATTCATGGCATGCTGATGCATGACTCAACTATTGAAGAGAAGAAGTCGAAATGTCTACTTAGGCTCTTGCATTCTTGTATTTTCAGTGGTGTTTTGCTCTGGTTCCTGGTTAGGGAGGTCTGTGTCAGAACATGGGTGACTCGCAGGACATTCAGGGCAGAGCAGAGTCAGCAACCTACAGGCTGGGTGCCAAGGATGGGATGGGCAAGAGAAGCTCCTTGCAAGGCCAGGGACAAAAGCTTGAGACATGGTAAGTTGTGATGGACTTATCATGCCATCTTATACCAGGGAGAAGAGACTACCTATGAAACGAACAGCATCTTGACTCTGAAATGCTGCAGCTCCCTGTTGCTGCCCTACAGCTAAGGCCCTCCCCATCCTCTCAATTTGGATTGAAAACGACCATCATCCAAATAGACATCAAAAACCTGCAGACTCCTGTGGTAGGGAAATGGGGTCTCCCCACTTTTGTTGTCCTTTCTTGCCTGTCTCTCTCCAGCATCTCACCAAAGCAGTGAGAGAAGAGGAGGCAGCCTTCTGCAGCAGCCCCTAAAAAGGTCTTCAGCCACCACAGGGTGAGCACTGAGCTGCAAGCCATAGACTTGGTTCGTGAACCAAGGCAGCTGAGTCTACTGAGCTCACCTCCAGTGAGCTGAGCACAGCCATCAGGAGCTCGGCAGAGCTGGCCACTTAACTGCTGATTAACCCTGGCTAAGTGCTTTCCATTCAATTCGCTCATTTCTAATTAGCATCCTAATCCAAATTAGCCACCGCTTCGAAGTTCCTAGCACAGGCATGGCAACTGGAGTTGAACGAGGAGGGAGGAGCAGGGAGTAGAGGCTGGGGCAGATGTGAAGCAGGGCAATTGTGTCAGCTGGGGTGCGTGTGTTCATTCCCAGCACAAGGAGGTAGAGGGAAAGGGTGACAAAGCAGCTTCTAAGGGTCCTTCCCCAGCCCTCATCGCTGAGAGAAGGGAGTTCATGGCTGTAGCATACACCCACTGGTCCTAAGAGGATGGGCTGGAGCCTGCAAGCTTTCTGATACTGCTGTGTTGGTCTAAGACCTGAGATTCTCTACATTAGACGGAAGACAAACGTTTGCATGGGTGCAGCTTCCAGGCTGCAAGCTGCAGTTAGAAGACACAAGTTTTCTCTTACAATGGCATTATCCTACATGGCAGGATCTAATGTGACTGTCTTTTTGCAATCAAAGGAACTAGGACGGCTTGCACCTCTGACCCTGCTGTGCACGTGGACATTCAAAGGAAAAAGATGACATCTTTCTCCAGCACAAAATTCTCTTAACAGGGAAAAACAGGAGGAAATCAGAGTTGAAAGCTGTAACAGAGGCCAGTTGGACAACTGATTGAGGAGGACACCCACAAAGGATGAGGCACAGAAACCAAAGGAGTGGCAGATTAAGATGCAAGCCCAAGCTCATGTGGGTATCAGAGCGAGTTTTGCAACACAAGAGGACTGAGGACAGTATTCCCACTTTAATGCCAAGGCTTGCTTGCACCAGCTAATGGATTACCGTTCTTCATTTTTAAGAAGCCCTATGCACCCACAGACTGCTCAGAAAAGACTTAAAAGAGTAAAGACAATGCTTTCAATGCCAAAACAGGGCCTTGACTCTATCCTCTCCTCTCACCAGATGCAGCTTCTTCGAGAAGGCAAGACTTCTAGTAGAGAGCATAAAATAGAGGATTCTATGCACCACAGATAGCACAACTGCATCAGACTCATGAGCAACACAACTTGCTGTGCAGGAGTTTATATCTACAGCACATTGCCTCTGCATCGCAAGACACTTTGCAACAACTAATGAACAGGCTTTTTAACATATCTATGAGGTAGCAAAGTCTCATTCTATATATGTGGGGAAACAGATGCACAAAAGCATACAGAGACACATTTAAGGTCAAAGCAGGCAGTGCCAAAGCTGGAAATAAATGAACCTAAGTGCTCTGACTCCATGTCCTTTGGTTTAAAACAAGCCACAGGAAGGCAAAGCTCTGGCGCTTCTCCAAGCTAGAAGTGGAGATGCCCAGAATAACTAGGAGATGTTTGGTGTGGTTTGGGACACCACCAGCATGTCATTTTAGGATGGTCATCAGCAAAACTCACCAGCAGAAACCTGGCAGATCCAGCCAAAAAGAAAACCTTTAAATGACCTGCTGTGTCTCAGAGACTACAGGAGTGATCTAACTGTTGACCTCAGCGGCCTGAAGCAAATCTTCTTCCAACCTGGTTATTCTATGATTCTTGCAGACTCACATCATCTGCCAGGAATCCTGGCTCAGCACTGTGGCACAAAGGAAACTTTCTGTTTAAAAATTAAACAGTGGATTTAAATATTGAACACAGAAGTTGCTCTCTGGATTGTTAGCAGTGAGGTGGAGGTGGCAGGGGAGCTGGTACCACAAAGACTGGAGTTAGCATTGTCTTCACCAAACAGATTTCTTTGGCAGGCTGTGCAGTGGTGGCAGCTCAAAGTGCAGAGATATTTGCACCTGGTTACAGACACCTCTCTGCATTCCCTGGGGGGAGACCCTCTGCTGTGGCTATTAGCATTTCTTGTTGCTTTGCCTTCTTGAGAAACATAATGGAGGTTTTCATTTCAAGTCCTTAGGGGGAAGCCAGCCCTGGCCCTGAAATTCTGGCTGCCAGATGAATGCATAATAAACCTATTCTAGCTGTAGTCTATAGGTGAAGAGCAGATGGAGTGCACTTGAATAAAATTGCCTTTGTCATTTAGCTGTGGTCTGATGATTGAAACTGGCTTGGAGTGCTAGGGACCATGATCTGAGCCTCAGCTCTGTTGCAGAGCTGCTGCGTGACCCACAGGCTATCACTTCCCCTCTGGAGATCAGTTTCCCCATCCAGAAGATGAAGACAATGAAAACTGTATTGCGACTTCAAAGTACTTTGGAATCTAAGAAAGAACATTTAAGAGCTTTTCCATGGAAAGTTTCTAAAGCATTTATAACCAGTAATGGAAGAAAGCTTCACACTACTGTCACTGGTTAGGTCAGGCTGGATTGCCATCTGCTTTAATTTCTCATTCTACAACAAGGGGATAACATGGCCCAGACAACCCTATTTGCCATCAAGACACAAGGAATTGGTGGCAGTCACCTTTTTTAATCTTTGTGTCATACATACTCCTGAATAATGGGCATATATTTGAAAAATCCAACTCTAAACATCAGGCGCTCATCTCATTCCCACACGTTCATATTGAGACAACAAGCTCATATTCCTCTGAACTACGAGGCGTTATTAGAAACAGGACACACAATCACTAGATAGTAAGCAGTGAGCCAGGGTAATTGACAACCACCAGCATCCAGTACTGATCGCCACCCACCATACTTGCCCATAATCCCAAAACATTTTAGTACCGCACACAACCAGACTGGAGATATATGCTGCTGCTCTGGTCAAGAGACAAACAAGAACTGGCAATTCCATATGTTTCTCAGTGTTCTCACGACCAAGATTGCAAGGCTACATCTGCTAGAACCAGGAAAATCAAACCATCCATTGCTGATGAGCTGGAATAGCTTGCAGGGCAGCATTGCAGGGCTTGGGTTAAAAAGGGAAGGCTATGTCCAAACGAAATTGCACTGGAGAGGTAAGAAGGACAGAGCAGATTCCCCAGTACTGGAATTTAGCCATGTTCAGTTATTCTAAGAGTTCTTTAATATAATACCTTAGAATTAAGATATCTAATAGGGGTTTCTAAAGCCAGATTAACTGATTTTTAAGAGTTATAGTCAGTCTTACTGCTAACGTCTAAATTTCTGAAATCTTCAATATCTTTCATATGCTTCCCCTGCTTTTACTTTGCTTTTCCATTATAACCACAGTACCTGGCTCTGTAACCATGCCAAATGCCTGCCTGCCCCAATGTCATTAACATCTTATTAGGCTGGGAGAGAAAATGCATGAAGAAATAATTGTATTAAGTGACTCTCAGAGTTTGTAAATTAATCACCATTGTGCGCGCCCTTGGATCAGGCTGCTAGAGGCATTAATCATCTAATCTGTGACTTTCACTTGAGAGCTCTCAATGTTTGCTCCCAGAATTTGGCTGAGCAGTCTAGCGTGAGGATACCTTCACAATCTTATTCCAACCATTTTTTTTTCCCGGGGGTAGTGGTAGCAAAGGAAGTGGGAAAATCAGAAGCAGTAGATTTCCATGCAGCTAGGCAGAGAGATTGGAAACTGAGTTGTGGCCCAGAGATAGAACTAAGAGCCTCTGGGCTTGTATTTCACTGGCAGCAAGTCCGAAAGGAAGGGGCGTCTCTGAAAGCAAGTGTGGTTTGTGTAAATTTAGGCAGTCAGTCTCAAGGCATGAACTCATAGGCAAGATCCTGATGATTGGCCTTGTTCCAGTGTCCAGCACAGGATGGATCATACATACCAAGAATAAACCTTAAATGTTGGGTCTGGTGCATGAAAATACAAGCATGGCTGAGTTACTCTCCACCAACAGGCAAAATTAATGCAGTTGTTCTTGTCCCAACAAAGCTGCCAAAGCAAGCATAGGTGAGCAGTCCAAAGGCTCAGCTTACAAAGACCCCAAGAACTTAAGGACACAATTAGAACCAAAGTTGCTCTGGCTTTAGCAATGATTTATTTAGTGTAAAATCAAGTGGCAAAAGGCCAGATTTTGTCACTCCCTGCTGTGAGCTGGGATGCTTGCCTCCTCCAGTGAGTAGAGGGACACATTCTGGAGTGGGTCCCTGGCAATACGCTCAGTGTTTCCCAGTGAATATTCTATGGGGAAAATTTAAAGAGGACTAGAAAGCAGGGAAAACCAAAGCAAATGGAATTGGGAATTAGAGCCATAAAATCTCACTGACCCTACAAGAAGTTCCTGCTCTCAAGTAGAGTACCATGCATCAAAGCAACCTCAGAGTGAGAATTTGCAGGAGTGATTGCTTTGATGCTGCCTTAACAAGGTAACCCCATATCCCAATTCCTGGCTGCTGTTGCCTAATCCTTGCTTCTCTCTCCCACTGCTACCTTGCAGCGCAGCAGTAGCACTTGCCTACATGTATATAAAGTACTCTCTAAAAAGACTTAATGCTGTTTCAGCTACTTTTAATTTAACTCAACAGCTGGAATAAGGGAGAAAGAAACACCACGTGTTACCACCTGCTTTCCATGGACCACCCATGCCTGCCCATCTCTGCCCAAGAACTTTGCCTGGGCTTATATCCAGCAACCAAAGCACAGGGACCTAGTTTCATCCCCTGGAGATCACTTCACCACTACTTAACAGCAGACTAGAAAACCTCTTTCATGCTCGATGGGCGTTATCATGTTGTTGTTAAAGACCATCGTTCTGAGATACTTTGTATTCTGTTCTCAAAATCAATGGGAACTCTGGGTGCTCAATAAAGATGGGCCTACATCTTGGCAGGAATGACAAGAAGGTAAATGAGAAAGTAAACAGTGACGATATTGGAGGGGAAGAAGAAAGGAACTGTGCTCAAGGAATTTCGAAGAGAAAACAGATCTGAGCTGGAGATTTCTCCACACCAGCCTGAAGAGATGTTAAACAATATCTTCCCTGATAAGAAGAGGATGTGTGTTATACATTCCTTAAACACAGGTATAGTGGGGAACATTTAATAACGTGGTTACTGGATGCAGACCACTAGTGTTTGAGGGAGGTTGCATTCGTCATCACAGCCTATCCAGTCACAGAGATATCAAGTGGGAGTAGGAGGCATGTCACTGGTGTATATCTCCTGGCAATAACTCAAGGAACAACAAATTGTTAAAGTGAGTTGTGTATTCCAGCTCTTTGGCTTGTCTGCTGGAGCACTTGACTAACACGCATTAAATTAAAAATATAGATTCAAAGGTCTTATTGCTTACCTGTTGGGTTAGGATAGTTGATTGCTGGAAAACAAAACACAATACCAAGTCAGAACAGCTTGTATTGCTTCAAATTGCAAATCACAATCAAAGTCTGAAAAAACTCCAAACACATCAAGAAAGGTCATAGATGCACAAATCTCATGGAAGAATCCCTGTGAAACAGTGGTGCTCGGTGTTTGCCTTGGTGACAGAACAAGATGCTGGCTTTCTGATCCTAGTAGCAACAGATCTTAACAAAACCCCATCCTCGGGGTGATCCCAGGATTGCGCAGGAGAACCCTTCTAACAACCCAAGCAGTTTCTTTCTGGAGTACCCACTGGGAACTAATGTTTGATATCTAAGAGTTTGATACACTGTGAAAATCTAAGACAACAAATATGCTGGGGACATTTTCACTCCATGAGATAAGAGGCTTGTGTAAAATCATGCAAACACAGGAGGAGGAACATTTTCCTGAAATACTCACGAGGGGAGTAAAAAAATCACCGGATTGTGGGAATGGGGAGGGTTGGGAGCTGTTGGGATGCTACGGAGAGAAGCATGGTCAATGTATATCAATGGGATGATCTGGGAGTCAGGGTATTGAACAGAGCTACACGTTTACTAGTGACTAGTTAGGAAAGGAACTGGACATTCAACTCTGGGAATAACTGAAGCCCCCTGAAATCCTGAATCATCTTACTTTTATGGGCATGTAGCTAATGCACAGTGGTCAGCAGCTGTCCTCTAAAATACATCTTTGTGCCCTGAGAGGCTGCATCATGGCTTGACTGAGGCTGGGGCTTTAGGATTCTCCTGCCCATAGAGTAGAGATTGGAAGTCAGAGATACTGAGTGAAGGATGAATGGACACTGGCCATGATAATTTTCATCTAGTACTTTGCATTGATGTCAACATCCAAAACATGCCAAATGGGATAGCACCATGCCATCAAAACTCCATATAGCAGAGAGATCCACCCAAGGGTCACATAAGACAATATCAACACATGCCCATGTCCCTAGGCCTGAGGCTCAGACCTACTCTTGTAGCCAGGACTGAGGAGGAGACACCTACGTTCCATGTACCGGATGATGCGGGCAGCCATATCCCCAGCCCCAAAGCTGGTGATGGGTGTCAGGCGAACTTCATAGCTCTGAGGCACTTTCAGGTTGGGCAAGATGTGCTCCAGCAACAAGCCTTTCTCCATTTTCTGCACAGGAATGAAGGTTTGAATGGTGTTTCTCTGAGCCAGCTGCATAGAAAAAGAACCCACAGCATTATGAAAATTCTAAAATTAGAAACCTGAGGGATCCCATCCACCATCTAATACCCTATTCCTCCTCCTCTTACATAGACAAGTACATCTGGTTTATCAATGAGACATTCATGCAAAACTGGTTTGAAAATTCCCAGCCCTAGTACAAAGCAGTGATCAGAAGCCTGAGCTCTCCCTGAAGGAAAGTCCGGGGGTCCTCCTGACTAGGGATACAATTGAACTTTGTGTCCTGGAGCAAACCCATGTTGGAACCAATGTCTCCAGGAGGGGGGCAATGAACCCAACTCACCTCCATTAGCGTAGCAATGTCCTGTGCACACAAAACATGGCATTTTGCCTAGACACACTTCAATTCACAACCACTGCTGCAGAATTAGCTGCCTGAGTCCTGTAGTATCTTGTTTGGACCTTTCTACTTCCAAGTTTCCTCAGCACCCTTCCATAGAATTTGCCCTTGAACCTTAGCTCACACTCTCTGCAGACCAGAGCAAGAGATCTAGTTTAGGTCAGTGATGTTCTGGAGTTATCCATAGGCTCCCTGTCTCTCTTGTGCCCACTGAGGAAGGAGTTCAACTGGGCTAGCTGGACTGTACCTGCTGAACATTGTTCAGTCTGTTAAGACAGCAGGGAAGTTTCAAGAAAACAGTGGGAAAAATATCATTGTCAAAGTCACCGCCACTAAAAATGATGAATTACATGTCAATGAAACTTTCCTGCCAGAGTCATGCTTGCTTGGTGGGGGAAGTGCAAGAGCAAGGATTGAAGATAAAATTTCCCGCCTGGTGCTATGCAGTGCCTGTATCCTTGTGGCAAGACATATTACTGAGGATGGTGGTCCTGGCAAAATGACCTTTGGCAGGGTTTTCCATGGCCCGGGGTCTACTGTTCCAGACACTAAGCCTCTTGCTGCCTTTGATACATCCTCTAGGCTGATGGGTTTCATTGCAAATGCAATTCACCTGATAGGCAGGCTCAGTGTTCGTGATGACTGGAACATGGAGGCAGGCACAAAGCCTGTCAGTGTGGAGACTGTAGGGCAAGCAGATGTGGTGAGGGTACAGTGGGAACAAAGGCCATCAGCAAGACAGGGCAGGAAAGCAATGAAGATGTGGTATTTGGTATATACAAGCACACACAATCCCTTCTCTGCCTGGCTCCAGATCTAGTGTACCTAACCGTAATTTTGAACTCAGAAGTAACAGCTGCCATTGGATGGCTTCCTGTGCCAGAGCTCTGTTTAATCTCCAAGATGGCCAGGATCCATCTCTTCCCTTGGGTTATCTGCCCACAGTTTGGACAGTGCTCCCAAGTCAAGGGGCAGGGCTAGACCAGTTCCTGCCATGGTACCTTGTCAGGGCAGGGACTGGCTCCTGGGAACTCACGGCTGCATGTGGTTCTCACAGTGAACAACAAATTTGTACCTGCCTTTAGAAGATCAGGGTGCAAATTGCTTTCTGAACCTCCTCCTCCCCTTGGCAAGATGGGTCAGAGGGCTGGGAAGTGCTCTCTTGTCGTCCCCCAGTTTGGCACCCTACTGTAAGGCACCTGGGAACAGTCCTGGTGGGTGGGACTAGGTCAGTGCCTCTGGGAACCAAGCATAAACTTGGCACTGGGATGCTGCCAGGATCCATTCGCATCAACAACGTCCCATCTGCAGGCACGCAAGCCGGGTGCTGATCCAACTGGCATGCCTACCGCTCAGCCCTCCCATCTGCCAGCCCTCCACACTGCCAAGCAAGAGCGGAGCTGGCTCCCAGCGGCAGTGACCTCACCTGGGATCATTAGCACTGGACTCTGAATTATTGGGGAGGAGAGGAGGGGTCACAAGCCAGAAACAGGAGGGGTCACAAGCCAGAAACAGGAGGGTGGAGTGGTATGGCTCCTGGAATGGCTCTTTTAGGGCAGTGGTGCATGACTGGGGAAGGCTGGCAGCAGCTCCTCCTCATGGGCTGTCATGAGATGGGGCACTGGGAAGGCAGCCAGCAAACGAGAGGCCAGGAGCCATTTCCCTCGTCTAGACATAACCTTTAAAAGGAAAACAAAATGGAGAGTCAGAGAGAAGCCTGCGGGTGAGATTCAGACAGTGCAAATTCCACCTCAGCCAGGAGTTAGGTGGAATTTGGGTATCAAAAGCCTCTGGGAGCATCATCAAATTACTTACTCTCCCACATCACCTAATCCAGGACAAACTGAGAAATCAGCCTCCAGCAAAGCTCTAGATCTCCAAGTTGAGTCTGTCCTCAGAGGCACATGGGTTTAATCAAATAACTACGTGGCTGCCACTCAGGTTTGGCTGTGATTCAGAAATGAATAAGGGCACATGTGCCTCCACAGGCTGCAATTGTCCTGCTTCCCAGGAGACACCTGATAATAGGAAAGGTACAGCCAGAGCCTGGGACATGCCTCCTCTTGGAGCATGGGGGAGAAGTTTTTCAAGGGCAGAAAGAGAGAACAGACTGGAGTCCAGCTCTAGCCCTGTGAGGAGGCGAAGTGCAGGCATGGTAACAAGGGGAAAACGTGTGAGGAGGTGCAATGGGGGCATCTTGGCTCCTACCTCTCCCCTTGGACTTCCTACCTTCTAAAGCTGCTTCTTGTGATGACTTAGCCCTAATGTGCAGAAGAATATGCCCGTCTTCCCTCTGAGAAATAATCCACCCATGACCCTGGGAGAAATTCCGTTTGAGGAAAATTCAGTGGCCCATCAATACATTCCTGCTGAGACGGAGCTGGAAAAACACTCCCATGGGCCCACAGAAGGAAAGATACCATTGAGATGGTTTTACAGGCCTCGATGGAGAACATTTTAGGACCCTTTAATTTCACTTGTGTTCAGGAGCTTCCATCATCTCACACCATGCAGGCCATAGCTGCACTCAGGAAGTTTGTTGGGAAAATCAACCTTTAGCAACAGCTGAAGCCCAGTGCTGTGGCTGCAGGTGGCATTGGCCTGTCCACCACCAGCGACAACTTTTCACACCTCCATCCAGCTAGTGGGCCTTTCCCCTTCACAAAATACTTAAGACCAAACTCTTCTCTTAGCCTGCATCCTGTTTCCATAGAACCTGCACCTTCAACAGAGACAGCAACTGGCAGTCAGAAAGGTTGTCCTCTGCCCATCCTTACTACAGTGCCTACGGTCCAGGCATCCCAACAGAACTGTCCCAGGATGTCCTTGGAAGGAATGACTCTTCTGGGTGAAAAGCAGTATGGGCCAAATGTCTCCCTTGGGCTAGCCACAGCCATCAGAAGAAAAGACCAGTTGTGCTGCTAGCACAGTTTAAAAAGCATGAAACTAGTGCAAGGCAGAAAAGGAGGATACCTCCAGCCAGTTCTATACACGTGGAACAAGTGTTGGCATTCAGTCACTAGCACAAGTCCAGCAGATAGAGACATTAAGTTCAAAGTCAGGCTCTACTTCCCCCTCCATAAACATCCTTTGCCTCCCCAGTTGTCAGGAACAGGCCTGTAAAGAGCTGCATGCAGCAGTCCAGCAGGAACTCATTTTTCAGTCCTTCAGTCACCCGCTGCTGCCCTCATTCTCCTGCTCTATGTATGCTCTTCTCCCGTGCTACCCTGGTATCTTCTTCCCTCCACCCCCTCCTCAGTCTTCTTCCTTGTTCTGATCATGCTGCCCCAGTGCTCCAGCTTAATATTACTGCAGTGCAGTTAATAAAGCAGAGGCAGGCACAGAGGACAGTGAAATGCTGGCCACCTCATTAGAGATGCTGAAGCCTCAGTGGAGGATCTCATGCAACGAGCTCATTCATCACCAGGCTCAGGATGCTGCCAGTGGGGCTAGAAAAAGAGCGCAATGCAATGCCTTATCTCTCTGGTTTCACCTCCTTTCATTTCCAATAATGACAGGAAGGGGATGGGAAGAGAAAAACCAAAAAAACCCCAAAATTTCCACCATCTGGCTGTGAATATCACACAGATTGCAGACAAGAGAATGTTTTTGCAGAAGAGGTTCACTAGAAACACCTTACAAAGGTCAAAATCAGCCCCAGATGGGACATAAGTATCTGCACGCACAATGTGCAACCTGTCCCTTCCTCTGTCACTTGTAAGCAGGTATCAACAACCAAGAGAGAGCACACCCATGTTCATATGTACCTAGCCATCAAGCCTTTGGGATTTGCAGACTAGGTCTGCCTTTTCTCATTCCTCACCATCACATCCTGTTGGTAGGACTTGTCTGCCCAGTACCCTGTCTTATCATCTGAGTTTGTTCAAAATACTCAGAGACTGCTTGTCCCTTTGCTGCCAGCTGAGCAAGCTCATCATCCAGGAACACATATCAAGAGCCTCAAAGAGAAAAGCAGGATGCCACACTACCCCTGCCTTCTGTTTCCATCCCAGCTGGCACTTTGTCACAGCAGAAAGGTCCAAAATATGACACTGCCACATCTGTGTTTTCTGTTTATGTAGCCTATTAAAGGAAAAAAGGATGATATTTTCAGGCTGAATGATATTTAAGCCAGGTATATATAAGCTAACAGACATAATAAGGCTAAAGAATTATTAATAAACACATCTGTCAATCGTTAACATTGCAGTCTGGCTCAACAAACTGCACCATGGATTCACAAGACCACATACCTATGCTAGGTCTTGGTGTGACCTGTGTAGCCACTCATGAGGTCTCACAACCACCTGCACATTAAGCACCTATATGCTTGTTTGAGGGAGAAATTAGAAAAAAAGCCCTGTTTCATCAGCAAGCCGTAAGGAATAACTGTAACCACCGTCGAGAAAAAAAGAACATCAACATGATGCAGATTCCCTAACAAGCTGATGGAAGCAAAGGGCCTGCTCTGCAAGCATCCAGCTTTCCAGCAGTGCTATTCACTCCTATCACTCTGTCCTTACTTGTTCCACTTCTTCAGCAACTGCTCTTCTCAGGGCATCAGCACTAGCTCTGCTTTTCAGTATCTCTCCTCCAAATCCTTTCTGTACACACTCAGTCTCTCCCTTTTTTCTCAGCCTCATTCAAACTCCCTTAGCTGCTCCCTTCTGCAGCACAAATGAGAATAGGTTGGCTGCCTGCACCTGCACTGTCTTTGCCTGCTAACCACAGACGTGGGGCACTGGGAAAGCTCCAAGCTCCCAACCCCAGCCACGCTGGCCTCTCCAAAGGGAGAGGAGACAGCTGTAGAAAGGCAGGATGGTGTGGCACAGCAGCCTCGCATACAGGTTTCCGTCCTCTGGCAGGCTCTTCCTCACTCTTTGTACAGTTACACAGAGGAGCATAACAGCCAGATACCATCTCTGACATGAATGCAGGTGGGACATTAGGTTGAGTTGCCCCCGTCCCAGCCCTCCTCTCTTATCTGTTAGGGCTCTTTGGAAAGCAGAAATGCATGGGACCAGGAACTATGAGGAGCCCAGTGGTGCAGAAAGCACAGGTATCATATAGGTTTGAATGAAGCATAGGACAATAATGCGGACCAAATAATCCTCAACTAGCAGTGCAGCCGGTGGGCTGTACTCTTAAAGCAACCAGTAATAAAGGTCTTCAAAGCTCAGCACCCTGGCAGCAGTAGCTGCAAGGATATTCATGTCTCTCATGCCCAAGAAAACAGACTATCTCAGCCAAGCTGCCCAGTTTCTCATCAGGCATAGACATTGCAGTTTAGCACAGTCCAGGAGTCTGAAGAAGGTGGCAGCAGCCGAAGGGCACCTTTCCTCTGACAGGCAGTACCACTCAGGATGTGAAAGCGCCTTCCATTTTTACCAGTTCAGCCTGTTTGCCAGTCCCTGTTTGTCTTGAGTACATCATATATCTCTGTCCTAGAGGACTGCAAGCACCATCTCATATCAGACTGTGATTGCAACTGCCATGGGCTTATGCCATCAAAATCCAGCTAAGATATAGACGCTCCCTTCCAAAGGGAGTGTCGTTCACAAAGATGGGAAACAATCACACCATCACCCTCAACACGATGGGATTGCCTTTAATCCAGTGAGAGGCAGGAAAGATAGGAGCCAAGCACTCTATCCTAGGGACTGAAAGGGTCTGAGCTTTGTTAGGGGGCTAGTGACAACTCCTGGGATGAACATGAGTCTCTGCAATGCAAAATACCCTGCTACCTCAGCAGATATGCCTTGCCCTTAATTTCTGACTCTCCAAATCTGTACCTCCAAAGCTACAGGATGAGAGGTAACTTCTTAAAGTTTATAAGAAGAAAAAAAGAAAAAATGATGACAGGATTTGTGTGTATCAGAGTTTACAGTGTCAAAGATTGAGAGCAAATTATACAAGGGCTAGGCCCATTTTCCGTTGCTGGACAATGATTGCCAAGGAAATGGGTTCCACAGGTTGAAATACGATCACTGTAAATTTCTTGGAAAAGAGGAATGAAAATTGCTCAGAAACAGGGGCAGGAACAAGGTGGGAGTGGATGATTTTAGGAACCTCTCCTGAAAATGAGGATCTGATATTTTCCACAACTGTGGAAAAAACGTGGCATAAATTTTCCCCCAGACTTTCTGACACATAGCAATGGATTGAGATTCTGGTCCTTGATGTCATGTTGGAATCACAGGACAGAGCAGAGGAACATGGTTTGCCTTTGATGTTGCATTGGAGCATCAGATTTGATTCTTCCTGTCTTTATTTTGGCAGAGAGATAAAACCCCTCTGCACTGACCAGCCCCTCCTATTCTCCAGTTCAGAGAAGGGAAAAGCACAGCCACTTTCAGGGGCGCAGGAGGGGAAGTACAGTCCTGGCTGACAAAGTCCAATCCCATGTCACCACAGGGGTTACCTCTGCTTATTCCTTTTATAAACGTACCATATCACATCTTAAAAGTTGTTCCTGTTTGGCCTGCTCCTCCCACTCTGTTCCAGAGTCTGACTGCCCTAATGTTCTCATTTCAAGCCTGAATTTATTCACAGGCAGCTTGCACCCAGTTGATCTTGTTCTAGTATTGTCTTTTAGCTTAAATGTCTCTTTTCCCTCCCTGCTGCTTGACCCCCTGATGCTTTTACAGACAGCAATCACACCTTCTTTCAGTCTCTTTTGCTAGGCTAAACAAGCTGAGCTGTCTGTGCCTCCTCTTGTAACACAAACTCCCACTTTCTCTAATCTATTCTGTAATGCTTTTCAACAGGATCCCACTTGCTGGAGGTGGATGTCCCAGCCCTGCACATAGGACAGAGTAGCACTTCTTCACCTTGCCTGGAAGCACCTCAGGCTTCACCTAGGAGTATATTTGCCCTTTCTCACACCTGCATCTTACCAGCAGCTCCTTGAAGTCAACCTGCTCACCCACGTTGTTCCTCCACTTCAGTCATTTCCCACTGATGAGCTCCCAGCCTGCAGTGTATTCCTCTGACAGCACTCTTCACATGCATGACCTTGCTTTTGTACTGCTGCATTTCACCCCACCTGAACCACTCAAGTAGTTTTCCATCTTTCAGATTTTCCTTATGATATCCTGATCCTTCACCAAGGTGGCATTGCCTCTCAACCTGGTTATCAGCCACACAAAATTTCAGCAGCACAGTCCTGATAGGGGATGCTGATCTGACTGGCTTGTATCAGTTGCAGGGAAGATGCTGGCCCCCTCAGCAGGATAGCTGCCATCTGGAAAGGCCATTTGGGTAAGTTGTGTGTAGTGAAGAAATTTGTTTTGGATGTAAAGGTGGACACTGTGATGTTTCTCTATAATCTCTCACCAAAATTCCTTTGCCTGTCAGACGGGATTAAAGCATTTTCCTGGGTTAGTAGTTCATCAGCACCTTGAATGGAAATTATGTCAGGCATTAATAGCATCAATTAAAGGGCTAGGATAAGTTAAACTTTGATTTATTTCATTTTCCTTGCTTGATGACCATTACTCATCAGGTGTTTCCAGAGCAAATAATCACACAGCAAACATAAAATTGACATTTGTCAGACAAGCACACCAGTGAACTGAAATTCATGCCTAAGTTGTTCATTAGTCAAGCGCACAGGTTCAGACCCAGGGGGTTAAGCAAGTATGGTTGGCCAAAGGAAATCCTTTACTCAGTCTAAATGAGGGCCCTGGAAGCTCTTTCTCCTAAAGTAACTCTAACAGGAGTCTCCCTTTCTAGGCTGAAACTTTCCCAGCTCCAAAGAGCGAAGCAACTACGACCTTCAGTAGCTACCGAGGACAGTTGGAGCCACCGAAGCCAGGAGACAGTCTCTCTCTCTTCCTCTCACACACACAATCAGCTGCCCATCCTCATTAGGTGCCAAGAGCAGCAGTTTACAGCTTCCCAGAGTTGCCAAATTGGTGCTGTCATGAATTACAGTAAGTACTTGTTCCACACTCTCCGATAATGTCTTTCATTAGGGGCTGATCAGAAAGCAATATGTATTTTATTAGCATATGTTCCCCAGTCTAAAAAGAGCAGACCTAATCTTCCCTCTGTCAGAGAGACAGTCAAATAAAAGACTTAACTGAGGCACAGCAAAACTGGCATCTTCACGAGCTGTGGGCTTACTGGGGCATCACGTAGCTGCACATCCTGAGGAGGGGGAGTCCAGGAGCTGGAGGAGAAAAGGTATGAATTTGGTGGTGGTTTGGAAGGGAGGAAGAGCCATATACTCCTCAGTCTCTGCAAGAAGCCTATGTTGGTTTCACTGTGGTTGGTATTGAGCTAGACAGGTTACGTTTAAGTTTAACTGTACTTGTTATCTCTGTCCTACTGTCTCAGAGACATATCTTCAGTCCTGAAGGCACACAAAGTCCTTCTATTCTGACTGGAAGCCCTATATTGCTGGTGCATGATCCTACCTGTATTTGGCTACACGCTGCAGAGCCTGAAATCACTCCTTTGCAGTATGTGCATAAGCAGAATAAGGGACAATATCCCTCATGTTGCTCCACAGCCATCTCCTGTACAGAGCAATGGTTCCCATCTCTTTTGAGCCTCGCATCTGAAAACTGGCACTACTTGGTGCCCTGCTGGTTCCAACTTTATACTCATCCCTAACCTCAGTGAGCACAGCCTCCTCTTTCCACTCATTTCCATGCATTGGACGTGACTGCCTGCAGCCAGACTCACGTACATGTCTATGAAGCATGTTGACAGCACTTCTGGCTCCAGAAAGGAAAATCAAGCAGGCTCTGCATAGCCCAAGTTTACCCAAATGCAGTTAGATTAAGCTTCCTTACCAAGGGAGACATGCTCCACCAACAGGAGTTGCCATCTCCCAGGCTTTTTTCCTTGGGTTCTCCACAGACCCTGGCAGAACCAGCTGCTGGGGCACCTTTACCCTTAAAACCAAAAATTAATAAATGGAGCTATTGCTTACTGGAGCTAAAACAGCCTTCTAATGAGACTCCAGGCTTCCTAGTCTGACACACATAATAAAGGTCAATAGGTAAGTACCATTCCAGAGGTTGCAGGCCATGTCTAACTCGACTACACTTGCAGTCCTACTTCTTGTAAAGGAAGAGCAGGCAGCACAGCATTTGCAGGGAGAGCCATAAAGCCCTTCACATTATTCCATGCTGCCTGCACTGGCAGCATGACTGCTTAAGTTTCATTTCTTTATGAAATACAGTCCAAACACCCATCTAATGCCTATTCCTGCCTGTTTGTCACTAGCTATAGGATAAACTACATCTCTCCTCCAAACTCTTCCTGCTTCACACACTCTCTCCTCTTATCTCCAATATGTTCTAGGAAGTGAGAACCAGGAAAAAAACCCCACAAATCAAAAAAGGAAACAATGAAAAGAAAGAAGAAGTGGAAAACAGGAGAGGGAAGAGGGAATAGGAAGAAGGTACACAACGAAAAGTCTCTGAAGCAGTAGGAGGAATATGGGCTGAATACTGAAAACAACATATGAGCAGAGTAAAAAGGAGGAAGCTGCATCACAGCCTATCGATAGAGATTCTCAGTAAGACTCAATAAATAGTATGTACCCCTTGAAGCTACTGAAGGAGTATAGATAGAGATGCACACAAAGAACTCACTTTTATCTTTGATACCTGGCAAGCATTTTTCATCCTGTGCTCAGCTTTGTAAAACACAAGCCAACAGCCTGCTGGATATGAACAAGCACAATGGTGTGGAAACAACGTCTCAAGCCTGTGAGGCTGATATAAGGGGTATATTGGTTGGAGGAATGTGATTATCTTTTCTCTCACATTCTCCTTACTCTGAATGTGCACTGAACAGTGGTGTTAGGAGCTAGAGATAAGATGAGATTTTGCTATTAGATGTGTTTTACGATCATACGAGCCTTTCCTGTGAGATTATTTGTACTGTTCTTCTCAGGCACTGTAACTATTCCAAACAGAGCTAAGAGTAGGAAAATTGTTTCCAATTATTCCCTTGTACAAGGAAAGCTAAACAATGTCCTGCTTTCTCTCTTGCACAGTCAAATACTTGAACTGCATTAGGAGCAGTACCTATGAAAAGTGAATATTAGGACAAATATACCTCTTACAAAGAACCTTAAGAAGGGCAAGCCACCTTGTAAAACCTTCACCTACCTTACTTTGGGCAGGTTACCTTATCTACTTTGGATAATTAGAGAAGAGAAATGGTACCATGAGGCATAACTAACCTGCCCCTGCTCACGTTACCTGTTTCCCCAAACAACTGATTCAAATGATCTGTGGACCAGGGACAAGCAGCTGAGGAAAACCATGAATCACACTGAAGAGCAATTTATCAATGCAAAAAGACAGAATTAATCAGACTGATTCATTAGGTAGACATTGCTCACTAAGCTCATGTGAGCAAAGGATAGTCTCAATAGTGGCACTGGTAGATGTTAGGCAGACCAAGGGGGGGAACCTCACCTCAGTCCCATCCATTTCTGCTGAACTCGCCTGACCCACCTGTGCTGGTCAGGCCTGTATTGACCTTCTCTGGACAGATTTGTAGGAATCACTCTGATCCTCTTTCTGACAGATATAATAATAACTATGGCAAGGCTGACACCTTCATTGCAGTAAGGAATGGCCAGGAGGAAACTCCCTTCCTTTTCACTGCATGGAAGCTCTGCTGTTGCTGAATTAGCCAGTTAGAATACATACATGAAAGGTGGAAAAAACTCTTTGTTTCCCACCCCCACCAAACATCCAGCTATCCTGGAGTATCCCCTTACAGCACAGGTAGAAAGAACCTTGTTCTAGCAGCAGGTCTCATTGACACATCATCCCCATGACAGATTGCTAGGGATGAAAAGAGAGATGGCTCAATGTGCTGTCAGCTGCAGTGACTGACATTGTGTCCCACTTTCAGGCAGCAGAGAGCACATCTGAGTTAGGATCTGCCCTCTTCACTCCCAAATGCCTGCGGCAAAATTGCTGCTTTAGCCCCAGGTCCCACACAGAAATCATTAAGCTTCAAGCACAACTTGTCCATCAAATGCTATTTATCAGCCAGCTCTCCTTCCACCAGTACAGGGATGCCACTCAATCCCACTGCATGTCCCAAACCTTTCCTCCTCTTGCAGCCTAAAGAGGCAAACCTCCCTTCTCTTGCTTTTCCTGGCTTTGCATCATGATGGCTGTTCAAACCATTCACCAAGCACCCCTCCTTTTGACACGCTGGCTTCTTTCTGCATCCTTATCCACCTCCCTCAGGGCTGAGTTCTGCACAGCATCATGTATGTCACTAGCACAACTGAGGGAAACTGATTCAAGAGCACAATTGTAATCTGCCTATTCTCATTGACTGAATAAAAGTTGAAATAAGAAAAAAGAAGAGCATCAGTGGGGGAGATGGGAAAGTTAGAGGTACAGTGGATGGCTCAGCAGGTACCTGGAATTGCGTTGATTTCATGTTGTCCCATACGACATCAGCCTGTGATCAGACACCAAACTAGCAGCTAAAACATAAGAGAACTAAAGAGGCTTTCCAGCAGAAGTGACTTATAAACAATCCCACAACAGAAGGCCTGTTTTGACATTCAGTCCTGGTCAAACATTGGGAGGCTAAGTCACTGCAGTCCCCAGTCCTAACACCAGTGAGACAGGACTGGCACAACATTATCAAGTGAAATGACAAACAGCAAATGAATGTGTCACAAGTGTTCTGATCTATGCAGCATCTTGTATACAACCAGGACCACTCTCTGCTGCTTCATGGGAAGTCATACTCCCCTCCTTGGTGCAGCTGGCTGGGACTGTGATGCTCTAGCAAGGAGGAAGAAAGGAAAAGGGACCCTTACATCCCTTTTTGACGTACCCTATCTATGCCCTGCACCAGGGCACCAAACTAGGCTGTTCAGTTAAGCATCCTCTCAGCAAGAGGATTTCTTTGTGGATGTGCCACCACGAGTCCTTTCCCTTTTTTCAGGTAACAGAGGGTGAGCATAGCACAGGTTACATTTTATCCAGAGCAGGATGGGTCCCTCCCCATTTTACAAGCCACAACTCCGTCCTTGAAGCTTTTAATCTGAAAAGGATTTAGGAGGGCACCACTGACTGCTTTTCGGCTAGGTGGTCCTAAAACCTCCCCATATCACCTCCTCAGCTCCTGCAGCAGCCCCCAGCTGAAAACCCCACCACAGCTCCAGTGGGGGCATGGTGCCGTAGTGAGCCTTGGGATGAAGGCTGTGGACCCAGGCCTGTTGGCAGCCCCACAGGAGGTGGTTACCTTGGTGATGGCAGCATTGTTCAGAAAGCCTGTAATCTCCTGGAGCCAGAAAATGTTAGCCCCTTGGTTTGTAAAGCAAGCTCAGGCCTCTCCCACTCACTGGCTGCTCAGTTTCCCAAGAAGCTTTGCCTGAAGCCACAGAAGAAAAGAGATTTCCTTCACTTCCCAGAGTACACAGCTGAGCTGTTGCATGGGCCACCACCCACACAAGTACACCATGAGCTGCTCAGGTATGCTTAATTTCTGCATTTGTAGCCTTTCTTGACCTGAGGCCAAATAAACAAGTGGGCTTATAATATCTAGAGGCAGAAAAAGCAATACTGTTTTTATCTGTTTTATACAATTCTCCAGGCACTTGGCTTCTGCTGAAGATGGGAGGAGACAAACTTTAGGCATGGATGTTCTTGCTCCTGATGAGCGTAGGGCTGGATGAATTAGCTTGTTCTGGAAGTTTATTCCATCCCGGCTGCCCAAACTAGCTGCTTATTTTATCAGAGAGTTGTTTACAAGCACTGGAAGATACATCCAACTTCGCTAGGCTATGCTCCTCTTGGGCCAGGAGCCACACATGTGGGTTGATCAAGCTATAGTGTTACATGAATGTGGGAAGCATGGTGGTGCCAGTTAACACTGTTCTCAACTAGACATTTATGTAAAAGATTATGGGCTGGCACACTGCTTGCTCATCCTGTCTTTTGAGTAGTATCACCCTAGCTTGGTGTGAAGGGAGTGAGCGAGAGGTGGCTCTGCTGTGGTCTGCATGGCTTTGGAGGGGTATCTGGCTCCACACGTTAATGAAGCTGTCGGTTAAAGACACACAGCAGCTGACAGACATTGCTGAAGTGGGCTCAGAGGAAAGCAAAAGAACAACTTAGAAGCAAAAATTAAGCAATATAAATCCACAGTCCGTGGGCCTCAGCATAAAACTACTCCTGCTGTGTTGTGATAGTCATCAGCAGAGTTAACCTTCTGCTCTAATCACAATCATTAAATTCCTCCTAACACTCCTGTCCTATGTCTGTCCAAACAGCTCTGTTATCTGTCACCTCCCCACACGGCGAGCCTGGCTCCCCACTGCCACAGCTCTCATTAATGCTGCTCTGGCTGGCTGATAAGGCAAGTGGCAGCCAGCTCCAGAGCCCAGATGAGTTTTGCAGACAGCAGGGGATGTTTATCCAACATGGAGGAGATGAAAGTACAAACAAAGAGAGACCATACAATTATTCAGGCATTGCACAGGGCCAGTCTTATTAAAGACAGTCTCTCTGACAGGAATTAATCTGAAGTGACAACCCAGCGAGCTAATTTAGTAAGTGGGTCTTGGGCTAGGCCTGGTGCAAATTAGAGGGGTCTGGCTGGCAGGTAGAGCTGAGCCTGCTCCAAGAAAGGGAAACGCAGGAACATGCTAAAATAGCCCGTTCTGGCCCAAGCCTGCATATCAGAAGGTATGGAAGAGACGGCAGCCTCAGGTCTCCTTGAGGGGCACGATGAAGATTAAACTTCCTTACTGCACCAATACCTTCTCCTTCCTCTTTCTTTTGCAGCCTCAGGTCACAGATGGGTTCCAGCTCATTAAGTGCACAGTAATTCTGCCACTATCCCATGTATCTGTAACCACCAGCCCAGCTCAGATCTTTCCTCCAGGATGCAACCTGCTTGCAATATTAGATGGCTTTTCATTTCTCTTTAATGTTAGAACAGAGCTCTGGGAGGAGATAAAATACACAGAGAGAAACAAGCAACTTAAAAGGCTTTTTATTTTTTAAGCAAAGACCTGGTGTGGGGAGGCTTCTTTGAATCCCCAAGCAATGAAAAACATTTTCAGTTGGAGTGCAGTGCTTCAGTGCCTTTCTATTTTACAAGAATATACTCAAGGAAAAATGCTGACCAAGTAGCCAAAAAGTCTCATGGCATCTGCCTGTAACCAAACCACCCAAGACTGCAAGTGCAAGTTGGTCAGCACTTAGATCGGTTGCCTTGGAGCAAGAAAGGAAAAACTTCCCAAGCCATCAGCAGAGAGGTGTATGAGACCGCTACCATTCCTCAGTGGGGATGTTTTCCCCTCTGAATTGCCACTCAACACAACGCAGCTGCCTAAGCCCACCTGACCAATGCACTCCAGGAAATAACAGCCTGTTTGCTGAGATACAACAGAGGCTTACAAGAAGCTTGCTCTATTTTGCTATCATATGTGCTTTGCCTGGGTCAGTGGTTCCAAGCTGTCAGGCTGTTTGTTTGGTTTTAATCAAAGGTTAATTCTTATTCTACCGGAATTGGTATGTCTGTCATGCCACTCAGCCTGCTCAGCAGTGCTGAGAACAATCAGCTCCTGTGGAAATGCACCTGCCTGTCTTGCTGGGAGCCCCCATGCATTGCTTAGGAAATCAAATTCCCCTAGACTACTTGTAATCCTCCTAGGAATGCCCAGCCAGCCCTCGGAAGCTGTTGATTGGAAGAACTGGAGGAGCCACAGCACAGTCAATTAATAGGCAGCACTTTGACTCACACCCAGCCCTTTTTTCAGCAGCTGCAACGAGAAAATTTAATTCAAGGGTTCCCAGGTGCCTTGCAAAGCATCTTGCTACTTTGGGATCTTCATATCACATATGCCAAGAGTTCTTCAAGCAAACTGGGAAACAAAAAAATGAAAACCAGCAAAGTATTTTACAACCAGTTAGCATTTCAGTTGGCCGCCCACTTGATTCCAGTTCAGCAAGAGTTAATCCCCCCCCCATAAGGCAGCCCCTTACCACCCTGAGACTGCAGGCTGCTGCTGCCTCCTTCATTCATCCTTAAGATGCTGATGACCACCTGCTACTGACCACTGAAGATAGGGAGCTTCCAGGGCTGAAGAAGAAGGTGGGCCAGCTGCCTGGGTAAGCTTTCATCAGCTTGATGCTGGCAACAAATCAGTTGTGTCTGGGCACATGTAAAGCTAGGATAGTTTTATCTGAGGAGAATATTCCACTTCATTCCTAGCTCCTTTGGAGAATTTCTGTGCCACCACAGCTAGTGCCTGGAAACACAGGAAAACAGTGGCTCCTGATTCAGGCAGACAAATCCACACTCTTAAGAGCTCTTCACTCAGCAACACTTTTAAGCTTTTGAGCTTTTCAGAGTTATGTTCTGTGGTCCAGCAATGCAACAGCAGGCATCCCAGCATGGAGAAGAAGGTGAGAAAAAACAGAAAAATCTGTGGGACGTGGAAGGTGGTGTGGTGATGGTGCAGCAGGGTCACCGTGTGGGAGGGTGATGGTGCAAGGGAAGGAGTGAAAAGTTCAGGAAGTGTCACAAGGCTGGTGGTTCCCAAGTTGAGACATCACAGGACAAACACCAGGAAAGCAGGATGGGAGCACAGAGGCAGGTCTAAGAAGTGGCAGGATGGAGAGAAGAAGGGATGTGACCTTCTGGAACAAGGAAATGAAAAGGGTGCACTGAGACCTCAGTTGGGACATGGAGATGGAGACCTCACCATGAAATGCAAATGCTTGTCAGACAAGGGCTACGAAGAGATTGCAGTGTGAAAACCTTTTCCAGTGTTTCCTGCTCGTACCTGTCTGAAGTGGGAACCAATCTCCCCTGCTACTGTCTTGCTCTGTCCTCTCTTATTCAGACCTAGGCAACCACAATGGCACCTGTAGCCATTTCTAAGACCCTGTCCATACACGAGACTGGGCTAAGACAGGGCCATGGTATAACACTCGCCTAAAGACACACATCACAACTATGTGGTGATGCTGCAAAAGAAACACTAACAGCAGTAACCAATGGCATATGAACAAAACTCGGGGGAGTGGTGCGGGTGTAAATTTGCCTGGGCACTTGACTTCCTTCATGTCATAACTTAAAGCAGAAATTTCCCCTTTTCTTTACCCCTTTCAGTAGGAGCTCAATGAGGAAGAGATCCAAGATTACTTCTAGGCAATGTACAAAAGGAAAAAAACATCAGCATGACTGGAGAAGGATAAAAATCACAAATTGGTTCTTTGACTTGCAGTGCTGATAATAGCGAAACTCAGCCAAGAGGGAAGAGGTACTATGACAAACTGATTTCATTATTAGAAGCTCCCCTGTGTCCTGTATTATTATTAAGCACTGACAACATGCTCCACGTGGTTTGAGTAACAAAGGCTGTCCCACCCCAGAGAGCTCACAATCAAACAGAGACATAAAACTGGAGCCTACTGCGCAGAACTGGAGGAAAGAGGCACTTGGATCTTTTTAATTATTTTGTTTTCTGTCTACAGTAAACAAAGTTCTCCTTGCAAAATGCATTTGCTTCCAAGCTAGCAGTGGATGGCAAGAAACACCAATTTTAATTGTCTCGATTTTTAAAAAATGTTGAGAGCAGGCCCTTTGTTAAGCATTGATGAAACTACCTTGCAATCCTGCTATGTTAATGTGCTTGTTAAAAACAGACTCTTTTCCCTAACCTTCTCCAACCAGTGCTCTCTTCAGATTTCCCCTCGGTTCTCCCTCACAACACCCCAGTATTTCACACTCAGAAACCTTGAAACTCCCTTCTTTTCCCCTGCAGAGTTTATACATTCCAAACAGCTTCATGACTGTGACAGTATGAAAGCCTTTCTGCAACACAAACAGCCAACGACTGTTTCCTGCAGTTCCTGCCTGGAGAGCTCTTCAGCTTATTCCCTTTATTTCATACAAGTGAGGAAGGTGGAATTCCACTTGCTTGAGTTTTTTTGCCTATAAAACCTAGATACTTACTAATGACTGTGGGATTTTGTTCACATTAAAACCTCATCCAAAACAACAAGCATGTTGAGAGGCAACAGTGCTTTGAAAGCCCTCAATCACACTCAACACCAGACAAAAACGAACACTGAGCTGGGCACTTAGCCTGTCCTATTCGGTGGGGAAGATGCAAGACCATGAGGGTCTGGCAACTTCATCATCTTCAGCTCTTTATCAGCAAGGAGACATTGATGTAACTGCCTCCTCAGAAATCCTCTTCCCAGGGGTGTGCACTGAGGTTCCAGAAGAGCAGAACTTACCTGGCGGACTTCCAGGCGGTACCTAAGGATGGGATCCACAGCATTGGGCTCCTTTTGTGTCCACTGCAAGACGTAAGAGTAATTCTTGGATTGCTTCTGGCTCAAGGTGGGGTTGGGAGTGTCATAGTAAAACTCTGGGCTGTAAGCTTTTGCTGAAGGGGTTGGAAAAAAAAGAGGGAGGGAAGTAAAAGAGTAGGATCAAGTGGAACATAAATTACAAAGAGATGTGGTGAGGGTGGAACAGTTCTGCTCACCCAGCTCATCCACTTGCCTTTGACACAACGGACATCTTTACCATTGTGGCTGGTCTTGCACTGATGTGCCATCATTTTCTGTGAATCACTACTGCTTTCATTGCTTAAACTTCTGGGAGGGTTCCCAGCCTGCAACACCAGTGGGGTATGACTGCCTCCAGAGAATGGAGGAACAGTTTCAGTTCTCCAGTTGGAACCAGCTCTAATCTTTTATATCTTGCTTTGTAGTTTAGATTGAGGTAACAGCTTTAAACTAGCATTTCTCTGTTTCATCTGCTGCTTTACAGAGTCTCCTGCTAACATACCCTGAGGAAAGATCATGTGGCCAGTAGGTCATAGGAAAAGTGTTATTTATCACACAGGAGCCATGGCATTAAAAAGGAGACCTTGCTCCTTCTGCATCTCCCCTGCCTTGACAATACAGTGCTGCAGCCTTTTTGTAACATGACAGTCAACTCAGTAGCAAAGAGTATGCTGACCTCAGCCTGGGTAAAAACAGTGGGAGCTTTTGCAGGGGAAGAAATGTCTTTTCTAAATCCACGTCTTCCTTAAAAACAGAGGGCAGCAGGAGGAAGGGAAGCACAGGAAAAATGATGTACCAGACACAAACTGAATAGCTCAGAGAAGAAGGGATTTTCTGTCACTTCCCCAGCCATTGCTGTCCTGAACCACACCAAACAGGATTTGAAGGCTACTGCCATGCAACCCAGTGGCTCGTGGACTAATGAACAGGTCCCAGAAGGAACTTGGTTTGTCCTATTTGACATTAACGTCATTTCACCCTGTTCACTTGAATTTTTGGCAGGTCTTGTCCTGGGCCAGGCAGGGGCTGGACTTGATACAACACTTGCCTGTTTGAGTTCAGGTTCAATTGAACCTACACAGACTAGAAAGATGCCTGGACAGCAAGGGATGCTGGAGAGTAGAACAGGCATGAACATCATCTCCCCAGCCAATCTGCTGCACCTTTCCACTCAAATCACAGGCCCTGCCATTCTATGTATTTATAATTAGGCTTGAAAGGATTCAATGTTTATTTTTTATGAACTCAGATGGATAATATTGATGTTTATTTCCAAGTCCTTTTTTTCTTATTATTTTCATTGACTTGAATTTTTTCACAAGCAAGAAGTTCAGAACCACGTCAGAGACTAATTGCTGTTTATTCAACTTGTATTGACTGTGGAAGTCAAGCTTCATAATGGATTCCAAAATAAAATCGGAACTGATGATAATCATCATCTTGCATGATATTAATTCCTTATTAATTGACTCCAAGATGGAAATGGAAGCTAAAAAAAACCCTTCTAATGGAAACGCAGCACATCGCGATATTTTTGGAACTTCCTTTCTGGAAGCTTTTACCGTTGCTGGAAAGTTTTGTCTTTTGCTTACAGCTGATGGAAGAGCTGAAGGTTATTCACTCCATCTTTCAGCACTTTTCTGTGGTTGCTACTACTGTCAGTGCAGGTGGTCATCTATATGGACTGCACTGATA
Organism: Clamator glandarius; assembly: GCA_033459285.1. Classification (NCBI taxonomy): domain Eukaryota; kingdom Metazoa; phylum Chordata; class Aves; order Cuculiformes; family Cuculidae; genus Clamator; species Clamator glandarius. The sequence goes on along the minus strand of JAUNZM010000621.1, from coordinate 199,757 downwards.
ACTTGCTCAAGGGGAGAAGGTTGGATGCCTTGCTGTTCTTCCAGAACATCTCAAAAAGCTAATCTCCCCTCCATAGAAGAAACCAACCCCATCCTTGGCAGGTTTATGTACTCTGTTTCCACTACATCTGAGCACCTCACAGTCACAAATGAGAGACTATGCCATTCCTCCTACTCACAGAGGAACACCATGGCTGATAGCAATTAAAATTCTAGTGGTCCTGAGCCCAAGAACAGCAATCTAGCAACTGGACTATTTTTCAGGTTGTTCTATAGGCTCAGAATGTTTAAGTGACTTATAACCATCCAGGACACAGGCAGAGACAACAAGCTTGCTAAGGACACAGTTTTCTGTGATGGCTCATAGCAGGATATGGCTTGCCATCACTTAGTTGCCGACACATGATAGTTGCGAGCACACAAAGAAAGGGTAGAGAGGGCGAAAGTTATCAAGAAAAATCCACTGCCAGACAAATTCCAGAAAATCTCAAGGGGTGAGAACAAGGTCCTGAAAAGGAGCCAAAAGAGTAGAATTGGTCTGTGCTTCCTCATTTCTGAAAGCATGTGAGTCACAGCATACTTGAGCTTTTCCAAGCCCTGGGAAGGATCTCCTCCAAAATCAGGTTTCTCTGGATATTAATTATTCTCGGTTGTTCAGCCCTGACTTGAAGAGCATTACAAATTAGCTCTGGACTGCAAACTCCATATTTAGGCTGAGTTTACTGTTTATTAAGGCAACTTCATCAGAGAGCTTGTCTAGAAACTGGTGCCCAAGTCAACTCTGGGGTCACAGGAGTAGTAGATTTAATGATTAGCTAGAAACACCAGGTCAGATGTGTGGTTTTAAATGCTAGAACTCTGCTATCCCTCTTTGCAGTTGCAGGTGCCAGAGATGAGTCCTTTTACAGTGCCTGCTGGATTCACAGAAAACTGTGAGCAGCAAATCCACTGAGTACTGGTACCTATTCTCAGCTCACATTTGTCTTAGCATCGTGCGACACAAAGAGACAGCAAAGAAAGAGAAAGTACAGGAATACATAATATAGCTTTTGTTTGTTTTTAACAGGGAATTTAGATGGTGTGAAACATGTTGAGGGGATGTAGACAGCCTTTAACTACCCCTTGGTTAATACTTATCTACAATACAGGTTGTCCAAGCTTGAAAGAAGATGCAGCCTTAAGTTTAAGTCTTAGATCTTTCAGGCAAGTGTTCAAACACTACTAAGATGTACCAGTAGCTGCAACTAGCTGCCACAGGTCCAATCCAGACTTGAGGGACTGCCTGAATGAGGGAGGCAGATCTTCATGTTCCTTATGGAAAGTTATCCCTTCTGAACACAGCACTGATCAAAGAGGAGGCAGTAGAAGTTTCCTGTACTGGCACTAGTTCATGGGGAGCAAGCTTCCCACCTCCATTACCCCATCAAACAGATCGCTCCAACATGTGCTCTGTGACTTACCAGATACCTGGAAGAGGCAGGTGGAGACCCCCACGTCATTGGAAATGCTGCATTCGTAGCTACCGCTGGTCTCTCGGCTGACGCTGTCCACCTTCAGCTCTGAGTAGTCCTGCTGCTCTGCCAAGGGCTGTGCCAGAAGGGTCCCGTTGAAGCGCCAGACAGAGGTGGCCACCTTCATAGGGCTGCCCTTCAGCATGGTGCAGCGCAGGGTGATGCTGCGTCCCATGCCCTGGCGCACATCCTGGTAGGCTGGCTCCACAACAGGAGGGACTGGAGACCAAATAAAGCAACAGACGGGGATGCCATCAGGGATCAGCCATCTAGCTCAGCACAGTCACCCTGGCAGTGCCTTTGAGGAGACATACATCTATCATTTCCAAGAGGATATTAATTTTCTAGTGGAAACCAGGCTTCATCAAACCAGAACAGCAATAGTCATCTGACATCTCCTTCCGATTGGGCTGGGGCCACTTCCCACCTCCCTCAAATTTATTAGGTAGGGGTGGCCTTTAGCAAGTGTGACATTGCTTGGAGGAGCTAACAAGCTCTGCTCTTCCATGAGAGGTGCAACTCCAGCAGCTGAGCACTACAGCTTCTATTCAGTTCTCAGATCCTAATCAGACTAACTATAGTCCTCATACTCAGCATAAACTCTACTCACTGAGAAGTCAGACATGATCCCAAGCAGTTACATTCATGTTCTTCTGGTCAAGGTCTGACAGGGTGAACACCATGTTCAAATAGAGGGATATGTCTTCACAGAGCACAGACTGGAAGGGTGTTAGAGGGCTTCTCCCAAATACATCAATACAACACATCAGAGACTGGCTACAGGGACTTTGAGTCTGAGAACATACTCCCAACACTGGGTGGTAAGTCACATCTCTCTATGCCAGCTTCTCTGCCAGTTGTGTGAGGATCGTGATGTGGGGCCACCTCTTTTGCAACAGGAAGCTACTAAGTGTTGTTCTATAGCACTTGTAAAAATTTACAGAAACCTCAGAATTTAGGCATAGCTTAGGTAGAGCAAGGAGAAAGTATGGATTACTATTGATTGGGTTTTCCCTTATTAAATGCAATGGCAGTGAACTTCAGTCTCTGCAGCCACCTGATGGATATGTTTCACTTGCAATAAATTCTTAATTAAAACACTGTAGCGTGGGAATAACCAGAAGCTCTCCCCTTAAAATGAGCAAGGCTTCTCAAACACAAAATAGTGGTTAGTCTGAATGTAAAACAGGCAAAACAGATTTATAGCAGCTCCAGCATAGTCATAACTCACCTTCTTCAGGTTCAAAACACCTGCTTTTCCACAGACAATTTCTATGCACTATAGATCTACAAAGCTCTTGCCTCCTCTAAAGGTCTGCAGAGCTGCTAAGCACAGCCAGGCCCAAAAAACTGCACCACACAGTTCCACCAGAAACCATGGGTCACACAGCATCCCTGCTGCCCTGAATGCAGCTGTGCCCAGAGGGCTCCAGCACATCAGCCTCTCCCTTCCCATAGCCTAACTGCACCAAGACCCACCTACAGTTCTGTAACACTAGTGACACCTTTATCTTCACCACAGATGAAGGCACATGCACCAACTCACAGGTTCACATGCACAGTGTCCCCTTTTCCCACAGACACAGATGCATCTGTGGATTTGTAGTGCACAGTCAACCCCTCCAGCACACAGCCCTTGTTTGACAGTGTCTGATTGTTTTCTAGGTACCCATTCTCAACTCTCACCCTCTGGGTCCTTTGCTGCACTTAAGTGGATTAAAAGCAGCCCCTGACTGAGTTCACACTGTCGTGCTGAATGCCATGGTCAGCTCATTACAGATGACTTTGCTAGCAATGTGTCTCTGCGGGTGCTCCAAGTGCTGACTTGCCTTTGGCTCACACGTCTTCCACCTCACAGTGAGAATAATGTGAGAAGTTGTTTGATTAGACCTAGTGCGATGAATGTGTCATCTCCATCCCTAGCTGCTATCCCATTTCTCGTGTCACATCTACTCCTTAATTGAAGCTGGTGGGGTCTCAAATTATAATCAAGGGTAGCTGATGATGTAGATTAAAAAAATAAGAGAGAGGAAAAAAACAGAGAGAAAAGAAAACGGAAGGTTTAAGAAAAGCACCACAACAGAAAAGAAATTTACTTGATTTGCACCAAGGCGGGCTCTGGGCCTATGTTATCACTTTGTGAGGGGAATGTCTGGAAGTGCTTATATAGTAAAAACTGCTTATATTTTCTCCTCTTGTCTCTGGCACTAGGAAACACCCAATGACCATTAACTCTGCAGGGAGTCCTGGAGCCTATGGTTTTCTGGAGAGAGACCTGATGCAGGTTATCCCATCATGGCAAAGCATGCAGTACTATGCCAAGGGGCCAATATTCCTGAAGGCCACCAGAGGCTATGAAAGCAGAGAAAGGTCAACACCAATTACAGAGCCAGACATCAGCTTCGGCCTCCAATGCCTACAGTGGAGCCTTTACTTCTTCAAGTAGGTTACACACAAAAGTAGACCCACCATCAAATCAGGGGTTCAGTCTGCAAATTGTAGCAGAAAACAATACAGCCTTTTCTCATCCCCTACTTAAATACAAAAGAAAGCTTGTTTAAATAGCCCAGTGCTCTGGCTCCCTGGAATTAGAAACCGAACAACTCCAGTATACCTGAGATGGTGACTGTCTTGGAGCAGAGGCCTCCAACATTACTCCTGCACAGACACCATCAGGGAGGTGCAGGAAATAGCAGTAATTTTCCAGGTGCCTCTAATGCCCACATGGAAGCAGCATCCCTGCTGGCTATAAGTGAGCAGTGTCTGCCTGTTCTTGCTCCTTCAGCTGCTATAGCGCTCTCTGGGGAGCCTGGATATCAGCCTCAACTTTTAGCTCAGTTCTAAATGCAGATCCTTGTCCAGAGGCTTCTCAAATGCCTTCCTGTGTCTTCTCTGAACTCCAGTGCATGCAGCTGAAGTGCTCTTTTAAGCAGCAGCCACACTGCAGGCAGCAGGTTGCTATGATTCAAGAAGGTGGTAAAAAACACCTCTGCATATACAGGGCTTCAAGATCCCCTAGTGAGAAACACATCAAACAAATATAGACAATTACTGCTTTCTCTCAGCACACAGCTTAACTCTAGAAGAGTTAGCTAGCTGGAGGAGTGACAAAAAGGCTGAAGAGGGCAGCGCATTAGCATTCTAGGCAATTTTGAAGCACCAAAGCTTCTACAGCAACCTTGTTATGTTGCGGCTGCTCTGAAACACAAGTCAGGGCAGCCTGCCTTTGCAGCAGAATTATTGTGCAATAGGAGAAAACATAATCACTCACCTGCTCATTAGGAGCAAATCAAATCAGCCAAACACAGGCAACCTACTCCAGCATGCCAGGCACCCTAAAGCAAAGCCGGGCTGTAGGCAGCTCCCTTGCTATGAGCCAGAGCAGATGCTCTGCACTGAAGTGCTGCTAAGATAGCACAGTGTTTGCAATGGAGGGCAAGAGTGAGGGAAGCACAACAGAGAAATGTCAGGTGTCAAGGGGTGCTGCTTTATGCCCCAACAACCTCTTATTTTCTTTGTTTCACTGGAAATGAATGAATGTTTCACCAGGACTGAAACACTCATTCTGCTAGATAAGCGAGAACTGTGCTGGCTGTTTACCTGTGGTCAAGCCTATAAGTATTTGTTTTAAATCTGGTTTTATTTTAGCCTTGAGGAAGGGAGGAATGCTCTTCCTTAGAAGAGAGGCCATAGTTTTTTTGCATTGTTACAGTGCTGTCCTCCTTGTGTGCTGCTCAAGAAGAGGTATTCAATGATACCTGCAATGCTGTCTGATTCCTGCAAGTTCAGATGCCTCCAGAAGGCAGAGATGCTTCTTTCACCATTGATAAAGCCTAAGAATCCCAGAATAGCAGTGATGCACTATGGAAACGTTATTCACTTGTGGAGTAAATACAGAAAGAATAAAAAAAAAAAAAAGATTTTTTTTTTTTTAACTTAAAGAAACAGGGATGTTGTTATGAGGCTGTTTAATCTGACACGGATGAAAGTCAAAGAAAGGCTCATACAGGAGTGATCTGATGCACAGAAATCAAGGATGAGCTTAAACACACACCGGCACCTGCGGAACAGGGGAACACTCAGTAAACAGACCTTGCATTAAGAGCTTAGGCATGACTGGTGTGTGTACACCACAGTACAACACTACTATGGAAGACACATTAAAGTCTACTTTGCCACTGTAGCTTGAGGGCTGTGAACAGCATATATTGGCCAATTCCCAAATGCTGGCTCATTTTAAAAGGGCTGTCAGAGCTGAGGTACTCACTCATAACCTGCTTTCTGACACAGAGGCAGTGCTTTTTTCTCCTGTAGCCACCTGGACTGGCACTGACAACAGGTATCTCTGTAGGTGTTCAGCTGCCTGCATTGTATCACTGGCCTATGCAGCTGCCATGGGCTGCTGCACTCTCATTTTTTTGTAGGGATTTACTTCCCACAACACTTCCTCTGCTACCACGGCACAGCAATGTCCAGGCAGAAAAAGAGGCACAAGCAGAAAGACAACTTGCCTGAGATCACATGAACCAGCAGCATCAGACAGATCAGTGCAGGAGTTCTGTATACTGACCCACACCACTTCAGTCCTTAGCCAAGGCTTCCTCCCTAGCGAAAAACACCCTCTACCATATCCTCCAGAGCCAGTCTTCATTTACATTTTTATTTAAATCTAGAAAGTGCAACATGTAACACAAGTGATGAAAATAGAAAGCCTTGCTAGATTATAAAGCGGTTTTATTTTCAGCAGCTCCCAACCCACTCTGCTGAATGACTGCCTCCAAGCTTAACTACGCAATCACAGTGCCAATGGGATTCCTGCTTACAGTCTCCACTTTATCCCAAGTGTGAGAGCAAATTGACCACTCATTTGCTGGATTAACATTGCAAAGGATGCAGAGATAACCTGGTATGAAAGACTGCACTTCATGGTTAGTCACAATTATTACCTGTGTTTGGTTTTCCAAAGAGGCGACACCAGGCAGTAATTTTTCTCTCCAGAAAGCAAATCAGCACAGGCTGCTACTAGGGCTTTATGAGACCAATATGACCCCATTATTCAGCATCCATTTAAATTCTGATAGGCACCCTTCTGCAGTAATACTGGGTTTAGTCTTCCCTAATGTTCTCTAGCCAACCAAAGCAGTCCCAACAAAAGGTACCTTTCTTATCCAGCTCCTCGTCCCACAATCTAGGGTAGTAAAGATGACATAGGCATCAAAAATACTGCACCCCTGCTTCTACAGCAGGTATAAGATTCCATGGTTTCAGCTCTAGTAGGGACCAGACCTCTACACTTGAGCAAGTGGGAAGCTCTTTTATTTTCACAAGGCTGGGAAATCACATCTGAGCAATTCTGTTCCCTCCAATAGCACCCACACTCCACTCCCCAAGAATGCACATTAGCCACCAGTAGTTTTCCATGTAGAGACAAATACCCAACTAATATTTTCAAGCCCAGTCTCATCCATTTGTTTCTGAGAGATGATATAACTGAGTAGTTAGAAGAGGGAAGATGGAGGAAGGCTTGCTCAACCTATTTCAGCTAAATGCCAGAATCTACTTCTTTCATCATCTATGCCTTTTGCCTTCACATTTCAGTCTCCCATGTATAAAGAGATAAAATGTGTATTTTTTGCAAAGCGCTTGAAAGCCAACTTGCAAGTACTGTTATTTCAAACAAAACAAATTTGTTTGAGTACATTTTCTGCTAGACAAGTGGGTGGAAGGACCGGAGAAGCCAGGATCAGAGTAGAGAAGGCTTAGTTCTGTGCTAGTTGACTGCTTTTAAAAGAAGAGCAAATGAAATGTTTTTACTATCAGCTTTTCTGCTTTCCTTTTCTCTGAATTTTCCAAGCCAATTAGCTCAACCAGTCTTCACCTTATTTTAATAAAGAGGGATTTACTGAAGGATATCCTCTTCTGCATGAGGAGCTGTGCTGATTAGTACATAAGACCCCCTAGATCACTTCACAGAGTGCTCTGAAGAAAGTCTATCCTAGGTGGGAATTTCCAGACCTTCTGCCTCACAGATATGCCTCATCAAAAAAGATCCATCCCAGAGATGATGGAACTCACTTGGACTCACTGCCCAATTAATTCATGCTAACAAGATAATACAAAGACAAGTATTCTCCAGCAGCGTGAAGCCCCTTCGTTCCCATACCTTAAGTGCCTGGTTTCAAAACAGTATGCTCCCCTAACTGAAAAAAAGAAGTAGGAAAAGACGGTGTATATTTAACAGAAGATGCATACACATCTGTACATGAAACGCATGCTGATAATCCTCCCCTACACCCACAAATCACCCAATTAGAAAAGTTATGCACAAGAGAAATAAAGAGGATGAGAGAACGGGCATTTCAGAGCAAATATCTTCAATTACTGCAAGAGCAATGGCATAACTCAAATCTAGATTTTAGTTTTAGGGTTTTTTTGCCACGGACTAACATTAAAATAATGCCTCTGACTCACAGCCAATTTTCCTAGCTACAGCATGATGAAGCAGGATGATGGCTAGGGTGGATCTGAAATTCTCCCACCCACCAACATATCTACAAGAGGGGAACCTTCCCTGTGCAGTAATGTCAGGCCACCAGCTCTCCGCTCAAGTTCTAACTTTGTTTTCTACAAGATAACAAGATGTCATCTCATACCATGCATCCATTACTACATGCTTCAGTTTAACAAACTGGGGTAGTGGTGAAATGCCACTCCCAATAGCATATAAATAGTTTAGATCCAAACATTCACCAACAGTCAGCCAACGATACTCTTTCCGCAAAAGCATCCCATATGCATTAACTTTTGGCAGACTTTTGTCTTACTCCTCAATAATTCATAGGTGAGATACTCAGCTGGGTAGTTCTGGGAATAAAGCAAGACATTTCCAGTGCAATCTAAGGAAAAGAAAAAAATCAGCCCACAAAAAAAGAACAAAATGAGCTTATTTTAATAAAATAAAAGAGTCCACATCTTTCCTCTTACTTCAGAGTGTATCACTAGGTTTTCTTACTATATAATCCAGTTCCCTTGCTGCAGTTTAAGCCTACTGCAAGTCCTCCCTATAGGTGTTTTTATGTCCTAGTAATCAACTCTGCACTTTCTCCAGCAGCCTGCAACCGCAAGAAAAACTATGAAAGAATTCTTAGTAGTCTTCTCTTCCAAAGTTCTTGACAAGTTGATGGTGACATTTTACATGCATGCATGTATTTGTCTGTTTATATAAATATACATACACACACATATATATATTTATCTCAACAATTCCCCTTTCTCTCCCTCCTCTATTCTTCACAGGTGGCAGGAGCACAGCATTAGCTTCTCTTTAGATTTTATTTTCTTTGAGCAGCAACACCGTCCTAGAGTTTTAAGTGCTAGAGGAATCATATGCAAAAATTTTGGGAAAGGAAAATTAAAAGAGAATCCTGAATCGACAGCTCTGACTTTCCTCATGTGTCTGGCTAAGACAAGCTGGGCATGGTGGCCCATAACGGGCAGAGATCAACAGGTACCATTTGCAACCTTGCAAGAAGAAACAGAGCTGTTTGGCCCATCATGGCAGAATGCATTCCCCCATTCCATCTACAGTGTAAAGAATGGAAAAGAGTCAATCTATTACATCCATCATCCTAGGATAAGCCATCTACATTCACGAGAAGGATTTGGAACAACTGAGAAAGGACTGCAAACATGGAGCTAGCTGGAACAGGACTTTAAAGACCATCTAACTTCAGGCACTTCATTGAGGCACACAAGTTAGGAATGCCACGTCCCTCCAAAGCCATTGAGTGAGAGGAACATCTACAGAGGAAGGTTCAGGTGGTAGAAATTCCCAGCTGGCATTACCTCCTTCCATCCTGTATCCCAACAAGGAGCCTAGGGTGATCCTAGCCCTCACATCTCTGCTATGTGAGATGAATGCAGACCAATGTAACTGTTTGTGCAACACCTGCACAGAAGTGATCAGTGCCACCGCTCTATACGAACCTCTCCATGAACTCTCAGTGCCTTATTTAATTGAGTCCATCAGTAAGCTGAGTCATAACATGCATCTGAAAATTGGACAGTATGTCCTGCACTTGGACAGGAGACATCTATGTTCAGGCTCCTGTATGCCACAACAGACCTACCCTGGGAAGGAAAACAGACACCAGCCTGCACATTCCCAATAGCAAATATAGTGAGAAGTCTTTGGATGCCAGACAGGATCCAATTAGTGCCACTACCACTCCTGTTCAGAACATGCAGCTGCCACCTACAAGGAACTGACTGAGTTTCCCCTTGTCTCCTGTGGAGGATCTCACTCACACCCAGAGGAGCTACCAGGCAGAGGTGACTGCTGACTCCAAGCAGCAATCCAATAGCAAGAGGCTCCTGTTCCATCACCAACTGCCTGAGCAATTAAATCACCTATATATGTTTAGACCTTTTCATTAAAAAGAACTCAAAGTGAAGAGCAGGGACGCTGTGGGAGAAAGTGCCTCTGAGAATTGCAATAATGTCAAAATGGAGAAGAGTCCCTGTTTTGGAAATGTCATGATTGTCAGAGCCACAGCTGGTCAGAGCCTTCTGCTTACAGCTGGGCTACAGTTCTACCTCACCTTGTTTTCAGTTTGAAAGGTAAATTGGGAGCATTGGATGATCCCTATCCACCTGCCTTCCAAACAGCCAGGCAAAGCAAGGAGCAGCATAGCCAAAATCAGTCATATTGATTAAAAAAAAAAAAATCAGACCTGCTTTAATGATGATTTGGTGGGGTGAGAGCTAGAAAGGGGAGAGATCCAAGCCAGAAAAAGTCTGATGGGGAAGAAGGGTAAGCCAAAGCAATTAAGAAAAATCAAATATTAACCAGCACTCCTTAATATGTTTATTTTGAATTATTTGTCTATATTAGTACGTAAAAAAGACACAATGGGGCAAAACTAGACCAGGATGAGTTAACACAGTGGTTATCCTCTTATCCACAGAGTGGAAAGAGTATAAGCTTCCCCATACAAATCAGGCTCTTCCTCAGCCTCTCCTTCAGGCCTAGTAGGGGATTTGGACCAAGGAGGAAAAACTAGGCATAAAGCAAGTTCTCCGTCACTTCTCTATCCTTTGCCTTGGCATTTTGCTACCAATCGTTTAATATCCTGCTCCACTAACTGTCATCATTACCCCATTTTTCCATCCGTCACTCTTGATTGATCTTGATTCATCTGAGGAAGATGACGACAATGAAAACGTAACCATTCAGAAAGAAGCTGAAAGGATGCTCAGATGAAAAGATTTATGGCAAATGTTCGGTCTCATAGATGAAGCAGCTGAGGTCAACAGATATCAAAGCAATTTTTCCCACAAGAATTAAAGTAACAAGGAGGGTGGTTTATACAGGAATTTAAGAAATGCATGCAATTTAAAAACACAGTATCAGTACAATAGCAAGAGAAAGGAGAGGCAAGAACATTTTTTACTGTAAGCATTTTTGCTGTCACTCTGGGTGGTTACCTCTTCATCACTGTCATCATCATCTTCAGATGAATCAAGATAGATCAAATCAATCACAGGCGAAGGATGGAAAAATGAGGATAGGTTCAGGCGGTCTATCAGATTAAATGACTGAAGTCTTCCACAACAGCGACCAGCTCCAGAAAGCCAGCTGCCAAATAGCCATCATCTCTGCCATCTGAAAGTCCCATCTTCCCTCTCCATCCTTCAAAGCACTGCCTGCATGTATTTAAAATGTGACTTTCATAAGTGCCTGTGTCCAACTCCCCATGTATTCATTAATTATGAAAACCAAATTCTTTATCTGTTCCATCAGTAACTCTCATAGCTTTTCATGAATGTAACTTCAGTGGATTTCTGGACAGATTGAGGGTAATCATCTCTCTACACCTTATTCCAAAAAATGCTAACTACCTATGGAGACAGCAGAGGATTTGGCAGTCCCAGTTACTCAGACTTGGATAATACTGCTTATCTCTGAGAAGGGCATGGACTCAAGCTTTGGAGGACTCTCTCCCCCACTGGAAGCTTCATGTATTTTCCTTTACATCACCTCCATGTCTCCAGAAAAACAGCAGCACACCAGCCTCGCTGCTGAAGTGGATGCAGCTCTGCAGCTCTCATCTTTCCCTGCATTAGGAAGAGCACTTTCACTTCTGGCAGCCACAGGTTGTGCAGGCTCCCAGAAATCACTCTCCAGGGTGCAGAGTCTCCTATGTAGCGGCGGGCATAGGAAAGAGGCCAACGACAGAACTGGCAATCATTCAAGGACAGAAGCCTGCTCCCTCGACCTCCCTATCTGGCTATCAGCTTTGTTCCATCTCCTCTGGACTTGGACCAGGAGGGGGAAATTTATTAAGTCCTGCTTATTGGGTAAGTCTGCTCTGACATCTGATTTTGCAGGCTGCATCTATGGCTGACCTCAAACTAGGCCAGCACTACAGAAACCATTTGGAGGAGCAGTATATCCCTGTAATGTGGGCACATGACTATCTCACACAGACACTTCTTCATGTTGACTGAGGAGGACCTAGGCTACAGCAAAGGAGATATGCAGGACAAGTGGGAAGTACACACTCCATTTCTTCTCCAGATGCCTGGATTTTGGTGTAACAGACAAACGCCTGAAAATGGTTCTATAAAGTTCCTGATTTTCACATTCTCAACTGTTCTGGGATGTAAGTGTCCTCACTCTCACCCATTGCATCCAGATCTGAAAGCAGATCTCGGCCAGAGCAACTATCAGCCTGAGGGGTTGTGGCAGCACACACTGTAACATGACATTCCTGCTCCTTCTAGCCTCTACCTAACAGATAATAACACCTCCCAGAATCAGATGCTCCAGGTGAAAAAGACCTTTTAAACAAGTTCCAGCAATTTTTGCTGAGCTGTCCTACTGTGTTGGAAAGAGAGAGGGTGTAAGTCTGTGTACAGCTCTGGAAAGAACCTGCATGGACCTAAATCTCAGAATATCTGCGACCATCTGTGACAAACACCAGAGAAGATGGAAAACCAGGCTTTCCTATGTTCTGTTTGTAGGACTGTAGCTGGATCTCTGCATCCTGATGTGAATTAAACAGTGCAAAAATGGCAGAATAGCAGACTAACTATAGATCACAAACACCTTAAAAATGCCATGGAAAGTAGAAAAAGGTAGAGTAGAACTTCATTTAGTGAGGTCTTTGAAGGGAAGTTTGTGATAGAATCCTGCAAATATCAGAGAAGCTAAAAGTATTCTGTACCCTTCATACACGTATGGCCTATGGCAATAAAAACATGAACCAACTGGGTCAATGTTAGAAGAGGAGACCTCAGAACAAAAAGTAATAAACCTTGTTATTTGCCACTGATTCCAGAAAATAACTCATGGAACATGAATGCAGGATGCAACTGTACAGTTAAAAAATGATGGATCCTTGGCAGACAAACTGGGTAGTGTTTGAGAAAGCAACAAGAAAAGTAACTCTCTTGTCATAATATCCCCAGGCAATGGAAAGATCCTGGCTTGCTTCCACATGACAGACTAATTGAAGATGTAATGCTCTTCAAATGCTGTCCACAGTAAGCAGATTAAAACACACTAAAAGAAAGAGTTCAACAATAAGTTTTAAATGGATGCACACACTATTGATATCTCTCTAGTGAGAGGGAAGACCTTCTGTAGGGAGACTTCTCTAGTGAGATTCCAAATGAACTGATGCTATCTCATATCTTCTTCAAGGCCAAAGATCCAGCCATCAGGTTGGCATAGCTAAAGCTTAGCAATTATAAAGTCTCCCATTCAAGCTGTGTAGCCAGCACCATGCATAACCTCCTCTAGTGTCTGAATGACCTTACATCCATTTGGAGCTGGAATGACTTGGGTGCAGACTTTGGCACAGCTCTGGGATGTGGCTTGTGCTTTGTCTCCTTCCCTCCCACACCAAGGCAGTGCTTTGATGTGCAATAACTGACAAGCACCATCCTTAAGTGCCTATGCCAGGATAAGGTATCATTGTCTGCAGAGGACAAAATACGCAGCAGTAAGTAACATAAGATACCTCTAAGACACCTCACACAGGACAACTTGGTTTGTTTGATGGAAAGGGCTTATGGTAACTGCATACAATTTATCTGGGATAATGTAGAGGTCTGGAAAGAAGACTGATGAGGAAAGAATGCATCACTCTTGTTAGGAAAGAGACAATGACTCCGGAAGGAGCCTGAGTTGATGTAACCCAGTGAACATCAGCTTTCAGCCCAATTCTGTAGTCTAAAGATATCCAAATCCTTGGATGACTAAGCTAAATCTTACTAAACATATTGTGAGATGGGCATCACCTCTGCACCTGTGAGACCATTTTTGAAAATCTGTTTAATACAGGTGACCTCACTGCCAGAATGATGTTGGAGAACCCCCCTGAGTGCTATAAAAATGAATCAAGGGCTGGAAAGCATGCCTTGCAGTGAATGGCTAACAAGACGCTTTCCGGATTGCATACTGAAAAAAGGCTAAGAGATTACTTGTTCTGGTGTGTGAGATTACACAAGGAAGAGACTGCTGATAACAAATAGCTCTTCATGTAAGAAGACAAAGGCATAAACAGAGCTTGTAGTTGGAAACTGAAATGAGACAGGCTTAGATTAAGTCATGATAGCTGAACCATGAGAGTAAAAAAAAAAAACACTGGAACAATGTCCTGAGGCGCACACTGAATTCTCTGTCACTTCTGTCTGTGAGTAGATGTTGCACTGAAATTGTACAAATAGTTCAAGTTAAGATCCACAAATGTAAACTTACCTTATTCCTCAGCTCTGCTAGTGAAAGAGACTACACGTGGCAAATAACTAAGTCTCCTGTCTAGACAAATATCACAAAATGCTTAGAAAGAGATTAAGTGAGCTTTTGCAGGAAGCTGGCATCTCAGCATTTTGTGCAGGTGAAGTAGAGCACATAAGCTTCTCCAACTGGTTTTAAAAACAAACAAATAAACAAACAAAAAAACCAAACAAAAAACTACTACAAATCTCAAGTGCTTTTCCTCAACTCTTTACAACTTGTAGTTAGTTTCATTTGCATCTTTTCACTTATACATATGAGTTGGTTCCTAGACAGCTAATCAGACTGAAAACTTGCCCATTTCCATGCACAGACTTGGACTTTTGCAAGGCTTCATTACAAGCAGCCCAAGGGGAAGAGAAGACTCCTCAAACCACAAAACTCCATTTTAAGCATTGTTCTGTTTTTTCTCTGACCAGCCATCTGCCACCATCTCCTCTTCCCTTTAGATCCATTGTGCTGTTTCCAGCAAACCACCTTAGATGGAGGGCTGCACCCTTTCCTTCAAGCCTGTTTCCCATTTTACCACATGACAAGATGCTGGCTAAAGGGCTTGTATTATGCATAAGCTATGAACTGCTCAGAAAATCCCAGCAGACCTAGCACTACTAAGCCCATCTTGATTGCATTAAGTTGTTATTAGCTACTGCATTCTTGCTTATGATTAGGACAGTAAAATATCTCTTTGCAATCAGCACTTAGTAAGAAAAATCCCTGTCCAGTGTAAATGCCACTATTATTTATTGCTCTCTTGACCTCAATCACAGCCACTGTCGGGAACCTCTGTTGGCACTCCAACGAATTCTTCCCATCAAATGCTTGGCTGAGCTGGGCCCAGAATTGTAGCATATTGTGATTGAGGAGATCTACAGCACTTGTTTCATCAGATGTGAGAGCAAGTCACAACAGATCAAGAGCCTATAAAAGGTCAGCTGGAATGGCCTTCAGTTGCCATTCTGGTTTTAGCCAGCAGGGATTTATCCCAGATGCTTCTTCGCCACCGAAATGAAGTAATTTTCAGTTTCTTCTACATCCCATTCATCCCCTTGCAGCTTGGCAAACAAGCAAACAGGCTTAGAAGTCAGCTTCCTCCCAGTCAACGGTAATGAGAAATTTCCATGGTTTCTTGTGATCACACTTGACCCCAGAAACCAGGGCTCCAAAATCATACAAAATGCAACAGGTCTGCATGCAACTAGGAAATTTAAGCACGTCTGTCAAATCCAGGGACCAATGAAGGTTTTGCAGGTTATTCACTGGGTTCATAAAAGAAAACTGACTGTTTTATCTCAAGACTCAGAGGTCAATTAAATTCAAATCAGAAGGCAAAGCTGAGATAGGTAGGAGCATGTGCATACACATGCTTATTTGTGTTTACAATAGAGAAGCAAAGAAAAATGGAAAGTAGAAACTATGTGAAGTGAAACAAGGTGAGAGGGGTGCATGTTGGAAATGTGATCTCTGCTCATGGAGAAAACACTGTTTCCTGGCTTCAAAGAAAAACTGTTTCTTTCTTGGAGACTAGCCCAAGTGGAATAGCACGAACTAGTAACTGAACAGCTGTTCCCCCACAGTAAGCTCCAAAAGGCTCCTATGCCCTTCTTAAAAACTGAACACTCAGCCTCCCAGTACAGCATCCCAGCACAAAACTGGCAGAAGGAAGACCTGCTGGGAGGTAGAGAAGCCTGAGCACTTCTGAAATTTAATTCACGCTCAAAAGTGCTCTTTGAGTGCTCAGAGTCAGCATGGCCAGATGTAATTAAAATTGAGAACGCTCCCAAGATGCTCAGTTTCCTACTAGGGTTTCTCTTCATATCAAGAGTGATGCAGGGTCTTCCCTGCCTAAGACTCCTTCTCAAAACTGGCATCACTATTCTGTACGTTGCCTCCAAATGCCTAACACAATCTTCCAGTGGGGCAGGAGAATATAGACCTGTTTCAAGCCCATGGAACAGGTGAGGGATTGCATAACAGCCTGCTCCTGCACTCTCATAGGTACTGCTTGATATAGTTTAAGGTCCAAAAAGCATACGAGAAAAGCAAAGGCACAGGCACAATTCCACAGCATCACACAGTACACACTGGGGAAGATGCTAGGGGAAAAAAGCTTCTGCTCCCTTGCCACAGATCCTGTGTCAGGTCTGAGATACTATGCTCCCCTGCAGGTGTGGGCAGCTGTTTTCACTTCTCTGTGTCACAAGGTCTTGTGTGGAGACTGAGAATTATGAGAAAATGAATTGCCTTTTTTGCCTGCTTGGTGGCTTCCTGGTTTCCCCAGTGCACGGCAACTCTTTCCCAACTGATGGGCATTCAACACATATCATCTTGTCAAAGAGAGGCAAAATTTGATAGAATCATAGAATCACTCGGTTGGAAAAGACCTTTGAGATCATAAAGTCCAACCGTATGTGCCCACTACTAAATCATATTCCTAAGCACTTCATCTACCCATCTTTTAAATACCTCCAAAAACAGTGACTCGATCACTTCCCTGAGTAGCCTGTACCAGAGCTGATAACTCTTTTGGTAAAAAAAGCTTTTCCTCATCTGCAATCTGAACCACTGCAGCTTGAGGCCATTTCCTCTCATCCTATCACCTATTACTTGGGTGAAAAGACCAACACCCACTTCTCTACAACCTCCTTTCAGGCAGTTATAGATAGTGATAAGATCTACCCTCAGCCTCCTCTTCTTCAGACTAAACAACCCCAGCTCCCTCAGCCACTCCTCCCAAGACTTGTTCTCCAGCCCCTTCACCAGCTTTGTTGCTCTTCTCTGGACACACTCCAGGATCTCAATGTCTTTCTTGTAGTGAGGGACCCAAAATTGAACATGGTATTCAAGGTGCAGCCTCACCAGTACTGAGTACAGGGGCAGATTCACTTCCCTGGTCCTGCTGGTCACGTCGTTTCTGATACAAGCCAAGATAGTATTGGCCTTCTTGGCCACCTGGGCACACTGCTGGCTCACATTCAGTTGACTGTCAACCAACACCCCCAGGGCCTTTTATACCAGGCAGCTTTCCAGCCACTCTTCCCCAAGCCTGTAGAGCTGCACAGGGTTGTTATGTCCCAAGTGCAGGACTCTAGACTTGGCATTGTTAAACCTCATCCCTTTGGCCTCAACTCATTGATCCAGCCTTTTCAAATCCCTTTGCTGAGCCTCCTGACCCTCTAGTAGAACACTTCCTCTCAGCTTAGTTTTGTCTGCAAACTTGCCAAGGTTATATCCAATCCCTTCATCCATGTAATTGATAAAGATATTGAACAGGACTGGACCCAGCACTGAGCCCTGGGAACACCACTTGTGACCAGCCTCCAGCTAGATTTAACTCCACTTACCACCACCCCTTGGGTCTGGCCACTCAGCCAGTTTTTCAACCAGCAGAGTGGAAGCCAGTTTCTCAAGCAGAATAAAGTGAGAAAAAATGTCAAAGGCTTTACTGAAGTCCAGGTACACTACATCCACAGCCTCTCCCTCATCCATCAAGTG
This sequence comes from Clamator glandarius, assembly GCA_033459285.1. Taxonomy (NCBI): domain Eukaryota; kingdom Metazoa; phylum Chordata; class Aves; order Cuculiformes; family Cuculidae; genus Clamator; species Clamator glandarius. The sequence goes on along the minus strand of JAUNZM010000621.1, from coordinate 181,950 downwards.
GGTCACATTTTCATAGAAGGCAATCAGGTTAGTTTGGCAGGACTTGCCTTTCATGCTGACTTGGCCTGATCACCCGATTGTCCTGTGTGTGCTGTGTGATGGCACTCAAGATCACCTGTGCCATGACCTTCCCCAGTACCAAGGTCAGACTGACAATTCTGTAGTTTCACAAATTCTCCCTCTGGCCCTTCTTGTAAATAGGCTTAATGTGCCAGCCTCCAGTCAAGTGGAACCTCCCCAAAAAATTTAAATTTTTTTTAACCAGTCCAAAACAGCAGAAAGCCTTGTTCACTCCAACCACTCCGTGTGCCACTAATGCAATGAAATTCCCACCAAGCCACCCAGGTTTATCAGGCAGCAGATATCCAAGATGGCAAAAAGTGTGCCAGTGTCTGACACAGGACACGGCACTGCATCTTGGACAAGGCAAGCATGTTTAAAGTCCCAAGAGCCCATTAGAAGGGCACTCCCTCTTTTCCTGCCTTGTGACCCCAGCCTTAAAATATAACAGTTGATGGCAGTTTTTTAACCCCCTCCATCTAGCAGTTCCCTTGCCCTATGTCTCCCAATGCTAGTGTTAACTGAATATCACAGAATGGTAGGGGTTGGAAGGGACCTCCGGAGATCATCTAGTCCAATCCCCCTGCTAAAGCAGGTTCACCTACAGCAGGTTGCCTAGGAGCACGTCCAGGCAGGTTTTGAAAATCTCCAGAGGAAGAGACTCCACAGCTTCCCAGGGAAGCCTGTTCCAGTGCTCTATCATGCTCGCTGTAAAGACATTTTCCCTCATGTTCAGGTGGACTTTCCTGTGCTTCAGTTTGTGTTCATTGCCCTTTTCCTGTTACTGGGCACTGCTGAGAAGCATCTGGCCTCGGCCTTTAGACACCCATCTTTTAGACATTTATAAGCATTGATAAGATGCCCTCTCAGTCTTCTCTTCTCCAGGCTAAACAGACCCAGGTATCCCAGCCCTTCCTCCTAAGAGAGATGCTTCAGTCCCCCAGTCATCTTCGTAGTCCTCTACTGGAATCTCACCAGTGCGAGAAAGATAAGGAACTACTGGAGAGTCCAGAACTGGACTCTCAGGTCCCACTCTGCAGAGCTGATTTCCAGCAGGTAACCTGTATTGGTGCAGGGGGTTATTCCTCCCTAGGTGCAAGACTCTGCATTTGCCTTTATAGAACAGCATTAGTTTTTTCACTGCCCAACTCCCCAGCCTGTCCATGTCTTACTGAATGGCAGCACAGCCTTCCAGTGTATCAGCCACTCCTCTCAGTTTTGTATCATCTTTGCAAACTTGCTGAGGGTGCATTCTGCCCCCTCATCCAGGTCATTGATGAATGTGTCAAACAAGACTAGGCCCAACAGTGACCCCTGAGGAACACCAGTAGCCACAGGTTTCCAACTAAACTTTGCATTGCTGATGACAAACCCTAAAATATAGGGCATGCCTTCCCAAATCTACTCCAGCCAGGTGTCAGCAACAGGTCTCTTTTGCTAGAACATAAATGTGAACCTTTCCGTTCTCTTGTTCTCTTATTCCCAGTCTAGAGCCCCAAAATCCAGACTTTTCTTTTCCAAATATACCTAATGATATTGAGCCCATATAAGCAGGTACCATGTTCTCCTCTTTCCACTGCATGCCCCATAAAGTCAGTTCCCACATTCTCTGGACATGTACTGGTGCTGCACAGATGATGAGAGAAACCTTGGCAACAGTTGCTGTGCCAAGCTCACTGTCTCTGACCTGCTGACTGGAGATAAACATGCAGCAGAAGTACCAGAAGTCTATGTTAGAGAGGAACCTGCATTACATCCCCACACGAACAGGCTCAGAGCCAGCAAAAACCCTCCTCCAGCTTGGCTGCCTTGATGCAGTCTAGGTACTACTAGCTGTATCACAGTTTGGAGATCTTCAGTACAGGTGGTTTCCTCTATGGCCTAAACCCGGACAACAAGAATGGCTCAAAACCAAAGCAGATTCTTCAGAACAGTCAGATGGGAAGCACTGGGAAAGTATCTGACAGTATTTCAGAAGCACTTTGTTGCTGTGGCTTAAAGACAAGGACACGCTTGGGTGAGACCCAAACACACATAGCCTTGCACAATACGTAGCACAAAGCATTTGAGAGAATTTTAGAGTTGTTTTTATCCCTACAAGGTGATGTACAGCTAGGTCCTACAGGAAAAGTAGCTGCCATGGCAGTAAGACCTTAAAAAGCGTGTCTGAATTAGAACAATAGGACATGCAGTGTTCAGCCTTGAAAGGGCCATGGTAGGTAAGCAATTGTCCACAGAGGTTACCAAGACTGCCTGACACCACTGTGCCTATACAGTATTTATCTGTCTTGCCTTTCCTGTAGCTTGGATGTCTCTTACTTTTTCTTTCTCCCAGTCTCAATAAAATTAAGTTGCTCTTCCTGGAGAGTCTGGCCAAAAACCAGAATAATAGCAGCTTACAGAAAGTGTTTTTGTTTCTCCCAACAATATCCACGAAATGGATTAGCTGATTTAAACCAGTTCTCTTCTGAACAAAGAAATTCATCTCTCTAGGCAGGGAACTCTCACACAAGCTTTTACTCAGCCTGTCATTACAACAGCAGAGGTGTTCAGAGATGAGCAATAATCACAGAATAACCAGGTTGGAAGAGACCCACCGGATCGTCGAGTCCAACCATTCCTATCAAACACTAAACCATGCCCATTAGCACCTCGTCCACCCATGCCTTAAACACCTCCAGGGAAGGTGAATCAACCACCTCCCTGGGCAGCCTGTGCCAGTGCCCAATGACCATTTCTGTGAAATTTTTTTTCCTAATGTCCAGCCTAAACCTCCCCTGGTGGAGCTTGAGGCCATTCCCTCTTGTCCTGTCACTTGGGAGAAGAGGTAGTTGTAGAGAGGTCTCCCCTCAGCCTCCTCTTCTCCAGGCTAAACAATCCCAGCTCTCTCAGCCGCTCCTCATAAGGCCTGTTCTCCAGCCCCTTCACCAGCTTCATTGATCCTCTCTGGACTCGCTCCAGAGCCTCAACATCCTTCTTGTGGTGAAGGGCCCAGAACTGAACACAAGATTCAAGGAGCGGTCTCACAAGTGCCGAGTACAGAGGGAGAATAACTTCCCTGGACCTGCTGATCACCTGTTTCTGATACAAGCCAGGATACCATTGGCCTTCTTGGCCACCTGGGCACTCTGCTGGCTCATGTTCAGTCGCTGTCAACCAACACCCCCAGGTCCTTCTCCTCCTGGCACCTTTCTAGACAGACTTCTCCTAGTCTGTAGCACTGCACAGGGTTGTTGTGCCCCAAGTGCAGGACCCAGCATTTGGCCTTGTTAAACCTCATGCCATTGGACTATGCCCAGAGGTCCAGCCTGTTCAGATCCCTTTGCAGAGCCTCCCGACCCTCCAGCAGATCCACGCTTCCAACCAGTTTAGTGTTGTCTGCAAACTTCCTAAGGGTGCACTCGATACCTTCATCCAGGTCATTAATAAAGACATAGAACAGGGCTGGACCCAGCACTGAGCCCTGGGGAACCCCTCTTGTCACTGGCCTCCAGATGGATTTAACACCATTTACCACCACTCTCTGGGCCTGGCCACCCAGCCAGTTTTCCACCCAGGAGAGTGTGCGCCTGTACACAGAGGGAACAACTTTCTTTACAATTAAAGACTGAGGCAAAGAAGGCATTAAGTACTTCAGCCTTTTCCTCATCCCCTGACACTGTTGCTCCTTCTGCGTCCAATAGGGACTGTATGGTCTCCCTAGTCCTCCTTTTATTACTTAGAAATTTATAGAAAGATATTTGTTATCTTTCACAGACTTTGCCAATCTGATTTCTAGTTGAGCCTTAGCCCTTCTGATTTTCTCTCTACCCAGTCTCACTTCCCTCCTGTAGTCCACCCAAGAGGCCTGTCCCCTCTTCCAGAGCCCATAAACATTCCTCTTCTTCTTGATATCACTCAAGACCTCACTGTTCAACCAAGTTGGTTTTCTCCCCTGACGGCTTGTTTTTGTGGAACATTGGGATGGCTTTCTCCTGAGCCGCTAAGATCTCCTTTTTGAAGAGCTCCCAGCCCTCATGGGCTCCCTTGCCTTTAAGCACTGTCTCCCCTGAGACTTTGCCAACCAGCCTTCTGAAGAGTTCAAAGTCTGCCCTCCAGAAATTTAATGCTACTGTCCTGCTAGCCACCCTCTTCACTGCGCCTAGAATAGAAAACCCTATTATCTCATGATCACTTAGTCCTAGGCGTCCTCCTACTCCCACATCCCCCACAAGGCCTTCTCTGTTCACAAACAGCAGGTCCAGGAGGGCACCTTCCCTTGTTGGTTCATTCACCAGCTGTGCAAGGAAGTGTCTTCCACACACTCCAGGAGCCTCCTAAACTGCTTGCTTTCTGCTCTATTGTAATTCTAGCAGATATCAGGAAGATTGAAGTCTCCCACTAGATCAAGAGGCACTGATCTAGTGATTAACCCCAGCTGTTTATAGAAGAGCTCATCAGCTGCTTCTCCTTGGCTGGGTGGCCTGTAACAGACTCCCATCACAAAATCTACCTTCTTATGGGCTCCTCTGATTTTAATCCACAGGCACTCAATCTCCTCATCACCACAATCCATCTCAACAGTGTCCATCCTCCCTTACAAAGAGGGCTACTCTGCCTCCTCTCTTTTCCTTTCTATCCCTCCTGAAGAGTTTGTACCCCACCATATCTGTACTCCAGTTATATGAGTCATCCCACCACGTTTCCATCATGGCAATGACATCATAGGCTCCTTGCCCTATGACAGCTTCCAGCTCTTCCTTCTTATTATCCACGCTGTGTGCACTGGTATAAATGCACTTCAGCTGAGCTGCTGAGACATCAGCCCTCTTAGAGGGAACAGAGTTCATTCCCAATTGCCTAGTAACTGGAGTAGCTTGTACCTGAGCGCCCGTATCTCCCTTGCCAACCCCAGGTGTGTTCTCCCCCACTTTCTGTGTGGTGCTGTACTGGTGGTCCTCTCCAGCACACCCTCTCTGAATCACTAGTGCCCCACGTCCAGGCTCGCTCCTGTCTAGCCTGGTCTCAATCCCCTCCCCCTTCACATCTAGTTTAAAGCTCGATTTATGAGCTTAGCTGGGTTTTTAGCAAGGGTGTTAGCCCCTCTAGGAGACCCACGTGTCCCATCCTTAGCAACAAAGTCTGAAGGTGCATGAGTCACCCCATGATCAAAGAAGCCAAAGCCCCTTTCCTCACACCAGGCTTGGAGCCAGGCATTAATCGAGTTCTTCTTCCTGACTTCCAGGTCCTCTCTATTTAGCCTTGGGATGGAGCAGAATACTATTTGTGCCCCAGAGCCCTCCATCTTTTTCCCAATGGCCCTGAAGTCTTTCTTGATGGCTTTGGTCTTTCTGCTTACTAAATCATCATTACCAGTTTGGACTACTATCAGAGGATAGCAGTCTGTCTTGTGGACCAGAGAAGGAAGTTTTCTAGCTACCTCCTTCACTGATGCCCCCAGTAAGCAGCAGACCTCTCTGTGGAGCGGGTCCAGTCTGCAAATGGGTCCCCTTGTTCCTTTTAGGAGGGAGTCCCCTACAACAATCACCCTCCTCTTCCTCTTAATGGAGGATGTTTTTACCTTTTTCTGAGGATGCTGTGATCTAGGGATTCTAGGCTGTGGGAGCCATCATCCTCAGGATTGGATTCCATCTACAGCACATGGTACTTGTTCACCAGAGGGATCTCAGGTTTTGCTGTCTGGTTGAGGGGAGCAGGTTTCTTTCGTCTGGCAGGAACTTGCTGCCATTCCCCATCTCTTGTTCCCCCAACCCTGCAGTTCGCAGGTGGGTGGTGTTTGCACATACCAGCTCCAGCAGGCTGCTGAGTGAGTGAGAGGGCACTACTCCACTGGTCTGTCTCCCTCTCACGCTCCTTGATGGTCCTCAGCCTATTCACCTCCTCCCTTAACTCCTCCACCATACGATGGAGTTCCCCCACTCGAGTGCAGCTTTCAGAAGTGGAGCCAGTAACAGAGGCACAAGCTGGTGTGGGAAGGGGGCACTGTCTGCAGCCCAGGGTCTGGGTAGCCGCATGCTCTCACTGGGGCTCCATCTGCGTGGCAGCTTCCACCATGCCTGCTGCAGCACATGGAGCAGCTTTAATCTTCTGCCGGGTGGCCACCATGGTCTTTGGTGTCTTCTGTCTAGTCTCTGGGTCCTCTCTGCACCCTGCCTGCTCAAACTGCCCCACTTCACTACGCTCCCGGGGGCCGTTTAAATCCCCCGCGGTAGCCGCCGGGACCGCCCCCTCCCGTCAGGCACCGCGGGAGCAGCGTCTGTGTGCCGGCTGTCAGGAGCCCCGACCCCGCCTGGGTTTTTCAGGGATTTTCCCGGCTCAGGGAAGCTCCCCACCGCCTCAGAATGTCCATCCCACCACACAACTCACCGTCCTGCTGCCGGGTGCCGCCGGATAAGCTGCACAAAGGCTGCAGAGCAGCTCAGGCAGGCAGCAATTTCATGTAGCAGACATATGTTCCCTCTTTAAGGAGGGCTCCCACCTTCCTGATGCAAATATCTGGGTATCACCCTCTCTTCTTTCATGGTCATTTACCCAGGACACAGCAAGGAGGCCTCCCAGTACTTCGCATCTGACATGTGGTACCAAGAGACTGAACATGCCATCTTTGCAAAATCTGCTCCCCAGCCTGCACTGCTCCAGTGAATTCTCCCTGCCATCTGGGCCTTTTGCTTTATGTCTCAAGTCTATATCCCCTGGTCACCACAGCGTGCAGACATGCTCTGTCAGACCAATTTCAATCAAGAGGTAAATCGCTAAAGCTCTCAGGGTGCAAGGGAGACTTCCCAAGAAAAACTCGAGAAGTGGCAGCACACGGAAACCTTCCCCACAAGGCAGCAAGCAAAGAAGAGACCAGGTCACTTTACTCTATGAAAGCCATTTTCCTCCAAAGCTGCGTACACCAAATACTACCAAAAAAAAACCCAACAAAAAAAGCAGTCCTGGAGCTTTGCTCCACAAACATAAAGGCAGTCCCAAAGAAGGTTTCAGCTAAGCATCCCTAGCTTGTCAGACCACCTTCCCCTCAATGCCACAAAGTTGGCAGAAGGGTAGGGGCCAACAAATCCTAGACAAACAGAAGACATCCTCTTTTCAGCTACATTTGGTACAACTCTGTCTTAAGACTGAATCCCAAACCAGTGTAAGTGCTGTCATAACCTTTGTCTCCTGGGCCTCGGGACCAGTGGATGGTAATTGTTAAAAAAAAATCTGAGGCCAGCTAAGCCTCTGTGGTTGTTACTGTGCTCTGAACCGTGGCCATTTGGGTTTACAGCCATGACTAAGTAAAACTGATTCATCCTTCAGCCTGTCCCAAGACTGACAACTCTAATTAGTTGTTAGCGGCCCATGCACTGGGAAGCAGAATGAGCAATCCTAATGCCACATTGCTGAGGACAAGACTACATGCACAAACAGAAGCTCTAAGCAACTTAATTCCAGCCACAATACTGCTAGCAGAAAGTGTGTTGACATTCAGGAACAAAACCTTTTGCTTTTAATGGGGGAAGCAGGGGGAGTCTGTGTATTAATAAAAACATGGAAATAATGCATACATTTTCAGCTTAATCACACAAACCTCTGTACAATGGATTCGGGGATAAACAGAGGAATTCCATCAAAATGGGACCAGAGATCAGGTCAGGCTTTGTTCAAACTGATGGTTTGAAGTCATGCCCATGACTACAAATGTTTTTTTTCTTTTTGCTAATGAAACTCCCCAGGCTTGTAAACACTGAACTTGCAGAAGGCACAGTTTTTCTGTGGCTTTGAATACCAATACACCTTTCCCAGAAGACCAGGTCATTCTTAAGCCTCTGATGCTTTAAAGTAAACCAGAGCATCCCAAAGCTCAGGTTCTTATGAGAGCCTGGGGTTTCCCTCTTTTGGGAACATGACCTATACTATGTAGAACAGTGACAGTGAAGCATGAATAGAAGGGCAGAAAAGCCTCAGCTACTGCAAAGGTAAGGAAAAAAAATTTAAAAAACCAACCACAACAAAAAAATCACCCTCTGCCCCCAGGTTAGCTTCTGAACTACAATACTTTGCTTAGAGAAGGGTATCAGGATGGACTGTGCTGACAAAAAGAAAAAAAATTAAAACATTCACTATTAATATATACACTCACAAATTAAACCAGCCATGTCTAAAATTCCTAGCAGATGGCTCCATACTCCAGCACACGTGGCCAAGCAGCAAGATAGACAAGCCAGCTCAGTCACAGATACAGGTCAGCTCTGGCCACAGAATCTCATTTATCTCAGATTCCCTTCTCATGGGAATGGAATGCTGTAAGGAGATCTCAGGAGACAAAATCCCAGTCCTAGTCACTCTGAAGAAATACCTCCATACTAGAAGCATGTCCCAAGAGTGCTTTTAATAGAGCAATTAATATCCAAGCTTATGTTTCAGAGGGAGAGGGCAACAGCAAAGAGCACTGACACTAAGTGATGGCTTAAACAGTTTAAAGTATTTCCATTTCCAGTTGTGTAGATCCAGCAATGCTTCTTACTTATGTACAGTATCACCCCCTTTCTCTCTTCCCAGCTCTTCTGTTTGCTACATAGATAACAAGGGAAATTGATGCTGACTATTGCCTGCTTGATGTACAGCATTGCCAGTGGGTTCAGCAGGATTTTAAGGAGGAATGAGTCAACAGTGTGTGACCAGGAATAACATTTGCTAACGTGCAAGCTTGAATGGGAAAACATGTATGTGCCCACCTGAACATTAATTTAAGTGACAAGGGCAACAGATGCCCCAGCAGGATGTATTCTGGCTGCCTTCCAGACCAGGGTAGAGCCAGACCTGCTGGTCACTGCCCCCATGGCAATATCTATGTCTACGACTATGCAAAGTCTCCTGAAATCCTGTCAATCACAATAACCACTCCTCCAAAGACTGGCAGTCTGCTTCCCTAATTACACTTAATATTCACTAGGCTTTGAAGATAAATCACAATAATCTACCTGCTGTTATATGCAGCAAAACTACCTAATGGCAATAAGCCTAATCTGCTGTAGATCAATACCAGATAACTATTGACTACTATTTTGGATCCGGAAGTGGCTAAATTTGAAGGCCATTTTATTCCAGGGAAGGAGACGCTCAGGTTATTTCCTTTTCTAATCTTTCCTCCTGCCAAGATCTCACCTGCCGTATGGCCCAAAGATGAGAAACAGATCATCTTTCAGACTTGACTATCCAAAACAAGGTCAATCCTACATAAATATCTCCTCTTCCTTGTTCTCTTCTTTCTCTGGGCACTTAGAGACACCAAGACTTTTGCCATAGACAAAAATGACACCAGCAGAAGTCTGGTTATTCAGTCATCAGAATTTGGTGAACTAATGAACATCTCTCAATACAGGAGACAGGAGTGCTCTGCTACCAGGCTTTGGTGATTACCCAAAAAGGAAGAACCTGTTGGTGTGATTGAGCAAGGGTCCTATGTAGCAAATACTGAATGCTGTGAGGGAAGACAAACCTATCTGTGAGATAGTATCAAGGATCAGTTGTGATGAGGGCAGGGTTAAGTTGGACTTTGAGCTGTCCAGTAGTTTTTTGAGCTGTCATAATATCATCCAAACAGGATAACGTAATAGGACTGCAATTTACACCATACTGTTATATGAGGCTCTAGCAGAGCAAATGTAGCATTCACCGTAAGATAGCTATCTCAAAAGCCAGTTCTAGCAACAGCTAGAATTTAGAGTCACTGTTAACCTTTGTAATTCATGGAAATGCCATTTTGACCAGGCTTTTAAGATAAATGGTTGATGTATTTTTTTTCAATTTGTTATTATATACTTGCTAAATTTCTTCGTACGTAGCATTCTTTTCACTTATCCACACCAATTCCTCTTTTCATACCTATTAGCTCAAATGACACTTTGTATTCTAAAACCCAGAGTGCTGCACATTTTCAAGCCAGCTGTGTTTTACAGCCTTACGCTATCTCATCTGTACATGGTGACCTAGCCCTGATTTTCAGCCCACCTCTGCAAAAGATTCATTTTTCTGTTCGGACTTATCTTGAGTGAGCACCTGGTCCTGAAATGAGCCTTGACAACAGTATTAGCAACAGCATCGATACCAACAACAGCATTCTGCTCTTCCATTATTATTTTTATTTCAAGATTTCAAAGTGCTATGTTCATTATGCCTCAAAAATCCTTGAAGAGGTGGGTCGGTTTTATTCCTGTTTTGAAGATATGGGAGAAGTTGACAAGAAATTGTCACTCCAAGTGCAAGCCAAATTTCTCACTCTAACTAGTATACAACATTTCCTCAACGTAACCACAGAGACTGCGAGGACTTTCATGAACTTACTGATCTTCCAAAGCTCTACAATTCAGACCAGCCACCTTGTCAGAGAGATGATGACACACAACTACAGTTCATAAGATGAAAGGAAAGCAATTTTTTCTGCTTCCAAAATAAAAGTAAATAATAAAAAGCCCAAACAATATTTTTTTAACAGCTGTCTTGTTCTTTTTGTCTTCTCATTCTCTTTCCAACACTGCAGTGCAGTTGGCAAAGTCTATTTCTGAGCTAGTTTCTTACAAAACAGCACTATATGCATGTAGATGAGGGCAGAAAAAGAAAAGAAAAACACAAAAATAGGTTCTGACATCTAATCAGATCTGCTGTATTGATTTTACAACTTCAGCTTTGGAGCAAATCAGAGAAACTGCCACATTATCACCCAGAATTTGCTCTTCCCTTGAGTGCACCAGTTCAAAAGAAGCTCACATCGATGCATAAACAGGCACACCTGCATGCACACACACACGCACGTGTGCTCACAGATATTTGGATGCCCACATCACCTAAGCAGCTCTTTGGTGCGATGTAAGGGCTTGGGGAGGCCAGCGGAAGTGCTCATCACAGAGGCTGCAGGAGCTACACGATCCACATTTCTGACAAGATGAGAATTCCAGAGCAAGTGACCAGACCAATAAGCTAACCACACTGGAGAACAGCGTTTCAGTTAACCACAGCAACCCCCACTGCGGCACACACCTCCTTCCAGCTGCATGAACAAGCTGGAGAAGGATTAACAGACTGTATTGTTTGCTGGGTTTTTTTGTGCCAGGGGACAGGGAAACCTGTGAAGGGGATAAGGGCAATTCTTGCCCTACTTTCTTGCTTCACAGTTTGTTTTTCATGCTGATGGAAGGAATTAATTGATGGCAACAGAACCAAAGCTGCCTGCTCAGGCATAGAACAGGCGGTGCTGCCATAATCTCCTTCCACAGTTTGTAGACAGGAGGCGGCAGCTCAGTTCAACAAACACTCAATATGCACCCAGCTCCAATTAAGGTTACACAGAACTGATGGAAAAGAGCTGTTTGGGTAGGCGGCTGCACAGACTATGCCACCATTACTTGGGCGTGATCACAATAAAGAATTGCTGGGCCTTTGAAAAAGCTATAGGAAGAGTAGTAGAGTTGCTCTTTACGCAGAAGTTCATCACATCTTTGCATTCTTGGTAGTCATATCAAAGGCTCTGCTCCAGAACAGCTTCTGCCTTCTATCTACCATCTTTCTTGTGTGGTAAGTCATGTCCAGCCTCTCCAGCCCAAGATTCAGGGCTGTGATCCCCTTCCAGACCACCAAGTAAGCCTGAATGCATCCTAGGTTCAGCATTGCTACTCCCTCTGCAGAGGCAATTAGGGTCATCTAGGTCCAACACCAAACTGGGGATCCCAGAAGGTCTGACGCTTCTTGGCTGTAGAGTGAAATTTTGCTGCATCTCCCATTAGTGCGTGACCAAGAGTCACCCTCCCTATCATGCCCTGCCATACCCCATACAGCTGACCCAGACTACCTTCCAAAAGAGCTTAAAAAAAGATGCGCATTTCAACTCTACTGAAGAGAAGCTTCTCCACATGTACTTACCTGCATGGAAATCTGCAAATGTTTCCCTGTTCCCATCCTGTAATTTAATTCCTGTCATGTTCCTGAATAGACAGAGATGATTTTTTTAGCTAAAAAACTTCCTTCCCTGGTCCACAAGACAGACTACTATGCTCTGATAGTAGTCCAAATTGGTAACGATGATTTAGTAAGCAGAAAGACCAAAGCCATCAAGAAAGACTTCAGGGCCATTGGGAAAAAGATGGAGGGCTCTGGGGCACAAATAGTATTTTGCTCCATCCCAAGGCTAAATAGAGAGGACCTGGAAGTCAGGAAGAAGAACTCGATTAATGCCTGGCTCCGAGCCTGGTGTGAGGAAAGGGGCTTTGGCTTCTTTGATCATGGGGTGGCTCACGCACCTTCAAACTTTGTTGCTAAGGATGGGACACGTGGGTCTCCTAGAGGGGCTAAAGCCCTTGCTAAAAACCTAGCTAAGCTCATAAATCGATCTTTAAACTAGATGTGAGGGGGGAGGGGATTGAGACCAGGCTAGACAGGAGCGAGCCTGGACGTGGGGCACTAGTGATTCAGAGAAGGTGTGCTGGAGAGGACCACCAGTACAGCACCACACAGAAAGTGGGGGAGAACACAGTCCCTATTGGACACAGAAGGAGCAACAGTGTCAGGGGATGAGGAAAAGGCTGAAGTACTTAATGCCTTCTTTGCCTCAGTCTTTAATTGTAAAGAAAGTTGTTCCCTCTGTGTACAAACCCAGGAGCTAGAGGAGCAAAATGAGGCTCCCATGGTCCAAGAGGAGGTGGTCAGAGCCTTGATAGCCTGACTAGACACCCACAAGTCTATGGGGCCGGATGGGATTCACCCAAGGGTATTGAAGGAACTGGCAGATGTGCTGGTTAAACCCCTTTCCATCACTTTCCAAAAGTCCTGGAAGACTGGGGAAGTTCCACTGGACTGGAGGCTGGCTGATGTTGTGCCCATCTACAAGAAAGGTCACAGGGAGGATCCAGGGAACTACAGGCCTGTCAGTCTGACCTCAGTGCCAGGGAAAGTCATGGAACAGGTGACCTTGAGTGCTATCATGAAGCACATGCAAGAGAACCAGGTGATCAGGCCCAGTCAACACGGGTTCACAAAAGGCAGGTCTTGCCAAACTAACCTGATCGCCTTCTATGACCAAGTGACTCAGCTGCTGGATGAGGGAAAGGCTGTGGATGTATCTTCCTGGAATTCAGTAAAGCCTTTGACACGGTTTCTCACAGCATTCTGCTACAGAAATTGTCAGCCTCTGGCCTGGACAGGCGCACACTCTCCTGGGTGGAAAACTGGTTGCATGTCCGGGCCCAGAGAGTGGTGGTAAATGGTGTTAAATCCAGCTGGAGGCCAGTTACAAGTGGGGTTCCCCAGGGCTCAGTGCTGGCTCCAGCCCTGATCTATGTCTTTATTAATGACCTGGATGAAGGTATCGAGTGCACCCTTAGGAAGTTTGCAGACAACACTAAACTGGGTGGAAACGTGGATCTGCTGGAGGGTCGGGAGGCTCTGCAAAAGGATCTGAACAGGCTGGACCTCTGGGCATAGTCCAATGGCATGAGGTTTAACAAGGCCAAATGCTGGGTCCTGCACTTGGGGCACAACAACCCTGTGCAGTGCTACAGACTAGGAGAAGTCTGTCTAGAAAGGTGCCAGGAGGAGAAGGACCTGGGGGTGTTGGTTGACAGCGACTGAACATGAGCCAGCAGTGTGCCCAGGTGGCCAAGAACGCCAATGGCATCTTGACTTGTATCGGAAACAGCGTGACCAGCAGGTCCAGGGAGGTTATTCTCCCTCTGTACTCGGAACTGGTGAGACCACTCCTTGAGTACTGTGTTCAGTTCTGGGCCCTTCACCACAAGAGGGATGTTGAGGCTCTGGAGCGAGTCCAGAGAAGAGCAATAAAGCTGGTGAAGGGGCTGGAGAACAGGCCTTATGAGGAGCGGCTGAGAGAGCTGGGGTTGTTTAGCCTGGAGAAGAGGAGGCTGAGGGGAGACCTCATTGCTCTCTATAACTACCTGAAAGGAGGTTGTAGAGAGGAGGGAGCTGGCCTCTTCTCCCAAGTGACAGGGGACAGGACAAGAGGGAATGGCCTCAAGCTCTGCCAGGGGAGGTTTAGGCTGGACATTAGGAAAAAACTTTTCACGGAAAGGGTCATTGGGCACTGGAACAGGCTGCCCAGGGAGGTGGTTGATTCACCTTCCCTGGAGGTGTTTAAGGCATGGGTGGATGAGGTGTTAAGGGGCATGGTTTAGTGTTTGATAGGAATGGTTGGACTCGATGATTTGGTGGGTCTATTCCAACCTGGTTATTCTGTGATTCTGTGAAAAGGGGGTCTTTGAATACTCAAAGTGCCTGCAGGGGTTCACACACCTCCATTACTACTGTAATCCTAGCAGCTTGCAGTTGTGAGCAATGTGTCTGGTTAGCCTCAACCAGGTTATCTGCTCCAGTCGCTCTTCTCTCCTTCCCATGGAGCAAACCTGGGAGGACTGTGGCAGCAGGGCTAATGAGCGTTGCTGTGTTGTTTGTGAAGACTCATCAGTCAAAGCCCAGGAACAGTGTGCCCAAGTGCAAATTAACCTGCTGCCTACCCATCCCACACCTCCTCAAAGGACTCCACGGGATCTCAACCACTGCAATATCCTGATGGGACAAGGTCTGTAGGGAGGACTACTCCTACCATCACAGCTCCTTCCAGACCATGGCGTTCTACCCACTTGCCCTCCCTCTGTTTGATTCAAAGTCTTGAAGGAGAGAGCACAGACCCTCGCATGTCAAAACGCACCTCAACTGTATGAGAGCTGAGCAGGCACTCACATGTCTGGCGAGAGAAACCACTGCAGGGCAAGGATGGAGACAGTCAACCAATGCAGCCACCAACAGCATCTCTCCCTCTACATTCACCTGTTTTTCACAGGTATCACCTTCAAGCAGGGCTGGGAGCATCACCCATTGCTGAAATTACTTAATACATCACAAGATAAGAGCCAGTTTTCTGTTACTCACAGCTTTACTGCATAAAAAACCATTTGGGACAGTGCAGTCCATATCAGGGTCTGTATAAAGCTGCTTTTCAGGCAAAATTGTTCACGCATGTTGAGAAATGACAGTGGAGGTTAACGAAATGGAAGAAAGGGTTGTGGGATGGAAATGGTTCAATTAATATTCATTTGCTACCGTTTGAGTGCTTGACCTTACTATTTTACTGATATATCCTAAGGGGTATTTTACACATACATAGTGTACACACACCTGGCAAAGATGCTGTTCTGCACTCGTCTACTGGCAGGGAAATGGAAAGCACTGTACAGAAACACATTCACAGCAACTCTCCATTCCACTTGCAACGTGCTGGCCATACGGTATCCTGCTCTCAGCCTTGTATAGCCAAGCCAATTAAATACAAACTGTTCAAAGGCCTCTAGACAAAAGAGATATCTCTGCTCAGCCTAGTAAGAAAGTTTAACTGCCTGAAAGCAGCACTGACTGTGTCAGCGCTGTTTAGCCCACAGGCTTTTGTGTACACATGCATTCAGGCACTCACTCCGGTACTGTAAGGTTATACTCACACTGCACATTGAGCTGCACCAAGGCTTCTCGGGGTCTGATGTTAAAGCCATTGTACCTGGCTGTCTGACACTTATAGGTCCCGCTCATTTCTCGGGTCACGCTCTCCAGGTGCAGCTTCCCGTCATATGTCTCCATTGTCATCGTCCCTGAAGGCATGAGCATTTCCTTATCTACCCGAGACCAGATGATGGGTGGCTTTGGCTTCCCTCGAACCTCGCACTGCAGCTCAGCCCTGGAGCCCTCACGGACGGTGATGGTGGACTGTCCCTTAGGGACACTGATGGTTGGTGGCACTAAAAGGGAGACAAGAGAGGAACCGTTTTACACTGAGTTTCCAGGGAGCAAGGAACATTCATGAGATGCTTGTGTTTGAGTCACACCAGCAGTCCTGAACTACAAAGGTTTCCACAGTGCAACTCCTGTAGGAACACATTGCCCATGTAAGCCATCCTACAGGGTCTAGCATTGCAGGGTACTGAGGAAGGTCCCAGCTTCTCCAACAACGTATCCCAATACCAATGGCAAGTGCCAGCTATACTGGTTGAAAAATGTTCTCCAGGAGCGGGGCTAGCACAGTTGAATCTAAAGACAAAAGCATTTTTTATCCATTTCTCAATTTCTGGTCAGTGAATTTCCCAAGTAGAACTGCAGCCTTTCAGCCTAGAAATAAAATTCATATCTGCCAAGGTATCCAGTCCCCTTATCCAGATCAGACCAAAGCCAAGACTTATAGGATTAGTGCTTGTAGATCACAACTCCAGCCTAAACAGACATCCCGGATCCCTGTTTGCTCCAAAACCACAGCAAGAAGCCAGCTCTGTTAAGTGTCTTTACTTAATTTACATTGAGATTTACAGGGCACAGGCTATTACTGACTCACTTGAGTGAGAGGGGTCCCAGCAAAGATCACTTCTGGCATACCTTACAGGCTGGGAATTGCTCACATAGCTGAACTGAAGCTGAACCAAGACTAGAGCTGGAAGCTAAGTAAAATTAGAAAAAAAAATCCAGCTATCAACTGACATAAAAAACTGCTGACAAATAAAGCACAAAAGAAACCTAATGACTAAAGAGGGCAGAGGTGTTGGTGGAAAGAGGTTTGTTGTTCACATATTCAGCTCCACTAAAAGTCCAGGAAGGGGATGTTTGTGCTAAAATCCATGCAATATTGACCTTTTTATTTTTATTAGGCCTCAGAGTTAACAGCTCAACTGAGGTAAATATGGCCACAATCATTTTCTGAAAGCTCCTTTTTCAGCCCTTCCTGCTGACAGCAAAGACACTTGGATTGACACTTCCATAACTGCAAAGGCTTAGTTTCCATTTAAATCAAGGTTTAGAACTACAGAGGCTGTCACAAGCTGGTGTGACCAACATTAGCTCAATTCAGCTCCTGCAAAGGAGAGTGTGCTGCAGTAATTGCACATATCACAGGCCACGGCTTTACAAGGAAATTTAGGATAGCTCCAGTCCTGTCTCCCTCTGCAGTGACCTCCCTAGGTAAGAGGGAGGCTGTGTTTTCAATTTCCAGGTCCCCTGCAGGCTGAGGAGTCTCATCACACCTTGTCCCATCCAGCACAAAGGGAAGACAGTGCCCTTGATGCCCAAAACTGCCACCAGCCACTGACTTGGCGAGAGGCAATCTTCTCCATGTGGAAAAGCCATAAATTGCATTTGAATTTTTTTTTTTTTAAATTAAAACTACCTCCTCCGAGTTGCTCAGTGGAGGCAGTCACTATGGTGAGCTCAGGCTTTGCTCAGTGGGGAAACATGGAGGCACCATTGCCATCCTCCTGCTTTGATCCTATGGTCTGGGGAAAACCTGATGAGTTTTTATGTGGGGACCACATGTCAGAGGTGGCTCATGGCTGTTCATAGGGATGCTGTATGGAGAGCCACCTCTGGATGGCTGTTTTCACTCCCTGAGTCACAAAGTGGTCCTGCTGGCTCAAGCTGCCAAAGAGAAGCTTCAAAATGGCTCAAGCTGTCTACCTGCTCTTCCCTACCAGCAGCATCCACACAAGCATGGCCAGGCTAGAGCACAGGGCAACCTGCCACCACAGACACCTCCTTTAATACAGCAAGTGGCGGATGCTTGGACTACTACCTGTGCCAAAAGAAATTGCCCAGCCTTTTGGTGGAATCCTTCAGGGTCTTCCAGCTCTTCACAGCCTGCTGCCCTTGCTGTCTTAAACACAACTGCACTCTGCCATCTAGGGATCTTGGGCAAAAAAAGATTGATCCTGCTGGCAGCAGCCACAAAAGGTCAGGAGAGCCAACTTTGCACCAGGATTGGGGGTTCCTCCACAGTTTTGTACACTACACAGCAGTGTACATGCTGGTACAAAAGGGTTGGTGTCTGCTGGCACAGAAAGTGCTCTACCTTCCAAGGCTGCCAGCAGAAAGGAAGCACCACCCTTCAGTATTCAGTGAGCCCAGGGCACGGTCAGGGCTCAGTCTCCATGCCTCTATGAGCACTGGATGCAGTTCCATTGGGAGCAGGCTATGCCCAGCACTTCTGCAGGGATACAGGGGCTTCCCAAAGCAACAAAAACAGTCACAGCACTTTCTGCTGCAGGGCTGAAGTGAACAATATCCAGAATCAAGACAAGGACCAGCGTGGTCAATGGATCCAGTACAATCAGTGACTGAGAAGAAGCTTTCTGTGAAGGTTCAGGACAAAATCTGTGGGCAGCTGGCTCCTCTCAGGAGTCTTCATCAGATTACTAGGCCAGTGCTACTTTGTGCTATACCCTCAATGTCCTGGAAAGGGAAGAAGATGACATGGATATAATGGAGAGCAGAGCTGGACCCATCACTTCCCCAGAAGCAAAAAGGCAGTCTTGAGACCCTTTATGTCATTCACCTTGGGGACTGAAAACACCCTCATGGTTTAGTCCTGCCCTCACCAAGTCACGGGATGAAACTTTGACCCTGATTTTAAAGACAGGAAGCATTTATAACGTTTGGGCTCCTAACAGAGTGTGCCCAAGACAGTCTGGAATTGCAATCCAGTAAACATTAAAGCTCTTAACAGAATTTGCTTTGATGTGATACCAATCCTGGTCACAACACTGAAAAGGGACATTCCTCATAAGCAATGCTAAAGAGAAGAGTGAGCAGCTTTCTTTCTATTTGACTTTCTCCTACGCAAAGCAACATTTACAATTTGGTGAAATACCACCCCCTTTCTTCCTCCACGATTTGGAGGCTTCTTTGATCAATCACACTCTAAAGCTGTTGCTGTATCTTTGACTGGCCTGCACATAGGACTTTTCATAAGGAGAAAACAAAGGAGGATCTTGGTGCATTACACATGTGGCAGAGGAGGTGTAACTATGAGTCGTCTCCAGTCTCAGCCAAATACTTGCCTGAGGATTTTAGATGTTTTCCTGCTTGGAATCAAGGCACTCGTATGAGGTCCTTTGAAAAAAAAAAAAACAGAGGCATGGAGGTGGGGGGCAGGTAGTGATGCCAATCACTCCTCTGAGGTCCCCAGCTGCCATAGAGAGGCTCACCTGTCTCTGAGGAGATGTTCACCTCAACACTGAGGTCAGGAATGGGTGCTCCCTGGAAGGTAGCCACACACAGGTAGGTGCCATAGTCGCTGAATCTCAGGTCAATAATCTCCAAGCTGCAGGTCACAGGTGGGAGCTCAGGGTCATTCCGGGTGATGAGCAACCGGTCTGAGAACTTGGCTGGTTTCCCATTCTTATACCAGGAATAGACAACCTTCTCCTGGGGGACAGCATCTACATGGCATGAGAGCTTCAAGTCTTGCCCTAACTGGATGGTCTCACTCTCTTTAATCACATCAGGGGTGATTTGGAATGTGGCATTCTTCATGGCTGGGATGAACACAAGTGCAAAACCAGTTAAGGACAACAAAGTATCTTGCAGGGGGCAGGAAAACAGCTCTTAGCCCCTCAGGAAGGCAACATATCCATGCAAAATCTGTTCAAAGACCTCTCCCAGTTACATGTCCACAAGATATCCTCAGGGCTTCACATCTGGCTGGCTGCTCACGATGAGGCTGCAAGCAGTGCTAGCACAGCTGTTTGTCTGGGAGCAGAGAAGCTTGCATACACACTTCTCCAGAATACTAATTGCTGTTAAGTTTCATATTCACCCTCAGCTATACAAGAACAGTCAGGAGAAATGCAAATCTACCACCCCCTACCCTGAAAACCCATGCTCTGAGAAAAAGAACAACTTACACCGCACCAGCAGGTTCACTGTCTTCTTTGCTGGGTTCCCCACATTGTTGATGGCTGTGCAATTGTAGTAGCCAGAGTCCTCCACATGGATCCTCCAGATGGTGAGGTTGCCTCCTTGCACAAGGCTGTTGCGAGGCATTGGGCCAGGAGAGTGAGACCAAACCACCTCTGGCAGTGGATCACCGCCTGTCAGAGAGCACTGCATAGTGATGTTATCACCAGGATTGACCACCAGCGTCTCATTGACAGACAGCTTCAAAGCAGGTGGGGCTAGAAAAATACAAGGAGGGACACATATGAGCTTGATAAAGACTCATCCACTTGCTTGTGCACAGCTTCATACTTTCTAGGATTTGTTCTAGAAGATTGCTGGTTTGAGTAGAAAGAGCTGGAGAGATTAATGAACTCATTACAAATATAAGGTATTTATGAAACTAAAGTATGGTTATTATTATGCCTTTGAATTAGAATACTCTGCTCTGTTACGGTTAGGAAACACTGCAGGCAGGACCTCACACAGTTCCAGAATGGAGGTCATACCTTAAAAACTCCACCACTAATGCTTAGCATTGGGGCACAAACTGGGCATTATATTTTAGCAGTGCTCAGTGCAGATTCTTTAGGGTCTCAGGTCAGAAAAAAAAGCCTGAAGAGCCCTCTGTGCACAGGTCAGAGTGGCAACCAGACAAAATTTGGCAGTGGAAAACCCTAAGTTAGATGCTTCTTAACTCCTGATGAAAACAACTGCAGCAAAGTGTGAAGTCACTGTGGCTCTGTGTTACTTACCTGCAGCATATCTAGCCCATTCCCCTGCAGACACCACAGTGCTTTTTGTTCTCCTTGTATTTAACTCCCCTGACTCTAGGCAGGCTCTGCAGATGCAGCACTGGAGAAAAAGGCTCAACTGGTAGTTCCTACTGGAGCACCTATATCTCCCTCACTTTAACACTGTTCTATGAATCACAGTTAGCCTGCTAATGGTTTGGACAGAAACAGCAGAATGGACTGAGCTCTGACAAAGAACAAGAGATTCATCTTCACAAGGCATGGGAAGTTGCAGTCATGGACTAAGCTTAGCATCTCAAGAACTGATTCAAAGCATGTTGGTAAGCTCACTGGGATGTCCAGTGTTTGCTGGATGGCTCTCACTATCCAGACAGAAGGTCAGGTAGAGCACCAGGCCCATGCCCAGTCACAGTCTGCTCCTTCTACCTGACCACCAGAGCTCCAACCTGATGGAAAGGTGGAGAAAGGACAAGCTCAGAGGAGCCAGCTTGAACTCAAGAGCTGTTTGTGTTCAAGGACAGTTGGGATTAAATCACTCCTCCCATACAGTGTTGTCATCCCAAGAAGGAGTTTGGGGAAAGGTTTACCTTTAAAAAAGGACCTCATCTATCCCATGATATGCCTCTCTATTTCTCACACCCAACTAGACATCTTTGAGAGGCAAAGCCTTTGCCGGGTAGCTACAGCTTGGAGTCTGAATCAGAGGACCAGGACCTGTCTGCACCATTAACAGAACATGAATAGAAGCTCTGCACCCACTCTTAACCTCCACAGGTGTCAAGTACACTTTTCTATAGACCTAGGGGCTATAGATCAGGTCACAGGGATTGTCTTTCAAACACAACTGAATAACTGAGACTCAAAATGTCTAGAAAACCTCTCCTTTGAATACCCTAGCACCTAGCTTTGGTTTATTTCTGCACCCTTCTCATTACATCCCTCTCTGGGAAGTGATCCATAAAACTTCCCATTGTATTCTCCATTTCATCCCATGAAAAGTCTTTTAAAGCCCTTGTCAGCACCACCACTGGTTTCATCCAGACAGAGCTGAGAAAGTAACAGTCCCCAGCACAAAGGCAGGGAGTGTGTTTTAAGTAACAGCCATAATAATGCAAAATAAGACATCGTTCCATATTCATGAAGCCTGATTTAACAGTATCATTATTTCTGCCTCTTCTCTCCCTGGACCTTGTGTTAATGAGCTGTGCTGGATTTGTGTTGGGTCTCTGAATTACAGCCCATACAAACAAGGCAAGGAGGACTGCTCTCTCCTCAGCCTCAGCACCATAATTTAGCAGTGCAACTACTACTGCACTGGGATATTGCTTTGGTGCACTGAACCAAACGCCCTCTCATCGGCCATGGTACCTGCTGTATGTGTCACAGGTAGCCAGCTGTGCCTAAAGAAGGCAACTTCTCTGCCACCTGCAATGGCCATTGTGAAGCCAGTGGTTGGAGTCCTTGACTTTCGAGGGGCCACAATCTGCACTCAGAGCCTTTGACAGGTCTCTTTGCTGGAGTCTTGGAAACAGTATGCAAAGGCTAATGCACACTAATCAGTAAAGGAAGAATTTGTATGTCCTTTTCAAGCTCCAGGAGGTTTTAGAAGACATTATGAAGCACAGGAACACAATAGCTCAACTCACCATGGTAGGGCAGGACATGTTCTTGTCACTAACAGGCTGTCAGCTGAGTGTAGCTGACACTAAATGCCTGTTCCTGCCCTCTGGCATTGAACTGGTCACAGGGGCACAGACAAACTGGCAGATGCAGCATCTTGCGTGGGAATCTCTGTTCGACCTCATCGGAGCCAGAGAAAGGCCGAGATCAGCCTCTGTCTGGAGAGAGCATGTCAGAGTTGGAGAGTACAAACTAGAGCTCCTGCAGGCTCCAGTTAAGATTTAGGACCCTTGCAGTGTTGGATGTGCACATATCTGATCAATACTCATCTTACCCAGTTCTGGTTAAGGAATAGTGGAAAAAAAAAAGTGAAATGCTGGTAAAAGCACTGCCTCAGGGCAGGTTGTGTGTGCATGCAAGAGAGAGGCAGGGAAATGGTAAAGCTGCCACCCACATGGCTCCAGGCAGAAAGCTCCCATGTGTCCCAAAATGGAGCCCTGGCTGTGGCAGCCAGCAAGGGTTCCCACTCCCACTCCTGGCAGCAGACAGAGGTTAACAGTCTGCAGACATTGTTATGCAGGAGATGAATCTCATTTATTTGTAACCTGTGGCAATTCCTTTTGTTCTTGGCTCAGAAAACCTGCTGGCGGAGTCTGCAAGCAGCAACGGGACCATTAAAAACAAAGAGTCGCTTTCAATTCCCTTTGAAGTCCAATTTGCTGCAGTAAAACTGAAGGAGAATTAACCAGCTGGGCTGCTTAATTTTGCAGAAATTGAGGAAGGGAAAACATCAGCCTGACCATGCTGGAGCAGGTGACAACAGTCCAGTGCTGAGCTGGTCCTGTGGCTCCATGGACCCAATCTACTGGGCTAGAGCTGTGCAACAGCAGCAGAACAGAGGAGGTGCAGAGAAAATCTCTTTCCCATTAAGGCTGCAGATCAAGAACCTTTCCCTTGCTGCAAGGGCCAAGCTGCTGACAGGCTGCTCTGGAGAAGCCCACCTTCTTGCCAGAGAATATGATCTGCTCAAAGACAGAAGAGCCAAAGGGAGCCATGTGAGGAACAGCAAAGAAACTGGGAAGATTCCCTTGGCCTGACCTGACTTGTCCCACCAATTCTCCTCTAGGTCTGTAGTACTTGGGTCTATAAATATTTAAGAGATCAATTTCCATGCACCTTGGTGCCTTTTGTGCCCTCAGTTGCAAAAGTGAAAGCAACCTGAGTGAAGCTGCTCAGGATTCTGGGCACAGCCAAGGCTACTGAGGCTGCTAAAGCACAAGCACAAGAGGAAAAGAAGAGACCTATGCAAAAAAAGGAGAGAATTAATTTTTTTTTTTAATATTTTCTCATCTATGCACAATACTATCTACAAGGCAAGTGAGCCAGATAACATTTCACATTAAATATACATGCGTTATCTAACACAAACCCTGCTCACATCACAATACTTGTCTCATTTTCACCATCAGTTTGTAATACAATTTGCTAGGAACAAATTTTCCATGGCCCCTTTGAGCTTGTAGTGTCAGGCTTCACTGTAACTATGCATAAATATAAGTTTATAACTAAACAAGAGGAAAAAGGAGCTAGATGTATGTTCTACGTGGTCCAAGTTCAGAGCTTAAGCAAGTACCTAGGGAGCTGGTGTAAATTCAGCGGTATCACTGGCTTATGATCTGGCTACAACCTGAAAATACATTTTACCCATTCACTCAGTAAAGGGACTGGACTGAATTGAAGGATAGTTTCTGTGTGCTTGGGCTTGCAGGGGATGGGGTGGACATGAAGAAAAGTATGATTTTCTAACTCTTCAAAGGTAAAGACACAACAGGGAAGAAAAGTTGTATAAGATCACTTTCCTCATCATGAGCACAAGAGAGGTTTTTAAAGGGAATATTCCAGCATTTGCTACAGTCTCATCCTGAGAGAAATTCAAGCAATGGTGTCAGTTGCTCAAGACATGTTCAGAGATCTTACTACAGAGAGAATTTTTATTTTTCTGCCATTATCTACAGTTCACTTTAAGCTCATTATTTTTCCTCTTCCTAGATAAAATGACACAACTATTGTTCAGCACCTTGGGCTCAAGTCAGACCAATAAACATAATTTATACAGTATCAACAACATCCCATCAACAGTTCGCATCATCAAAAGAGTTCTGTTTCCACTGCACAAAGATGACACAAGGGATGCAAACTGTTTTGTGTTACATTAGAGAGGTGAATAATTCAAGCAACTACAATGTCTTTCTTTCTGATCATGGAATACCCCAGGGCTGGAAGCAATTTCCCAACATTCACTTATTATTTGAAACTAGTCAACATGCGGAGGCTTCCCGGATAGGTTCTTTTGTGGGTGTGGTTTTGTTATGTTTTCATTTTAATGGACAGGTTGCAATCAGGTGTTTGCAAGTATTTGGTACATAATACTCGGTTTTCAGTCAGTTTGGTGCCTCTTGCTTGACTCTCTGTAATTAGAGGTGCACTCAAGCACTGTAAGCATGAATGTCAGTGTAAAATTTATCTATTGGGAAGGTACCAGAGATATTTGCTTTCCACAAACATCAGTACTGGCAGATCCTGTTAGCTGGAAGGTGCTCAGAGAACATCCTTGCAAACCAGGCCAGAGTCACACATGAATGAATTATATGTAAGAACTCTTGCAGCATCTGCCCCTCTGTAGACTGTAGCATCTATTTTTAAAGTCACTTAGAATTATAAATAAATAAAACAGTGTCTGGATTAAAATCACATAGTGCCTCAACACCTACACGTAGTGTGTTTTAATGATCTCATGATGGGCCTGGCCAAAGCATCGGCTATATGCAGCGTTAAACCGAATTAGAATATCTCTGGCTACAAAACTTGTGTAGGAAGACTTTGTAGTCCTAGCAGTTATGTATGTGAAATAATGTAAGGTTCTGTAGGCCTGGGACAAGGTGTTGTGTGACCATCCTGGAGGAATAATGGCTGTTAAGCAGGGCAAGAGAACAGGGCTGCAGGGACCCCCTATGTTCCCTCTTACCTGTGGTGTTTGTGAGCTGGAACGTGATGGATTTGTCAGGGATGCTGCAGACGTTGCGGACAGACACCTGACATGTGTAGCTGGCGTAGTCCTGAGGCCGCAGGTTCTTCAGCTTCAGGACTTTGGTTTCACCCTGGGAGTTAGGGGGAAAAAGGGAGGGGAAAAGGCACAAGTGTACAAAGCAGAGCTCATCATTGCAAGTCCATAAGCTGGCTCAAAGTTTACAGAATACCAGCAATTCCCATCGAAACCTCAATGGAACTGTGTAGACCCCAAGCTCCCCTAGCTATATATAAAGGGTACAAAATATTTGCAGTGGCAACTCCACCTCCAGGATTTCTCAAAATACCTAGCAACTGACTGACATTTAACCTGAAAGCAGTGCTGAACAAATCTAGACATAATTTCTCGTCAACTGCTGACAGAATCATCTTGTAGAACTTGAAAAATATTTAGTGTCCAAGAATAGACCCTGATTTCACACTGAGTTGTCAGTAGGAACACAAAGGAAGTCACTGAGGTCTCAATATTACAAAACCAAAGTAAACCACAGCAGATTCAGGCCTAAATATGACATATTCAATAGTTAGGTTGTAAAAATTTGCTGTACAGAGG
The DNA here is from genome assembly GCA_033459285.1 of Clamator glandarius. NCBI lineage: Eukaryota > Metazoa > Chordata > Aves > Cuculiformes > Cuculidae > Clamator > Clamator glandarius. Next base: position 156,144 of record JAUNZM010000621.1, on the reverse strand, counting down.
GAAAAAAGATAATTCAGAGAAATACTTAAAGAACTCCCTCAAAACTTTCTGATCTTTCTTTTTCAGATTCTAATTCCATTTATGCTACTGTAAATCCAGAGTGACCGCACTGTCTTTGATAGTTTTTCTCATACTATGGTAACAAGCAAAGTCACTCCCTGGCACTCCATGATTTACTGGCTTGTTGCATAAACAGAATAAAGTTGTTGAACTAACAATAGATGCAATCAGCAGATTTTTATTTATGGCATGCAGAAAGCTCCGAGATGCATCCTGTGGTCTGCACACCCCACAACTCATACATCTTACCACAACAGCTTGTCACTGTTGTTCTCCTTGTGTTTGTCTAAATCTCTTTTGGAGAAACCATTCCATAATTGCCTGCAAATGTGAGAAGGTGTTAGCACAACAAATCCTCTTGAGGACAACCTCAAGGGACTAGACGATGAGCTCAGGCATGCTAATATGTAGAGAAAAAAAGATCTGAACTGAGTAAATTAGAAAGATAAATACCTATGAGACCAATAACCCTATGAAAGCCCTTTCCCCTGAGACCGGTTGCTGTGCCACACAAATGATGACATTTACAATGTGCATGTCAACTACTGGTTTAGAGAGTCATATGTATCCTGTTTATTGATTAGTACACGTTGTGTAAATATGTGGAAAACTTCAGTGTAAATAGGTTTTAAAAGGTGAAACAGTAAAGTCTTCACCTCCTTTTTAATATGAAAGCCTACCCAAACCTGACCCTGATGCCAGTTTATCTCTAAGGCAGTATTACAACCCTCTGTGAAGTGTACTTTGTTAAACAGAGTGCATTTAAGCTCCAGCAAGATTTTTGCCTCCCAACAATATTGCAGAGATGTGTTTTTGTTAACTTCAACTCCTACTAACACTCCTGTTGGTGCTAAGGATAGGACCATAAGAATATGCCTGTGCGAGCACAGCAGTCCAAACATCCTCTCTCAGAGCCTGGAACGGTGGGAACATTGCCCAACAGGAGCTGCAGAACGCTGGGTCATTTACACTTTAATGCTGTAACACAGTGAATTTCTGCCAGATGCTTCGTTCAGCTGAAGAAAATCTCAAGTCCTAAGACACTGTCTCATTAAGTAATATCTCCAGTTAATTACACTGAGCTTAGTGAAAGCTAGAAGAGCCCGTGGTGGCTTACTCTAAGGTTGGGGATGTGCTGGCTGGATGCCACATAGCATGGGACTAGACAAAGCTCTCTTCAGGGCCAAACAGCAGAGCTGACCTACAGCATTTCTGCAAATCTGCTGCTAACCTGCAGGTGTCTTCTCATCCCTCAGCACATTTCCATTTGGCTGCCCATTTTCATGACCTACAGAGATGGTGTGTTTCAATAAAATATGAACAAGACTATATTAACTGCAAGGTTGCCTGGGGCATCATTCAGAAATCAAACTTGGTCAGAATGTGCTTAGGGCCCAGCAATGGGAACATAGGGTGGCGCGTGGGATGAAATAGGTGCCCTGGGGAGCTGCCCTTTCAGCCCTCCCTTCCCGCTCATCACTGCCTTGTACCTCCAAACACCCTCGCTAGAAACACTGGGGCTAGTTAGTGTCTGAAGGACATAAAGAGACAGAGCTCAGCTGACAATAACACGCTCAGAATGCCTTGGCAAAAGAAAATGTCCCCTCTATCTTGAACTGTGTTAGCAGCTAATTACTGCGAAGAAATTAGCATTTAGAGGGGCAAGACCAGCACAGGCAAGCAGGAGAAGCAGAAAGGATGTGGACATCTTGTCACAGGATGATGGTTAGAGAAAGTACCCTGGCAGTTGTACTAACTCTTTTACTTGTGGCCATTAGGAAAAACTCTTCATCATTTGCCTCATTGATTTCACAACAGTTCCTGCCATTTGCTCACTTTGCTGAACAGGAAGCAACTCTCTTGATTTATAATGCTCAGGAACTCAATTAAGGAAAAAAAAAAATAGTCATGCAAGAGAAGAGACCCAAACTTGGCATTTTTGCTTGGATTTCACTCTCCAACAGCCATGTAACCTCAGTAGGGGAGCTGTGATCTGCTCCTCCGAGGACAGTGCCTAAAACAGGAAGGGACGGCATGGCAAGTACTCCTAGGCTGTCACAGTCCATGCTGCTCCTCTGCTCCTCTTTCCCTGGGAACCGTCCCCACATACAGCATTAGGCTTTACCAGCTTTTTTGGAGACACTGCTCCTTGCAGTGGCCACCACCCTCTCCCCAGCATCATAATCCATGCAGGGAAGGAAACATCATCCACTACAGAGAGCCCTACATCAGCAAAAAGCTCAGCACAAGCTGGTGGAGGTTTCAATTTCTTCACCTGTGTATAAAGGGGTTCATAGATGTCAACACCATTGTCCTGACTGTGGGAAAGTGTCTCAGATCCTCGTTTCCAGATGAAGCGAGCTGGTGGGTTGGAGTTGACAGTGCAGCGAAGGAAGACAGTTTTCTCCTGGTAGAAGCTGCCACGCACATCGCTGATGGTCTGGTGAACAGTGAGAACAGGTTCATCAAGATCTGGAAGAAAGGAAGGTAAGGAGGGCCACAGCAGTTGTTAGTAAAACTTGGTCTGCACATACAGCCTGCAACGCAGATGATGCTCCAGGCACAGCAGGGGATAGGGGAAGCTCCCATACATTTGGCTGATGACAACTGCTGAATTAAGAGCTGATCTGAGGGCAGGTAAAATAAACGATATCTAAAGGGAACAGGTAGGAGAAGCTGCAATTATCCCGCTCACCACACAACCTTCAGAAAACAGAAAGCAGCCTCTGGTTTACATATCTCCTGTGGTGCTCGAGTAAACCGCCTGCCTGCCACACGCTTCTCAGACTAGTGAGCTGGGATCCCAGAAAACTCTGCTCCACCATAATTACTTCTGCCCCCACTTTCCACCTCCCAAATCCCTTCTGAAATCACAGGACTATGCCCACAGCTGTGACATGACCCCTCAAAGGACATAACAAACCTTCAAGTGAAGGAAGTGAGAGTAGGTATCAGGACAAGATCAAGAAGCTGAGGTGGAGAGTCATCTCCCAGACAGAAGCAAGTTTCATGGGGTGCCTTGGGAATATGAGACGCAAAACACTGTGACAGGTATGTACAGTTTCTCTCTCTTCCTATTAAAATATCCTGTGTATTTTCTTATTTTCAAGGTCTGTGCTGACTCTCCCTCTTCAGCAAATTCTGCTAAATGCATCCCTACCACCCACCCCTAAGATGATCAGATTCTTTCCTGTTTTCTCCTTTTACAGAAGACATTCCTTCCAGCTTCCCTCACCATACCTATCCCGATTCCCACGCCACAGCAAACACACAACCATCATGATTAGATCAATGGTTATCAGTCACCTCACTTGCAAGGACACAAACAATAGCCTTGTAAGAAAGCATACTTCCTCCATCCACTCACAGTATGCTGCTGTCCAAGGGCTGCCCTTCTGCTGAAAAGCAGATAATTTTCATGGGCTTTTGCACTAGACACCAAAGGCTCAACACCAAGGGAGCATGAGGAAAATCTCAGATCTTTCTCCTCTCAGAATCACTTTGATATTATCTGGTCTTAAATGTAAACATTCAATTTCATGAGATGGTACCAATTAGCCATCTAAAACTAAGGCCCAGTGCCCTCAAGCATTTCCTGTAAAGCATCTGTTAATCATGGAATCATAGAATAACCAGGTTGGAAGAGACCCACCGGATCGTCGAGTCCAACTATTCCTATCAAACACTAAACCATGCCCCTCAGCACCTCGTCCACCCATGCCTTAAACACCTCCAGGGAAGGTGAATCAACCACCTCCCTGGGCAGCCTGTGCCAGTGCCCAATGACCCTTTCTGTGAAAAATTTTTTCCTAATGTCCAGCCTAAACCTCCCCTGGTGGAGCTTGAGGCCATTCCCTCTTGTCCTGTCCCCTGTCACTTGGGAGAAGAGGCCAGCTCCCCCCTCTCCACAACCTCCTTTCAGGTAGTTATAGAGAGCAATGAGGTCTCCCCTCAGCCTCCTCTTCTCCAGGCTAAACAACCCCAGCTCTCTCAGCCATTCCTCATAAGGCCTATTCTCCAGCCCCTTCACCAGTTAAGCTCAGTTGAAGTAATTCTATGTTTCAAGCAGCTTTAAAACCCTATCTTCATCCGCAAGGAAACTGAGGCACACACACCCAGTATCTCCTCGTGCTGCCACTACTGTTTTCGACACGCTTTAGCAGAGGAAGAGGACACTTCCTGCTCCCCTATGCCACCTAATTTTCACAACATTTCATTTCAGTGATTTGTAAATTTGGAAATATGACTTGCAGAAAAGAAGGGGGAAGCAGGGATGAGTTACTGCTAGCTTATGATCCAAATAAGGCATGTTCTCTGCTGAATCACAAGTGTCAACTTGTGGATTTGCATATTTTAATGAGCTGTATGCTTGGTAGACAGCAATTGTAATGGGACCTGAGATTTGTCGGCTTGACCACACAATAGCTCAGAGATATGAGTAGAGCCATCAGCAGAACAATGACAGGGCACAACGCACCCCATCACCACCAAGGATACAGGTGGAGAAAAAATGGCTCCTCTCCATACAGTGCTGTCTCCATGTTGCCACAGAATGACTGAATTAAAAAAAATAAATCTCTTAGACCAGGACCCTGTGCACAGCCTCTCCTTTCCTCCTTCTTTGTCGTTAACTCTCTTATTTGTTCACTCTACAAGAATAACTCCATAGCCACCATCCTTCTGAGGCTCTATTTCTCAGCAGGATGCATGGCAAAACACTTTCCTTGCTGATCAAAGAAGATACTCACCATTCATGTCTCCTGGCTCCCAGCTACTCCCCAGACAGAAAACAACATTTTCCTTTCAGTCATTAAACCTTTCCTCCCTTGAATCTTTCAGCCTTCTTTCATAGCAGTCAGCTCTAAGTCTAGCCCTCCTGAGAAAAGCTAAAATAAGACCTACAGTGATACGTATGCCCTTGATATACGAGTAATGCCACTGATGTCAGTGAGCTGCACAAATGATAAATTTGGCCCAAGGCTGCTCATGGAGATGATCACACGGGATGTTTCATGTGCAATCTAAACTTGTAAACATCCATTCTTGCTTTTTCTTTACTTTCTCTCCCACATGGAAACACTCAAAACAGCAGCTGCCTCTCTGCCAGTACCTAACCAGTACTTTAAAGCTTCGCTTGATGACAGTGTGAGAAACACTCATGATTCAAACAGGTAAACTGAGGCATGCATCTTGTGAGGCAGCATTATTTATTTTTTTTTTTATGATTGCAATTGCGTGAGCGCCCCCTTCTAGCAAGAAGAAGCGTGCTCACCTTTGTCGAAAACCAGAGCTTTTTATACCATTACTTTCAAGGCAAGACCATCCTCTCCTCAAACTCACAACCTATCCTAAAGCTATAACCAGGCTGTTACTAGGGTAGACTTTTTCATATTAGGTTCCTTAACCCAATCTGTTGATTATAAGTACTTACATTCCTAGGCATATTTTGTACTATACCAGAGGATACCAGAAAGTAGTATTTCTTTCTCCAAACTATCTGTTCAGCAACTTCTTAGTGAAAACAGCTTAGAAATCATATTTTACAAGAGGGTTATAAGTTCAGTACACCAAAGCCCTCCACCTTAATGCTAAAACTTCCGTTTTGTAAAAACCCAAGTAGCCTAACCTTCACACCCACTTGAGAGATGGGACTAGCATGCTAAACAGGTTAGTGTTTTCAGTTTAATATCCTTTTGGCACCAATGGTCCTCTCCACACAACCTTGTTGTCTAATACTAAAAGAATGAGTGGAGACTAGCACTAGTCAAAGATGCCAAGGTTCACATAAGGGTGATTACTTACCTCTTAACTACAGACTGGAATGTGGGCAAAGAAGGGGTTTGGTTTCAAGTTCTGGCTCATTCAGCTGAAGGTTGCCTGGGTGAGGGTTTAACAAAGGTTGTTGCTTTTCCTATGTGTTCCCTTGTACCTTCTGCAAATATTAGCAGCAAATAGTCTCTTCCCCCCAAAACCCGAGTAAGCAGAACAGAGGTGCATTACCAAGTCCATCTGCAGAGTAGATGTTAGTATGAGAAAGCCCTTGGCCACCCCATTAGCCCCATAGTTCTACAGGTCAGAGCTGCACGAGGGACCACAGGACACTACATTACTCTAGCTCCTGCCTGCACCTCCGAAGTAAAAGGAGTGTCCTCAGGGCACAGAGATTCATGCCATAGTCGTGTTCCTAGAGACACAGGCCTTGGCAAGGTGTCATACTGAGGTTTAAGAAAAACAAGTCCCCTTTGCAATGGAGAGTTATATGCCTCTACCACATGTAGGAGAAGAAATGTGCAGGGATGCAAAGCAGATCTAGGTGGGTGTCAGGCAATCTAGTTTTCCAGTCTGCAGGAGGATGCTCACACTACACTAGTCCAATACAGGGTAGGGCAAGGAAGGGACAGACGGGAGCTGCTCTGAGCTGTATACGACAACTATGGATCATGAACCTACCAAAGCCTAAGGATGTTCAAGTCTATGGCATACTTTGTGAGGGCCACATCATTGTAGGGCTGGACAGTAAGACAGCTGATGCCAGCAAAGCTCTGCCCACACTCCTGGAAGGTACTGGGGTTTCGAAACCTGGAGGTTTATCCACTGACAGATAACCACAGTGCATCTCAGCACAGAAGACTATCATGCTAGAAGGAGCATGGGAACAGGTGGTGACAGGTTTGGGAGAGTTCCAGCTGCTTTATCACACGTCACATCTTTTTAGCATCAACCTCTTGCTGGCTAGGCCTTCTCAGAATGTATGAGTGAGGAGTGGGATTTGGTATTACTTAAGCTGGAGAAAACTAGAATAGTGGATAGCCAAGGACAACGATCAGAATGGTAATCTTCACCAACAGAGCAAATACCTTCACAAGCTGCTTAGTCCTTAAGTCTTGGATTCTTCCCGTATGGGGTTTAGGGAATAACTCTAATTTGCCTCCCTTCTGGCCACAGTTGACCAAGAAAAAAACCATTAAGCTAGCATGAGAAACCTCCAAAACTTGGGGCCCAAGGTGGAGAACTGTTGACAGCATCTCCAGGACACCTGAAGGTTGGGCATTGCAACCAGCCAGAGAAAGGCTGAGTCACTGAAAGCAGGTGGTCCTCACAGATTTGTTTACATTTCCCCCTTCACAGCTCAGCCAGGTGCATTCCAGAGTCTTTTCCTTTGTTTCTACCATACTGCAGAGGTAGCATTGCTGGGAGCAGGGCACTGGTTTAAAGAATGCCTCAAGCATCTGAGGCAATACTGATTTCAAGAAGCACTGGTTTGCTTCAAGCATTGCCAGCTTCAAAATGAGGATAAAGAAAGCAAAAACCATCTACAATGCTACACCCCAAACAAGTACTAGGGACCTCTGGCAGTGACAGACGTTATAGCACCTAGATAAGAATGACTCACATGGAGAGGTAGAGCTGTCATTTTCATGGATGGATCTAATGTCCTGGGGAAAAGGTACCCTAGGGACATCACACCAGTCCCTTTGCTCCTGAATCAGATGTGCGTGTGCCTAGAGCAATGCAGCTCCCTCCTGGCCCTGCAGCAAAGCAGAGACATGCAGTAGAACTGTGGGAAGGTCTGGGTTGCCGCTAAACGACTTACACTGCACATCTACTCGAATGGACTTGATGGCAGGGACCCCAACCCCATTTTCTGCTTTACAGTAATAGCGTCCCCCCTGAAGCCTTTGGATCTTCTCAATCCGAAGGGTCTCGTTAAGCACTGACGTCTCTTGGAATTTGTCCGATGCGCTGCCAGCAGTTTTGGTCCATCTCACCTGCATGAGAAGAATGAGAGAAATGCAAGCAATAGTTGACATAAGCTAGAGATCCCAGGGGAACAGCAGCACTCCCTTTGCTCCTCTTCCCCCTGCTCCCTAGCCATTCTCAAAAATGGGCCCTACAGCACCACCAGACCTTACCAAAGTTCAACTACTGATTTCAGTATGTCTCAGTAGATCAGCTGCTGATCCTCGTCAATTAGCAATCCCCAAATCCATGTGTTGAGGTTAATCCCTCAGCTTACCCTAATATACACTGCATATTTACAGCTCCTGCTGTGATCCTATTAACCCAGGCACCTGGGTAGTTTTATACCACCATCTACGCAGCACAGGACTTTCAGCACTGAGACTTGGAATCCCATGTGGCTGGTAGGCCACGAAGCTACAGCAGACGTCAGCTCACAGCCACAGAGCTTTTATTGCAGTCAACACGTTTTCATCTTTCTTTGGACAGCAAGGGTAATTCTGCAGTTTGCTTTTCCAAGTAAAATCAAGAAAATACAGTTGCTATTTGGCTTTTGCCCCTTTCCTACAGGGAACCTCTTCGAATGTTATTTTTAAAAGTCATCCTTTTGCAGTACACAAGCTTTTATTTTGATTTTAAATATAGAAAAAAGAAAAGAAAAAATCCCTTCAGAATTCAATCTACCTTGCTTTTTTTGTCCTTATGTTACATGTCTTAAGAACCTGACATGTGGAGGCAACACAGTTGCATTATATTTCATGGTGAATGGTGGCATAAGGACACCACTCCTGGAGACTGAATGGCTATTCTTATGTCTGGAATGAAGTACAACGTCCTAGCAGTAGCAATACAAGCTTCTCCCTTTTTTTCCTGCAGTCCAGACAATGAAAGGGAATTACAGCTTTTCTTAGCCCATTAGTTTGCTATATCTGCAACCTCCGTTCTAAAGGTTGGTAACTAGTGGTCTCCCATGCTGTGGCCCATCTAGACTCTGGGACTGAGATCCAGCAATATCAGTCAACAGAAAGAAGAGACTTTATTCAACATTAGGCACAGATAAGGTGGACTAGAAATCTTGATCACTCTACTAGACTTCGCCTAAATCTCAGTGCCATGACTTGACTGATGCTGATGCTCTAGGAAGCAGAGAAGTGTCTATGTCTCGCTCTCAGAGCACTAGGTTGAGCAGATTTTCAGAGCTAATGACTATGGATTTACTTAGCCTTTGTAGGCTTATTATGAAATTGTCTGAGGGCCTCAAGACCCTCATAGTCTCCCATTTGCAAGGATACTTCAGCCAGCTCTTTAATCTTTTCAATTTCAAATCTCATTTAAGTATTTTGACCACATTTTCATGCTTTAATGGCTGCCTGATAGAATGGAAAAGAGCAGAATAAACAAAGGTTAGGATAACAGCTTAGCTGGGGAAGAAATCTATCCAGGAGGAGGACGGAGGACAGAGATAGGACGCATGCCATGTTTTATGTGCATGAGTTCCATCTTCCATGGTCACTCCTGGTTCCACACTCTGAAGTACCCCGTGCATGTTCAGGCTGCATAACAAGCTGCAATGTTGCCCACTGGCATGCTGTCTGCATCAGGCTCTGCTACAGCAACCTCTCTGGCTACTTAGGCTCAAATCTCCACCACTTGCCAGCACCTTACTACACATTCAGCACCTTCAGGCAGGGTCAGCTCTACTATCTTCCTCACTTCTGATGTACACAGCTGTGATCTGCCCATCACCATCACAAGAGCCTAGGCTGGTCATTTCTGTTGGCCTAGCTCAGATAATTTCCTTTTAATTGTTTCCAGGATATGCTTTGATGGAGATTCCATTTCAAATAGGGCCTTTCTTGCTCTCTCTTTTCATTGTCTCTTAGTTAAATACCTCCTCACAAGCAAGTCCACCGAGGGGTCGACTGGTGTATGCAGATGTATGTCTTCTCAGCACAATTATCTTTGGCAGGATTGAGGAAGGGGGCCAAGGCAGCACACGCATCCTAACGTGGCTCCATTGTGTGTATTCTGGCACTCAAGCCTAATAGCATGCACCAGCTGCCACTCCAACCATGCCCTGTCCCAGGAACAGGCAGATCTATGCTTTAGTCCTACCTCTACAGGCACATCCACACTAGGATTGTATTAACCTGCCTGAGTATCTGAAGAGTGTGGAGGTGGCTGCATGGGGCTTGAGGCTATGCAACCCTCTAGAGACCCTGAAGGAGAACTGCAGCAGTTAGCCAGGCTCGCTCCATGCCTCTCCACTGAGCTGGGGTTTTGACAACAGCATGGGTAAGGCTAGCAATGCAAGCCTGGAGCTTCCTCTGGTCAGTGGCCATAAAGCAATGATCAGTGGGCTCTGCACAGGGCTCACTGATGTGTACTACAAACAACTTCCCAAACTACACCAAGCAGGCTCCCTTTGTCTGAGCAGAAGCTAAGAGACTGACAGACCATGGAGGGTCAATTCCTATGGCCAGCACATGTAGGAAGCCCGTTCAGTCTGTTCCTGCTTTGTAGTAAGAGGGTTAAAGATTTGATAAGTACAATCAATTCAGTTTAGGCTTTCAGGCTTTTTGGGTGACTTCATACTGAAGACCAGCAGAAGGTCTGTATAGGCTCCTGTAAAGCTTTATAGACATGAAACCAAGGCTAGAATTTTCATAGCTTAACAAACTAGCGCTTGTATTGTGGGCATCCCCAACTCCAACATGTAGGAGAAAGATGGGCACCCTGCTGCCCACAATTCTCCTCTGTGTGGAGACTACAAAGAGGTGCCATGGAGAGAAGGGATGAGAGGCAAGACCAAAAGCTTACCTGTGGCCGGGGGTGTCCTGTGACCAGACACTGCAAGACCAGCGTGTCCCCCTCCCGAATTGTGTAAACGCGTTCACTGATGTTGTCTTCCTTCACCACACACGCTTGCCCAGCATGGATGATTTGGGCCTGAGCAGGAGCTGCAGAGAGGAAAGAAGAGATAATGAAAAAAACACAACATCCAACCGCTTACACCCATTGCCACCATTACACAGCAGGGTTAGAAGACCCACTTATGCCACAGAGGGAAAGAGCCAGACAGCACTTGGTATGAGACAGGCAGGTCTCAGAAGCTAAAAAATATAACAATTTTCTGCCTTTCTTATGTGGCTGGTACCAGCTGTTATTTTAAAACCTTTGTTCTTGTTGGGATGAAAGCTATAAGCACTGAAAATAGAATATGGAGCTTATTTGTGGGACTCTCCTGTGTAGGCTGAGGACCGAGAATTCCCTGCTCTCATCTCTCTAATGCAAGCGGTTAAAGCAGTGTCATGGCCAAATCACATCTGTTTGATGCATGTCTAAAACAGGCCTAATTACTATGAGTTACCTGATGGGGGGGAAGGATAACTACTGAGCAGAATCAGAAAAGGTCTTGAAGCTCTATATGGCTTTTCACACACATACCTAGAACAGGCATAGCACATGCTGTAGGAAAAACAAGTCTTCCCCAAATTACACAGCAATGTATCTCAGCTCTGAGGCGGAAGGAATAGCCACAGCAGGGTCAGGGGACCCGTAATCTCTAGGTATCTCTCTACTTGTAAAGGCTATAAGTGGAGATCAGTTACTACTAGTCCAGCTAGGAAAACAAGTGAAACCAGTGCAGTAGAAAAATACATGGAAAGAAAGTTCCCAGAACAAAGTTTAAAAACTTCATGCCCCCAAATAGCAACTATGTCCCACTGCAGCCCTGATGAATAGCAGGGAGAGAGAAACTCTGTAATAGGATTTTATAAAGAAAAAAGCCTCTGCTTCAGAGACCTATGCAAACAGCCCCTGGCTCCCTACTCCAAAAGCATTTGTGTGATCACTGAAGCAGCTGAGATGTATTGTAGGTGACTCTACAGCCCAATGGGACACCTGTGCTTGTTCAAGGGGAAAACTCCAGTCATGCTTCAAGGAACAGAGTGTCTAAGAACTGGTGCCTCAGTGAGAGTGCCCCTGGGATACTTCCCCATCTTGCTACAATGCTTCCAGGTGATGCTGGAATCACAGCTCTAGCTCCCATTAGTAAAAAGCCATGCAAAGGAACAAACCACTGAGGACACTGAGGAGATAATCCAAGGGTTTAAAGCAACAAGTCTTAGCGAGTCTTCCAAAACAAGCACAGATTTTGTACATCCTGGTAAAGCTGAACTGAGCACCCACTTTTTCATCAAGGTTAGTTAAGCTTCAAAGACTACTCCCCACTTCTCCCTCCATTTTTGTCATGATGAAAACACGCAAGTGACCGAGTTTAGAGCAAGGGAAGTGTTCAAATTTGTGCTGGGCTAATCCACCAGCAGCATACACCTAGGGCAGGCTAGGCTTGGGCAGTGGAGGTTTGCCTCTGAGGTCAGCCTTTAGAAACTGCTGTCACCACAATGCACTGACCAAGCAGCAGTGATACAAGTGTGGACACAGGAGTAGTAGGCAGCAAGCTGCTCTGGCTGCTGGGGATTCACAGCCTGCTATGGCCACCCAACACCCAGGCAGCAGCACTGCACATGCAGTAAGCTACTGCTTTTTGCATCTCTTCTGTCTTTCCAGCAGAATGTCACTGTTAAAATCATTATTACTGTCCACATTGTTGAGTAACGGAAGCAATATGTGTATATTTGAATAATATGATGGCACAAACATGGACAAATAGCTCAGCATCTCCTGTCCTACCCCTCTGCAGGGCTCCCAGGAAGATGCTTGCCATCATTCAAGCATCATGGGATGGTGAAACCACCTGTCAAAGCTTCACTAATACGACTGAGCAGATGAGTGAGCTTCCTCTGCCTGGATGGCACAGGAGTATTGCTAAACCCAGGAGAAGGCAGAAATCTCTGTATGTGCCTACATACATCTGTGTTTGTATATGTGTACATGTATGAATGTAGATAGAGAGATGTAAATACATTAAGTAAAATAGTGAGTTGTCAGGAAAGGAAATCATGACTGCTTGCCAAGTAAACAGTGGCAGAGGAGTAATTCAGAAGCCTAAGTAACCTTTGCCAATGTGCCTTAATTCCAATGACAGTCTCTTGTGCTGTTTCACCCCTTCAATCAGTCCTCAACAAACCTGCTCCCACACCTTTAACTCTACATGCACTGCAGAGTATCACTCACAGTGCCAAGACCCAGGCTGTGATGTTGAATAATCCCTGCCCTATTATCAAAAGGGAGACATGGAAAATTGGTGTTTGTTCTGCGAGAGAGCTGGTACCGTGATTGCAAGATATTACAGCTTAAGCAGTGGGGATTCATTTGAAGTGATGTCCCTGTGCTAGGAGTATAGCTGAAAGGTGTCAGTGATGGTAACACAGGCAAGTTAAGACACCTATGAACAAGGCTAGATGTGCACAACCTTGCTTGTAAGCTTTGTTACAACTCAGTGGATTCACGGAAAAGAAGACAAAATTATGACTTACACCCAGGGTTGTTGTTTTGATATAGTCTAGTGCCATATAATGCTTTGTAGTGCCAAGTACGGATTAGTTTAAATAATATTTTTGTCAAACTTGGAGAGACACTAGCAAATTACCACGAGATATTTGAGCACCAGAATGGTTGCATAAAACCCCTCTAATCCTGTTAAACTGTACCTAATAGTTTTGTTGTGGAAATTCCCCATGTGGAAATACCTTTAGGCAGGTGACAGGAAGGAGTTACACAAGATAGGTGAAATTATGGAAGTGGGACAGCCAAAGGGAAAAGTGTATAAGTTGAAAGAGTTGCATTGTATACCACGTAGGGTACAGCAGAGCAACTTAAGGAAATGTTTAACTGGGAGCTAGGGCTGCGAGTAAATATTCTGATTCTCCATGGGGTGGCTGTAAATTAGTTTTTGCAGTAAGGTCAGGTTTGCAAAGGGAGAATGGGAAAACAGAGCCACCAGCCGGCAAATGCAGCCCAGAGACTGCGAAGAGAGGTTACAGGAGCTTTGCTGATGCTCAGTGCTAGGACCCCACTGAAATGCAGGCAGCACAGGTCGAGACTAGGGAGGAATATGGTACAGGATAAGGGGGAACAGAGTCTCCCTTTTAATCATAGGGCAGAGATTTTTCAACTTCACAGCCTGGGTCTTGGCACTGTGAGTGATACTCTGCAGTGCATGTGGAGTTAAAGGTGTGGGAGCAGGTTTTTTGAGAACTGACTGAAGGGGTGAAACAGCACAAGAGACTGTCATTGGAATTAAGGTACATTGGCAAAGGTTATTTAGGCTTCTGAATTACTCCTCTGCTTCTATTTACTTGGCAAGCCGTCATGATTTCCTTTCCTGACAACTCACTATTTTACTTAATGTATTTACATCTCTCTATCCACATTCATACATGTACATGGATCCAGGTCTCTCAAAAGGGAGCTCAGAAAGCTTGGTACTGTCTTGTAAAGAAAAGCACTCGGGTAGATGGCATAGGAGTCTTGAGAAACTCTGACTTTGGTTACAACTTGACATTAGTGATGTGGTGGGGGCTAAGCAACAAACCAGCCCATCTCTTTCAGGTTTGCATTATCTCACAAGATGAGACTCAAGATGGTCTCAGTTCCAAGCTCAGCCTGCCATAGCATGCAAAGGCTGTAAAAACCATGCCCTATTACAGATAGATAGAGAGATTGTGAGGATTAATTACACTTTTAATGTCCTTGAACAGAAAGAATACATTATTGTTTGACTCCTTCCCAGGTGTCCTGGAGGTTTTCAGCATATGGACAATTTGTGCATTGCCGGCACAACAGGATGGCAGGATCCTGCCTGTCAGAGTAAACAGTTTCACAGAAGAAAGAAAAAGAAAGGCAGGAGCATGAGGCCAGGTGCTAGAGATAAAGCAGGAATCTCAGCCATTCTCAGCAGTGCCCCACAAAGAATAACCTTTGTATAGACATAACCTGCCCTGTTAAATCCTGCTGGAGCAGAATCCCTCTCTTTCAGGTTGGGAAACCCCAAAGCAGAAGTCCAAGGAAGACCTCTGAGCAGACAGAGGGGACAGCTTATTCCCCAACCTTTTTTCCCAACATTTTGAAGGACAGATGCATCATCACTTCCATTCAATTTCCTGGTAAGAGATCAACTAGTGGAAGTCTCCCAACAGAGTCCTCCAGAGAAATCTGACTGAGAATATCGAATGCTAGATGCTTTACAAAGGAAAACTCCAGGCTCTGAACATGCAGCATTATGCCCTTCTTCAGGAAAGGGCTGGCTTGCAATCCCTTTGGCCTCTGCACTGAGATTTTCTACTATGCTTTCACTTGATATATGTACACATTAAAACAAAAGGAAATTGGAGTGGATAAAATAACTTTATTCCCAGTGCAGTGTACTGTAGAATGTTATTATTACCGTAATCTGGAATGTTTATGAGTCTCTTGGTGCTTAGAGGTTGCTAATGTCATTAAAATGCAGAAAAGGAGAGAGAAATGGTCTTTTGAAGAGGACTGGATAATCTGTATTTTATTCACAGGTCTAGCCGTTCATCTTTTTGAGCCCGAGATCCCATTGCTACAATGGCAATGATGAGAGCTCCTTCACAGAAAGAGAGGTGAGGGACAGATGCTGCACTGACACTCCCTCAGTCACAATCAAGAACCACAAAGGCAGGCTGCCCACCCCTTTTACAGCACAGCACCAACTACACTTTACCGCTGCCCTATTGGCAAGCTAACATAAGCCATTGCTGATAGACTGCTCCATCACCACCTGTGCAACCTGCACATGTTCTGCCGACAGCCTCAAAGACAAAGAACATGCATTTCCAAAGCTACTGACCCAGTACTCATAGCTACATACACAGGGACACTGAATCCACGCACCTCTGCTACCACCCTCCTGCAGGGTGGGGATAGAGCGAGGCTGCACCTGGAGCATTCCCTCTTTCTCAGGCTTAATATATCACCGTACTTTGTGAAGTAAGTGATGCCCTGCCATACGTCTTGCTTAATTATATTTCAGCCTCTTCTGCACAGAAGCCAGGGTCCTTCCTCACCCCTTCTCACAGGCTCCCTGGACTCACACTGCCCAGTTACATAGAAGGGGGGTGGGAGGAGCAGTACTGGCTGATAATCTGTTGCATAAACCTCTCAAGAACCTGCCTGTCTTCCTCCCTCACCCTTCCTATCCCGAGCAAGTGGTAAAGTATGCATCATGAAGGGAGTTCCCAGAAAGAGGAAAAACACACACCATTTAAGGAGCACATGGGGCTGAATAAGCCTTTCATTAAGAAAATCCACATGTGGCATTTCTTTCTCAACAGCCACTCTCAGTAGCTCCCTGTCCACGGGTGGAATTGCCCTGCAGCACCGTTAATTACAGACCCTGCACAGCAAAGCACCCAGGAAGCATCTTGGACCTTGAAGCCACTGGTTTAGTCAGCATTTAATCCTATCTGTTCATAGAATGCACAACTCTGCTTGAAGAGCAGGGGCATACAAACACAAAAACCTTTGAGGAAGGTGTCATGTTCCCTTAGCAGAGCACAAAGAAAAGCCAGCACACAAGTAAAGGAAAGAGACATGGTAGCAACACTCAGCAGGAGCAAGGAAGGTCTAGTAGAATAGGAAAGTTCTGAAGGGGAGGTATCCCAACAGTCTGAACAAAACACTGTGCTCGTGCCTGCACTGGGAGGGGATTTCAGATGCCTTTTTGTGAGATCCATTGCTATTCAGCTGGTCTCACTGATTGCTCCACTGTGCATAAAGACCACAGGCTTTGCTGAAACTTTTGACAAAACAAATTAACCAGGCCAGCACCAGCCCACAATGCTGGGCATGATATTGATGGACCATTTTAAAAAGGAAAATTCACTCCAGCTTGAGGATGATTATGGAAATAATAATACACAATCAGTGTCTATTAACACTGTCAGCAGGACTGTGGATCAATAGCATATTAACAGCTGAAGAAAGACCGCTCACACTTATCAGGAGTTAAGACCAGCACAAAAGCAGAGGGAGAAAATATGGCAGTGGGCAGACATAGTTGAGGCCATGTCCTGGATGACCTTGCACAGCCTGACCAAGGGAAACCATGTCACCAACACTTTCTGAACATGTTGCCTGGCTGCTGGCTTGAGGCTCTCCTCCTCCACACCTCTGCCCCTCAGTTTCTTTGCCCAGCGAAATGGCAAAGGGTGCACAGTCCCTGCAGGAAACTTCCCCAGCTGAAGCTGCCCAGTACAGCTTAGCCTGATTAGGCTCCAACTGAAACACAAGGCAAGGCTGAAGCAGAGAGGGAGGCAAGGCTGAAGCAGAGAGGGAGGCAAGGCTGAAGCAGAGAGGGAGGCAAGGCTGAAGCAGAGAGGGAGGCAAGGCTGAAGCAGAGAGGGAGGCAAGGCTGAAGCAGAGAGGGAGGCAAGGCTGAAGCACCCAGGAATAGCTGAGGAACAAAGTACATCCATAGTCCCAGGTCTCCTCCTACTCCTTGCCCAAGCTCCTCGTGCTGACTCTTCCAACCCTGTGTGCCGCCTGGGAAGCTACCACAAGGCTATCCTAAAGCAAAAAGCCATCAGGAAGTCCTCTCTGCATGCTGATACTAAGGGTTACACCCCAAGCAAGACAGATCTCCACTGAGGCTCTTCTACTCCTATGCATCAGTGTTCTCTCTGCAGCCCAAACCATTTATGCTTAAAAAGAAGAAATAAATAAATAAAAATCTACTTTGTGTACTTCTGGCCTAAATTTGCAGCAGGGAATGTGTCATATTTCAGCAGTGAAATGTCTCTGACCCTTTTGGCATTTTGTACATCGATCATGACTAAAACACAAACACCAATCCACTCACAAAAGAAACACAGCCAATTCTGAGACACACAAAGCAACCACATCTAACACTACACAACACTACATAACACTCCTAAGGAGGAAAAAACATATAATTTTCAATGGGAATGCAAATGACAGTTGGCAATAGTAATTACAGAGCATGAAACTTAGCTACTTAAATTAGTGTGAGATTTATTTTACCTGGAAGAGATTAAGACTATGTCTTTACACCTCTGGCTGATTGCATTTCCAGAAACAGAGTTTCCTTTTGCAAAGCTCAGCCAGATGATTTGCACAGTCATAAAATAATGTTTTGCTTAATCAATATCACTTCCTTGAAGCATCTCTATAATTTTGTTTCTTTTAGAAAAATACCAGCAACAAAATCATGTGAGATGTCATGAATAGCAGGTACTTCCCTCAGTGACTGCAACACCTGCTCCTGAGATCTTAAATCCATATAAAACTAAAGAGGAATTGTGTACTTCACCAAAGTATCAGATCATCACTGACCCTTCTTCTAATCCTGAATTCCACTGCTTGCAGTGGCTCATTAGTTTTCCTAGGCGTTCCCAAAATTTTCTTACACAGATCCACCTAATAGCAGCCTACCAAGCAGCAGACCAAAGTCGATCAGCAACTTTGAATCAAGCAACAGATGTTACACACACAATATTACGGTGGCATAAACCTTGTATCACTGCCTAATCCATATACCTGAGTGGAATTCATACAAATGACTCAATGCCAGTAATACGAAGTAGGTTGTCTTCAAAACTTTAGGAGGTCTAGATATGGTGGCAGTCAGAGCCTGCAGCTCAGCAATACTGTCCTGGAAGCTTCCAGCTTTGGCTAGCAAATGAAAAAAAGCATGCTTGACTCACAATGGCCATAAAGAGACTTCATAATGTTTCCCAAACCACTTCCCACTGCACCAGCTTCAGAGCCTGTGCTGTATCTCTAAATCTTGCTGCAAAACCCAATGAGCCACAGAGCCACACTTGTGTGAGGTTATCCAGCCAGACTGAGTGCTCAAAGCATTGCACTTAAAAACCCATTTATTATCTGATTGCTACTTAAAACTTCTAAGCGTTTTAGGGGAAACAAATGAGGCAAGCAGGTTGTGGGAGAAATCAGGCATCCTCTATTCTAGAGACCATTGACAGACTGACTTGTTTGTCACCTGGTTAAATACATAAAAATTAAGTAGTCCAGTCAGAGAAAAGAGGGCTACAAAAGGAGGAACTCAACTGGACACAGGCAACACAGACAATCACTAATTCTGCCCATGAGTTGCAGGACTAGTCCCCAGGGTACAAGCCAACAACAGACCGCTCAGCAGGTTTGACCCCTTACCTCCTTATAGAAACTCTCACTAGGTCTCCAGTCCTCTCAGTCAATCTCCAGCTGCTCCATGTATGCATCACCTTCTGAAGGGGAATGAAAAGTTACAGGCATCCAGAAAGCCTGCTGACCCTCTGGCCTTTGTAAACCCTCATGCTACGAGCACGAGTGCCTGTCATCAACAGGAGTCTCCAAGTAGCCAGTTCACAGGACAGCCAAGAAAGCAATTTTGATGCTCTTCATGCACCTTGCACTGCTACTCTCCCTTCTTGCTGCTCTGTTGCGGCACAAGAGCCACCGAAGCTGCACACCCCGACTCAGCCAGGGAAACTAGCTTTCACAGGCACGTTGCAGCTTGTCAGCACATGTAGCAAAGCCCAATAAGCATTGTCCCCAGTATCTGCTGCTAATAACCTTCACAAGCAAATGGGCTTTGCTTGAATGCTCCCAAGGTCATTACCTCTTTCCTCTTCCCCCTGAATTCAAGATGAGCTTATCCCCAAAGTCACCATTGGTGCTGCTTATTCCACTTCCTTTCCCCTTTTATACTTTAAGCCACTTTGGTACCACAGTGACTCTTCAACAAAGAGGTCCACACAAACAGATCTATAAACCAGCATACTTTGAAATTCAGCTGTTTCATTGCTGGACCATTTAACACAGGAGATGAAAGAAGAGAACAGCACAGGTGCCTCATCCGTTCAAAAGGGAGGAAAAAATGTCAATTTGCTAATCATCTTTCAACTAAATCAGCAACAAAGGTGCATGAACTCTAATCAATGAATAACTACAGGCTCCTTTTCATATCAAAAGGGGAAAAAACCACCAGGCAACGGCTGTGGCTCCTGATTCAGAAAAATAAGAAAAGGTAGAGGGAGGGGTTTCGAGCCCAGTTCCCTGGCTATTGGGACACACCAGGAATGCTCCAGACTTTGCTGCTGAGGATTCCAGCAAAGTAATGTGTGTGCTGAAACCCACCCTGGAAACACAGGAAGAGAGAGATATTTAAGCTCCAAGTATACTAAAAACAATAGACAAGGAAAACGGCAAAACCCAAACCAGTATGCAGTAAGAGTACTTGAGCACAAGCTGGGTAAATATGAGAGTATTTCCATGAAACTGTAGCGGATCCTGTTCAAAATGCTAAAACTTGAGGCTCAAATTCTTCAGTGCTGAGGCAGAAACTGGGGGCTGGTGAGCAGGAGCAGTGTTGGCAGAGAAGAGCTGTATAAGGAGAGGACTTAGTTCTTTCTACACAGAGGGACAAAGTGGATGCCTGCTAACCCCATGGGGCAGGTGCACGGCCATGGGGTTAGCAAAGCAAGACACCTGGGGAGTATCCCAGCTCCCTGTGCACATGACAGAAGCACTATTGTCAGACCAACTCTTGCACAGTGCTCAATGCAGACATCAAAGCACATCTGAGAAGCTGTGTAAACACCTAAGCACCAAATCTATGCTAAATTCTCGCCTGTCACAGCTCTGCTGCTTTAAGGGCCTCATCTAGCCCACTTTGAAGGAGATGGGGACGTGAGGGCAATCATGCTGTGATGGCAGTGCAAACATTCCCTCCACGCAGAGAGGAAAGATTCAACGAATAGTTATGTTTACCTGCTGCTATACCAAGCCTCCACAAAAAGCAAAAGGCTATTTCTATTGTGAAACAGAGTAGGGGTGTGCGGAAAATCACTGCAGGATCCAGAAGGTGATAAGCGCCCCAGGAGAGACTGAAATAAAATTTCACTGAAAGCCTGTTTTATTTTCACCATAGTTAGAAAGAGATGGAAATACAAATATTACCCTTACATCAAGTATCTAAAATCTAGGTTTGCTTCTGAAAAGTGGTCAGTAGCAGGGACTCATCTGTTCAAAGCTCTGTGCACAGTACTACCTATCCCACAGGCATCCTGAGACCCCTGCAGCAAAGTCACTTCCCAGTGAATGAAAGCACAGTGGCTGCACAAGATCAACTCTCCGCCCCAGGCCACTTGGTGGGGGACAGGCAACCACAGCACAAACCTCAGCCCAACCCTGGCAGAGATGCCAAGGACCAAGGAGACAGCAGAAACTTGGCACCCCTCTGCCAGGTGCTTATCTGCTCCTAACAAGAACAGGATTAGACAGGGGTGCTGATGATGAAACAGGGTTGCTGCTGGTGATAAAGTCCCACAGTGGTAATAAGCCTTGGTGCTTAAATGGGTTCCCATTCAAGCCCTCACAAGACACTGATGCTATTGTCCCTGAAGCAGTGCCGTTAGGTGAGGAAATGCCGCTATTGCATGCTGCCAGCTAGGGAAGATAAAGAAATTAAATGGTTTGTCCATAGTTGGGTGGGAAGTCTGAAGGACAGCCAGGGATCAATCCATACCTAATTCTAGTCTAGTGCTTTACAATGCAAAGGCCAAACTTTAGCCTACAAGGATGCCTAATGCAGCACTGAAAATTAACAGCAGAGGAAGAAAACTTATTGGGCAACAGTGAAGGGTTTACTCGAGAAAAAACTATTTTCCTCTGGATTTTCTCCCATATCTCTGTTCACCAGAACAAGAAACTCCAGCCTGAAGACTATTGCCAGCAAGCAGAATGACCTAAAGAGTGAAAAACAAATATGACAGCTCAACTCCACCCCAAAAGGAAGACAGTGAGAAGTAAAAGCAAATGCCAGCATACTGTCACCAAAGCTGAGGCAATAGGGGCTGTGTGACACCCCTGGAACTCAAGCCAAATAATGTTTTATCTTGACAGCAGCCTTTAAATCCCTGCAGTGCCTCTGGTGTGCAGAGTCCTAAAAAGTCCCCACTTCTCTCCCTCTTGAGTACCAATAATTAATAACCACCACCTGGGAGACAAGCAAGTAATTCCCTCTGTTTCCGATAAGAGGAGCTGACACCTCTTTAACCCCAGATGCCTCCATTGTTATATTCTCTTTGTTTATCGATCCTTTTATGCATATAATGCAAATTGACATTTAATAATTCAGCTGAGTTAATGGTGCTTAAATATTGAAAGGCTTTTCTCGTTTAATTAGCTGTAGGAAAATAGGCAACAAAGGAATGCTAGATAGATGCCATTTAAAGTGCTCTTGTCCAAGTTCTGGCATTTTTCTAGGGATGAGAAAGAACAGTTCACAGGAATTTTGTACAGATCTCCCACTCTCAATAGGAAAACAACCAACACACAGAAGCCTTTCCAAAAGCTTTGATTCAGAGACCATATTAATCTCTGTCAGCTCTTTGTTTGCTCTCCTTTCTGCACTTCTCCTAATAAAGACAGAGGGAAGGGGAAGGAGGGACAAAGGGTAGAAGAAAAATTGTTCCCCATAATAAGTGCTGTGCCACTGGTGGCTGATACCTGTGTAACAGTGCAGATGCAGAAGCCTTCCGATACAACACTGCAACACTTGCAACCAGGTGAAAACAGATCTAAAAGGGAAACACGCATGTAGCTGGTCGAAGAGACAAACAGTACAGAAATCTTGCAATTATTCCCTGGAGCAAGAATAACTAACCCAGGAAAAAGTAGATCATATTGAAAAAAAAAATAATCCATATGTAGCAAGGAAAGGGAACACACACTTTTCCCCCCCTTCTTTTGATTATGCTGAGGGTTAAGAATGAAGGAAAATAAAAGTTATATTTAAACCTCAGTCTCAGCTGGAGCCAATGGCAGTAATACATCTTTGTCATAAGATTGCTGGTGTATGGCATCACAACTGCAAAGAGTTGGTATTATTTGAGCTGTTTTAACAGTGCATACCTCCTCTCTTAATTAGCTCTCATTTTAAGCTCTGGATTGGTCTGAATTTGGGATAATGTTCTCCCACCTGACCCAGAGCTGAACCAGATAGTCATAATAATTAGATATAGTAACTGTTAATAACTTAGTTTAATTACAACTAATTTTCTTCAAATTTAGCCTAGACATAAGATTTCAATGAATTTTAATTACATACCGTGTTCAAAGAGCCCCTGTTATTGCATTGAGTTAATTCCAGACAAAGAGAGACTGACAAACCATGAATTCCTTACTGAGGGCATTTAAAAAAAATTAATCTCAATTCAAGCCAATTATTAGATTGACTTGCAAATTCTCTTCAAATTCATTCTTCCAGAGAGAACTAAACACTGCAAATCTGTAGAGGGTAAGTAGCATTTTTCACACATAAGAGATCAAATTTCCAGTTTAGGTGCAAAGTGGAGTTCATCCTTAACAGCAGAACAGCCAGTTGCATTTCCATGAAACACTGAAGTCACTGCTCTCAAGCTGCCATCAGAATGTAATGGAAGAGGGTGTCCTTACCTGCACCAGCACCCAAGGACTTCAGGTTGATGGGAGAGAGCAGAGTCCTTCTCTGCTCTTCTGCTGGTCCTTGTGCCCAGAAGTGACAGATGTGTGCAACACAGCCTTGTTGACAACCAGCAGCCCCCCCAGCGAGGAGAGGGCAGTGGTGCACATACCAGGGTCAGCCCATTATACCTTAATGACTGATTTTAAGGTGTGGAAATTCCAACACAGGAACTGCTACATTATCTCAATTTCCAGAAAAATACCAGAGGAGGGTCTTTCACAGCCTTCTTAGACTCAAGGTACTCCCTGCCAGTTGCTTTGTCAGAACACGGGGAACCAAGGGAGAAAACGCTCCCTGCATGCAGAGCCTTATAAAGACAAAGGGGGCCTTTATAAGACTCTGCATGCAGGGAGCATTTTCTGTTATTCCACATCTGCCTCGTGCTGCTCATGCAATGAAATATTCTTGACACCACAACAAAGATTTTGCATTGTTTCCCTTTAACAGATCACCCACCTACTCCTCTCCAGCTGTGCAGTACATCTGGCCACACTGCCTCTCCTGAGTAGGCACTTCTAAGCCCAATATTCTGTTTATTGTTGATTCAGGAGGTGATAGGGGAGTAAATGTCCAGTGGACAGGTTGCATCTCCAGGAGTTTTCAAAGGCAATAAAAACATAAGCCTCTTTCTAGCCTCTTCAGATCCAAGTCACCAGCTTTGGCCGTCTGTTGTCTCCCTTCCACCTGCAGCTATTTTCAGTAAGATAGAGCTGCTCTCGGGATGTACTCACACAGTACTGCAAAGCAGCTTCTGTCAATGGGATGCGCTTTGGGCCCCTATTCAACCACAAGTGCCAGCTGTTGGTCTCAGGAGCATGTTCCAGCCCCTGCACGATGTGGCCATGTCAGAGCTGCTCTCATCTTGCCTATGTTAATGGAGCTTGTTCTAATGAACAGTTGCAGTAGCTCAAACAATTGCTCTGTCTGAGAGAAGAAAAATGAAAATTAAAAAAAAAAAAAAAAAGAAGAGGAAAGGGAAAATGGACCAGAAAAGAGCTTTGCAAAAAACATCTCATTACAACTGAAACACAGACAAGGAGAAGCAAGGAAGGCTGATGCTGGTTTGGCCATTCCCTGGTGAAAGATTGCTGGCAATGAACTTGGGAGCAAGAGTTCCAGAAAGCAAGATTATTAATTTATTACTTTGCATCTGTGTGGAGTCAAAAGATCATCTGAAACACCAGAGGCTTGCAGAGGAAATTGGGAAAGCGCTAATGCACAAGGGACAGTGTTTAAAATAATTTCTCTGCTGGCTGACTGCACAGTGGGTAGGGACAGAGATTAATCCTCTACCTGAGATCATGCACTTGTGCAAACATTGTTGAGCAGCTTGTTCAACAGGGGATTTGGGGACTAATGCAGTCGCATCAAAGCAGCCAGGATCTAGCTGACAGCCTTGCAAAGGAAGCAAGATGATCTTTGACACTAAGGAAATAAAGCTCCAAGAGACTGAAATGCCGACAGGCACCAGCCTCAAAGCCAAAGTGTGTCTGAAGAGGAAAGCTCTTTAAAAACTTTTTTGTTCTCAAATTTTCTTCTGTAAGAGAAAAGGCTTTGGCCTACTTAGGCAAGGCCAAGGGCAGGCTAAGACCTCAACATATCTTTAAAATCACTTATTCTCAGCTCCTTTTGATGATATTAGTAAGAAATGTCATTTTGTTTAAAACACTCCTGGGCCTTCAGCTGTTTGTGGAATGACAGAGAGTGGCCCATTCCATGGAGAACAAAACAGCCACTTGGTTTCTGAAGGGGACAGGACGAAAGCAAACTCTCAAGGAGAGTGAAGTTTCAGACCAGCCTCCTTTCTCAAAGACCTCAACCAAGGCCTGCTGCAGAACATCCTTGGACTAATCAACACAAAATTTGACAGTGAGCTCTCTGTTTAAAAGCAAAAAGTATTTAAAGAGGAAAAGTAGCACAATTTCTGAAAACATGCACCTACTTGAACCTTTCCATAATGTACAAACTTGGACTGCCATCCCCTAGATGAGTAAATCCCTTGTGCTGCCCATTAAGCAAGGAACTGGTTTAGCTTCTAAAAGCTAGATCTTCCCTCAGTTTTAGCCTTCTCTAATTTTGCACAGAGGGGAAATACTCCAGATCTGTTTACATCCCAGAGGGGTATAGCTTCCCAGTAGCCCACCAGACTGATGGCTGGCAGGGACTGTGGAACAATTTCCCAGTGTTTGTCCCACGAGACACGTCATTAGCCAGGCACTCCGTTTGTTTCACTGGGAGGGGTGGCATGTCTATCTTGGGACATTTCAAAGCCCAACACGAAAAAAGTATAAAAGACTGCTTCTGATACAAAATTACACTGGAGAAACAACCAAGAACTATTTGAGTCTCGTAGATCTCTTTTGCTAATCCTCATCTGAAAGGACACAAGTTGGCCTGGACAAGCTTATGAAATTAACTGGAGAAAAAAAGAAATCACGCCTTGTTCCAGAGCACTGGATGCAACCAGGGCTGCTTCTCCTTCCACAGGTCAACATGCATGCATACTGCTGAACATCCCAAAACGAGCCACTCTGTCACATATTACAGTCATAACGCCCTCAAATTTCTCCCTCTGTCAGGTCATGCCTTAAAACAGGTGGGGAAGAAGAGGTTCTCTTATGTGCTTTCCCTGTTGCTGCCTGCCAAGGAAGAGGGGCAGGGAGCCAACTGAAGTAGCTGGAGAGCTACTCATTAAACACCAAAGGATTTCCCTTGCAGCAGCAGTAATGTTCCAAACCACCAGCTACCAACAAGCACTAACAGCAAATATCTCTTCAAGCCTCTGTTAACCACACTAGTTTTTCGGCCAGACTATCCCAGCTCCATCCAGGAGATACGGCATCCTGCATTATTACTCAGTTACACAGACGTAGCAATTCAATTCACGGCCTTCACCCTCTACCATTCTCATCTATAACTGCTCAACTATGACACCAAGGAAGATAAAGTGCAAGTAAAACCCAGAAACTGATGTGATGTGTGACCTTGGACAAGCATGTTATCCCCCTAGTGTACCTTTGTCTCCTCATGTGTCATATAAATAATTGCACTACCATGTCACTTAAGGTACTTTAAAGCTTATTATTTGTAAACTTTTGGAAGATGCAAAACATCATGTAAGTGCTAAGTATTACATGGTTATTACTTTCCTCACAGCAGTTATGAAGTTTTGTAATTAATGCCCGCAAAGTTAACTTCTACCACCAGATGAAGTGTGCTAGAGAAGTAGAAAGTATTAGTATCCTCAGTAATATGTGGGCTTTAATGTTCTGTGCAACACTTAATAAAAATAAATATAAACAAAACTAAGCTTATATTGATAGGACGGATGAGGAGGCAGGGCTGGTTGCATGTAGGGACAGACTGTTCTCCATCAACAAAACCCAATACCATCAGACTCCAAGAGTGTGTCAGGTATTTCCTTGCACCTGGTGATAATCACACATTAAAATTAAAGCTCATGTTGAGTAACCAGAACTCTCGATTGTCCCAGGAAGACTCTCACTGCAGTCAGGAATACCAAATACACTGAACCAGCACAGCTCTGACCCCACAACCCTTTAAACAACAACTGTTGCCTGGGGTATTGGGTGAACAGACAGCAAACAGGTGTAGGTATAATTCAGAGAACTCACAAGCACCTAGAAATGATCCAAAAAAGCTGGAAATCCACCCAGAGGGCCCCACTCTCATACACCCCAAGTTCCGGTCTCCAGTCACTAGCCTAAAGAAGAAAACTAACACTCCTTTGGCTACGCAGGATTCAAGTCCCACAGAGCACAGGCAGCTAACAGACCTATGCATCAAAAGACACTAGCTCAGTGTCTCTGTAAAAATACATATCAACAGCTTTATATTTCATCAGTATGAGAAATACAGTTGCTGAAGTGTTTGCTACTTCCAAGTGTGACAAAGATGAAGAAGTCTTTTGAAAATTTCTTGGAGAACAATTACCACCAGAGAAGGAAAACTGCTGGCAATCACTTTAGCTGCTTGAGTACTAGCTTTCAACCCATCACAACAGACAGTACTCCCCTCCCAATGTATGCATGGAACAAAACTGCCCTCCAGGTGCTTCATGTGACTGAGTTTCCGTCACACATGATCTTGTGTTGGGAGCAGTGGTATGGGCTATCCTGCCCTTACACAAGCAGATTGCAACAATACCTCCCTGGCAGACTCCAAAATCAACATGATGTCCAAAACCTGCAGACATTTGTGCAACTATTCATTAGGCTTCTCACTTCTTTACTGTATTTCCCTCATGGTTTCCTCTTGTGCCAATTCTCTTTGGTTAATGCCAAAGTGATAGAAGTAATATTGTTTTTTCCCTGCATGGGTGCATATACATATAGAACACTTTCCATAGGCAAAGGGACCAACAGCAAAATTTGGATACGCTACAGAAAGAGCTCAAGGAACCATACATATTACAGAGAGAAGCATCCCCTGCTATTTGCCAGGTCACCTGTAAGCTCTCCCTACAGCCTGTTCCACAGCTATGAGCCTGATCAAGCTTTATAACGTTCCCAGAGAAGCATCTCCACAGCTGCTTTCATGTTTGTGTCAAGGAACTTGTTATGGCATTCAGTCTAAGTTGTCCCCATGGACAGAATTTAAGACAGGGTGGAAAAACAGCACCTAGAGCACCTGCCTTGCAGCAGGCTTGTCATCTTTTTGTTTATGACTTGAAGGCATGCAGCAAGGGGATCTGAGCTCACTTGAGATATTACAGTAATAGGTGCGATTAACAGCAATCTTGGTTAGGTCTGATACACTACCACAGCAAGAAAGACATGCATCCTCTCTCTTTAGATAGCTTCAAGTGATAATCAGAAGCAGGCTACACCACCACAAGACAACAGTCACCCAAGGAGTCCATGGGATGGGGTGGGAGCATAAGAAACTGAACAAACACCCTTCACATAAGAGTCTCCACTCAATACTCACTTTTAAATCCTAAGAAACCACTTCCCCCTCCACACTGACTCACTTGAAACTCAAAAGGAATAAAAAAAAACGTACACAGCACTATGCAGCAGTGTAACAACTTTTGTCTTCTTTCTGCCCAGTGAAAAGGATCAAGCCAAATGTGCCCTCACCATCTTCAGTTGTACTAGGGAGCAGTTGGAGGGAGTGTGCTTTATTGGAGGACTCTCTGCTAACCCTAGCTATACATGACCAATAAGAGCAAAGGATTAACATCACCAGCTGCTCTGCTAGGATGTGCAACATGGAAAATTGGATAAATGTATGCTCTGTGGAGCCCTTAGGAAGAAATGCCTCAAACATCTCTCCCTCCCTATACTGCCACTCATAATTCTCCACGTCATGCCTGCTGCACTTCCCTTCAACACAGCCTTTATATTTTGTCTGCTCTGTAGCATGTTACTCCAAATGCCATTTCCTCCACTGAAACACAAGTGACACCCCTTTCCCATCTGTATTTCTATCATCAAAACCATACAGGGCAGCTGCCACACACTACAAAACAAGTAAAGAATTCAGCACATTCTGCAGCGTGCCCATAGCAGAATGGAGATGCCAGACACTCCAGCTGTGAGAATTCACTTTACCTCACATTTCACTATCATTTGTCATATCAAAAGACCTTACAAGTACAGAGGTGGCGGGAGGGGGCTGCTTCTATAAGCAATAAAATTTAGCTTCCTCTGAGGCAAGACATATCTGGTTAACAGGGCTCAAGAACATCTTCTAATTGCTCAGGCTAGAAAGGGAAAAGCAATCTAAACTGATTTGAAGCTTCAGAGGGAATTAGAGAATATAATTACCCAAGTTGGAATTTGGCCAGAACTAATGGGGAAGAAGAAAAAAAAAAAGGCGATTTTGGTCTTTAATCATCACGAACAATCAGGAACTTCATTTTCCATTCTTTTCCAGAGTGGTACAGTCATGCATTTGATCTCACTCATGTTAATGCTGCTCTACAAGAAGCAGCTTTGAGGTAAGAAAGATGTACTGAATTTACACCAACATAGCTATCAGTTACATTGCAGCACCATGACAGAGTGACCATGACTCATATCGCTCAGGTGATCTCAAACTTGGAAATATGTAGATTTTAAGTCCTTGAACTTCGCAATTTCTTAAATCTCCCAGCAAACCTTCAATAAAGTAAGCACAGACTAACAACCAACTGCAGCCAACTGGTTTTTGGGGTAGTCCCTATCTGTCACTGCAAGACTTTTTGGAGAGCACACATGGAAGACCAGCAGGTTTACTATGCCAGCTGTCAACTACACAGCTCTCTGCTCATGCAGCAGGACAGCAGCACTTCGCTGGGCTTCTGCTCCAGCAGATGATCTCAGTAGCAACGGGCTTTGTCAAACCCTGCATCCCCAAAGCACGTGCTGGTACAGCCCTTGGCAGACCTGGTGTCTTAGTGAGAAGAGACCAGAAAAGCGTGCATTATCAAGGTAGGAAAGCTTTCAATCTCATTAGCTCTGGTATGCCATTACTTTGAAGCTTGCCTGGTATTCCACAAGTTGCCAGAAGCAGCCAAGCCAAATCTCGTCTGTTTTAAAGGACATCTAGACTCCCACTCAGGCCTGAAAGACTCCACAGCTGCCTGTAGCTCACATGAGGTCTATATGTGGGACAGGTCATTGCTGAAACACCACCTGTTAAAAGCTGCCAGCAATGTCGGACTGACTCTTTTCCACCTCAACTGTGGTAAAACCTGCAAATGTGCAAAGGCAAGGCTGCTGCCCTTCTGCTTCAGCCTATACAAACTCTTCTCTGACAAGGTCTGAGCCTTGACAATCCCTGTCATAGAAGTGGCAGGAGCAAGCTGGAGAGCTACAGTCTCACTGAAATCTATCCCCATGCTTCACTCCAGCAAAGTGTGCTCACAGAGGCAACCCAGCACAAGTGCTTAAGACCACAGAAGAAAGGGAAGGTATTAGAAATTACACCAAGTGTTCATGCTACACTAACATGGGCTTGAAGAAGCCCTCTTCCAGAAGGATTATAGGGGGGCAGAGAGGGCAACACCACCTCTGCTGTTCACAGAGCTTTGACAATATAGCTGTGCTCTTCTGAAGCAGAAGAAGGATGAGATGGGACTGACAGCAGCTTGGAGCAAAAGGGAGGTCTGCTGGGAGCAATCCATTTCAACCTTTTTCTGTTGCATTATATTAAGCACTAAAAAATTCCAAGCCTTCATAGGAACAAAAGCGTCACAAGGTAAAACACTTAATCACTACGTGAAAAGAAGAAACATTGGCTGCAGGCTCTCTACCCTCTCCCACACTTCAGTTCTTAATAGTAAAGCAGGATGGTGGGAAACACTGGTATCTCTAGTCCGCTGTAGACTGAGTGAAGTGGTGGTCACAAACACGTGGAAAATGCCTTGCATTGACCTTGGTAAAACGTCCAGAGGAAGCCAATGATGGCGTTTTTGTCTCTAATACATATGGATCCAATTCCACTGTCCGCTGCAAAATCGTAACTTTCACTGCAGTTGATGGGAATTACACCCATTTAATACATGGCAGAATTGATTTTATGATCTCAGGTGTCTGGTCCTACAAGATTTCCAGCCCACATAATGTTAGATAAAAATCCAGCAAACCCCAAGATAATTAAGTATTTGAGATTCCACAAACAGTGCCTCACTGAGCAAAACCCAGAGGTGGCTAGAGCTCAATGTAATCACAAGCTTCTGCTAAATTACCTTGGGCCAGAAACACTGCCGATTAGGACATTTCCTGCCAGCCTAGAGACTAATGCCATGAGAATTGCTACCTAAGGGATATCCTTATTCCTACTCCTTGCTACTGGGCAAAATGCAAAGGGGATGGTGTGTACACAGAGCTTCAATTCCAATCCAAGACTTGTGCCTGTGCTTCACATCAAGCTGACTGACTTTACTCTGCAAGCTTTCCTTGTCATACTGCAAATGCAACGTCTTTAAGGAGATCCTATTACCAGACAGAAAGAGTGAGAAAGACAGCAGGAGCAGCTGTCACCTGCTGAGACATAGCTTTGCAACTTCGTTGTTGTCACATTGAGGGCTGTGAAGTGCTTGACAGGAGCAATGAAAGGTCACAGGTATGTATTTCTCTAGTGGGTGTGGAACCTTGATCTAAGCACCCCTGGGAAATGGGAAGACCCCTCAGCTTTACTCCTCTTTGTGCTTTCATTGCTGAGCTTCTGAATGCAAAGCAAGGGCAAGAGGCTGCTGCCAGTGCCTGTGGGCATCTGATGGAAAGGGCAGAACATAGACCAGTAACATGAGGACAAGCATTTACACCTTCTCACCTAAAATGGCATGGGAAGCCTAACTGTGCTAGAAGAGCATGAGGCACTACCTCTTCCCCAGCATCAGTGGGGAGGAGAAACGAGTTACACTGAGCAACAGGCAGGGAGCTCAGCAGGGCTTACCTTGCAGTGCCATCCCATGGCAATGCCTGCTCCAGACCTAAAGGCCACCCCAAAGTCTAAGACATTAATTAACGCTTTCAAGGGAGATTTCAGCATGCAAACCCTGCTCCGCTCATGGGATGCAGCCTATGCTCTCTTCCCTTGGGAGCACTTGGGGAATGTTACTACATTCCCTCTGTACTCGGCACCGGTGAGACTGCACCTCGAGTACTGTGTTCAGTTCTGGGCCCCTCACCACAAGAAGGATGTTGTGGCTCTGGAGCGAGTCCAGAGAAGAGCAACAAAGCTGGTGAAGGGGCTGGAGAACAAATCTTATGAGGAGCGACTGAGAGAGCTGGGGTTGTTTAGCCTGGAGAAGAGGAGGCTGAGGGGAGACCTTATTACTCTCTACAACTACCTGAAGGGAGGTTGTGGAGAGGAGGGTGCTGGCCTCTTCTCCCAAGTGACAGGGGACAGGACGAGAGGGAATGGCCACAAGCTCCACCAGGGGAGACTTAGGCTTGAGGTAAGGAAAAAATTCTTCACAGAGAGGGTGGTTAGGCATTGGAACAGTGTGTCCAGGGAGATGGTTGAGTCACCGTCCCCTGAGGTGTTTAAGGTGAGGGTGGATGAGGTACTGAGGGGCATGATTTAGGGATTGGTGGAAATGGTTGGACTCGATGATC
Source organism: Clamator glandarius (assembly GCA_033459285.1). Taxonomy (NCBI): domain Eukaryota; kingdom Metazoa; phylum Chordata; class Aves; order Cuculiformes; family Cuculidae; genus Clamator; species Clamator glandarius. Next base: position 123,813 of record JAUNZM010000621.1, on the reverse strand, counting down.
CGGTGTGTCTCTTCCAACCTGGTTATTCTGTGATTCAATTCAGCATCTCCTTTCCATTAACTGTAACCCAGTATCAGGACCCTGTAAACCTGAGGGATACGTTGTTCCCACTATACAGAAATTACACTGTTTAGGCGGCACAAAGGGCACAGGCAGCAGAAAGAGGTGTCATGGCACCCTGCGGGAGCCTGTACCATACCCAGAGAAAGGAAGGTGGGAGAAGTGGGAAACAAACACATAATTTCTCTTCTGTAGAGGGCACGTGGTTAGATTTGGCTCACTGTTCCTCCTCCCAGCCTTACACAGGCCTCTCCTTTACAAAGGGACAGATGCTCATTCCCTCCCAGCAGGCAGATCAGCATGTGCACAGGTAAGGGAACCAGGCAGAGAGAGATTAAGGACACCAAGCAGGGTGATCAGGGAGTCATCAGTTCAGAACAGGAGCTCAGTATACTCATTTGTTCCCATAGTTGTAGCAGTCTACAGCAAAGTATGGCAGGGAACAGACACTTTGGTGCTCGTCCTTGCAATTTTCAGTAAAACAGCCCAGTCACATGTCTACCATCCTCCCACAAAAGGAATCACAGTACAGAAAACACCACAGCCCTCAGGGCCTGTTTTCTGTATGATATCCAGCACATATTAGCATGGGCTGCCTGGTGCATGCCCACCCTACAGTAACTGCTCACTACAACAGCTCATGCCATGTAACACCCCCGAATCTAGAAAAAGAGGTGCTACGAGACAGCATTTTATTTTACTTCAGTCACAAGCAAACTGTTTGGTGCTGGAGAAATACAACCCCGAGAAATAACACAAGGGAGAGAAGGGATGTGCAAGCAGTAGGAGATGGAAACAGAAAGCCTTCTTTGAGTTTATTAAAACAGTGTCTGCTAATTATCAGCAGTCCTAGTGTTTATGCTGTAAGGCAGTGCCTTGAGGCAGAAGCCAGCACTCCTGGAGTAACATCAGAACCCCTTTGAGAGGCACAGAGTGCAAGCGCCTTGTCCCCTCAGGAGGCTGTGAGCATGCCTTTGCCATTTGCCTTGTCACTGCAAGCCTTTCACTTCCAAACTGACCCAATACATGGAGGCCCTTGGCCTTCTGGAGCCCTGTCTCACACCCCCACAGCTTGGCAGACTGTCCTACCTGCCAGCAAAGGCTGCAGTTTTGCACTGAAACACCCAGGTGCAGGAAGAAAGAAAACAGGGGAGAGGGGAGCTGGAGATGTAGGATGCTGCTGCTGTGGCAGCAGAGTAAAGCCCATCAGCTAAACACATGGCCAGTCCAGCTATGAAAACCAGCTGGGGAGGTTGTACCCCACAGCAACAGCCAGCACCATCCCAATAACGCAGATTACAGTAGGCTGGATCCTTCAACACGGAAGGCACAAGGTCTTCCACATATCTTCTTCAACAACAGGTTTCAGGCTACTAAACACATGACCTGCAGTAGACTCCACTCCTGCTCATTGCTTGAGCCAGATTCCACAAAGCAGAGATCAATACGTGCGCATTAGCATTTACCACTTCTGCTTTTGCATGCTCCCTCCTTCCTCGTAAATCCAAACACATGTAGGCTGTTTCATGGTCTGTATCACCCAAATCAGATCACTCACCACAGAAACACTTCCATGTGGGTGCCCAGCCCAGCAGCAGTTTAATGGTGTGTTGCAGTACCAAACAGTGCTTCAACAGGGTAGAAGAAGGAACATTAAATATGATTTCATATCAGACATTAAAATCCTTCTGCAGTCATAAAAAAACCTGACCCAAAACAGAACAAACTCATGCTGGTTTTTGTGTTTGTTTGGGGTTTTTATTGTTTGTTAGTGGCTTTTTTTGTCACTTGGTGTGTTTTTAAAAAAAATTCTAGGTAACCAATAACCAAGCAAGCCAGAAGACTAGTGCAACACCTGATCATAGAATCACCAGGTTGGAAAGGACCCACTGGATCATCGAGTCCAACCATTCCTATCAATCACTAAACCATGCCCCTCAGCACCTTGTCCACGTGTGCCTTAAACACCTCCAGGGAAGGTGACTCAGTCACCTCCCTGGGCAGCCTCTTCCAGTGCCCAATGACCCTTTCCGTGAAAATTTTTTTCCTAATGTCCAGGCTGATATTCACATCAGCATAGTGAGCAACACAGCATTTCACTACCTCCCATTGATGCTACCAAAGCACTGGGAGATGCTCCCATCTGTTCCCAAACCAGGGATTTCCTGCTGCATCCTGTGCTCTTGCCCCACAGCGCTGCACAGGATGCTCACAGCTCTATTTCATACAGCCGACGAAAGGCAGACTGAAAAAAAACAACCCACCAGCTAATAGCAAAGGACTCAGAGTGCCCGTGCATACACACTGATAGTGACAGGGCTGCTGGACAGACAGTTACACCAGTTCCCACATAAAAGGCATGAGTTAGAGACCCAGGGAACGCAAATTTCCAGTAGGTGTAAGGGACAGCTGGTGTGCTGGGGCTGAGGAGGGTGGGAGCCCATCCTAGGCTATTGGTAATCTCATGGTTGTGAGTGCCCTGGGAAGTGCTTGTCTCAGAAGGCAAAGGAAACCAGCCAGATCTGTATATTTCTTTCTTAGGGCACAATGATAAGTAGAAATTCTAAGTTCATCTGGCTGGACACACACACGTAGCTTCTCTTCCTGCCTAAATGCCACAGGAAAATAAGGGGTTTTATTTTGGTGAAGAGTTACAAAATCCAAAAATGGAATAACCTGCTCCAATTGCCTGGACAGAATTGAGGTTACTCTTAGAGTGAAAACATGAGGGAGCAGCATCCCGCCAGCCTGGGAAAAAGCAAGCTTGTGTTCACTTGAAGGATGATATTTTTTTTCGAAGACCAAAGAGCAGTTAAAACTCAGTTATGTGCTCTGCATCTAAGACAGGAATAGACGTGGCATAAGGAGCAAGTCTCATTCTGTAGTGTGAGAATTGTCTTACTTTCCTTGGATTGCATTTCTCAAACTACTTCTTCCGTCCACACCCCCAATCTCTTCCATAACTAAATCATGCCTCTTCTGCAGATACAAGACTGGTGAAAAAGCAGAAAGTGTCTGAGCTGGGAGCCCAAAAGCTTCATCTCCTTGCAATGCACAGAGATCAGAGAGACAGCTTTGAATCCACTGCAGCTATCTGGGCTAGAGCACATCTGCTTGGCAAAGCAGCTCCCCTCGGACGCTCTGCTTCCCCCACAGACTCACCCTTAACTCAGGGGGTAGAATGGAAGGGTTCCTGTCATGGCCCCTTCCTGGCTTGCAGGGAAGCAGAGTGTTTCAGCCACAGTCCACTGCACAAATGACCACAACACAGACCTTCCCTGCACTGACTCCGAACTACCACTGGAATTGATAGGAATCTGTGGTCTGAGGCCCAAAATGTAAACCACTGCTCATACCGAGGACAGCTGACAGGGCCAGCAGTGTGAGTCAGGAGAGATCCCTCTGGTGTCATGACATCAGCCCCAGATGAGGAGAAGATGCAGACCCCACAGCCCACTCATGCAGAAAGGCTGTTGCAGCACTAGATTCAGAGCTGGAAGCGACTTTGAGTCAAGAAGAGTCCTCCCGTCCCAAGTCACATCAAGCTCCCAGGAACTGGGCAGGCAAGCATGTAAATAGGTAGACATGAGTGAAGAATGCAAAGGAAGGCCTCCTCTAGTGTTTCAAGGGAACTAACCCTGCCAGTGGTGTTACCTCCTAAAGAAAGAAAAAAAAAATTAAATACTCTGCACAAGACTTTAAAAGGAATACAAGAATACTACAGAGATGGTGGAGCAAACAGCACCTGCTTCACTGCTGTCCTGAACCAGAAAAAGCCCGTTAGGCTTTCTAGGAGAAACATGCTGGATCAGTCTCACACAACAGCAAGGACACCAAGAGCTTGTCATTCTGAGGACCTGTCACAGAGTCTGTTTTGCATCCCAGGGACACACTAGGCTTCTATATACATACCTCAAACTTCCCCAGTAGCCATTTCCAAGCCATATTCCACAATATATACTCTATAACTAAACATTATTTGGCAGAAACAGCTTGCCTCAGTCCTTATGATAAATTGTGAATACTACACATCCCTCCTTATTCTCCTTTTCCTTACTAGGAGAGTGCTACTCACAGCATTTTCCTCTTACAATCAAGGCAAAGCGGCTTCTGACAACCTTTCTGTGTGGTCCTACCTCAGCATTCTGCCAGGTACACTGCTTGGCACTGTGCACAGCATCCCCCACAGGAACAAGCACACACCTTGAGACCAGCTTACTCCATCTCCCCAGTGTAGTATCTCACTTTCTTTGCTGCACAAACAAAAACTGCAGAGGACAGGCAAAATGTTAAAGACAACACAAACAGTTCGGTTCCCTCCCAGCCTGTTCCACAACCCAGGAGGAGGGAGATAGCGGAACAAAATGGGCAACATAGCCAAGGGTCAGTAGCTTGACAACTCTGTTTCACATTTAATTCTTCTTTCTGCTAAAGCCCTAGAAAATGGTCACACTTGGGGGATGGACTGGTCCAATTAACTGGCCTGAAAGGCCTAAAATCTTGCACCTGATGGGAGCCAACCACTGGTGCATGTCAAAAGAGTGACACCTTGGATTTTAATTGTCCTCCTCCAGCCCATGTTGGCAAAAACCCCAAAAGCCTGGTACAACACTTGCTCCACTTGTTGCCCAGAAGCCATGCCACAAGCTAAGGAACAGGGCTGTTATTCCCTTCACCTTCTGCAGGAGCCAGCTCCTTTGTCAGCTGAGTCCAACAGCCCTCCCTCCAGTAACCTAACAAGCCCTCTGCTGACTATAAAAGCAGAAACAGCACTCTCCACAGCCCTGATAGTTAAATACTCTCCTAAATATTACAAAACACTACTGTCATCATCCCCATACACACTCCCCTCATGCCATTGACTGTAAGGACCTCTGCTTGACTGCTTTATAAACTTTCCTCATAAACTTTCCTACTGTTTCTCAAAGCTGTAGTTACTGCTGTCTCTGAGTCCCAGCCTGGTTCCCTAAAAGTTATGGGCAAGTCAGAAACAAACTTATGGCTTAAAAATTACATAGACTTAAGATTTAAGATGTTTATTTATTTCTACCCACCTATGCCCTCCCTCCCTGTGTTTCTGTGACCATCACTAAATTCAAGTAAGTATAACAAGGCTGAGGAGAATTCCAGTCAATATTTAAAGCTAAGAAAAGCACAGAAAAAAGTAAACCCATACTATTATTCCCATCCGGTTTTATACAGAGGAAGGTTTTCCTCTCTTTCCATCTTTATTAAAAGGATTTTTTCTACTTTAGGCTCCCATATTTGGACAAGTAATGGAAAGCAAACAGCATGGTGTCACTGGTTAATATGGAAGCCCACTATGATCAGCTGAAATTTAACAGGCCTCCTCCAGTTCTTACATATTTCAAGATGATGTATTTCAAGACACAACACTGACTTTTCTGGCCTTTTCAGAGGCAGAGTGCATGCTCCTATGCATAAACAAGGACTTTCCAAATCACCTCCCCATCTCTGCAACCATGACTTTACAACTGCCTTGTTACCAAGATAGATGGGCTAAGCCCCAAACCTGGAGGTCTCAAGGCTGGCATAGGGACCATCAGGGAGCAGTTGGCATCACACCTGCTGGTGACCCAAAAGACGCTGAAAGCCATGAGCCTTGCTAATATCATCAGATTTTTCACTACTAGTGAGCTTTCTGGCAGCTCTTGGTAGCTGTGGGAACTGGATTTAAGGAGTGCTGCGATTGTTTGCTCACCTGGATTACTTCTGAAGCTATAACATAACAGGCAGTCAACTGAGAGGAGTGAGAAGGGGAGCTCCACATCCTTATTGCATCCTCACGACAGCTTTGGGTGAAAACTGTGGCCCAAAGCTTGTGGTTATTGGGCAACTTCTGGCAGACCCCAAGAAAGTGCCAGGATCCAGTAACACCTGCAGTGGGCTCTTAATTAGAGAAGCAGCGCCCACACTGGCCCTCTCCAGCAGGAGCAATTGGGGTTAAACCGGTTGTGAGCCCAATTGGTCCAGGCTGAAGCCCACTGGTGGGGAGAAAACCATCCATCCATCCATCCTCAAAGGAAATATGTTCTTCAATCAGTACTGGTAGTGCATGGAGGTTGTAGGCAGGTGGCAGAGACCACTCTTGCCTTCTCTCCCCAGCTTTTTAAAATATTGCAGGGAGAGAAGTGGTTCAACTCTCTTCTGCAAGGCTTTCCCTTCAGGGCAGGCAGGTTTAGTTGAACTCAGCTGCAGTAAAGGGGACTTAAAGCTGCAGGGCTGCTGCCAGACTGGTATTTTATACCTCAGCATGAAAACTCTATAGGACCTAGGGGAGTATACATGTGCAAATGCATATGCCCTAATGGTATAGCTCCTTCTAAGAAAAGGACCTCCTCTCCCCCCTGGGGCAGCTTTGACATGGCAGGTCTGTGCTTCCTCCCTGCCAAGGGGATGCAAAGGGCTGCGTACTCCCTCTGGCAGGTGAGCTGCAGTGCCCACATAACCCAAGCAAACAGATGAAGGGTGCCCAGCCCAGGGTTTAATTGGGCATTTTTTTCAGCCAGTTACCTGGCTCAAGCTTAATTCCCACTTGAGAAGCACCACCTCACAAACACCCATGACAGGGCCCCCTTCTATATACTGTGCAAATTGGAATACAAATCAGAGGAAAAAGCTTTCCTCTGTTTGAACAAATTGCTATAGATTCACCCCGTCTTAGGTCAGAGCCCCCGATGGGAAATATTTTCACTGGCTGACTGCTAATAGACTCTGGAGCAGCTATTGGATCAATACCTGCATAAGAAAATTAGCCAAAGCACACAATCTGATTTTGCCTTGTTTTGAATTACAGCAGGTTTGTGTTTATTTCACTCCCTTTTCTCTCCTTCCCTCTCTAGCACGCTTCCCCCGTCCTTGCTCCCTGGTTACCCATCTATCAAATCTAGTCAGATTTGTGGGAATATAATAAAGTACGTGCAGGAAGATGTAATGCCGTTCGAAAACTGTTTACATGCATTAATATTTCCTAGTGAAACTGCAGCACTGCCACTCCCTCAGAGCAGACAGTTTAGGAGCAACAGTGAGATCTTCATATACATCCCCATCAAAAAAAGCGATACGCAAAAAATAAAAAATCTGCAAAGCACAAAGCAGGAGCGAGGACTGGCTACACAATCCCTCTCAGAAAACCCAAGAGATCAGCAGTGAGGTATCTACATTGGGAATTAAAAAAAAAAAAACAAAAAGGCTCAGTCCTTTCATTTGATACAGGTAGCAATGGAGATGTATAAATACACCTATACACCTGTGCTAGATTTCAGATGCACAGCGGTCAAGATAGACGCTAGAAGTCATCCCTGCTCTTTGAAAGATTTCACCATTGAGGGAACAAGCAAGCTGATGCCTTTCACAGGGATCCAGCACTATGTTTCTGGCAGCTGAACATACAGAACTTCCCAACTTCCCAATCCCTTCATGCTAGTTTTGAGCGTATTTCATTTTAATCTGGAAATGGTCTTACAAGAGGGGGAGAGACAGAAAAAAACCCACAGATACCAAGCACATTAAAAAAAAAAGCTACCAAACCAACTGTTCAGACAGGGCACATTGCCCAGATAAAATTCAGCAGCAGTGAAATAACTCCTTCTACTTCCTACCCCAGCATCCCACTCTTCATGCCACCTACAAGTGTGTCAAATGAGGAGAGAAAGCAAGACTCAGTCTTCAGCTTCCTGCTGCCAAATACCATGCTGTGAAGCAAAGCCACCAACGGGACACCTATGGAGAACTCAAGGTGTAAAGAAACCCTAGAGCATTTAAAGTGAAAGGAGGTGTCCCTGGCACATTAGCACACCACAAACAGCTTCAAACTAAACAGGCAAAGTGGGACTCAACATCCCCTGAGAAACTGCACATCTTTTTTCCTACCCCATCACCTACTGCTATACATTGGAGATAATCATCTTCTCTCAACAGGGTACACAGCACAGGGTATCTGCTGGACACTCTCCACTTTTCAGTCAAGCAAACTGACTGGGTATCCCAAGACAGACCTTGCAAAATAAGTCTGGGTAATAAATATATTAGATACGCACACACATACATACATGTATAGCACAGGGAGTAGAATCTTTCTGTGTGCATGTGGTCAATGGGTTTATTAACCTTTTCCACCATCTCTAACTTTGCGCTAGTTTAATCTTCACATCACACTCACAGAAGATTACCAAGTATAACTATTAACAGAGATTATGCTGCACATAAAGGAAAACATGTCTTCAGTGTATCTTCAGTTTCTCTGTTGGTTTGTGGCAGACTATGCCAGGAGTGTGTTAGTTACAGCATGTTAAGCACAGAGCTTTTAGAGAGAAAGACAGGTCATAAAGCAATTCTTTCCATAAACACCATGTACCAAGGACCATCTCATCAGAAGAAACCAGAAAAGACATTTTCTTCAGAAAGCAGCACTTAAATACTGGATCAAGTCCAGTGGGGGACCACCAACATGGTCAGACCGATGGAACATGAGGTGTATAAAAATATCTGAGACGAGTTTGGGTTTCTTTTTTGTTTGCTTCTCCTCACCCCCTCAGGTCTTAAAAAAAGGCAAGGCAGATCTTATTACTATTACTTAATTGAGGTGGGGGTGAAAATGGACACAGAATCAGACTTTCCTCAGAGGTGCATGGTGAAAGAAAGAAGGGCAAAAGCCACAGGATGCAACACAGGAAATTCCCATTGTCCATAAAGACAAAAATATCACCGTTAGAGTGATCAAACACAAATAGAGGAGGCCAGCGAGCTTATGGACCTCCCCCCTATCCTCAAAGGTACTCAAAATTCAGCTGGATGAGGTCCGTAACACTCTGCCTTAACTTCGAAGATGGTTCAAACGTCTAACTAGCCCTGTTTTGAACAAGGGGCCAGACCATATGACTTCCAGAGGCCCCTTCCAACCTCAATTATTCCATGAAGTAACCAAGACAAGAAAGTGCTAGATTGGCACAACCTAGATGAGATGGTTTGCTCTGTGCTCTTGTCCCATCCAGTGGGGAAGAGAGGCCATGCCACCTTCAAAATACACAAATACACAAACACACAGACCTGAGCTAGCAGATTTGAACTTGGTTGATGTAAAAGTGAGGTAAAATACCAAAACCACCAAGGAGGACTGTCACAGATGCTAGACTGATTACTGTAATTGTCTTTTGTTTATTTGGTTTTGTTTTGGTTCTTCGTTTGTTTGTTGTTTTTTTTTTTTTTTTTTAAGATTTGTTCCATTATTGCAGATGTTGATAGAAATGATGAAGGGGTTTTTTTTGGTTTAAGGCTATAAACCAGTCTGTGGTCCAGGTGGTAGGAATTTCTGTCTATTGTCTCGCTGAGATTCAGACTGAATCCTCATTTACAATCACTTTGGTGCAGACTTAAATCTCTGGGTCTTACTGTCTCCCAGAAAAAGACTGGAAAGAATGGAAAGATGCCACAGATCAGATGCAGTCTCAAGGAAACAGAACTGTAAGTTTTTTTGCTCCTTTGAAAGCAAACATGGACTTCCCTATCCTTCCATATATGCTGCTGATTTTCACCCTTATGAAGTTACTGTACCGTTTCCCTCCTTGGGGACCATAAAAGCCAGAAAGAGCTTCAGGGAGGTGACCACAGAACTCCCAAAACAATGCAATGTCATAGGCTTTCCCAGGCAGAAATTCCAAGCTAATCTAGTAAATTATCAGAGACATAAAAGCAGTTTTCCTCAAATGCATCAACAATGTTGCAGTGCCTACAACTGTACTGGTCACCTAAGGCACCTCACTGCTGCTGTCTGTGGGCATCACAGGTATCACATCATCTGTTGGAGCCACCAAGTACTGGAGAAGATGAACAGACCAGGTATGAAAGATGAAGAGTCACACTCCTTAGAGACTGGAAGGAAAGAAAGAAAGGTCACCTTGCAGTTTCAGTAGATGAGGGTTTCGTGAAATTCTTTTGTTCAGTTAAAAGACTGCATTTATTTCTCTTCTGCATGCCCAGATGATGCGGAAGTACTGCAGTCTTAACTCATGAGAAATAAGGATATTTGAGAAACAACAAAACACTAACCCAATAGCAATGCATGGCGAGGAAAAAGCTTCCTCTCTTCACCCAGTCATTTTTAGTGTCCAGAGGTTGTTCTGTCCCGAAACATAGAAAAGTTGAGTTTTGGCTTCATTTCCGTGTCAGCACTGGGCTGACTGATAGCCTGGCCAACTGACCCCTGCATTAGGGAGGGTAGCTCTCCAAGAGAAACACTGACCCCAGAGACACTCAAGCACTGACAAACCTAGAGCTCACACTTCTTCCTGGAGGATGATGATAAGATAGACAAATCATCTGGGGATGTCTCTGTCATAGAAAGACACAATAAATAAAAAAAATAAGGCAAAGACAGCGATAATTGGATTAAAGTCAGGAAAGACAATTTGCAAATATCAACCCTCCCAAATGGAGACCAGTTACAAGCACAACTGGTCAAGCCACACAAATTAAAATGATGAGATAGACTGATACCCCAGTAAGGGAGAGGGACACAGGTGGAGCACTCTGCTGTTTCGAGCTCTCTGTCCACCATTCTCTCAGGAGGTGAGCACACTCTGTGCTTCTCCAGAAGCGTTCTAAAGCTTTATGGAAGAAGGTCATGAAAACACTCCTCACCAGCACCAAGCCTGCTAACTTAATCTTATTCATACAAAAAGATCAAACCAAGCTTCCAGCTGCTGTTTGCCTTCAGTGCTGTAACTCAGTATAAAGGTATTGCTGCCAGCATTTCAATGCCAGTTGGTTTTCCCTTGCTGCTGCTTCAGTGGTAGCAGTTGTCATTGTATTTGGATATTTGCATGCGGGGAAACAGGGGAAAAGGGCTTTCTTCAGTTGCAGACCTCTTGCAGGATTTGTTTGCATACTCATTTTATGTATAAAAGCATACAGTTAGACTTTCTTTGCAAAGCTCTCACAGAGCCAATATTGTATTTAAACTAAGTGATACTGTATCCCTTTAATACAGCTTTTATTGTTCAAACAAATATTATTTTAAGGAAAGTGAATTCAGCAAGGATTCTGAACGTGAAACAACAGGAACCAGGAGAAGAGAGAAGGCAGAGGGGAAGACAGTGGAGACAAAGGAACAAAGACACCACACCACCAGGCCCCTGTCTCCAAAGCCAAGTGAGATCCTGAATAGTAGCTCTATTTATGTTCCTTCCTTCTAGTTGTACTTTAAGGCTACCAGAAAAGTCAGGGAACAAATGTACGTGACAAAGGCAAGGAGAATAGATTTCAACCAGTATAATGCAATTAAGCAACGAAAAGGAAAAATTCTTATTATCTCAACTGCAGGCAACCAAAAGACAGGGGAGAAAAACCCTCAAAATCCAAACCTAAGTAACTCTTGTCAGCTACCTCCAGTGCATTTCAAGATGACAAGTCTGCAGGCTCAAGGAAAGAATACTCAAATAATATCACAATATCACATACCAGACAAAACAATCAAAAACTTCTGGGGCAGGAAAGATTGTTTTCCCATTATTCCAGACTATCCAATGAAAGGTATGACTTCCTGAGAGTTGAGCTTTAGTTCAAGTGTAATAAGAATTTGCCATTCTGGAATAATCCCAAACACAATCCAAGTCCTCCAGAGTACTGGGGTTTGAAGTAAAAGTGCCCAGGCACTTTTCAAGCCCAGAGCAACGAGGAATCCCCCTACAGAAACCACCACCTCTGAGATTAGATCCAGAAAACCCTGACCACGGATCCCAGCCTCTCTGGCAGCATGTTAACTAACTAGCTCAAGTTGTGAGGCACTGCACTCTAGTTGTACAAAGCAAGCACCCTATTTCTTTATGAAGAGAGTTCACACTCAGGATTCTCTGTGCTTTGATGACAGATTTGCTGCCAAGTTCTCCGACAGCAGCTCACCAAAGACAGCTCCGGGGCTGCCCAAGAGACTGGCAGCAGCTCAGTGACCACAGCAACCAGACATTAAAGAAACAGTGCGCACAAATGCATCATCGAGGAAGCTGCCACACAACTGAAAAAGTCTCAAGACTAAATCTAATGATAATGGAGAGGAAAAAAAGAAAAATCAGATGTCCATGAAAACTTGTAAACTACTAAGACAGGACACCACACAAAAATGTGAAGTTGCCCATCTATGCCCTCTGTTCACAAGCGGAGGGAAAAACCTCACTAGAAATCACCAGCTTCATCTTCAAAATGCCAAGGCAGACAAAAGGCACCACTTTTCATTCACACAAGCATAAGGCCAGGAGAAACTAACAGACTTTGCCTTTTCTCTGTGGTTTGTTTTAAAGCTTTTTTTTTTTTTAAACATTCTTGGCTTACACTGAAGTCTTTAAATAAAAGAAGTCATAAAGAAAGACTGGCAGTAGCAGGATGGAAGCCACTATGTCAGCATTTCGGGTCAGTATTTTTACCAGAGCAACAGCTCATCTTGATTTAACTCCCTTGCCTTAAAATTAAAATGCTATCTATATAAGCAGCACAGCAGAGCCAAAAAGCGTACCTAGGAAACCAAATCCTCTAAGATGTCTCTCCCATCCTGCTTCTAATTTCTGTTTTCACAGAGGTTCTGAAGAAATAGAACCATTCCTCCTGGCCAGACAGTAGCAGAGGCTGGAGTCGGTGTTTGGACACCAGCATTTGTTTGTAGGTCACGGGCACAATAGCTGCCTGCTCATGGCCCCATAGCTGCATCGCTTCCTTCTGGGCTAATGAGTAAAAAGTCATCTGTGTCAGTAGGGCAACCAGGTGTGACAGCATATGCAAAAAATAAGACCTTATATCAACAAAAATCCAATCAAAAGATACACCTCGAAAAACTAATTACAATTACTTTAACTGGATATGACAAAAAGGGAAAAATAAAATACAGGAAAGATCAGAATACTTTGTTCAGCAAATGAATCTCTTGATTACAAGCTATCACCTATTTTACAGAACTTTTGGATTTGGGGTCTAGCTTTGGTGTTACCTACAGCTGTTTCCCCACAGGCAATGGTTACAGAGCATACAGGACTTTAAAATAAAAGTGTATGGGAGTACATATGCAGAACCTATATTAAATACTCCTGTTTCTTGCAACAAGAGTGCTAAGGCTAGCCCCCTTTTACGTGACCCTGGAATTACAGCTATGGCTCTCAAGAGATGTGCAGTCCTGTTCAGGCAAGGCTTCTGCCTGGCAGAGATGGCAATTCTCACTTGCTCTTCCAATCCCTCATTTTCAACAGCAACAATGTCACAAGTATTATCATGAGGCCAATGAAAGAAATATTCTCACTCATAGAATTTACACACCATCAACAGCATCCATTTCTTTTATATCTCTTATAATTTTTTTAATCTAGCAATAGCTAGACACGTTTCTTTCTCATTTCCTTGTCTACCTCACCAAGCATATCAGATCCTAGTAGTTCTTAGCACCTTCTCCTGCTTCCTCCTTCTGTGAAGCTTTTATTTAGACCTAACAAGCAAAGAGCTCATACAGTCTTTTCTTCCCCCCACCCTCCTCACTTACTACTTCCTCCAGACTTGCTTGGAGACAACCAAATGCAGTTCTTCAATTATGATCTATTTATTAAGAATTAGCTCTGCTGAAGCTTTCCTGGACACTCCTCTACACAAGGAAAGAAAGTTTGTGATGCCACGATACAGGGCTCCCTCTTCATTTATCTTCACCGTTCTTTTAAGTGTCTGTACAAAATGCCTGCTGACCCATCTGAAGATGAGTGATAAGCAGCTGATCTACTGTGTTTTACTGTATGTCTCTTATCTAAACCAGTCTCCTTAAGCAAGCCATATGCTGCAAACATACTTTGAAATGTCTCCATAATAATCCGAGAAGCAGAACTGTTTGTCAAGTAGCATACACACTACTGCTGGCCACTTGGAATAACCATCAGCCACAAGTAGGTACATATGCTCATTGTGATCTGCAAAAATCAGCACGGTGTCTCTGCCAAGGCTTCGCAAATGCCAGAGTGGTTTCTAGTTTCGATAACTACCATTCACTTTGGCTAATTTCTCTTTTTACGTGGAGTCTCAAGCCTCATTACCAACCACAAATATGTAACAAACTGCTCTTTTCTATTTGTTATGGTGAAATTCATGCCTTTCATCCAACATCCCAACATGAATGATTTATGGTATTAATCATGCATATCATAGTAAACAGTCATTCTCTACTGTCAATTACATTTTTTCTGCTGGAATAAGGACGAAAGTCTTAAACTGCTTATCATTTGACCAGTCAAAACCCAAACGATTATTGTGCTATTATATCCAAAGCTGGAGCTTAGTTTCTATGGGTAATGTCTTCAGATGCAGCTACATGGTTCAGGAGTTTGACTATCCCATTTTGAAAAACAATTTAGAAACTTAATCACAGCTAAATGCAGGGCTTGTCTATGCAAGAAGTTATTCAGGAATTGCTTTTCAAAATCAAAGATTAATCCTAGACCTGCTGTCTAGAGGCTGTCTTTCACAACAGCAGGCTGCATTAAGCCAGCTTGCCTTCCTGCATTGCAAGCTATGCTAGCTTTAAAGATACCACAGATCAAGAACAACCCTGGCATTTGTCTTGCTAGAGTTAGCAGCTACGGGATTGTGGTAGCTAAGCTGCTGCAGCCCTCAAGCTTCAAACTGCATCCCATAATAAGTCAGCAAGCTGGATTTATAAGATCACTACCCAGTTGCATAGCCAGGCATAGAGTATATTTGTTTGTTCTGCAATCCAAAAGTAAGCATGAACCTATGTTGTAGGTGCCCTATAACTTATTTATCAAGGACTCAACATTGCTGCCAGGTATCCCAGGAGCAAAGGGCTCAGCACATCCTGCAAAGCCCATTCAGGATGTTGTCTGAACAGATGGAAAACTGGCCAGGCCGAGCTCCACACTGTTACAGCTGCACTGTGATCAGTAACTGAAACGGCTAATTTAAAGCTAGCTTAAGAGTGCACCCACAATTTACAGTTCTGCTTCTGTGTAGGCATAGAGTATGTGCACCTCAAGTAAATTTGTATGCAAAAACACTCCCTTAATCCCACTGTCTCACTGCATTGGAAAGTTCCTGTCTTCTTATTCATTTTCCAAGTAGTTCTCATTTGTAGAAGTACGGGGAATTGCAAGGCATGGTCTTTCACTGCGCCTTAACATAGGGATATTCCCAGCATGCAACTAACACCGCTGCTCACTTCCAAGTTCCAGCTTCCAGAAATAAGGTCTTCTTATCCAGCAATTATTTGATGACTGATTGAGATAATCTCCTTCTAAAACATGTACTTGTGAATTTTAATTGCTCTAAACAAAAGAAAAAACTTTTTATAAAAAACTCCAAACCAACAAACCAAAAAAATCACCGATGTTAATTCTTTTCAGCCTTCATTAGCATTTGGGAAATAAACACTAGAGATTTCTTCTTCCTACTTGTAAGAAAAATAGGAATGCAGCTTAGCATATACTTAAAATAACAAAACATGTTAGAATATTCAAACTTTCTTTTTGCTTCTTCAGAAGCTGTGCTTTGCCCTAGCATCCTGAATCCTTAGTTTGGAGATAACTGGATCCAGAGCCTGTTTTCAGTGGCTTAATCCTTCTTAGAGTGGATGCATTTACTTTGGATCTATCAGCCACAGGGATTGCACTTAATACCAGCTGCACTTTACTGGAGAAAAAAAGGATGGTTAAAACTTTGATGATGTTCGATTCTCCATTCTACCACAGGCAAATCACTTAATCTCCATGTCATTTCCCCACATGTAGAGTGGAATAACTGTTGGCAACAGAGGCATTGTGAAGGTGGAAGTTCATAGATATTACAGCAATGGGAAACACATAAACCCACAAGATACTCTACTTGTGCACTCCAAGAGGGATTTTCAGGGTCAAACAGCTACAGTGGAAATTTCCCAAACCAGTTAGGTTTTCTTAACCTGCCAGCTGGATTCACTTGACTGTCAGGGGAATTCTGTCTCCCATCCCCACCTGGCTCTTGCTACTCAGGTAACTTTTGTGAGCTTCAATTTCACAGAATCACAGAATAACCAGGCTGGAAGAGACCCACCGGCTCATCGAGTCCAACCATTCCCACCAATCCCTAAATCATGCCCCTAAGTACCTCATCCAGCCTCACCTTAAACGCCTCCAGGGACGGTGACTCAACCACCCCCCTGGGCAGCAAGCAAGTCTCTAACCACCTCCTCTTGGACCTTGGGAACCTCATACTTCTCTTCCAACCCCTGGGGTTGTGCACAGAGGGAACAATTTTCCTTACTGTTAAAGACTGAGGCAAAGTAGGCATTGAGCACTTCAGCCTTGTCTTCATCCCCTGTTACTCTTGTTCCCTCTGTATCTACTAGGGACTGGAGATTCTCCCTAGTCCTCCTTTTACTCATGATGTATTTGTAGAAAGACTTTTTGTTGTCTTTCATAGACTTGGCCAATCGCATTTCTAGTTGGGCCTTAGCCCTCCTGACTTTTTCCCTGCACAAGGATTTCTCACACCTCTGGTATTTTGAGGGATGATCCAAGTTAGAATAACCTTTTTAATAAACTTAGCAAGAGACAGTCATTCTTCACTAGTTCTACAAATGCATTTTTCCACTGTGCAAGGCACACAACAAGCACCAGAAGGTGAAGCAGCATTTGTAAGCAAAAGTAATTTTGCCACATTTCTCAAACATCTGTCTGAATCCCATCTTTGTTTTTCCTTTTTATTTCACCACAAAGGCACACAAGAGATGCACAAGATTCCCATCCCCATTTATTTTAAAACAATTTATGCCAATTAGTGAAGGACCATTTCCTTCTAAAACAGGAGCGGCAACAACAAGCAGCTACTCTTATATTAAATGTCCACCTGCAGACATCCTAACACCTCTCTCACAGCTTGACTTTAGCTTTCAATGTTATGTCAAATCATCTTAGGCGACATTTGCTAATTTGTCTTTAGAAACTGCCCTTCTTTGTCAGTTTCTATCCTCACTCCATCCATTCCATCGTTTCCACTTACACAAATGCAGCATAAGTATCCTACACTACAGCTCCAAGCAGAGAGAAACCACAAGCCAGCACACCGCAGCCAGATGTATTTTTAGTTACATCAGTGATAACCCCCTTATGACATGCAAAAGGACAACAGCAAACACCACATCCACAAGCAATTTGCAGCATGAGTGAAAGAAGCAACAAGAAAGCAAGAGGCTGGCCAGACTGATAAAAGCTGCTTGAGATCTTTTCTTGCCACCTTGTTGCACCCTCTCCCTGGAGGCCAGCAGCACAGAGCCATGACCTGCTCACAAAGCAGTGCTGGTGACTCCAAATCACCAGGCCACTCCAACAACATGACTGTCCCCAATGTCTGCCCTGCCTTATATGCAGCCACTGAAACATATAACTGCCTCTATACTGCTGTTCATTGCTAGCATGACATTAAGAACATGGAGTGCTGTACAGAAGTGTACAAAGGAAGCATCCTTCTCAGAGGAGGTCAGACATTACTAGACCACAGAAGTCTCCATAGATTTTGGGAACACAATCATGCAAGTGCACACTGAAGTAACAATATTGCCTAGTCTAGAAGAACAAGTAGAAAAATCGAAAGAACTAATCATTTGTATTCAGCTGTCCCTCTCTCTCCAGTTGCCTGGTTAACTTCAGGCATCTCCCTTCATAAGCAGCAGACCAGAGTATTTGTGCATTAAAATTAAAGTTGCTGCCAGTCAGAAGCTGACCTGGAATATAATGCAGCCAATGTGCTGGTACAGAGCTCCCTGTAAGCAACCAGGATGCCCAGAAGACAATGTTACACTAGGCTAAGATCCCCAAGTCATGTTTTCCAAGAGACAGAGCACTAGCATCAATCAAGTACCTCTGCTGTGGCCCCCTCAGCTCTGCTGCCTCACAGAACTAAGGAGATAGACTGCAGCACTAATGCTCTCACCTCAACACTTTAGAGACCCTGGGAGCAAGTCATACCCTGCTGTCTTCTTTTCTCCCTCAACCAGAGCAAGGCCATGCATTTGGATCCCTCTTCCCTTGTATCTGTTCAGATTCCTTTGACTCCATTAGTCCTACCTTTGATTTTTGAGAACCAAACCCAAACAAAATCCCAAAGGAACAAGAAAAAAAAATCCCATCCAGTTTGGATGGGGCCTTGAGCAACCTGATCTAGTGGGAAGTGTCCCTGTGCATAGCAGGGGGTTGGAACTGGATGACCTTTAAGGTCCCTTCCAATCCAAACCATTCTATGAAAACCACAACCATACAGATACATCAAGAAAAAAAGAAATTGAGAGTACAGTTGAAAAGCCAAAAACGATTTAAGAGGCCCCCACACACTTTATTTTATGGGAAATGGACAATGAGACACTCCTGGAAGGAAAGAATAGCACCTCCCCACTCCACAACAGCATTACAAAGGAGAGAGAGGAGAGGAAAAGAAAAATCATGAACCACTTGGGAAAAATGTGAAGAGGAGAGGAGGGAGCTGGCCTCTTCTCCCAAGTGACAGGGGACAGGACGAGAGGGAATGGCCTCAAGCTCTGCCAGGGGAGGTTCAGACCTGACATCAGGAAAAAAATTTTTATGGAAAGGGTCATTGGACACTGGAACCGGCTGCCCAGGGAGGTGGTTGAGTCACCTTCCCTGGAGGTGTTTAAGGCACGGGTGGACGAGGTGCTGAGGGGCATGGTTTAGTGATTGATAGGAATGGTTGGACTCGATGATCCGGTGGGTCCTTTCCAACCTGGTGATTCTACGATTCAGACCCTAAAATGCACGAGGCAGAGACACAAAGCAGCACGCAAGCAGCCAGCACCCAAAACCTGGAAGCAGCAGCTCAATCTCTGGCTCTCCCTCCCATGAACTTCAGCCTCACTCCGACCTTCCAGAACACCCTGGGAAGATGGAGAGGCAGGATTTTTCCCAAGCCCACCAAGGTGGGAACGGAGAGGACCAGCTTCCTCCGTGCTCAGCGACCGTCGCCCCGGGGACACGCTGCCACCCCCCGACGCAGCCCCCTGCTTTTTGGGTGCTCCCGAAGCGGTTTCCAGGGGGTCTGCCCCGGGGAAGGGGCGCATCCCCGGGCACCCCACTCCCCGGCCGGCGGGGCGGTGCAACGCCTCCCTCTGCCGGGCAGCGGCGGAGCGGCGCGGACCATCCGACCAGATGTGCCCCCGTCCGCCCCAGATGTGCGCCGCAGCCGCAGCTGGAGAGGAGAGGCAGCTTCGTTCCCCTTCGCCTTCGTCTGGAGGAAAAGCGGGAGTCGCCTGCAGCCGGTGCACTGCACCTGGGCAGAGGTCAGGAAAGCAAACGGGGTGTCGGCATCTTCATTCCAAGAAATGCCCGGCACGGAGCATGGAAACTCTGCCTCCCAGTAAGTGAGGTCCCAGCTAAACTGTTGGTAACAGCCCTTCACTGACTTGACGTAACTTTTGTTGAGTGGAGATCAGCTGGTGCCTGGGATCTCCCTTTCCTGGCTCCACTTCTCTAGTTCTCTCCTACGGCTTTAACGCGGTGCTTTAGATCATCAGCTCCACAGGTTATCATACATTTAATTTCTTCTTTTAAACAAGTGCTTGGCTATAAAAAAACCCAAACCTCTGTTGTGCCTTCAACCCCTTCCCTCAAATAAAGGACAGATGAAAGCTTTATTATTTTCAAATAAAGTACTTTGGCTCCTAACAGCAGATGTCTCATCAGTTAATCTTGGGTACAGAGACATGAAACGCACACCCTCCTCTCCCACATCTTTGCAACGCACTGATCTCTCTGGTGGATCCTGGAGGCCCTGCCATATCTCTATTCTTCTGTGTGGTGTCAGTGCCATATCCCTCCTCTTACTTTTACAAGCCTGGGGGATACCGGCATGTTTTCCCCTTCTGAATTTAAACCCACATAACTGGCAGAAGATGGCTAAGACATGGACACTTGATGCATTCACCTTGACTGCTTGAGGGCAGAAATGGTCTCAAAGTTTTCTTCATAGGTTCAGTCTATTCAAGACCTGTGCTACCAGGTATGACCTAAAGAAACCCATATTGTATTACAAGATACAGCTACCCACAGCATCTCTGAGAGCAAAACAACATTTTCCACTGTCTCTTGTCTGGAAGGAACCCATCACAAGTGGAACATTCATCTTTCCCATAGCAAAGTGCAGCGCCCTCTGAAGACACAACACAGGAATCCCTTTGCACAATAATACCAACATCTCGCCAACTCTGGCAAGAACTTCCTCAGTGAACTGTCTACTCCCCAGAGCGATACAGGCAAACTAGTTGACTGTGGACTTGCCTTATGCTGGCTAAAGAAACATCAGGACATTTCCACAAATGGAGAAAGAAACGCCCTCCACCCCAAGCAGTTTTTCACTGGTAGAAATGTATTCATCTCTGCTTTTTCCTGTCTATTGACATTAGGCAGAAAGTAATTTTTCCCCATTCCTCAACTCTGCTCTCCTCATAACAAGTAGTAGCCATACAGGCAAGACTCACAGAATCATAGGATGTCCTGAGTTGGAAAGGATCCACAAGGATCATGGAATTCAACCTCTGTCCCTACATAGGACAAACCCAACATTCACACCATGCCTCTGAGGCTGTTGTCCAAATGCTTCTTGTATATTGTCAGGCTTGGCACCATGACTACATCCCTGGGGAGCCTGTTCTAGTGTTCCAGCACCCTCCAGGTGAAGAATCTTTCCCTAATATCCAACCTAAACCTGTCCTGCCATTCCTTTGGGTCCCATCACTGGCTGTCAGAGAGAAGAGATCCTTGCCTACTCCTCCTCCCCTTTTGAGGAAGCAGTAGACCGTGATGAGGTCTTCCCTCAGTCTTCTCCAGGATGAACAGTTAAATGATTTCACCCACTCTTCATACGCCTTCCCCTCTAAATCCTTCACCAAATTTGTGGCCCTCCTCTGGACACTCTCCAGTAGCTTTATATCATTTTTATACTGTGGCACCCAAAACTGCACGTAGTACTCAATGTGGGGCCACACCAGTGTGGAGTAGAGCAGGAAAATCACCTCCCTCTGAGGCACAGGCTATGCTTAATGAGCCAAGAGAGCACAGTATGTGTGGAGGGAGGGACTGAAAGCCTGAAACTGCACTATTCACAAAAGCAGAATAGCAGCAACTCCAGTCAAAACACGGAGAAAACAGTAGGGCTTCTGGTTGATGGGAAGTGTCAGAAGAGCTCTGAATTTCCAGCATGGAAGCCACTTTGTCTTGTTACTTAAAAATAAGAACAGCAGCCTCTGCAGCACATCATCCCTTACTGCCACTGCTGAATTGCTGTCTGACTACTGAAGCTCCAAGGCCATCTTCTGTGTCATCCACTTACTGGGAGCCACTTACTATATCTCCTTCCCCTATATCTTAAGCTCATCTGAAATACGTATATATTTCATAAAAATCCAGTGCAAACCTGACACGGTGATAATTTTAAAAGCTATGCTGCTCATGTCAAATTATTCAACATCTGTCTTCATGTTCCCACAAAAATTAGCATAGGATGGTGGTTTCTGATGACACCTATAGTGAAATATTTTGACTTCTACCAGCAAGTTGCAAACAACCTGTCAAGACGATAATGTCAGTTTTCTAGTACTGCATATTAAAGCCAATTGAGGGCTTATCTGGTGTATGGAGCTACTGACCTGACCTAAAAACAGAGGCTCTGGTGTCACAGGAGGGTGAATCTAACACATTACAGCTGCAGAACAGCAAGGCACACTGAAGTGTAGAGCTGGACAGATTGAATGCTTTGACCTTAAAGAGCTGCTAAAGAACCATGCAAATCTTTCATTCAGTCCTTAGATGAGACTACTTCTATAGCCGCCCCGTTACAAAACTCATTCCTGTAATAAAAAGGCTACAGCCTCAACCACCACAAATTTAAGGACTGAACAACAAGGAGAAATAGCCAAGCACAAAGGATGTGCGTACCTATGTGTATATATACACAGACACATATGGTTTGGTGCACCGCTGTACTCGTAAAACGCATTTTGCAAACAGAATCAGCCAAGAAGGGACTCACAGGAGTCAGCTCTGCCACTATTTTAGCCAGTAATTTGCTCACCCATTTCTAAGGGAACAGAGTTGGGCAACAGGGTGCACAAAGGTAAGAGCAAGACAGCTGAAGATCTCCTTGTCTGGACTCCTGTTCCAGCTGGCAAAACAGCTGGAGGCAGAGGAGAGGGACTGATCCAGGTCACTAGGCTCAAGGTTAACATCAGAGTGCAGCTGTGCCCTCAGAATCTGGCAGCCAAAGACATGCATGCAGACAGATTGCAAGAGGGTGTGCAGAATCCTGCACTGAAAACTCTAGGAAAAGAGGCTTTTGCTTTACAGGTAAAAGGGGCAGGAAAACAATCATATCATACATACATGAAATGAAAGAGTGCAGACGTTTATGGCCTAAGCCTGGGGTATATTTTATCATGACACTCCTCCATCATAGACACAAGAAAACGTTCCTCCGCTAGATTTTCTGGCTGCCCGTAGAGGCATGTTGTGGGCGATTCAGTGTGAAGGTGTCTCCTTCAAAGAGCTTCACTGGGTCATTTATTCCCCACCTCAGAAGCCAGGGCAGGACTATTCTGTACTGCAAGTGCTGCACTCCCATCAGCTTCAAGTGCCTGAAGTGATGCGGCCCATGCAACTCCTCTGATCATGGTGCCAGGCACCTTCCCTGCTGCCCAGACAAGCTTTCCTTTTACTACCTTTCCATCACCTTGTTGTAGCCCCTCATCACATACTATGATGACAATACCTGAGAAGCTTTTTCTGTAGGTGGATTTTGAGAGTCAGGGGACAAAACATCGTACTCTTTCATTCAGCCTGAAAGGCTGCTGCTGATAAGAGGGACTGTGCTAGTTGCAAGACAAATCAGAAATGTTATTTGCATACTGAACATGGAGTAAACAGAGCAGCAGCCCTGTGCATGCTTTGAACCAGAGCTACGCAAGTCCCAAAGTCTGCAAGGCTGACTAGGAAGCAAGAGGAATATTCCTCTCCCCAGAAACACTTCCTTTTCTCCCCTGTCAATCTAATTTATAGTCTTCAAGTGTTGGTAACTCCAGACCTGGAAGGAAGGGTCTCCTTTCTCTTTATCTCTTCCTCTCTTCCCTCAAATTAGGGTATTTTCTAGCGATCTATTACAGCTTGCTCTTCATCTTGACCAGCAGCATTAATGCACTGGGATTGAAAGGCATGTGCAGACTAGGAAATGCGTTACCACAAAACACAAATAAAAGTTGCCTCTTGGCAGTCTGCTGAACTGCCTTCTGCATCAGACTAGCCTTGTCTCACTGCAACAAACAAGGCTGAAAGGATGGGGGCAGATAATGAAAAGAGGGTTTCAGACACACTTCAGTCATTATAACAAATGCCAATTTACCCAACAAGCCCCTTCAGGTAGCAGGTTAAAGCACCTTGACTCCTAATTAAATTGTATCTTC
Source organism: Clamator glandarius (assembly GCA_033459285.1). Classification (NCBI taxonomy): domain Eukaryota; kingdom Metazoa; phylum Chordata; class Aves; order Cuculiformes; family Cuculidae; genus Clamator; species Clamator glandarius. The sequence continues at coordinate 100,265 of JAUNZM010000621.1, read as the reverse complement.
ATTGCAAACACTCCTTTCCCAGAAACCCCCTTACATGCATTTTATTTATACCATTCATCTCAATAAGCCTCTCCAACAACTCTGCTCTCCTAGACAGAGGTCTTTTGTGCACATCCATGTGGGTGTATTCTTTAAAGTATCCATGTGATGTACCCTTTATCTCATTTAATCTGATTTAATCTCAGCAGATTTAGTAAAGTAAAATATATTTATAGACCCATATAGATGCCTTTCCCAATCTCCATCACCATAAATAAATATTCAAAAGCAGATCTGAAACACAACACTCGAGTTCCCATAATTTCTACATTAAGTGCCACAAGACCAACATTCACAACAGAACACTCAAGTACAGATTAAAGCTATGATAAAGACAGTAACATTTAGGACAAACCAAAGTGGAGGGGGCAGTAGGACTAGTTTCTAATCCTGCTTTATATATCCTTGCAAAAAAAGCCAGTATTCATCCAGCTTTGCTTGAGCCATCAATAACAGCAATCTCGCATCTAAACAGTGCTGGCTGAACAAGGCATGAAATCAGTGCAGGGTTGCGGACTCAAGGCAGGATTGAGAAAACCAATATGAAAACTATTAGTCACTGTAGAAGTTTGTGGTGTGCTAATTCCACAGGACACTGCTCTGGGCTGCACACAGAGACTGCTGTGCATTAAGTCTCCTGGAAGATCTCAGTTTGAAGAGGTAGGGGAGGGAGAGGAGAGATTCGGTTTCTCCTTTGTCTAGATAAGTAAGAGAAAAGATAGAAATAATGTACCATTTTGGCTTAAAAGGATGCCTTCATTTTAGTGCATGTCTATATTTGCGCTTTCTTTTGTACATAGCTTCTCCAATCTCTCTCTGAGAGAAAAAGACAAATATCAGTAAGTTATTCTGAAGATCTAATTTAGCATCAACTCTATCAAACACACGTTAACTGAAGTGGATGAAAAAATCCAGCAGGCAACATTCTAAGGCATATTTAAGCAAAGCCAGTTTTAAGCTATGTCCTTATTGTCACAATCTTGAGCAGAGAAGCCATTCTAGAGCAAGTGACAGTTAGACAGCATGCACAGTAAAACAAAATTTAAAAGTTCAACTAGAAGCAGATTACTTGTTTGAAAGGACTACATAGCTTGCCCTGACCAGGTTTCTGTACCATAAACTCAATCTAGTACTCATCTTTCTAGCCTTCAGAGGGTCCTACAGTTTTCCTCTGGACAGAACACATAACTGGACGGAAAAAAAAAGAAAGGAAGCTGAACACTCTCTTTTTAGAATGGTTATTTTACAAAACAGACCCAAACTCAAATTAACACCCCAGTCCTCAAGAAGAAAGGACAAATTGTTTCCATTAAAGAAATACATCATTAAATAGTGACCTACAAAGACTTACCCATACTCAGTGAGACTGAACTGGTCTTTGCCAGAGCTCACACAAGAGACTGGCTGCATGCTGTTAAAAAAGGGGGGAGCGGGGGGGCTGGATTCTCTCACTGGGGTCTCTCTTCAGAGCTCAGAGAGCTTGGCTTGTTAGAAGCAGAGGCATGCCTTCCAGGAGGACTTTACAGCAAAGGACAACTGAGTTGTAAAGCCAAGATAAAGACGGCTTGTTATGAGAGGCAAGTCTTGTGGGGTTGCTTTTATTTATTTTTCTCAGTGTATTGGAAATGCAGATCTTGTAAAGCGGGAATTAAGAGAGGGCTGAGAGAGGGAAAAGGAGGCTGCACGTCTGGCTAAAGTATATCCCTGCTGCTCGGTTTGTGCTCAGCGGGGTCACAGGGTTGCCGTCCCCAGCCTCTGCCCCCTGCCCTCCTCTCTGCGCTCGGAGGCTGAAGGGATGCGGGGGGCCAGACCTCTGAGGGAGACATACGAGCTTGCCATTCCCAACCCTGCCTGCAAACAAGGAGGGGAAGCAAGCACCGTAACTGCAATAATAATAATAATAATAATAATAATAATAATAAACAGAAAAAAGCAAGCAGCTCGACATCAGCTCTGCTGCAGACCACCCTCCACCCACACCCTAAGCAGAAAATCGTCGGCAAAGTTCATGGGGGTGCAAGAGCATCAAGCGCATCCCCAGCGCTCGCCCCCCGGGCGCGCTGGCAGAGCCGGGGAGCGCCGCCCCGCACGCCGGCACCCCGGGAAACCGCTGGCACCCCTGCACGGATCCCCCATCCCGCCCCCGAGGGAGCTGCAGCTCGGAGGAGCCGCGCCAGGCGGGAGCGGGGCCGGGGTCAGTCCCCGCGGCGGCTCCCGCTCCTCCCGGCGGGCTCGTAAAGCGGAGGCGGCCGGGGGTTACGGCGAGGAATTATGAAGTGGCTACAGGAGCCGGGAGCCCGATCGCTGCATAAACCTCCCCGCCCGGGCTGCGACGAGCTTCGCCGGCCTCGCTTACTTTCTCCCGCAGGTGATTTTTTAACTTTGATCCCATCGCCGCCGTCTGCGCCCTCGCCTCCCCCTCCCTCCCGCCCTCCCAACCCGCGACAGCGTCTCTTACCGTAAACCCCTTGTCCCCTGCTGTACACCGGCGCCAGAGACAGGAATAAAAAACAGATCCTCTCCATCTTCAAGGCAGAGCCTTCATCGCCGGCGAAGAAAAGCAGCCGAAACAGCCCAGGCAGCATCCAGCGGGGGAGCCGGGGGCAGGAGGGAGCCTCCCGGAACGCCGCCCCATACGCCCCGCTCCGCGCCGGGCACCGGCGCCCCGGGGGGGGGAGGAAGAGACCCCCCGGCACACCGGGGCCGCTCGGGGAGAAAATTTATAAAGAAAAAGGGGGGGGGAAGGAAAAAAAAAAGAAAAAAGGGTGGAGGAGCGAGGGAAGGAGGCAGGAAAGCGGAGCGCAGCTTCCCCTCGCCAGGTTGCTGGAGGATCTCCAGGAGAAGGGCAGCCTCTCCCGCTCGGCGGGCACCGGGCAGGGGCAGGAGCGGGGCTCGGGCCAGCCCAGCGCAGCCCCCCGGGCCCTGCGGGAAAGGGATTTTCCTCCTTTGTCGGGCGGGAGCCGCCGAGCGCTGCCCCGAGTCCCGCGCTGCCGCCGCTGCTGCCAACTGGGGCCAACTTGGGAGAGTCCCCGCCCGCCCTCCTCCCGACGAGCTCTGGCCGCAGCCCCCAGGAGCGAGCAGGGGGGAAGGAGAAGGAGGTGGAGAAAAAGGGGGGGAAGAGAGGGTGGGGGTAGGAGCCAGTTGCCGAAAGGCGGAGGGAGGGATAGGTGATTCTCTCTCCTGTTTTCCAGATCTTCTGGGGAGGGGATTGTTGTAATTAATCAAATCCAAGAAGGATTTATTTTTTTTTTTTTAAACCGGCTCCCAAGAGCTCCCCCAGCTGCGCTGCATCGCCCCAACCAGCCTGAAGGGAGAAACAAACGAGGAGCAGGCAGACCAGGCGCCCTCGCTCCGCCTGCAGCTCAGCCCAGCTCTCCTCGCCTCCTCCCTAACCTGACAGCTCCTTCTCCCTTCAAAACTTTCCCTGATGTTGCGGGTGCTTCGCCTCCGCTGTTTGCCTGCTCCGCAGATGATTTGCAGCTCTAGAGAGCTCCGTGTCGCTCTCCCTCGACGGCTGCCGGAGCTCCTGGTGGGAGCTGACGAGGAGGTGCGAGAAGCTGGAGACAGTTGGGTTACTCCTGCCAGACGGCGGCTGGAAACTGCTTGGCAGGTCCCTGCCCCACCGCTTCCCGCCCCCCCCCAAAGCGTTAAAATCTCCTGCAAAAGTTGACCGGAGTGTCACAGCTCCCCAGCCCCCGACGGGGCGTTTGGGGGACACCTCGCCCCTCCCTGCCTGCCGGCACTGCTGGGAGAACCGTATTTTCTTCCCCTTTGGCTTTCCGGGCTTTTTTCCCCCTCCCCTCATCACCATTTAATTATCCTTCGGTTTAAAAAAAAAAAAATAGAAAAGAAAAAGGAGCCAATTAAAGAGGAGTCCTGCCTCCTGCCCAATTCTGCGAGCCTCCCCTCGGCCCGGCCCAATTAGAGAGAGCATCGCGGGGCCGGGGAGGGAAAGGGACCTGCTCCGGGTGGAGAGATCAGCCCGGGGTCCCTCCATCCTCAGGACAGTCGCGGCAAGGGAGACCCGAGATGGGAAAAGCCCCGAGGCGATGGGGGGAGCCGAGGGGCTGCAGCCGGCTCGGGGGGGGGCAGCGCTGGGTGCTGAGGGCGATCTCCTGCGCTGGTGCCGGCAAAGTTTCTTGCCCCCTTCTCCTCCCTCCCCGACCCCAGGTAAGTCTCAGGTAAGTCGGGGCTGCCCGTGCGTGCGGCTCGGGAGCGGCAGGGGGGGGGGGGTGCTGTGCGGGTCCCCCGCCCGGTGCCCCCGGGACTGCCGGCCTCGGGCTCTGACGATGCTCCTACATAAAAACCGGATCGGGGAAGCTGCGCGTTTGCGTGTCCCCCCTTATCCCCTCCCTGGGGCGAGACCTCCGGCCGACAAGAAGGAGGAGACGCTGAGCGGCCGCCCCGGGCATCGCCCCCGGCACCGGGGAGAGTCAGGTTCCCCCCCCCACCCCCAACCTCCCCGTTCCCTGGGGCTGCTCCCGGTGCTCCCGGCTCTGCCCCGCGGCTCAGCATCCCTGCTTGCTCCCCACGGCGGCAGGAGAGGGGTGCCGGAGGGAAAGACGTACCCCAGCAGGTGCTGAGTCGCCGTGTGAACGAGTCGCTCCCTGAGTAAAAAATATAATTAAAAAAAAAAAGAGAGAGAAAAAATAATAAAACTACCACTGAGAGATACGATCCTAACGGCGGCCGGCTGATCATTCGTGCTCTAACAAACAAGTAATTAATAGATATAGCCACTAATTAGTAAGCAGTTATTCCTGCTGTAAATGATGCTCAGCGGGAGAGAAAAGCAATAGCGAGTGCCAGGAGGAGAGCGGCGTTAAGGACAGAGCAGCTTCACCCCATGACCAGCATCACATCCCTGCGTGCAGCAGGCAAGGCAGCTGGATTTCCCACTGGACCCTCTTCCTTCACTTGTCAGAATGCTGCCACTATAAACCGGCTTTGTTTGGTTTGATTTTTTTTTTCCCTTTGTATATTGTTTTCCCTCTTCCTCCTCTTCCCACCCCCAACTGAGGTAAGGGAGCATTTGCCAAGAAACCGTGGGCTTTGCACTCTGAGGTGTCCTTTCCAAAGATGACAACATGGAGTGGGGCACTTATGAAGGCAACTGGTGTGAGCAAGTTTATTTTTGAATACAATAAACCCCTATCTGAGAAGGATTTAATCCTTCCTACAGTGGGTGGTGGCAACATTAATAAAGGGCACATAGGTAGAAGGAGGCAGCCGGCATTAAGAAGACTTGTGGAGCAGCATCTTTGCCAGGACATGGGGAGAAGCAGGAGCTACTGCTGAGGCAAAATAAAATGTTCTGCATCTGCATGAAACTGAATGCCACACAAGAGATATCTGCAGATCCAGGAAACTTCAGAGTGAAAAAACCCCAAACCAAAACAACAAAACCACAGAGACATGAGACTTGTTTTTTCTATCCATAATTTTTGAGATAAAGATATTTATGGTGCATTCTGTAGCCTTTCCATTTTTTTTTCGCCAGGTATTCTCGTTAGTTTATGGAACAATGCCCTAGAGTTTGAATGAGTATGAGTTACAGATCTGGGTAATGAGTCTAAAAAAAAATATCCAAAATGTGTGCTTTGCACCTCATTTTTTGTGTTAATATTCAATGCACATGCTGATATTTCACAGGCAGAAATGCTTATGGAAAATTAATTGCAATGTAAGCTACCAAAGTATGTGAAATAGCCCCACTTTCTCTTAGTAAATAAAACTATTTGTGCCAAAACTACCTTTGAACTCATCCAGTTAGGGAACAGTGAAAAACATACACTTTAAGAGCAGTCCATTGAATTAAAGGGAAAAATAATTGGATAATAAATAATTAGAAAGAGCTGTCATCTGTCCGTGGATATTCTGAGTGGAAAAAAATACTGCCAAAATCCAAGTAAGTAACTGCATTTGCTAAGTAACGTAATTAATAAATGCTGGCTGAGGCCTAGTAAGTCATAACATTCATGACTGTGGTGTTTCCAATGGGTGACAGCAAGCCAGCACGCCCATGCACATTTGCTAAGCAATCTACTTGTCACAAGGAAACCATCCCCTATAGCAATCCCCTTGTCAAAAAGGAAAGATAAGAGACATCCGTCCTCCCTCTGGGCTGTTTCTACAGAATATATTCCTCCCGCCTTTCTGGCTGAGAGTCAGTGTCTGTGGCCCCTTCTCAAGACCCCACTTGTCAAATGAATCTTATCTCTTTGAAATATTTATACATACTACATCACCTGTATTTCATAGCTACATTAAGAGGTAGACAGTCTCTGGGACAAATGTTGTGTTCAAAGAGAGCAAATAATACATACCACGATGTCACCAGGCAAGAGACGATTGAATAACTGTGTGAGGCCAAGGTCCAATTGCAAGAACATTAATTCTGTTTGCATCAATGTTTTCATGCTATAGTGTGGTGCAGTTTGTCATTATTTCTTTTCTGGGACGATGCAGATATCTGTGGGCCCTAGTGATCTCTTGAGCTTGTGGCCTGACTTTTCTGTCACCTCTTTCCTGTTCATTTTCTTCTCAGCATCACATCCCAGAGTGTCTCCAGGATCCCTGAGTTTGATCTCTTTCTCCCCTCCTTCCCTACATACACACATGTGGAAGTGAGGATAGCCCAGCTGGAAGCTCTGCTGCAGCATTTCCCTTGCTATGGCTTACTAAAAGGGAGTAGAAATATAAAGTAGGAAGGGAAGAGAAACACAACGGGGCATCTTAAAACCAAAAACGCCAGGGTGAGTCCAAATGCTGCAAGAGAGATGAGAGTAGAGAAGGGAAAAGCCAGAGGACTCTCTAGCGCTGCAGAAGAGACGTTAACAGGGAGATGGGAAAACAAGGGAATTGTAACTGCAGCACAGGTCTGCATCAAGGAGTTAAGAACACGGGCTTGCTCCTGTGATGATGCTGTGCTGGGCTGAGCTGGGGCAGGTTCTGCAGCAGTGAAGTACAGAGGCAAGGATCTGACCAGAAGCAGCAAGGCGGCATCAAGAGAGCCAAAGAGGGGAACCTGAGAAAGGCAAGGAAAAGCCAATGTGTGCAGGCAAGGGAAGCCCTGTCCAACTCCTGCAAAAAAACCCTGAGGGCAATAGCACCAAGTGTGCTGCAAGGCACAAACTGCTGGAAGGTGGGAAAGCACAGGTGAAGCTACAACAAGAGGATGCAGTCATGCTGTTCACCTCTTGTTTTCTTTCTGTTTAATTGGTCTTCACAGCTAGTTTCTTATTCTGAAGTGCTTCAATCAGCATCTCTTTGGGGTGAAAAAAATCTCCCTAGCATAGAGCACTGCTTCCCACCATCCCTAACACTAGGCTGGTGCTGCTGCTGTCCCAGATCTTCCTGGGTGTCTCCCGCTTCCAGTATGAAGCATGCTAAGATAGAGCTATAAATCCCAAGGGCTCTGTCTTGCTGTCCTCAGTTCTCAGCTCCACTCAAGGGAATACACCTATGCTGTGCTCGCTTTCTTTCCGGATACATTTCACAGCCTTAGTAGTACCTCCAAGCCTCTCGTGTATTCTCTGCTATTTTAATTAGATCTCCTTATCACAGAGATTGTTTGGTACTAAAAGGAGTGATGAAGAGGGAGTCTATCTCTACTCTTCACCCAAGGTATTCATCCTTCCTGAGCTTTACCACTCTTCCTCCCCGCCCTTCCCTGATGGAGCCAGTCCCAGGACCATGCTGGGATTTCTGGCATCGAGTTGCTATTGTATTAGATTTTGCTATTCCTGCCTTTTCCCAATTATATTTTGACAAACTTCTGTTTCCTGATTAAGGCTTATGCAAAAGCCATTACTATCCTTTGCCCCTATAAGCTCAATGTGTGGCCACTTTTCTTTCCTCAGCTGAAGTGCTCACACACACACACCATCCCACTTTTTGTGCACTAAACCCACAGGCTTTTAATTCAACATTTTCTACCTCTATCTACCTTTATTCCTTTCTACCTCTATTTCCTATCTCTGTTCCTTTCAGCCTATATATCGAGTTTGGCACAAATACTGCTCTTTTTCTTCCTCTTGTGCTTTAGGACAGATTGGAGCTGGTATAGGGATGCAGACAAGTGTCTCAGCATCACCGGGAGCATCTTTTTCCTGTTTCACCCTTTCTTTGATCGTTTTTCCTCTCTGCCTCCTTCTCCTCCCGCATTCATGGTTTTTTCTTCCGCATTCTTCCTTTCATGTGTAAAAAGTGAGTTGAAAAAATGTCAAGCTGGTGCTGGTCAAAGGAACTTGTTCTCCCTTTCTTCCATTTCCTTTCATTGCCTCAGCCCCCCCCCTTCCTAGCACTCGTCTCCCAGAGTGCAGTGAAGAGGGATGCTTTTTCATAGAAGGCACATACAAAGGGTTTGGGGCATGATTCCCCACGTGTTCCTGCTCTCTACCACTGCCAGCAAAGGGTGCATCAATTGTGGATCTCGTCAGTGCCAGGCAGATGAGCTGAAATGTGTGATCTCTGCCCTTTTGGGGAAGGGGTGCCGCTGGGGAGGGTAAAGGATCTACTCCTGAAACAGATGCCTTCATCCCGAGGGCTGGGTTTGAACCAGCTGTCAGTGCTCACAGGAGACTGTGCTACTTGAATTTCCCGTGAGATTTTTTAAACACAACTCACAGCGTGAGGATGATTAATTGACATGAGCCAATGTAAAAACCTACATTGGATGGCTCTCAGATGAGGCCTTACTGTTTAAACCTTGGTGGAGACAGTTTTTGCCCACAGACAACACATTATGTCTCCCATAGCCTGACTTGAAGAAGAAGCTATCCTGTAGTCGCTTTTGTGGGTGTGCTCAGGTAAGTCTCTGGGCTCACATGTCCTGAGATCTCTTATTGGTGAGAACACACACCAGCTGATACCTCCTCACTTCAGTTGCATGGTGGCCACACTCATTTTTTGGAAGCTGATCTATCACCATACGACTTAAAATTACGCACAAAAAGTTTCAGCTCTTGTCTGTCCCCAGGCAGAGCCACCCTCATGTCAAGAAGGTAAGCATCTGTGGTTTGAATGTAAAAAGAAAGCTGCAGAGAAAACTATTTTACCATGAGAATTTCCCCTCATTACTGATCCCAGACCACAAGGGCTGGGAGAGATGGTTACAGAAATATTCAACAGTGCCAGACAGGCTGCAGACAAGAGCATGCAAATGCCTGATGCAGTCTCATTGCTTTTTGTCGAACCACACATTGTTCATCAGTGGTGCAGCTCTCCACCACCCTCTCACAGTAACATGACAAAAACCAAAAATTAAAATCCAAAGCTGTCAAGAGCTTATATGCACTGCTACCATCCAAACAGCTTGGGCAGTCAGACCTTTGCAGGTATGAGCTTCACTCTGCTCAGGAGAATGGGCACACAGTCCCCAGCTCACCTGGGCATCACTGCCTGTTTTGGCTGGAGATATCAGAATCAGCCCAGTTCCCAATGGAAGCTCCCTTCTGCTTTCTTTCTGGCAGTTCTCCAAATGCTGGCTATTTCCTTTCCTTACACTGCCACAAATCCACTCTCTGGGCCTGACCCATCTTCTCTCTGCTCAGACTCCTTCCAGGGAAGTTACAGATGAGCACAACTTCAACCTGAATTTTGGAAACCCTGGGGCCAGAGCTCTTGTTGAAGATGTAGTGGCCCCAGTGCACCTATCTCCTCCAGAGGTACTCAAAGCTGGATGTGAACACATGTATTTTAATTAAAAATAGCTTTTACGGCCTATTTCACTGTCACACCTTGCTCTGCTCATACCTATAGACCAGGGTGGCAGGTGAATTTATCAAAGAATATCCAGGCATAAGGACAGAAGGCTAGGGGTTGCCTCACTGGGCAATGTATGTCTTAGTGTAACAGAACTTCCCTGCTTTGGGTCTGCAGACTGGTGAGATCTGAAGAGATAGAGCGCTCCAAGTCTTACCCCCATGAAGGAGGACTCTCTGAGCTCATCTGCTAGGAGTCTGGGTCTCTCAGTCCTCATTTACATTCCCCAGAAGCCTTCACATGGGTAACACTTGTATATATAATATTTCATCTCAGTATTTTGACCCTGCATGCCTTTAAGGAAACTTGGATGCAAGTCCAAATGAAGTCTGAGTGTCAAGAGAAATGTAGAGTGCAAAAACCCCAAGGGTAGTTGTCCCTCTGACTTAATCCAAAAACCACTCTCGTGACCCAAATCTAGCTCATGGTGCAAAACTAGTCCACAAGGCTCAGCTCCTCTAGGTAAGTTTGAGAATGAAGCCTCTACAGTTGCACTGTAGTTTCCTTGCTGGATGCTATATAGTCTACGAGCTACCCTTACAAGTTACTATTGCCTATTCATTTTCAGGCACTGTTTACCACTGCTGAAGCACTTGACTCAAGAATCCAGTGATTTTTGGTTTTGTGTAAACCTGTATGTACACACACACACACACACACAAACATCTCCTTTTGCCTCCTGTCCAGTGACACGCTACAGCTGCATTTTTGATAAACCACGTGTTCAAGTCAAACTATCTTAACAAATTCTTTATATAAATCCAGAAGTTGCAAGAGAAGAGAAAACATTTGGAACTGTGCCTGTTGAAAGGGTGCTTTAAAACACAGCACTCCCTCAAGGTTGTCACTCCCTGCTTACCTTTGGAGAGGGTCTGAACCACAATTCCATATACTCAAATATCCTCACATCCTTAGGGCACAATGACATCCTTGTCTTTCCTCTGTAACTTGATGGACTGTTCCATTTCAGAAAAAGCATGGTGAAAGATGCTGTTTCAATTTACCATGACTATTTAAAACACCATTTTCTGGCAAAATGGAGTTGAAGGGCCATTACTGTGAAACTAAGTAACATGAGATTGTACATACAGAAAATTAACAGAAAAATCCTACTGGGAAGAAATTATGGAAACATTAACCACATTAACCAATGTGGTTTTTATTTGAGCTGCTCTAATAATTTTAGAAAAGCCGGGGCTGAGGCTACCTGGGGACACAATAAGGGCATGTAGGTGCTGGTGGAGAGGCACAGCTTACCAGCAGAGTTGTTCCTGCCAGGATCACCTGTCCCCCACTGCTCCCAAGTAAAGCAGTAAATGAATCCACATTCAGACAGATCTTTCTGGCATAGGCATCTCAGTCATTAATTGCATCCCTGATCAACAGAAAGTATCAAGGAGCACTTCCCTGTGTGAGGTGGGGGAGGATGAAACACAAAGTCAAGGGGTGACTCACTGAAATTCAAACAGTGAGGCAGAGACATGAGCGGAGTTGGAACAGAGAACTTTCTTCCCTCCTTTCTCAATGTGGCTGCAAAAAGACAGCATTGCCACTGAACTGTGTATTCTGATGTATGATTACTTGCTTATTAGCTAGCTCATCATGCCAAGAAAGCTAGAGGGAACGTGGAGCAAAGACATTTCTTCTCTCCTATCTCTCAGACCAGAGAAGAAATGACAAATCATACAGCCTGCTAGGAATCTCCACCTCCTCCACCCTTTATAGGCTGGCAGAGGTGGAAGTTTGATTTATTTCTCAGTTACATCTAGTCTTGAGGAAAAAAAGAAAAGGAGCTAATCATGCTAGCCTGACACTAGAGACAGGGACTCTGATAGCTGTGGCTGTTACTGCTTCCAGAGTGATGTACTGGTGGAAAGGCACATGCCTGACAGGTGACCACACACTGAGCCAGGAGGATGTTGAGAACTACTAGCTCTACCATACACTATTTCTTAGTACCTCACAGAGGAATGAGACAAGGGAGAAATATAACATACAGCGTCAACCCAAGGTAAAGCCAATTACAAGGCCGCTGAAGTTGAGATAGAGCTTAGTTTACCTATTGTATAAGCACCATGTTTCTTAAAGCTTGAAAACGTAATTTCTTCTGTTGCAACCTCCCGCAAGGTGCTCACCAGGCACTGCAGTATTTTCAGGCACATCTCCTCGTGTCTGGAACATTGCACATGCATCCCATGGGCTGCCAAAGAAGTTTCTCCATGCAGGTCCCCAGGTGGCTGTGTAAACGGTGAAGAGATTCTCCTTGCTAGACAAATCCCTGCATCCAAGCTTCACTCAGAAAGCCAGGTGAGGCTTTTGAGTAACAGCAGCAGACTTTCTTATTAGTGATGTCAAGCAGGAAAATTAGTGGAAAATAGTGTGGTTTTTATACAGACCAAATCATTCATAGATTACAGAGACAGAAGGAAACACTGCTGGTCTGACCTCCTGTTCTAATCAGAGTGCATTATGAGGAACAACCTCCAGTCCTGATTTCTGAGAAGCCAATAACAAACCATTCATTTTTATTTCACACAGAGCAGTGCCATATTCCATCAGGATGCACAAACTGGTATTCTGAAGGAACAATACACTTTTGAGATCAGATTTATAGCTATTAAGTAGCCCTCAGATTTGCAGGTAAACCTCGACTTGAGATTTCATGACATGTGAGGAATAAGTGCCTCTGATTTTTACTCTCTGATTTTTCCTGGTCTCTGGCATCAGGACTGAGTGAGACGGGAGTTATGTCTCCACCAAGCTTCAGGAGGGACTGGGGGAACCAGCAAGATTCAAGAGAGAGAGAACAGCTGTGGGAAGCCAGGGCAGGAATTAATAAAGGCAGGGAGAGAAAGAAGAGAGTGGAAAATCATAGATTCATACAATAGTTTGGGTTGGAAGAGACCTTAAAGATCACCTAGTTCTAACCCCCCTGCCATGGGCAGGGACACCTCCCACTAGATCAGGCTGCCCAAGGCCCCATCCAACCTGGCCTTGAACACTTTCAGGGATGGGGCATCCACAGCTTCCCTGAGCAACCTGTGCCAGTGCCTCACCATCCTCATCATGAAGAAATTCTTCCTTATATCTAGTCTAAATCTACCCCTCTCCAGTTTATACGCATTGCCCATAGTCCTATCACCATAAGCCTTTGTAAAAAGTCCTTCTCCCAGCTTTCTTGTAGCCCCTTCAGGTACTGTAAGGTCACTGTAAGATCTCCTGGAAGCTTCTCTTCTCCAGGCTGAACAAGTCCAACTCTCAGCCCGTCCTCATATGGGAGATGTTCCAGCCTTCTGATCACCTTTGTAGCCCTCCTCTAGACCTGTTCCAACAGTTCCATATCCTTCATATGTTGAAGATCCAGGACTGGATACAATACTCCAGATGAGGTCTCACAAGAGAGGAATAGAGGGGCGGAATCACCTCCCTTGACCTGCTGGCCACGCTTCTTTTGATGCAGCCCAGGATATGGTTAACCTTCTGGGCTGCAAGCACACATTGCCAGCTCATGTCAAGCTTCTCATTTACCAGCGCCCCCAAGTCCTTCTCTGCAGGGCAGCTCTTAATCACATCATTCCCCATCCTGTATTGAAATCAGGGATTGCTCCAATCCAGGTGTAGGATCTTGCACTTGGCCTTGTAGAACCTCATGAAGTGCGCACATGGCTTAGAGTAGGGTAGAAAGTGGGATACTGGGGCAGCTCAAAGCACGGTAAGAGAAGCAAGGACTGCTGGAAAGTTAGTGGGGGCAAGTGGATAGCTGAAACTTGGGGAAAACCAGGTAAGATGGCACTGCTGCGGCATTGCTGGGGCAGGGACTGATGGCCCCAGGCTGGGATGAAATGTGGTCCTGGGCCATAGGCAGGGTGGAGGGAGGCTTGGGAATGGCAGGCTGGGCAGGGTTTGCAGGACCTGACAGCTCTGCCCCTTTTCTCTGCTCAGTCAGCCCTTTTTTTCCCTCCATCCCATCTTTTGGCACACTCTCACTTGCTTCACACCCTGCCAGAATTGCCTTACGGTCCTGCCCTTGCAGAGAGCCAGGGAGGCTGGAGGGTCTGATAGGAAGGTGAAGGAGGAATAGGGTGCCTAAGGAGCCAGTCCAACTCCCCTGAGCATACTTGGTCTTGAGGATAACATGGAGTTTGATCACCTCAGCGGGCAGTAGGTGAACTCATTCTTGTTCCAAATGTTCTGTGTGAGATGTCTCATGTTAAATGCTTGCCTTCATTCACCATGTCTAGAAAAAGTACCTCTGAGCCTCTGAAAACAGCAGATATTTTAATGGAAAATGCCTGATAAGAGATGGCTGTCTCTCTGGAGAACAAGCATTGGCTGATCAAGAAATTACCAAAAGAAATTTCTCTTATTAGCATTTGTTTTTTCCTTGCTTGTCTTGGTGGAGAGTCGCGTTTAATTTTCAAACCTCAGTTCTACATTCATCATCCCTGATTTAGTAAATTGCCTCTTGCAGAAGCAGTGTCTAACTTACCTTTAGTTAAGGCTTTGCAGGATAATGTGTTTATGTTCAGCTCAGGAAGGGTCACAAAAAAAGTGTCAGATGCTGTAAACATACTGAAATGGAGGTAATGTAAATTATTTTAGATTCAAAATACACTTCCTCAAGTAATTTAATACTTTCAGAAAATATTGTATTGTCAGTGAGACTTAAATCTAAAATCTTGATGCAAGAAGATTTTAATTGTGGTTCTCCTTCTTAATTTCTTCTTAACTGGGATCAAAATCAACCTTTCAATAAGCTTGCCTTTGTAGTCAAAATAGCAGATGAAGCTACCTCTGTAATCAGAGTTGGCTCAAGGCTTATCAGCAGGGTAGGCAATTTGATTTTGCAGCCCAAGGATTTTTTCTTCACCCTTGGGCAGGCAAAATTCAGCTGTATGGCAGCAGCAGAGTAGATACCTCCCGGGATGCATTTCTCCTTTGTTACCCCCTCTATACCACACAGCTTGGGAGGAAAGGCTGAGTAGACAGCTTGTGCCTGCTGCAGCTATGGCCATCTTCATCTCTTCCAGCCCAGGCAAAGTGGCCTGCTGGTTGCCCCTGAAAGGCTCCCACCTTTGACAGCCAACAGTTTTGTTTGTGCCTAAATCCAGCCCTGTTAGCAATAAGGTAGAGAAACTCGTGTCTGCAAAGCCAAGCCTGGATTCAGCATCTTATAGCTGCGAATATACCCTCCTAGTTAAGTGTAAGGATGCAGATAATTGTGTTATCTTGTATAAAACAAATTCTTCTGCCCTATAAACTGTGACCAGTACACATGATGTAATCTCATTGTGCCAGACTAGAAAGAGGGGGTGTTAGGAATAGGGGTGGCTTACTCACCTTAAACAGGAGAGGACTTCTCCTGTGCCCTTAACGCACACACCTAAATTTCAGTGGATTGTGACATGCACGTATATGACCACTCCCTATTTAAGCTCCATGGGAATATAAACAAGCAGATGACTTCTAGTGAAATCAATAAAAAAAGTAGAGGGGATCAAAAAAATCATTAGTAATTTCTCTCAATTATAATCTAGTTTCTTCAAATACATCTTTTGCTGGAGCCTCCAGCCAGAATTAATGATACGGAAAATCTAAAGGACAATAAACAGTATATTTGTGAGGTAAAGGGATGTGAAAAACAGTAAACAGAAAGGAAAATGTCAAAGGGGTTAAATCTTTAATAAACTAGTGCTCCAATATCATTTTATAAGCCCTCCTTAAGATGTTTTGGATGTTTCGCAGATATTGCCCCTTGCTTTCAGAGTCAGCCTGGTCTTTTTCAAGCCAAATACACTTCATGAGACGGAATTGTAGGGGAACTGAAATGAGCCTTTAAAAGAGAAATAAATTGTAACTTTATTCTTACATTTTAGAAGCAATAACATGAACGTAAGATTACACATTCCTTGTAGCTGGGATTCCTCATTCCTTGTAGGTACACAGCTTGTCCTTGTGTTCAAGAGCTCATTGGTGTTTAGTAATTTCTGCTGTTTATAAAGTGAATCAAGCAGGTACCTTTTGCAGCTGGTAGTATTAAGGGTAATAATAGACACATGCACATGCGTCCATCCACATAAGCACAGAGAGATTAGCATCAATCTAAAAATATTTTGCATGGCAGAAAGAACAAATTGTCAGCAGAGCTGCTGGAAGACAGTAGCAGTTAATGGGAAGTCTGTAGTCTTGAACATGTGAGTACAGGATTTAATCTGTATTCATCTGTCCAGTCTGAACAAAGACTGTATTTACCTGTCCTAAAGTGCTTCATCAAGTGCTTTGGGATAAAAAAGGCCACAACCCCTGTATGTCTTAAATCAAGTAGCCAGCAATGCAGATGAAAAAGGCATATTTATAAAGCCAAGGAAGGAAAGGATAAGTTTTTCTTAGGCTTGATTTCAGTTCACAGGTGCATTTTTGTCACTTTTGGACTTGCCAAGTGTGACTCAAAATGCAGAATTCTAATCCCCTCAAAACACAGAGACAATCAATCACTGATGAAGGAGAAATGCTGAATTACCAGTATCTAGCCTTCCACAAGAAAGCCTGTCAGCTGAGTAATGCAAACTCATCTGTTCCAAGGATCAGCTTTTTTTTGTTTTTTGCGTTGATTCACATATATACATACATCCAGTGGGAGAGAGATAAACAGAGAAAAAGAGAGAGGCAGAGAAGAGAGAGAGGCCACATCTACAAGTACCAGTAACTGTTGGAAGGAAAAAGCTAATACGTGGAGCTAGAGTTGGAGAAAGGTGGGATCACACTGCTGTTCTCTTGGTGGACTGCAGCTGAGGTTAGTCCAGAACTACCAGAAATAAAATACTGCTCTGGAGGCAAAAAAACAGGGCATGTTTTTAACCAGCTAGGGGCAAAAAATAGCAAGAGATTCTGGCTGGGAGAGGCAGATGGCGGTGAATTGTGAAAACAGGGCACCACTGCTTTTGCAGCCGCTGCTGCAACTGTGAAAGCTCAGCTCTTTTCCATCTGACAAAAGGGCTTCTGGGCAGCCAGGGATGAGTCAGACTCATGTATGTTATGCAGGCATCTCTGAAGAACCACAGTTTTTCCTTTTCCTTTGTGTCAGACTGCTTCCCAGTTTGAGGTGCGTTGCACAGACCCTACATCCTATGAGCATCCTGTCCCCTCTCCCTATCTTTTCCAGTGTCTGAGCTGTGGCCAGCCCTGGTGAGCACAGCATGACTAGATGACATCATGCAGGATGTACATCTACAGTCTCCAAGCAAGGGTGCCACTAGCATCCTCCCAAGTGTTGCACCAAATTCCAGAGTTAACACCAAGTTGAACAGAAGCTCTCATTGATGACACTCACACTGAAGCCACCCTACTTGCACTCCTTGGGAAGACCTGCAGGCTTCACCTACAAATTCGAGGATGAGCAACAGCCACATTGCAAAGCTTCAGGATGTGGCAAACCTGCTTAAACCTCTAGGCTACTCATTACACCAAGTAAATAGTCCCCATTGGCTCTAGGAGACACCTCAGCTCCTGAACAACACTGCCTCCAGCCTCAAGACACAGCAGAAGGACCACATTTTGAACCAAAGGCTGTCCAAATCACGTATCCAGTGTATCCTACTACACAACAAACTGCTGGCTGCTAGCAAACGAGAAATTATGCCAGCAAAGGTACCCTGTGTTGCTCTTTTTAAACAAGGCTTAGCTATTGGTTTGAAACTGATGAGCAGTTTCCTATCCTCAGAAGACTATTTTAAGCTCCACAGAGAGCAGTTGTTGAAGCAGCTCTGTTAGTACAGAAAAGCAGCAGCAAATCCATTTCACCTTCTTAGCTAATGTCTTTCCTTCTTGGAAAAGAGATTCCTGAGGAAAGAAACAAACAGTGCTGTTTCTGCCAACGTGCCTGACCTGAGAATCCTTACAGCAGGCTGCTCTGCCCAGCATGTGGTAGGGGAAAGGGCACCTCTCTGGTGAACTGGTCTGCCTTCAAATACAAGACTGCATGCTGAGGACTGTGCTAGAAGAGAGGAGATGAGCTGGATGAGGAGTGATTGCTCTCTGTGCTTTGATACCTTCTGGGGAAAAATTAGGGATACTTAGCTGCTGTCATACAAACATCTTATGCCAAACTTATCTTTGTCTTCCCCATACTGGTACATAATTTGCATCTGATTATCAACTTTGAGTCTATTGTTTTATTCTAAACAGAATTCCAGCTACTGAAAGGCGTTGGATTGACAGCCCTGGTGAATAAAGTCATCTCTCTAACAAGAGGATAGGAGAAGAACAGCTTCCCACACGAGGCTCTGCCATTATTTCCCACTCAGGGCCAACAGTGAGATGTCAGCCCTTGGCCTCTTCTGAGCCTGCCAGCTTATGCTGTGAATGTGGAATCCCTGTGAAAATTCTATAAAAGAAATCCCAAGTTTTTTTAAAAAAAAAGAACAGCTAGTTTGGTGGGTTGGATTAACATTTTTGCTACACACAAAAGGTTTCAGTACCTAGCTGGATATGATGTCACACCTAAGGATCACAAGAAAATCTTCACAGTGGGATCTTCACACCCCAAGTTAAAGCCTTTACCCTCTTGACCTAGAGGAGAGGAGGCTTTTGCTCTCTGTGGCACATGTACAAATATTGCCAGCTGGATAAAGTCCTGTTTCTAACAGCAGCAACATGCTTAGTCCTTTTCCTGATTGTAGTAAGATATCTCGCCTTACGTCACAATGCAAAAAGATATGCCTAGGCTTAAAGTGGCTCAAATCCACTGAAGTCAATGACTTGACTTCAATTTACTCTAGCTGAGAACTTGGCTCATTTACACCACATTAGCAGAAACTTTTTGGGAAATCCTCTGTAGAAATTAATGATAACCAGAGACCCTGGTCTTTTAGTTCTGCAAAATGTGGATCTTTTCAGTTACCTCCTCAGTATCTGGAAAGATAGTTTTCTTTTGTCTTGAGTGGAGGCATAGAACCCTCCCTAGTGCTGAGGAAGAACAAGGAACTATTCACGGCAGGTACAGGATGAGATGGTTACTGAACTGCCTGCCTACCCTGCAAGGCTGCTTTAGTCAAGCCAAAGAATGAGGACAAATTCAGATTAACCATGATCCTTGGGCTTCAGCAGTCACAGCACCAAGCAATATTAGTGTCCACTTGACTTTGGGATGGATGGCTGTTCTAGCTGTGTTTGTCCTGTTGATAAAGTATTCAGCCCTGGTAACAGCTGCTTTTGTAAGAATGCCAGATTAAGACAAATAATGCAGACATAGTGCTGTTTACATGGATTTCATGGGCTGACCCTGCTGCAATATGCACACCCACAAATCTCAGCTCATTACGTCATTGAACACGGCTGCTCCTCTCTAAGGACAGGAGCTGGGTGAAACCTCAACAGAATTTGAATATGACATGCTGAGTCAAAGCTGACTGAGAGCTCTGGCCCTGGCCTGGTGGGGAGGTGGACCCCATCAGAAAATGCAGCCTTGAGAAGGACATGTGTCAGACCTGCTGGACAGGAATCTTGGCTTGGTGGAGGAGGGGGCATAGATTTCAAGTCATTAAGATGTCCCTTACTATTTCTGCACTTGGCCTTTGCTAACATCCCCTTTGTATTTCAACTTTCTCCTTCCCTGCACAGCCAGTTCTGGGCTAGAAGACAGGAGTATGCATTGTGTAAATAAAGTTTATTGTTCTCTTTTGAAGTACATGGGAAGGCTTTGAAAACCCAAGTGTAGCCATTCCAAATAATCTCAACTTTCTGCTCTGTTTCTCTGGTTAACCTTGCTGACTCAAAACAACAAAAAGCATAGCCTGAAGGAAATAGTGATCACTGCTTTCTTAACTTTCCAGCATTTTACTAGAGATATTTTCTCTTTGTTAATATCTTTGAAATCAATTCCTCTCTTTCTGTGTGTATTCCATTGAGACTAAATGGCTTTTACAAGACTGCTTTCCCAGTCATGGGGTAGGAAGCATGACTGCCTTCTCCAGGTCATAACAAGAAGGAAGAAGCAGTGAAGGAGCAACTGAAATGCCAGCAGTAAACAAGTCAACATGAAGATGTGTTTTGTTTCCTTCTTGGACAACAGTGGAAGTGAGGTTGTCCCTTACACACATGTTCTAATTAGAGAGCCAAGACATGATCTACTAGGCCACTACTCTGCCAGTCTAGTAAGACTGAACAAGTCTCTCTTTCATATTGCTTTGCAAACATCAGTCTTGACTTAAGCAAACTTTCTTCCCCAAGCACACTTGTTTCCCTCCTCCCTCAGCTACATTTACAAACCAATTTCCTAGAGAAGGAAGCAATGGGAACTTCACATGAAGGCAGGCTATTGCCAAGGTTTGCTACAATACTTGCTTGGCAGAAGAAGGTGAAATCTGCCAACAAGATCACACGAGGGGAAGCAGACACCCTTCCTTGTTCTTCTCCTGCTACAGTACTTCTGGGCAAAAGTCTATCTTCCCCCTTGTCTGGTCCCAAAGGACTGCAGTTTGCTTGCCAGCCTCAGACACTTTTCTCAGAAGGGTTTTCCACATGCTGATCATTAGCTTGAGTGACAATCACCCCATGCCCATAAAGCATACATGCTGCTTTTGCTGAGATTCAAACACTAAGTGTGAAGAACATGATGGAGAAGGGCATTTCTCACACTGTGGAATGTGTAACACACCATCACACCATACAGCAGGCTGAAAATGGGAAAGACCCACAAGTGGGAACAATCACTGCCAAGAAAGCCTGAGTGATAGGATCCATACTGACCAAATCAGCAGAATATATCACCCACCAACCCAGACACAAGAATTTAATATCACCAGCCCATGCCTCTGTCTCGTCTCTAGGGGATTTTCTAGTTTTTCAGGAGAAGATGTAGGAAAATACATGTTCTGCTTCCATGGAGCTCAGGCATTCCATCATAGACGTGACGAATAAAGGGAGAGAGAAAGAACTGTGCAAAAAGGCCCCTTGAACATAATTGAAATAACCATACTTATTTGGCTTGTCTTTATAACAGGCCGGAGCTGGGCACTAGACTTACCCACAACAGATAAAGATGAGCAACTACATAATGAGGTTAAAATATTCATTAAGCTAATTGCATGTTAATTAAGTAAAGGATGCTATTAGGGATCCATTGAGCTCCATCTGTGTGTGCAAACAGGAGTGAGAATAAACACACCAGAAAGCAGGAGAATAGACAATGACAGCTCTGGGGCTTCTGGCACATGGAACCAGGGGTGGAGGGGACAACCAGTGAGGGGACCTCCAGACCCTGGGGGAGCTGGCAGTTGTGAAATGGAGGATGGTCTTGTGAGAAGTGGGGAAAGTTAATCAGAAACTCTAGGCATTGTTGCCAGCATTCACCTCGTGTATGGGCATATAATTTCTCCACACTCCATTTGCAGATATATAAAACAGGAACTATAGCCATATCCTCAAGTGAGAAAATTCATGAGAAAACTCAGGAAACGGTCTAACTAAACTTACCTTCCCTATTGTATTTGTTGATTTTACCAGAACTGCTTGCAGGAACAGAGATCCATCACCCTAGAACACATCGTAGGACTTAAACCAACATGACAATGGGAAGGTCCATGAAGGCCTACAAGAAGGCTAAAAATAAGGACGCAGAAAATATTCTTCCATTTAAACTTCCTCTGTCAGCACCACAGAGGACAGTTTCTAATAAATACTTCTTCAAAAAAAAGGAGAAAAGAATTCCATCTGACATAATTATGGCCAACACTCCATAAGGCAGAATAGGGAAAATGCCTACATATTTCATGTTAAAATTCATTAATAATGGAAGGCAAGGATTAAATTATGTAACTGCCACCTTTAAGTTAAATAATATTTTCAGCAGAAGGAAAAGGAGATGGGACAACTCCATAACCAACACGTTTATTTCAGCACATGAATAATTTAGGCAAATAATACAACAGTCTTTTAAAGGGGAGCAGATTTCATGAGGAGGCTGGGCTAGATTGAACTTGTATTGCACTGGGATATTTGAAGGACAGGACTAGGAGAATAATTCATATTAAATCATTCATGTGATTAATTTCTCCTTTCTTTAAGGCAATTAATAGGCAGATTGTTCTTTTGACAAATGCACTTGCAGTTTGAAGTTACTGGAATAAATATGGTCCATGGTTCCCCTTGAGTGACCATTTTCTTGCAAGAAGTCACTGTGCAAAACAGAAACAAGTTTGGATGGGGAGGTCATCCCCTGGTGAGTTTCTGATTTCAGACCAGCTCCTCAAGCACTTTTTGCTATAATCTAAACTTAACACGTCCTCATTCTCCTTCAACAATTGCTTAAAATTTCTGCTTCCCCATGTAGACCTGCCAGCTCACCCTGCTCATCCTGTGTGGGTACAAAGCAGAGGGCAAAACAGGAGCAAACAGGAACAAAGCAGATTTTTCAAATATTTCAGACCATTATTCATGAAAATTTGGCTTATTGTGTTAGCTTGTCCTCAGTGAAGCCGACATTGATTCAAACTGCCCTTCTGATGAGTGGGAAGGAGAAGAACTGCCTAAGTAATTGATATTTTTGTAGTGAAACGTGATAGATGATGCTTTATCCAGGGGCTGATTTTTATCATGGACAAAACAAAAAAAATCTCTGTAGATTCTGCTAAATGCCCAAACATGTGTGCTTTTCTCCACATGCCCAAAGCCTCCAAAATACACTCTGGCTCATGCAAGATGCCCAGGAAAACTAGCACAGCCCTTCACAGAGGCTCCCTGTTAAAAACAACTGTAAAAGTTAACCAGATTCCTCCAAGCAGCTAGAGCTGCTGTCAAGAGCTCAGCATGGATCTTGGGATGCTGTTTGCTGTGGAACAGCAGAACTCTGGCACCCAGGAACCATCTCTGTGACTGACTCAGCAGCAAACCTTAATCCTCATGATTTTATGGCTCTTAGAGGCCTGTGCCTCATGATTTCTGTCTGGCATGCCTGCTTATTTCCAGGTAGATAAATGTCTGTGTGATGAAAGCAGAAGCCCTGTTTGGCACTGAGGTGCCTGCCAAGCAAGGGATCTCAGCAGGCAGCCTCAGCGCTCAGTTCAGTCTTTACTCCACATCCAGAATAAGCTGATTTGCAGCAAAAGGGACAGGCAGCAAAGGACACAAAAATGCATGTTGCCTCTGCTTTGTCTGCAGAAGGAACAAGCAAAGAACATCAATCTCCAAGGATGCTAAGTAATACTGCACCATAATCTCTTCATTCAAAGAAAAATTAGATATAGTAAAAACTTCTGAAAATATTTGCTGTAGGTTTGAGACACAAGTGAAATCCAGGGACTTCATGTGTTTATGCAAAAGGGAGAAGGAGCAAGAATGAATGAAAGCAGGGATATGGGTGAGCAGGAAAGACTGTTATTTTATCTGAACTGCTTTATGAGCTAGATGACCTAATAAGTCTTTTCCATCTCTAATTTCTCTGCTTCACCTATCCCTAGTTTATCATTAAGGAATCACTTATGCAAATTCAATTAAGTATTTAACATTTTCCTTCCTGTATCTCCCTGCTTCACTGACTCTTCATCCTATTTCAAATCTCATCTGAAAACGCCTCTTACCTCTCTGGCTCCCATTTCTTTGCCCTTAGACTATTAACTCAGTAATTGTGCGATTGTAATCCACTGAAGTATTTGGAGTTTTCACTTTATCACAAAGGAGAAACAAAGTAAGGTTATAGTGTACTGTATTAGCAAAGCCAAGCTTGCAGCTCCTGGGTACACAATTGCACACTGCAAGAATTTAGCACACTGGCCTGGCAGCTCTGGTGTCCACAGTCTAACACTGCATTAAGTCAGGAATGAAAATGAGATTTTCCTTTCCACTATTTGTGTTCACGTTCCAGGTACCACACACGGGGCTGAGTTGGGTCATTAGGCACTGGAACAGGCTGCCCAGGGAGGTGGTTGACTCGCCTTCCCTGGAGGTGTTTAAGGTGCGAGTGGATGAGGTACTGAGGGGCATGGTTTAGAGATTGGTGGGAATGGTTGGACTCGATGATCCGGTGGGTCTCTTCCAACCTGGTGATTCTATGATTCTGTGATTCTATGAAAACGTATTGCTTACTAGCCCACTGAATGGACCTGTTGCCATTCTCTGAGCCTCAGGCAGATGCCCAATCAGGATACATGATTTTCAATCCAGCTGCACCCATCTCTGAGGTTTCTTCCAGAAGACTTTTCTCAGCTAATGGTTCTTAAAACTGGAAAATCATAGGCTTGTTTGCATTGAAGTCCACCCATTCTGTCTGGGCTAGCCAGCCAGCAAGAAATCTGGCTATCAGTGTGATTCAAGTATGTGTTTAACTGCAATTAACAAAGTGTATCAGTATTGCTTTTTTCTACAGTGTTGCCCAAGACCAGACTGGATTTTAAGAAGCTTGTGCCACCCTCAGTGCTTACCTTCGCCCTTACACCACGAAAGCTAAGCAAATTTGCTTTACTCCAGTGTTCTGCAGCAGTTTTCCGGACCATATTGCTTTCCTTTGCTTGAGAGGGTTGGATATATCCTCTGTAATTCTCATGTCAGTGTTTACTGATGTCCTCATGCTCTAGGTAGACAGGCTGGGGACAGGGCTGCAGAGAGACCCTCTGCTCCTGAGGTGCCTCTGCAACATGCTCTCCTTCTCACACCTAGCTAAGCCACACAGTCCTCGGGGACTGGCCAGCATCAGCTTAGCAATTGCCTTTTATAGCCTTTTCTGGTAACTCAGTAATTGATATCATCATCCAAGTCCTTGAAGAGACATTTTCTGATCCATATATCCTTCTCACAAGTGGGAGAGATAGGAGCAGGAAAAGCCAGGTGTCTGCAGCTCCAAGAGGCAATTTGTAAACTGTGGGTATTTTGTCTGTTTGCTTGAAAGCACAAAATTTGTCACTTGTGTGAGTAATTTACTGCTAATTATGAGCTTACAATCTGCAGATAGGAAAATCAGAGCCAATGTGCATTTTCAGAGGAAAAGGAAAATTGCTCCAAGTACTGTATAATTATGCACTTAGCTGGGACTTGCTCCTGAGCCTTTCTAGAACATTGCTTTTCAACTTGAACAAGTTTACATACAATTGCATTAGCATGTATGTGGGAAAGGAAAGTAGGATATGCCAGAGACAGCAAAACTCCAGAAGACTAATGGCAGAAAGAATGGAAGGATGAAGCCCATTTTTAAACTAAACAGTTAAGATTTCCTTCTCAAAGCCCAGAATCACAGAATCATAGAATCATAGAATAAACAGGTTGGAAAAGACCCACCGGATCATCGAGTCCAAGCACTCCTATCAAACACTAAACCATGCCCCTCAGCACCTCATCCACCCATGCCTTAAACACTTCCAGGGAAGGTGATTCAACCAGCTCCCTGGGTAGCCTGTTCCAGCATCCAATGACCCTTTCCGTGAAAAATTTTTTCCTAATGTTCAGCCTAAAGTTCCCCTGGCAGAGCTTGAGGCCATTCCCTCTCGTCCTGTTCCCTGTCACTTGGGAGAAGAGGCCAGCTCCCTCCTCTATACAACCTCCCTTCAGGTAGTTACAGAGAGCAATGAGGTCTCCTCTCAGCCTCCTCTTCTCCAGGCTAAACACCCCCAGCTCTCTCAGTCGCTCCTCATAAGATTTGTTCTCCAGCCCCTTCACCAGCTTCGTTGTTCTTCTCTGGACTCAATCCAGAGCCTCAACATCCTTCTTGTGGTGAGGGGCCCAGAACTCAACACAGTATTTGAGATGCGGTCTCACCAGTGCCGAGTACAGAGGGAGAATAACCTCCCTGGACCTGCTGGTCACGCCATTTCTGATACAAGTCAAGATGCCACTGGCCTTCTTGGCCACCTTGGCACACTGCTGGCTCATGTTCAGTCGTTGTCAACCAACACCCCCAGGTCCTTCTCCTCCTGGCAGCTTTCCAGCCAGGCTTCTCCTAGTCTGTAGCTCTGCTTAGGGTTGTTGTGCCCCAAGTGCAGGACCCGGCATTTGGCCTTGTTAAACCTCATGCCGTTGGTCTCAGCCCAGCAGTCCAGCCTGTTCAGATCCCTTTGCAGAGCCTCCCAACCCTCCAGCAGATCCACACTTGCACCTAGCTTAGTGTCGTCTGCAAACTTGCTAAGGGAGCACTCGATGCCTTCATCCAGGTCATTGATAAAGACATTGAACAGGGCTGGACCCAGCACTGAGCCCTGGGGAACCCCTCTTGTCACTGGCCTCCAGCTGGAGTAAACCCCATTCACCGCCACTCTCTGGGCCCAGCCGTCCAGCCAGTTTTCCACCCAGGAGAGTGTGTGCCTGTCCAGGCCAGAGGCTGACAATTTCTGAAGCAGAATGCTGTGAGAAACTGTATCAAAGGCTTTACTAAAGTCCAAGAAGACCACATCCACAGCCATTCCCTTGTCCAGCAGCCAAGTCACTTGGTCATATATCACCCAGGTCTCTTGCATGTGTTTCATGATAGCACTCAAGATCACCTGTTCCATGACTTTCCCTGGCACTGAGGTCAAACTGACAGGCCTGTAGTTCCCTGGATCCTCCCTGCGCCCCTTCTTACAGATGGGCACAACATCAGCCAGCCTCCAGTCCAGTGGAACCTCCCCAGTCATCCAGGACTGTTGGAAGATGATGGAAAGGGGTTTGGCCAGCACATCCACCAGTTCCCTCAAAACTCTTGGGTGGACTCCATCCAGCTCCATAGACTTGTGGGCATCTAGCCAAGCAAGCAAGTCTCTAACCACCTCCTCTTGGATCGTGGGAACCTCGTTCTGCTCCTCCAGCCCCTGGGGTTGTGCACAGAGGGAACAACTTTCCTTACTGTTAAAGACTGAGGCAAAGTAGGCATTGAGTACTTCAGCCTTGTCTTCATCCCCTGTTACTCTTGTTCCCTCTGCATCTCCTAGGGACTGAAGATTCTCCCTAGCCCTCCTTTTACTGTTGATGTATTTGTAGAAAGATTTTTTATTGTCTTTCACAGACTTGGCCAATCTGATTTCCAGTTGGGCCTTAGCCCTCCTGATTTTTTCCCTGCACCTTCCTCTTCCTATTGATGTCTCTTAGGACCTCCCTACTCAACCATGCTGGTTTCTTACCCTGCCGGCTACTTTTATGGAACATGGGGACGGCTTTCTCCTGACCTGCTAGGAGTTCTTTTTTGAAGGGTGTCAAGCCCTCATGGACTCCCTTGCCCTCAAGGAGCGCCTCCCATGGGACTTTTCCGACCAGCCTTCTGAACAGTCCAAAGTCTGCTCTCTGAAAGTTGAGCGCGACTGTTCCGCTAACCTCCACCTTCTTCATCTCACCCTGCACCGAGAACTCTATCATCTCATGATCGCTTTGCCCCAAGCGTCCTCCAACCCTCACATCCCCCACCAGTCCTTCTCTGTTCACAAACAGCAGGTCCAGGAGGGCACCATCCTTTGTCGGTTCGCTCACCAGCTGTGTGAGGAAGTTGTCTTCCACACACTCCAGGAACCTCCGGGACTGCTTCCTTTCTGCTGTATTATACTCCCAGCCAATATCTGGGAAACTGAAGTCTCCCACGAGGACTAGAGCTAGCGATCTTGAGACTTCTCTCAGTTGTTTGTAGAGGAGCTCATCAGCTGCTTCTTTTTGGCTGGGTGGTCTATAGCAAAGGAACGTGACCTGCTGCTCACCAGTATCTCTACCACATAACAAGAATTTGTCTCAGAAAAAAATTGCTACAGCAGTTATCAGAGAGGTAAAGAGGATAACAGAAAAGAAATAACTTCTGAGGTCAAAAGGCAGCTGTTTAGCAATGCATAAATGTAAAGGAGAGATTATTGGAATGTACACATCTGACGTACAGCAGAGGAACAGAAGAAGAATGGTGAGAAGATACTGGATGAAGGAAGCTGGTCAGTTGCAGCTTTGCGTCCTGAACTGGGACACTGTCATGGATACTGCTGTGACACTGTAGTTGTAAGTAAAGGCAAAATTCATATTCTAGCTTCAGCTTCATTGGAAATTTGGGATGGAAGCCACATAATCTACTTAGCAAGCAGAAAAGAACAAATGAGGAAAGGAAAGTCATTGAAAATGGAATTTTAAAAATAAATAAATAAAAGGGGGAGATTACATGAAGAAAAAAATTAAACCATAGGTTGCAGTTGGCCTGGTATAATCCTTTCATTATTACTTATTAATATGTAAGGGAGGTTTGCAGGGAAAGATAGGATAAAACAATTAATCTAGAGTATCCACCCAAACAGAGGCAATTCTTTCCAATGTGTACTATTATGTGAATACATTAGAAACAGGGCTGATTCCAGAAGCATTTCATATAGAACTCATTCACATTTTTAAAGGTGGACTGAAATTTTCTAGAAAAAAATTAAATACATATGTGTACTTACTAACACTGCTTAAGTCCTTGAATAATAGCAACTTCGTGCCAAAGGACTCAAAGGACTTTATAAAAATGAATGAATTAAGTTTCTCCAACCCACTGTAAGGGAGATAACTACTTTTACCTTATTATACAAAGGGGAGGAGGGGAAACAGCAAGACAGAATAGTTAAGCAATTTGATAAAAATCACTCAGTACATCTGATGGTCTGAATGAATTTAGGAATAAAGTTGTTAAGTTGTTATAGAAAGTACGCAGTCTGGCTGACATCAGCTCTCTCTGAATCAGGGGGCAGCAGATCTTGTAGGAGCCCTCTGAAATAGGTGTTTGGGAAGGCAGAGTAGGTAGTGTTGGTTACCTGCGACGAAAACAAGACTGGAATGACAAAATATCTGAAAGCTGCAGATATTGCAGGAACTCTGGAAGGGCATTTGCAAAACCACTTCAATCTATTAGTACTCTTTGACCGTGTCAGCAAATATGGGACACATGAAAACTATCTGCCTGTTTTCACTTGGATTCTCAAAACATTTGCAACAGGACCCAAACAAGCGGGTAGGCAATCAGGTATGCTATTAATGAGAACATCATGCAGTGGCAAGCAGACAAACTGGCTAAGTGTCTGCAAAAATAAATTCGTAATTTAGCATCAAGTTTGGCATTTCCAACATGGCAAAATATTAGTAGCAGCATGCATCTAGCACCTAGAAAGATCTGTATTGGTTTGTAGATTAATGCACAATGTGATAAAGGAGAATAGTCAGTAAGGTGGTAATATTTGCAAATAGTATATATTCTTTGTTAAACCTAGGGAAAGATGTGAGAAGTCAACCATGTAATTATGTAATGTCCCTTGGTACCAAAACCACATTGTAAGGACTCATTTAAAGTAGCCACATATTTCCAAGTTCAAAATGAGGAAGATCTGATGTCCTCCTAAGTTGCAGTATACATCCTTGCATCACCCTACTCCTCTGTGGTCAAACAGTGCTCTCAATCTGTTGGGGCATGCACAGGGAATAGGGCAGAGTTTGTTACTAAAAATGGAGGGATTAGTATGTAAGTGCATTTTGTCAGGAACCTAGTGTTCAGTTCTGTGTTCAAAGAAAATTATAGCAGAAATCAAAGAGGTCCAGAAATAGTGAACACAATTGTTTCAAGGCACAGCATGACTTCCATGTAGGAAGCAAATTAAATGGCAGGTGTATTTATTTTAGAAATCATATGAATAAAATAGACATTCAAAATAGTTAGAATAAATTATGTAGAAAAGACAATTCAATGTTCCTATTTACCTTGTCTTTCACACTCCAGCACCAAAGACACATCTCATTAAACTGAGCGATAGGGAAAGTATTTCATCAAACGGAATTCTTTTCCTCAGGCATTCTCATTCACCTGTGGAAATCTCTGCTACAAGATATCTCTGAGGTGCAGGGTGTGGAAGGATTAAAATAAGAAGGAGATACTTGTGGATATTGAAATTTTCCAGATTTGCAGTAGAAGTTAAGATAAAAGTCATGAATATAAAAGCTTCACACGATACCATGTAAGCCAGCCACTAATGAGGGTGCTAGGGAAGATATTTCCCTAAGCAATGGTTATCCTTAACTGTCCATCGTGAGATCCTGCAAGCCGTCCTTCTGGTATTCACCAATATCAAAGACAAAACACCAAACAAATGGATAACCGACCAGATCAAATGTGACATTTCCCATGATTCTGAACATTTCTTCTCCTCTTTTTCTTTCTGTCCTCAAGGCCACCCTTCCTGTCATCTAAAGTGCATGGAAGTGCCATTGAATCATTTAACATTTCTATCAGTGGTTTTTTTGCTCTTTTAAGCAATTGAACTCATGATGCCAGTGTCAGGCTTACTGCCAGTTTTGACTTGACCTGGTCACAATTTTGCAAGCAGTGTCAATGCCAGAGCGACAGTTGAAATGGAAATTTTAATGATCTTAATGAATAAAAGCTTAAGCTGTGCTTCCTGCACCTGGGCAGCAAAAGTGTATTTATAATTTCTTGCCGAATAAGCCTCCTGGCAGCATTTTATCTGCCCTAGGCAAGCAGTTAACTGAGGTTCTCACCTCTTACACACATTATTTTTGAGTGAATACTCCTGCTAGTGAAAGATGTTGGATTGACAGCTCTAGAGACTGAAGTCCTATTATGTGACAGAAGTGAAAAAATATGTAACAATAGTTTTTATTAGGTCACCTAGTTCATCCCTCTGTCAGCGCGGGATTGTTCTTTGTAGTATATTCTTGAGTGATGTCCTCCCCTCCCCCATTCTCTCTCTGGTCTTAAATACAAATCCCTGGGTCTCTTCCATTTTGCTGCACAGCTCTGATCCTCACAGTGTCTTCCATACTGACAGTGCAGAAAAAAACACATGTGTGAGTGTGAAGTTATGCATGTGCATCTTCCAGACTCTAAAGCTCATCAGAGAAGACGCAACAAGAAATTTTGGAATCTGCACGGAAGACACTTAGAAAATATCAGATAATAACTTCTGTGGGCCAATGTTTTTCCTCACAGACACCTCCTGAAGGGAGATCAGATCAAATAAAGTTCTTTTCCTTTCTCTAATGCTAATATACAGCTGGTATTGTTCAGATGACCACCACCATTTTACCAGCAGATTAACCTGCAAACTCACCACAGCAACATTGCCTTTTTTCAAAGAATGAGAATAGACACTCAGAGCAATCAAGTGACTTGTCCTTTCTTCCAATGAGCAAAATGAGTCTGTCTTCTAGTCCAATGCCTTAAAGCCTCTTCAGAAACTCATTCAGTAAAATTCACCTGTCAGTGAATCTTTGTTTGCACAACAGGGTGGTCGTCCCACATCAATGCAGTAAGACCAGAGGAGATCTGAGCCCAAAGAGTTCATCAAAGGAACATAAAATCCTAATTAAATCCTGAATTGCAGAGATTTCTGGGCATTCCAATCTCCTCTTAGCCCCTTCTTATTTTGCATATTGCCAGAGTGCTGAATTTATTGCTCCAGCATTGCAATATGATGGTATTTCTTCCAGGATAGGTCTTTTCCTTTTATAAAAGCTAAATCAACAAACAGATGAAAACAGGAGCCTGCTTAGCCTTACTAGAAGAGCTCTGACAGCTGTTGCTATTTGCTATCTGAATAGGAATGGGAACAGAAACTGTACTGGGGGTGACCAGTTTACAGAAAT
Source organism: Clamator glandarius (assembly GCA_033459285.1). NCBI lineage: Eukaryota > Metazoa > Chordata > Aves > Cuculiformes > Cuculidae > Clamator > Clamator glandarius. Next base: position 68,909 of record JAUNZM010000621.1, on the reverse strand, counting down.
GGGTTTTATCTCCATTCTGAAACCTTTCATTTATGAATGAATCATACAGCAGCAATTACCTAACACCCTTTCTTATCAGACTTCCTTCCTGCTACCTGTTCTTGTACTAAAACAGACATGAGCTAGACAGTTTCCTCCAGAGGGGCATCCTGAAACCCTGTGGCTTCAAAAGAACATTGTATCGGTACATAAAATGGCCAAAACTACTGTTCCAGGCATGATCCAGCCTTATTAGCATTTCAGTTAGTACCAAATAATTCTAGACATTTGGTTTATAAAAGGACCTTAGCTGAGTAGTATTAAAAAGTATTCAGGTGCGCTCAGTAGAGGAATTACAAGCTTATTTACTGCTGTGATAGTGCACATGGATGGATCCTAGACTGTGTGCTCAAAAACGCAGGGCATCCTGTGCTGTCACTTACACTAAAGAGCATGTATCTGTCATGCAGTGCATCTCATGCAGAAATTTCTAGGTTTGCACATCATGCCTTAGCTGTGGTTTCAAAGGCACAGGAGCTGCACTGTGTGGTGCTGGCTCCAGGCAGCTGATCCTGCTGAGAACAGTCTGCTGGCATTGCAATGCCACTTTCATGACCTGAGTCAATGTTTCCTTGCAGCACCCTGCTGCTGGACTATCTCCACTGCTGGACTTTCTCCACACTCCAGCGCATCAGTGTACTCTGTCATGTGGACTTGCCCTTGGGTCACTTGCCAAAGTCATCGAGTTCCTCTCAGCTCACATCATGGCAACTGTGCAGCACCCAGCTGCGTTTATTGAAAAAGGGGCAATCGCAAGAGAATGCAGCTGACAGTCTGTAGGAGCCTGGACTGGAGAAGGGCTGGTTTGAGAAAGTCAAAGTGTGAGCAGAGCTTAGAAAGGAGATGAGAATGGAGACTGCCTCTATGGTTATTTCACTGTGCAGGAGAAAAGTGCACGCATGGGCCAACTTCCACAAAGAAATACAGGATAGTGGAAGTGCACGTATGCTGAAGAAGAGTCAGCAAGGCACTTAAAAGAAGGTGAGAATCTGGGATGTAAATACTGGTTGTGTCAGATGTCTGGACCAAGCCTGGCCACCTGGCCTCCTTATGTCTGGTATCATTACTTTGCACTCAGCAGAACAAGGGCTGGCTGGCTATGCAAAGACACTTAAAGCCTGCCCTACCTTGGAAGAGAGACATTTGGCTCCCAGCCACCCTCATGCACCACAGAGCAGACAAGGATAGGAGCTGTGAGGACCAGCCTGGGGTCTCATCAGTGCCATACCCACAGTCCTTATCCAGGATCGCACAATCTTGTGGCCTGGCACAATTCATTCCCTTTCTAAGTGAACAATTTCCAACAGAGTAACACAAGTGATTCATTCTGTCTGACAGTCTTTCACATGTAAATATTTTATATTCCTATTGAATATTTTTGGATGATTATGAATTCTTGATGTGATGAGGACCTTGCTATGTATGAGATGCAGACAGTAGCAAGGACTCAGCAAGGAGGAAAAGCATCCAAGAATGAAAAATAAGATATCATTACAAACTACAATTTAGAAAGAGATTGGAGAAAAACACAGCACTGTTCCCTCTTCCTTCCTCTTCTGTCTGGACACTTTCAGAAACTGTCTGGATCTCACATAAGGAACTTTGCACTTGGGTAGATGTTGACGAGAGCATCACGGAATCAAACGCAGAGATCAGTATGATCAGCGAGTGTTCAGTTTATTGAGCTTAGCTGTTTCGTTATAAACCCTTTTTGGCTACATAACTGGGTGCCTACGAGGGTATCTACAGTGTATTATTGGTTAAAGGTAGCTGTCCATAAAGCTGTTACTAACATATTATTGGCTAAACTACTGCACATGCTAAGAAACCAAGTTACACTAAAACTATGTTGACAGTTCCCTTTAATTGTTTTTCTTTCAGCTGGTACTCGTTCCCACTGAACCAGCTCTTGTATTCCTTCCAGCTGCTTATCAGAAGGCTGTCTTTTCTCCTCACTGAACTGGCCTTTGTTTATCTTTCAGGTCTCTGTTTCAAGGCCTTCTTCTCTGTAAAATGTTCCCACAGGTAGATGTGGAGTTGGCTGCCTCTCCTTCCCTCCCTTTCTCTCTCACTCTCCTTCTGATTTAGTTTTAGTTTTTTTATTCCTATTGAAAGATGCAACAGCCCAAGGGACTCAATACTGAATTCACTCCAGAGTTAATTTACAGGTACATTTCTGCTCTCTCTCTTGACTCTGTTTCTGTAGTGCAACCAGGAAGCGAGACTATGTCTCCAAATCCACACATGGAGTCTGGACTGAAGGTGGAGAACTTCTACAAAACATGAAAAGATCTGGACCAGATGATGATTACTTTTACGCTCCTGATATTGATAGTGGCAGTATAAGCCACGTGGTTGAGCACTGAAACATCTCGGAGTCAGCAAGAGGGACCTTTACTAGGTAGCAGAAGGTGAGCTCTGTCTCAATGAGCCAGATACTCAGAAGGACTTCCAAATATAAAGAAGAAAAATAGTGAAAAATGTTAAGTCTCAGTCAAGCTAGGGCAGAGTTTGTCAGCCAAATCATAACCTCTTGATTGGGCTGAAATAAATAAAGATATGAAGTAGAATTAATGCTGTTTATCCCCATGTATCTGTACATAAGCTTTGCTTCTAACAGTCCTCCTCATCTTCTAAGAAAGGGCCTGATTCTGCCAATCCTTTTCACAGTACCCTGACTGCCAGTGCAACACTGATACCTGTGAACCACTACGAGCGAGCCAAGGCCTCACCTGCTGGCCTAGATCTAAAAGTATATGTGTCTCAACCTAACGAAAGGGCAAAGAGTTTATGTTGTTGGTATATTTAGCAAGATTAGGAACAATATTGTCTCCAAGGTTTCTCCAGGATCCTGTTTGTTCCTTGTCCCTGGGCCCAGCAATTGCATCTCCATGGGAGTTCAGTGACAGCCACCCTCCTGTCTGCAGAATCGTTTGTTGGAAGCCTATAGGGAATATCAACATTGCCTTATTTATATGGTGACAGAAGAGGAGCTAGCATTGTCTTCACAAGAGTGGAAGCTAATTTGGACAGGCCTAAGAAGTCAACATAGAAAATGCTTAGCTGCTCCATGGCCCTTTTCCCAGACCTGTCCACCTCTGCTGGTGTACCCTTAAGTAGTTGTCTGCACGAACAGCCCCTTGCTGACTGTCTGCTTAGCATATCACCTGCAAAGACAAATCTTCCCACTGTGCACTAGGGAAATGTGGGCCACCAGTACGTCATTGAAGGGAGTTCTCAGCTGAACAAGCACAGATAAGGATTGCACAAAGGACCCTGGTTATCTGGTTTCTGTCATGCTGGTATCAAAGTCCTGCACCAAGCATTAGGGTTTCCGTGTATCCCCAGGGTTCTGTACACCAACTTTGCTTGAAGTGCAATTTAAGATTGATGAATTCACAGGTTTTAAATCAACGGCAAGCATCCGGGCTGGCCCCTTGGTGGCGGCTATTAACTTAATGAAACTGAAAGGCTGTGAAGTCAGATAACAGACATTAGAGTCTTTATTTACCTAGAGATTTAAGGAGACCTTTTCTGCGGTAGCACATGACTTCTTTTTTGAGAAGTGTAAGCTACTGCCTAACACTACTTCCCAGGCATGTGTACACACACGCTCAGGTTGATGGGAAGGCACTGCGTGCCAACAAGTGCTTATCCCCTCTCACGCTGGCTGACAAGTGGTGCACCATGGCACGAGGAGAAAGACTTCTTTTAAAAGTATAGGTTCTGCTGCAGAGGCTGTCCAGTACCAAAAGGAGGACAGCGAGCATTGGGGCCCCACATAACCATGGCCAAAAAAATGAAGCAACCAGATGTTTAATGGATGCTCTTGACTGGGTATATTTAAGCGAGCCAGCAGCAGGGCTGAGGGCAGAGACCAGCTCTCTTGACAACTGCCTACCTGTGCACATTACAAAAGGACCATCCAGAACAGCTCTCCAGCTGAGTGAGCTGAGATTTAGTAGCAGCTGGCATAACCCTGTTCCCCATCTCATGGTTAACATATATGGTGTAGCACATGCATGCCCATTCTGGCCAAAAATGTTGCCTGTTTCAACTGCTCTCTGAAGGAGTTTCTCTGATAAGATCAAACCTTATGTTTCCTGCCTTTCCCCTGCTTCCATACACAGCTACAGTGCCAGAGTGCACAGTTCAAATGCTCCAGTGGCTGCACATGAGGCAGGAGAAGCTCAGCCACCTGGCTCACTGATTTTAGGAGGGAGCAGGGAGCAGCAGATCAAGTGTCCATCACGTACAGCAATCCCCAGGCACTCTGCTCGCACAGAGGCAGTGCTGCAGCCTGCCCTGAGCCACATCCTGGCATCACTAGCAGTACCAGGGAAGGATTTAGGAGGACTGGAATAGAGGATGGATGGCAAACAGTTTTAGTGACCTATCAGCCCCTCACCTCCTCAGCAGTCAGCTCAAGGAGAAGAGAGGGCATTTGGGAAAAAACACATACTTGCTCCAAGTCTCTGCATTCACTGCAGTCAGCTTACAGAGCACTGAAATCCCAACAGACTTCATGAAACACACAGATTTGTGATGAGATTTGTAAGAACTATGAAGTAGTCTGCTGCAAGGCAGAGAGGGTGTCCTGCATGTGAGATAATTGGAAAGAACAATCTTAAGTGAACCACTGGTGGTTTGCCGTGTCCATAGTTATGCCTCCTTTTTTTAAAAAAATACCCCCTTGTCTCTCACTGAGGTGCAACAGGGCAAATTATTTATAGGTCATTCCTATGCTGGAAACCCCACTGCAAAGCCTGGCATATCTTGCTCAAATGTACTTGGACTCCTCCCAGCACCAGACAGAAGGACTCTCAGAAGCATGTGATAGAGGATTTAAGTGTCAAAATAACTAAGGAGTATTAGGGAATTTATCTCAGCTAAATGACATATGTTTCAATTTGCATGAGGCTAAGGACTATTTCATTTAATCTCTTATGCAGATGATTTTTGCTTCTGTTCACCTAGATATAACCATGTCTTTTCAGAAAAAGTGCAGAGGTCACTCTATGAAACAGTCTTTCTATTCAATTCTCTTCAGAAAAGAAAGAAAAAGGAGCAGTTAAAGTTTATCTTTTAAACCCTTTCCAGTTTCCAGTTTTCTTCTTTTAGTGAAGTAACACCTCTTTGGATTTTCCCGTGGGCTGAATGCATTCAATAGTCTGTAGCAAAAGGACTACATTAAATTCCAGAATAATCTTCCATCTGCAAGAAGTTAAAGCAAAGATTACATCCAAGTTCTTGTTTATGGGCACAGCAGAAACACATGCATATATATGTAGATATATATATATATAAAGCTGGGAATTCATTGTTAGTATAATCAAAATGTTGTAAGTACAATCCGAGAATAATACTCCATATTTAGCTATATCAGAAAAAGGAAGTATATTTCCGTACAGAAAAAAACTCTCAGTAATAATGTACTTGAAACTTCTTAGTTTGCATCCCTTTTCCTGGTGCTACACTCACCCTTCCACCACTCTTCTGTGTCCTGACAGTGATAGTTTCTCTCTGATAGGAGGTGATGGGAGTTGTCATGGTATGTTAGCAGCAGCTTAAATATGATGTTGATGCTGATGATTTCTTCTTCCTTACTCTAGGGTCCTGTTGAGATCTTTTTTATATGCCTGATTTCACACTTTGTTCTTTCTTCATCAGTCTGAAACTCCACATTACATCCAAATTTGTTATGTATGGTGAATTTTACACGTGCTAGATAGTTGTTCCTTGTTCTCTTTGCTGCCCAGAATAATTGGTTTTGTCTAGCTCCAGGACATTTGTCCAGCTGGATTTCTTTAACTGGCTGTTGCTGAATTGTTCATAGTCATGTGGCTTCCAGTGCCAGCCTGTGCACCATCTCTTGCCATCCCATCCCTGTACTGTTCTAAACTGCATCCTGTGCCTCCATTTTCCAAGGCCCACTGTCAAACCAGATGTACATTTCTCTGTGTTACATCATGATATTAGAGTTAAAAATGCAGTTATACCATGGAAAGATAAAGAAAAGCTAAACAAACTGGCTATAGCTAGCTGATCAGTTAGCAAAGCTGTTGTTATAGCTAAACCAAGTAAAACAAAACTGCAGGCAGATCAAGAAAAGCTCAGACAGGACAGGCTTGACAAACCTTCACCTCAGACTCAGTGCAAAGACTGTGACCTGTTACTAGCAATAGCAATATTGCATTACAGGGCTACAGGTTTGCCCAAGGTCTATCTGGAACTTACTATGTAAAATAATTGGACTTTTAGCCAAAAGTGCAGAGCTTCATGATTATGAATCTGATAGAGATGCACCCACTGCATAGCTCTGCTGGTGCTGTCTGGGCATTTTTTCCTTAGTATTGTTCTTCACTGTTAGAAAAATGTTGAAGACTGAACATAAATACAGGGAGCACTTTCTTTTAAATCCCTGTGGCTTTCATTCCTCCTACCTGCTATCTGCCACCTCTAATTAAAGTGCAAGGACCATGCCATGAGGATGGTGAAGTTCTATCCAGACTGAAAAAATTTGTTTCCTTGCCCCATCACCACCAACTTACCGACTGATATTAGGCAAAAGCACAGTCTGTGCCATTAGTTTTGCCTTTTGTAAGGGAAGGATGACATTGCTTATATGTCTGCAGAACTTTTGGATCAAGGACAGATAATGCATTGACCCAGATTTGCAGATGTGGTCTGACAATGTGGACAGTGAAGGAAGTGGTTAAACCAGAGTAATTCTCTGACCAGTTTTCTACTGACTGTGGTCCTGGGGTGGAGAAGAGAAATCCTGGGGATCACCAAATGGCAAGCTTAGGTAATCCTCAAGGGATTATCCCCTTGCAGAGGATGGTGAAATTACAGTGATTCCCACTTTTCCTATATCCCTCACATGCAGAGTGAAAGGGATGGGCTGGGTATGGTAACCTAATCCACAAGACCTATGATGGATGAATATGTGGAATTCCTCAGCCATCAGGTACCCATCCCCTCTGGCTGGACAACAGAATGGAAGAAGGTCTGATAACCTTTCAGAGAAGCAGTAATAACAGCAACAAGAGGAGACATCTCCCTTGCAGCCTGCCTCCTACAGTGAGAATTTCTTGCTGAGCCTCTCATCCTAATTCACCGCTTCATGCCTCGTAGGCTGCAAGTATAGAAGTATACCATTGTGCACAAAAACATTTCTAGTGCACACCTGCTGGCACCATTATTAGAAAATTGTGCGTTATCCACTGGTGAGTGACTTGCATGTTAAAAGTCACCCATGGGGCACTGTCCCCTCTGCACAGAGGGCGGCGCAGCCTTTGGTTTCTAGGATATGGCACTTTGTTTCAAGCTGCTGCAGACCATGTCTCCTCTCCATCACTGTGTCATGCTGCCCACCACCCTTCAGCCATAATGGCACATACTGGAGCAGGCTCGTAATTATACTGGTGCAAATGGGCAGTACCTTGCTGAGTTTTGATGGATGTATTCTGGGGTGGGTGGAAGCAGAATTTGGCTTTCTTGTTTTCATACGCATCTCCTGCAGCAAATGCAAAATAATCCTGTAACACAAGTAATTAAATCTCCTACATCTTACCCTTCACCATTAGGCACAGTTAGGAACCTGGATGTTGTCCCATATCCTATGTCAGGACTGTAAAATTTGACTTTTCAACACAGCTGATAATAGGTATGAGAAAAAAACCCAACAGAAGCACGATAAAATGACAACCATTTCTGCCTCTGTCTGAAGTGTTATCACCATTGGGTGGGGGAATGGGACCCCCTTAGCTTGAAGGCACTCTGGGGAACTGAAGGGGAACTCTGTAAAAGAAAATAACCAAACTGAATCCATTATCATTTGTGAGAACAGTAATTATTACATGCACTGCGAACTACTCCAAATTACCCCTCCTTTCCCCAGTCTGCCTGGTTACATATCGTACAGACAGAAATGCACCTTGAAATGAGTAGCCATCCCAAACTGAGATCAGCTGGAGTCACCTGAGCACATGCCATGACTGCAGAAGCAGTTGGGGTGATAGCCTAGCACATGAGCAGCCCCTCTTGGGATTACCTCAGCTGTTACAGAGAGTCAAGACCTCTGCCGCCTGCCCTGCCCGGAGACCTTGGGCAAATATAGCATTTACCCTGTAACACCTGAGGTGTATTTTGTGAGTTTTTATTTCTGTTTTGCCCAAGATTAAATCCAGAAAGCTAGCTACAAGTGAGTCCCAAAGAGGACCACCTTCTCCCAGCTCTGAAGGAAAGCTCTTTGCTGCCCACCGCTCAGGCAACAGAGGGTGATAGCCACATAGAGACTGTGCAGGCACATGCTCCTCAGACAGCAGTGGAAGTGTCTCAGATTCTAGGTGTTAGTTCCCCCTGTCTCCACTCCCAAACGGGAACTAGATGGTGCTTCCCCAGCCAGCCTGGCCCTGCCTTGTGTGTTTAGTCTTTTCACTCTGCCATGGCTGGATTAACCCTCCCACTCAGATGGTCAAGCTGATTAGTTAAAGAATCTATTTCATCCTTCTTTAGGGCTTTATTTTTCATCTGTCATTTTCCTTTTTATTACCACAGTAAGACTCTGCCTCTTCAGGTCTTTCCATGCTCCCCAGTTGTTGCCCCTTCCATTTACCCTGCTACCAGCCCTTACCAGCCTTTCCCAGCTTCAGTGAGGGAGCAGGGCTGTTTACCCCACTGTGACATGTTCCCATATTTTTTCACCTCTTTCCTTCAGACTGTTGCACGAATTAATCTCCTGTTTTATTGCTCCAGCACACTCTTCCATACTCCCTTCCGTTTCATCCTCCCCACTCCGGAGCCTCACTGGTCCCGTGCACAGGACTATGCTTGAAGACCCTGGTGCTCCTGCGCGTGCAAAGGCAGTCAGAAGCATCCATTGCCATGGGGTCTTTCCCCACCACACATGGTAGTCTTGGGTCAGGAATCAAGAAGTAATTCATACGGAGGTAGTTGGCCCATAGACAGCTTGCACATTGTTGCTCATTTCTGGCCAACAGGAGCTTTGAACTATGAAATGGAAGCTTCAGGACCTTGCAGTGTATCAGAATGAGAAGGACTGATCTCTTCAGCCTTCCTCAGCCTTTTGCAGGCCCAGCACCACCACCACTTCAGCTTCCTTAATCATCTCAGTAGTTTGAACATAGCCTTATTTCTCCTTCTTGTCTCTGTCTAGGTTGTTGGTTGCCTGATCCTGGCTATTGCTTCCCTCCTCCTGCTATCTCCTCTCTTTACTGTTGTCCTTCCAAGTGCCCCTGCACATCTTTCTCTGCATAATACAGACAAACCCTCGAAATGGTGAACAAATGAAATATATCTTTAGGGTAAAAACCCCAGAACCAGCCCATAATTTTGCTGCCTCTGTGGCTGCCAGAAACAGACAGAATTGCTTTGACCATACATTGTGACCCCTTTTGCCATGCTCCATCTGTTTGTTTTGATAGTCTGTGAATCTGCAGCAGCAAAAGGATCATGTCTTCTTATTTGTATCTACAGGGTCTCCTGTGCAATCTGCCCCAGTTCTGACCAGGGCCTTGCTCTACAGGAGAGATAAGTAAGAATAACAATGAAGAGTTGGAGCAGCAGCCAGCAGCACAGCCCTGCTTTGGGAGCAGAACAAGACAATTAAGGAAAGGATTTTCAAATAATCCAAAGGAAGAATGCAAGGGAATAAATATTTAATACTCGGTCATGCAGCTTCGTCCTCTCTAATAATCCCTAGTGTTTCTACAGTGTCTTTCAGAAGGGAGCAGTGCATAAAGCTCAGGTGCAAAATGTGTTTCTGACAGACAAAGATCCCCCCTCTTTCCCCAGTGGGATAGTGAGTGTGCGGCTACACACAAGACACCAGGGAGTCCATTTAGAGGCAGTCGTACGCATAGCGCATTGGAGCCCTGTTCAAAAATATATTCTGTTTATGCAGTAGCTATGGCTGTAGTTCCTATTCTTACTCCACTTGACTCCATGAGCAGGATCATGCAGAAATTATGGACTTGTAATACAGTAACACTCTGTTTAAAATGAAATAAAACCAATTTGTACCTTTTGCAACACAGTCCATGTTCCCCTCTGTCTGGGAGCTCAGCAAGTATTGTGAGGGGCAGAAGAAAGTATTCTTTGTGTGGTGAGAGGGTGCACTGACCGTAGCTCTCCTGCAAAACCTCGGCATACCCTAGAAAATTTCTCTGCCCTCCTCTTCCCCAGACACTTTCAGATGCCAAGCTCCACTCAGGAATTTCCAGCACAGACCAGTTCTGGTATGATGGCTACTGGTGACCAGGCTAGGTCAATGGGAATTGAGGACAGTGAGAAGGCACAGACAGACTGCCAATGGGTTGGACTGGTCAGAAAAAGACAAGGACAGGCAAAGAGGCTGTGTGTGAATGTTTGGAGGGTGTAGGAGTCAGTGCCTGGGACATGTGCAGGTGGGAGTATTTTGTCTGTGTATGCGGAGAAAGGGAGGATCTCAACATTCTGGTTTTTAAATCATTTTCCCCTTGCTTGATTATCAGTTGTGATTATAAGCCTAAAATAGCAAGCTGTGCTTATGCTGGACAGGTGACAGCCATGCTCAAAAGGAGATATATATGCGGTAGGGTGTGGGCCAGCTGCAGGGTGTCTACAGCCCTCCTCCCTCTCTAAGAGCAAGCTTTGTTTAGTTTTCTTCATAGTAGTCTAGAATTAACTGCAAGTAACTGGAAGCAGAAGGGAGAACTGTTACCAAATGGATGCCTACCTGTTTCCGAGACTACATGAGTGTATTTGGATAAAAAGAAATCCCAATGACGAAGGATGAATCCAGATAAAATCTCACTCTGGGACCTGAAATGTTAGCTTGTAGAGACTTTGACAATGGAGCTGCTCTACCACATTCCATTCACAGGCTCTCCGGATTATATAACCCTTCGCAATATTCTGCAAAATCAAGTGTATATATGCAGAGAACATGATTTGTAAGATGTTCTTAAGATGTTTTTCCACTACTCAGTTTCAGATTCTGCAGCCTGAGAGGAAGACAGCCTGGCATTTCAGAAAGGCATTTTCCCTCAGCATTTTACACGTGACTATGACTACGACACTATGTAGTGGTAAACTTGGGAGGAGAAAGGAGCAAAATAAAGAATTGCTGAATAATACAGATCAGAAGTGACCTTCCAACTTCTGTTCCTAGGGTGGGTGACTTCAAAGCTGAGTTGGGTTACTCAAGGTGTAGCTGAGTTTCAAGTGTCTTCAAGGATGGAGATACCACAATCTCTCTAGGTACATTTCTCATAACCCCTCTCATGGTAAAAAATTTCTTCCTTACATCCAACTAGAATTTCCCATGCTGCCTTGTGCCTTTTCACCTCTGGGAAGAGCATCCTCACTACCAACCCTTTCAGTCAGTAGAAAACACCAATTAGATCTCCCCTTTGCCTTCCCCACTTAAGCAGTTCTGTGTTATGCATTGCATACATGTCAGAAAAGGAAGAGGTTTCTGGTGAATATCAGGCAAAATTTCTATACTGAAAAATGAAAACATTTAAAATAATTAATGTTTGAAAATTACCAAGAGGGAAGAGATTTTAAATGTTCAGTAACATTTAAGGGTAAATTGTGTGTGTAGGCACATGGGATGTAAGTAAGTAGGTGGCTGAGTGGGCGTCAGTGGCACTAGAAAGGAATTCTTGATGATTTTTTTAAATAAAAAACATTAAGGATCTAACAGTATGAAATAGCAATTATTATGAAGCATGATCTCATTTCTGAATCTGGTATGAATTTCAGGCTTTGCAGTTTTAACATTTTGAATACATAGCAATTAACATGTAAGGCTTTTCTACTTCTTTGTTACTTAACTTCCAGCTAACAGACAAACTTAAGCCATTCTAAAATTCAAGTACCTCTGAAGAGAGTGTCAAGACCCCTACATGACTCCTGATGGCAAAACAAAAACCCAAAGCGTGTTGTCCAACTTTGAGATTTGTCTGTATCTTCCTGGACTGACGTGCACTGACCATTCATGGGCTGGCATTTATTGTGGTGCAAAATGTCTGGAAATCTCTTACTGACTTTGCAGCTGATGTGCATTTCAGCTTCTCTTTCTAGAGCCTCACTGCCAAGTTTATGCCTTTTTTTCCATTGCTTGTACAATAAGACCCTTAACAAATTTTTATAGACCACGTTCTACTGTCAGTAGCTTCTGAGCAACTCCACTTTCTGCAATTCACTTCACAGTGATACAAGTGCCTATGCTAAGTCTCCAAATTTCTGCTTGAAGCAGCAGATGTGGGATGCCCCCACCACCACTGGAAGTTGTGAAAATGCAGTGTGGATACAAAGCATGGAAAGCAGGACATTCAGGTTGCTCTTCCACGCCTTTGTTGGTGCTATAAGAGACATAACATTGAAAACCAATGAAAAAGTAGTTACCAAAGAAAACAAACCTAATTCTTAGATGGTCCAATTTCCTTTCATTGGAAAACCCTTTCTGACCCATCTTCTTCTCCTAATGTCTCCACTCAGTATGTCTAACATACACAATTGGAAAAAAAAGCCTTGAAAATGAGATTAAACACCCACATCGGTGGATGAAATATTTTTTTCAGTTTATGAGCTTATAAAAAAAAAAAACTAGTGTCAGTGTTATTTATTTCCTGTAGAATAAATGTAAGACAACTGACCATGTTCATGTTTCTTTGTTACCATCTGCAAGTCCTGTAGGAGCATTCTCTGGACTCCCAGGAATCTATGGAGCCCAGACTGAAAATTATTGTCATGATGTATATGGAATAGATACACAGCCTGAGGAGCAGCAGCTGGACTGGTACTCAGAGAGCTATGAAAGCTTCAGAATATGCAAAATATTTCAGTATTAACCTCTGTTTAATAGAAAGTGCTGGAGAACTAATGAAAGTTTAGCTTCTGAAGAAGAAGCAATACTACAGGCCACTTGATCTTGACATATACTAACCTTACCAAGCAAGTGATGCAGATAAACTGAGACCTTGTGCTGCCTATTTTTAAGAAAACCACAAAGGATCTTCCACCCTTTTCCTTGGGAGGCTATTCCACAGCTAGATAGATGCTCAGTCAAGATTTACCTTTAGACTGAATAATGTAGCCTGCTGTTATTTTAATTCCCCACTCTTTTTTTATATACTGCCTCCATGTCTACTTTTCAGATCTCCTCTGGATCAAGGTGGTGTATGTGCAATAACCTCGGAGTGTGACACAGTCTCCAGTTGTCCCTCTCTCTGTATTCCCGCTTGACTCCACATTACCTCTGCTAAACACAGTGAGGGGATTTGGCTGGAGGAAGTTTCCAGGGAAGTTTCCTCTCTACAATTGCAGGGATGCACCCCCTGCTGCTGCAGGGATGTACCCTCTGTTGTGGTTTTCAGAGGCCAGAAGCAGAGAACTGAGTGGCATTGCTGAATCTCTAATTCATGACAGTTAACAGGGGTCACTTTCAAACGCTACTCCCTTGATGAAGCGCTGACTGTTCCTTCCTAGTGTTTCATTAAACTGCAAGCTGGAGCAGGCAAAGATGCACTGGAGTGAAAACAAGGACAGAGGGGCCTCAGATGGAGCCCTCTGCCCTCCCTCATCCCCTTCAGCCTCCTGCAGATGGACCCTTCCCCCAGCTCACAAAAGATTAAAGTTAACTATTTTTTGTGTTGAGGGTTTTTGTTGTTGTTGTCACCTTCTCCCAGTGCCGTGCCCATCGTTCCAAAGAGAGGAGTGAATATTTGATTGCAGTAATTAGTTAATCAGCAACTGCCATAATTTTTTCCCTGATTAATGCTTTGAATAATCATTGCAGCCCTATCTCTAGGCAGTCCTGTTATCAGAGTCACTTTGAAAACAGCTTTGAAAAGATAGATCTGCATCCTTATAGATAAAATTAGACAGGTCAGATGCTCCTGCATCCAGAAACTGCACCTTCATTGAAGCTGGTCAAGAGAAAAGAGAGATCAAAAATGCATTCTCTCCTCCCAGCTCATTCATTTGCACTTCCCTGTAAGAACCATGCTGAAAGGACCTGGGCGATGAGTCCATATGGAAAATTTCAAGTTCACAGGGCAGATGGAGGCACAGGATGTGCTTTCCTGGAACTGAGGATCAGGAAAAAACATTTATATGAAGACTAATCTATCTCTTTCCCTAGAGCTTTCTACATTGCTCCAGGGGAACACTGAAACAGAGGGACCACATGCTGATCTCAGGGAAGGGTGAGCTCAATGTGGACTCTATGTGTTTATAAAAATATATGTATATATATCAAATGCATTTTTTTCCATAGAAGCATAGAATCATAAAATGGGTATTTTATATATATTATGCACAAGAAAAATGTTAAAGCTAACTTCATAGAAAGAAAAGGATATGTTCTCCTGCCTGCAGGAGTAAGACCAACTCCTAAAGTGATGTCGAGGTTCAAAGTCAGCCTTGCTTTCGAGGTGTGAATAATGCTCACTGGGGATCCCTGTAACCAGGGCTAGGTGAGAATTTTTCAACCCCCCAAAAAATTTTATTATCAAACTATTAACTCTGAGAAACAACCTTTTCAGAAGAACATTCCCCAGGAATGATCTGTTTGGCTCCTGGATGGGATTTCTAAGAGAAATCCCAAAGAGACAGTAGAAGTGAATATATGCAATGCTCAAAATGCTCAACATGTGGCGGCACTCAGTGGAAATGGGCCAGCTTTCAAAACCATAGCCTCTCCAATTGATTTTGTAAGCCTAGACTCCAGTTTTACTCATTCCTGATCAGTGCTGTGGTCTCTTGCATATGAGCTATTCTGAGCGTCCACTCCTGGTCTGTCACCTCTAACCAAAAAACATGAAAGACTGGAAGACTGTGAAGCAGCAATATTGCTGAGGATGGGATACCATTGCCTGACAGATCTATCTGGGCCACCTGATCCCAGCAACTGTAACATCTGCAATGGTCCATCAGTAGTTGTGTGATGGGCACATCAGCAGCTGTGACTTTGATCATCAGATCATAAAACGCAGATCAAGAAGACAGAGGGTGTTTTCGCAAAGTACATTTGCGTATATTTGACAGGACAGTTGTGGGTTGGTTTTTTTATCAGCCACTGTAAGCTATCAACATCTGCCATGGGAGACTAGTGATCCTTGCTGTGCTTGTTACCAGTTGCTTGATAAACAGATCATGACCTGCTGCCATTTTCCTAGAAGAAAGGAATGATTCTATGTGTTCGGCAGGTGGAAAAAATGCCCCCTTTGTAACAGGGGCTTTCACTGCAAGAATGAGCGGGATAGGATAAAATAGAGACATACCCAAGCATCCTTTCCCAGATACAAGTTGAATCCCCTCCTTGAACCTATTCTCAGAAAACCACAGCACAGATGTGTATCAGGTGGAAATCAAAGAGATTTTTAGATTAAAGGAGAAGAAAGAAGCAGCAGATTTGTGTCTGAGGACTGACACTACACCATTCAGAAGAGCTAGACTTAATTACATTGTGTGACCCCTCAGGTATTACCAGGAAATGGTTAAAGGAACCTCCTTTATGAGACTAGGATTTCCTGTAATGTGGACAAAGAAATATATTTAGCAATCTTACAACGTGATACCACAAGTAAATCTGGAACAATGCAATATAGTTATGATCAGACCTTTGTATCTTTATCTATGTCCTCAGTTATGTTATAAATTAAGCAAA
Organism: Clamator glandarius; assembly: GCA_033459285.1. Classification (NCBI taxonomy): domain Eukaryota; kingdom Metazoa; phylum Chordata; class Aves; order Cuculiformes; family Cuculidae; genus Clamator; species Clamator glandarius. The sequence continues at coordinate 53,188 of JAUNZM010000621.1, read as the reverse complement.
AAATTATATCTATTGGCTTCTTGGCAATGAGGCCGTTTCTTCTGACCTTTTGCTTGTGGAAAGGCTCAAATAATTTGTCTCAACCCTCCAATATTTCCTGGACATTTAACTTCCACTTAGCCTACCTAATGCTGAGCTGACAAAAGCTGTCGTGGTAATGGGTACTCATATGTGAGAAACTACTACCTATACTCCTATCCTATTCCATCTCTAACGATTATTGTATAATATTTCCTACTTTCTCTTATGCTTAGTACTATACTTAGACCTACTGAAAAAGTCAGGATTAAATGACATGTGAATAGCTATCAAAATGGATAATACTATTCCCTTGTGTCAGGAAGACTCCAGGAGTGATACGGTCTGGCTGACTGGTGCATTTGTAGTCATAAGAAACTGAGCAGACAGATACGTTCTCTTTTCTGGCTCTGGAGAAAGGAGAGCTGTTTTCTGTCTGCTTAACATGCAGTGGCCACTTATAGGGGCAAATAAATTAGGACCCAGGCAGTGCCTGGAGGGGACCCTTGAACAACTCTATCTCATTCCTGTACTTGGAAGAGCCAGATTGTTAGCTAGTAAAGCCAGTAAAAACTGTGAGATTCATACTTGCTTATATGCTTTCAGAAATAGTTCTAGTCTTCTAAAGACTGTTTCTGTCTTAATAATTGACCTGGTCTTGCCAATCAAGAGATATCTACAGAGGGGAAAAGATGATAATTTGTTGATATTTACTCACTCTTGGCCCAGTAGAGTTGCACCAAAGACAGAGGGTCACAGACTCCTTTGTCCATTAGTTTAAATCAGGGAATTCATGCTTGGAACTGCCCAGCAAATGAGGTCTTCCAGACTGGAGGGAGCTATGGGTGCAGTCCTCTCCCTGCTAGTGGCAACTTCAGAGTCCCTGGGGACTCAGACTTCACTGGAAATACAGGGAGCAGAAGTGGTGTTAAATTTAGACCACACTCATTTCTGCTGTATGAGGGAAGAGGGAGCAGCTGCCTATGCTCCATATCACACATCTGAGCTGTTTCTCCCTCACGCTTGGATGCTTGGGCATGCAGAAAGAATGGGAAAGGACTAGAGCTGGGGGCAGAGGCAGGAAAGCTGAAGGACCTCTACCCACTCTCATCTCCAGGAAGAATCTCCCCGGGCTTGCATGTATTTTTAATCTCTTCCATCAGCAATAACAAACACAGTCAGAAGCAGTAATAACAGGGGGTTTGATGTGTGTTAACTTGCTATCATGTAATGTAATCTCTTGATCAAAAGGGAGCTGCATTCAGATATCCTCTTCACTGACTTTGGGCTCATCAAAATAAAAACTCCTCCTTCCAAAGGTGACTTGTTCTTCACTGGGTCATCTAAACACCCTTTACTACCTTTTTAATCTGTCAATGCCTAGCCACACCTACCTAATTCTGTCTGAGTCAACAAGTAAGGTCAAAGCAGCTTGAGATGTTTTCTTTAACATGAGATATCTCCTAAAATCCACAATTGAGTTTGTTTAGTATTGGTGCTTTTGTCACTTCTGTGCACAGACCACATTCCAAGTCAGAAGAGTTACAGTCCACCCTGGATTTATCCTGTTGTCTCAGATGGTCAAACTCCATTTCATATTCTTAACTGGTGTGTAGCTATGAAGAGTGACTGCTGTACCGGGCAGCAGGGCTAACTGAATGTCAGTGCTGTTCAGAGTGCTGGGTATGTGTGAGGTGTAGTAAGTTGGTGCAGCTTGTTGGATATCTTGGGTGGAAGACCCTCACTCATTGTTCACCTCTACATAACTACTCAGGTAATCAGTTCAGGATGTCAGACATCTTCCATCCCAGAATGCCAGTGCGTAAAGGCTCACAGGGAGCTAATAGCTAGTGCACTTACTTGCTTGGCTTTTGCTATGATGAATGTTTGGGAGTATTCCCTCCTGCCCTCTAAGGCTGATTGGACAAGTCACTGACGGAAGTGGGCTGGTTTCTTGACCAGTGCTCCAGCAGACTTGTCCAAACCCACCCAGCAGAATTTATAAGGTAGAGGTACCAAATGGCCCTGCTGTGTCCTTAATGTGCCAGCATGCATAATTCAACATCCTCAGATAATCTGTACTCCTTCCGCCTTCCAGGTGGTAATACCAACATTTGCAATGCAGAGCAGTCCTTTAATTTTATTTATTGAGGGACTGATTTGCACAGAACATCCCTTTGTTTATTCTCCACTATCATTGTTACCTTTAATGAAGACAATGAAGAATTTAAAATAATAATTAAAAAATATATTCCCCCCAGTTACCATAGCAACAAGATGGAGCTCTTTAACACTGCCATATATTCCATCTGTTTCTTTCGTTTAAATGACAAAACAGCTTCCTCCCATACCAGCATTGCATGGAAGAGAGGAGATTCTCAGGTGGAGGAAAACAGAAATTCAAGCAACCCATGATACTACCCTGAAGGAAATTCCCTTTCTAGTCAAGATTGGTTTCCTCCCACCAATGCTGTCTAACAAGGTTTTCTCTACACAAAAAGAAAGGCACAGGTTTTTTAGCAGCCAAGCTGGTGGCACTTCTCTCGTTCCTCCATTGTTGGGCAATAGGCATATGGTGAATCTTTCCCCCTCTTATCTCCATCTCAAGCTCAGTCAGACTCTGTCAACTCAATGTCCCTCACTTTGATGCAGGTCTAGACCTAGGTATAACTCAGCCCAGTTTGGAAGGCATAGAGCAAGAGCATTCTTGTTATACTGCAACAGAGATGTCTCAACAAGGTTCTTTCCAATAGATTTGGGACTGTGGATTAGGGGTAAATAAAATATCATAAAATTATATTTTTCCTAGCCTCAGTGTTTCTCTTACTACACTCTTACTCAGATACCCTGTGTGGACTTTTTCCACTTCCTCCTCTTTCTCAGACTCTGTTTTGGGGCTTACATGAGCCCATCCCCATTCTCAGAAATCTCTTAGTTCTCTACAACAGACTTTGGTCTTCTCTCTTCCCTTGGGCTCTTGGTTATATTGGCAGATAAAGACTGGCTGTCTGCCACTGCTCAGATATATGACACACCTGCCTCCTGCTTAGTGTCTGACTCACAGTTTAATCTAGAATCATTTGTTATACAAAGTTTCCATCTCCAAGATTTTGCTTCTACTTGTATGGTTTAAAGTAAGAGCAATTCTCCAGAGTCTGGTGCAGATAGTCAGCTTCTTAGGCTTGCCTTACCAATGACAGGAATATGACCCTTTGTCTTTGCAGCTGCTGGTCCACATTAGAACACCAATGGGCAAAAAAATACTTAGAAAGGAAGCCAGGAAGTGACCTTACATGCACAGAAAAAAAAGCAAGCATTGTCTTCAAAAGTATCTCCAGAATCAAAGAGGTTGTGATCTCTTTTCCTCTCTCTTCAGCTTCCAGGGTTGGGAGTTTTTCTTTTTGTTCTGTTTTTTTTTTCCTATTATCTAAATGACTTCTGTAGTCTTCTGTCTTCCTTAACAGTAGATTTTACTTTTTTTTATCTTGTGTCCCAGTGTTTCTCCTAGAGTCCAGTTTAACCACAGAGAACCGTAGTTTCAAGCAAGCTGTATAGTGTTTTGAGTTCTTGCCTCTTTTCATATAGTCAGTTTATTGCTTCCTTCTGTCCTTCCAAATAAACAGCAGATTGCAGCTGGGAGTGGAGAGGAAAACTTGTTGGCTGTTTTTCTCTGGGAAGCAATCTGTGAGTCTACCCAGTGATGAAGCAGCAACCAAGCCTGAAATGAGAGCCAGCATCTGGCCAGGGGATGTTAGTGCCTTTCACTTCCACAGATATGGATCCTGAGTAGAGCAGGTCTTATCTTGACCACTACTTACAGACACCAGAATACCATCATGATGGCAGTTTCTGCTTTCGAAAGATTCAGGCGTGAACAGCAGAGAACTGGGATGGTCACTAGTCAGGATGCATCTTCAGAAAGCCTGGAGGTTACAGACCAGAGCAGAAGGTGCTGTATCACTGACTGGGGCTGCTTCACAGGACAGGCACCTGGTGGAGTTCAAGAGGCGATTGTGTTGTCATTGCAGTGTAGAGAACTCTGACAGAAACAGTAAGATTGGCTTGAGAGGACGGTGAATAAGATAGTCTGGGTACATCAGTAGAGCTACAAAAACAATAGATGTTGATGGCACCAAGAGGAGGAGGTTGCCAGAGGATCACAGCAGATTTAACAGGCATTTTCTCAAGAAACTCAGAAAAACACTGGAAAGGTGAAGGACAAATTAAAACAAGGGATGTGATTGTTTAGTTTTGATCAGCTCTGGTGTTCTAGCCCTGAAAGATGTAACTGCAGAGGCAGAAATGCCATTAGCATTTCCCTGCCACACAGAAACTGAAATACTTCCCTACTTCTCCTCCTCCCACTGTGCCCCATAAAGAGGAGGTTTCCATAAATGCTGTTGGTTTCATTGAGATGTCAGAGAGTTATGAGAGCAGCAGGGATGTTTGCCTGTAACACTGGTGAGCCACGGAGCCAGGGCTGTAGAGCTGCTGACCAGCCCAGTGTGGGAAGCATGATAGAGAGCCTCAGTGAAGCAAGAATTGGCACTATTGGATGAGAACTAGAGGGATTGTGTGGACTTTTAACAAGTGCTATGAAAGAACTGCTCAGCGAGAGGTAGAAGATGGAAAAACTGTACTGCTTTTGTGACACCTTGCCTCGGGATTTCTAAGGGCAATGTGCAGTCTCTGAATGATAAACCACCAGCAGAGTGGTTGATATCAGCCTTAAGAGATGCTGTGATGAAATCTTTGAGGGGCCTAAGGGGAAAATAGATCTGTAACATCTTGTATAATATCACATGTGTGAGCCAGCAGTGCTTGGGGCAGAAATGCCACCATCCTATCAATTACAGGGGATTTTACCCTACACCCTGAGGTGTCCCTTTGCGTCCATCGCCACAGACAGGGCCCTGGGGCCAGATGGTCCCATTAGCAATCCTGAAGCTGGCAAGACAAGAGTACAGCGCTTGACACTTTATTACCTCCTCCTTTATATTGTGTGTAACTGATGGTTGTGCTGCTAAAGTAGGATAAACATGATAAATAACTATGAAAAAGAAATCTATGGAGATGGATATTCTACTGTAAACTCTATGTCTCTGTCCAGGACTACTACACAGTCATTACTGGAAACAGTAGGGTAATAAAAACCAAGATATTCCTACATATTCATTAATATTTTCTGACGGCTTGAAATATCAAGTGTTGAGAGACTGGCCAGAATTTCAGCCCTGGATGTCAGACAAAACCTCCTCATGTCATTTTGCTAAGAGGAAGGAACCATTGCCGTCAGTCAGTGTTTGCCTAGCACCAGGCCCTCCTCCTCCTCCTGGTGGTGGTGAATCTGCACCTTCAAAAGAAGCCAGTTTTCACTGCAAGTCTAGTGACCCTAAAGTTAAATGTATTGGTTGTTTGCATTAGCTGAGCTGTTACTCAGAGGAAGAATATATGCACAACGTGAGGAAAATCCAGAATACTAATGCCAGCAGAGTTAAATCCCCCACTTCCCAGAAGGCCTAACCCATCAAACTCCTTTCTCACGCACTGATGAGGATGTCCTATAGGGAGCAGCTTCTGGACACCCACCCACCAAACTCCAATTATGGCTAATGGTATCAGTTCAGGTATTCCTTTCCAGATCTTCCTCTAATCCCTACAGAATCACCTGCCTTTGCTCTCTAAATTATTCACCTCAATTAACATCCATACAGGGAGGATATACCGGAAGCATTTCTGCTCTAATAATGCCCTGATCGTCATTGTTTGCCCCAAAGTCTTCAGTAACAGCTGCCATTGTCAAATTTTCATTCTATGTTGGCTCTCTGTATTCCTATTCCTTGATTTATATCTTCTGCAGCAAATATTTATAGGATAAAAGCTAAAAGTGCTTAGCAAAGCAAGGACCAAGATCAATGGAATCAAATGTTTGGTACTCTCAGGTGAACAGCATGACATAAGTAAACACAATATGCTCCATGCTAGAAGCAGTTCTGTCCCTTTACCTGCATCCAGGGAGATATGGCAAGTGGGCAGTTAGTTAACTGTTGCCTCCAAACACAACTGTTTTCTGCAATTAAAAACAAAGAATTATGAATCTTTCAAATCTGAAATCCGAGGTCATAGTGTTTTATTGCCCTGTCACACTGAGAACTATGGGTAGGGAATCCATACAAATGGAAATAGTCTAAGAGTAATTTCCTTCCCTTCCTGAGTAGATGAAATAAAGAGTCCTTCTTCCCTTGGAGCTCTTGAGCATTGTTTGGCTGGCAATATTACCTTTTAACTAGCAGCTACAGATGTAATGGGTGGGTTCAGTTAGATTTCTGACCCACTGGGTTCATAGAAGTGAAGAATTACAGGAGAGAAGAGCACCTGCAAACACTCCTTCCAAGTCTTATCATTTTCTCCTAGCTGCTAAGAGAAGCTGAAAGATGTGTTCCCCTACCTGTCTCCTCTAAGCTATTTTTCATAGTGGACAGAGAAAGACTTAAATGTTACAGATAGCTGAAAATCTTGTGGCATCAGCATGACACGGCTGTCTCTGTTCATGCTAATAGCTTGAAATGAACAGCAGTGGCAGTAACATGCCATTGTAAGCCTCATTCTGGTCCCTTTAGTGTCAATCAACTGAAAAAAAAGAATCAATATACCTGATGTCAAATAGAGTCCAAGGCCTTTGGTCTATGTTTCCTACTGTTACTATGATTGCTTTAGTTCCCTCGGTGGTACCAATGGAAAGTAAGAAGGCTGGTCCAGACAATTGCCAGCATTGTTATGTGTTTTGTAGCAAAGCTCGACCTAAGTGGCTGTATAGGATATTTGTGTGCTATGCGCAGCGAGGGAACTTTCAAAGCCTCTTGCATTTGAGACCATTTGGCTACCCAGTCCCATTAACTCATTTCTCTGTGATAGCAGGACCCCACAGGTCAGTGTTGCATAGCCTTTTCTTCACTGTACAGTTTTGGAGCAGCATTAAGGATAACTAGCACCTGACTGTCTAACTGGATTTTGTCTCTCAACCAAAACAATTGATGACTATACAACATCCTGAGTTTTTGGTTGGACAACCTCAAAATCTGGCTTTGTACAAGTCTTTCCACATACTTAGGCCCTTCATGCCCTGCCTCCTTTTCTCTTACTTCTTCCTTTTATTAGAGTGTAGCTGACTCTGGTAGGATGAGAAACCAGATACATTATATGTCTGCACAGCAAGCTGATTATTTTTATTTTCATATCAAATAACTGCTGTAATCGCAGGTGCTTGGTGTGAGAGTGCCTTTCACCTATCACAAGAGTGTAGGAGCCTTCTGCTCCCAATCCTCCTCCACATAAGACAAGTATTTGCCAGCAGACATTTGCATGTACATGTATGTTCTCTCTACAGCCTCCTCTGTAATAAAGTGTGTAAAGAGGTGTTCAGCCAGGCCTGTGTTTGAATTGTTCATCTAACAACAGTGGTCCTTTTTTTTAAAGTAAAAAACCAAAGGGAGAGTATATATTAATGTTTCAAGGGGTACATTTGCTGGAGACATTTGCTGGTGCTCCTGAGAAGTTGAGCTTGGCTAGTATTAAGTGACAGGGCCTAAAATTCCCTTTTCGTGTTTTTCTGCAGACATGTTTTGAACACCAACTGTCATTATGCCTTGGACTGGTATCCCAGGAAAGCAGATGGGTTTTTCTGGCATCGGGTTTTCTGGGCTTTTGGAGGCTACTGCATCCTGTTCTGAGGGGAATGTATTTTCCAGTGCCGTAATGGGATTCTATCTATTTCCAAATAGAACGGTTCTCTCCTAATTCTTAGGCGTGAGGCACTGCCAAACATAGTTCAACCTGATACCATTTTACTACAATGCACATATGAAAATAGCCTGATTTCTGCATTGAGCTTCCAAGCCAGGAAATAATTTAGCCAAGAACAAATAAATAACTCCTTGTTTACTCATCAGTTAAGCTCTGCTGCTATTGTCTGGCCATAACAGGTCAGGTAGGAGAATTGCTCCCTGTGCCTCAAAGAGAATACTACTCACTATTATAGAAAATTAATAAATGGCAGGACTCCAAAGTGGGAAAAGGACTTCTCCTGTCTGCAATATACAATAGTGTTTAGTAATCTCTGCCCCCTAACTAAAAGTGGTTGGACTATCACTACTGCTTTTTAAAACAGCGGAAGTCTTCACAACAGAAATAATGGAAAGCATAAGGAGCAGAGGTTCCCTGGAGTTTTCTCCCACCTCAGATATCACAGTGGTTCCTCCATGGAAGCCATAGAGGTCATGCTTCGGGGTTTTTTAGGGCAAATCCAGGGACAACATACCTGGAAGCGCTAAGCTTTTGAGCTGAATTTACACATTTCCATGATGAAAATCATAGGAGTTGGTGTTTAACAGGGCATCTTTGCATGGGTAAAGGCATGGGATCTGAACTACAAGCTCCTTCTGAACCTCTCCTTCCTGTACCACTGTTGCAGGAGGTAACAGGAGTTGCTGGAACATGCAGCCCAATATGCTCTACTCCTTTGTTGGTGCTTTTGAAAAGCTCTTTAGCTTGTCATTCAGTTTGTCAGCACCAGGAAGTTTACTCTTAGCTTTACATCATAGGTGACAGTAGGGACATTTCCTAGCAATGTGAGCATTGCTTCTACATTCTGAGCCCTGAAAGGAGAGGCTTCCTTGGGGATCAACTTCCTCTGTTGCAGGCTGCTTCTTTCTGGCAGGTGAGGAGACTCTGCATGGTCTCTGTACAGCAGGGTGGAAGAGATGCAGCTCTGGAGCCTCACTGAAGCAATAATGCACAATTGGTAGAGCTCACCTGTTTTTATGTAACATGGAATTTTCCCTGGCCTTGAGACAAATAATTGGTGGAGAAGAACAAAGTGGCTGTTTTTGATGGTGTCCACTAAAATCATGCAAGAGCATAGGGCAAACAGCAAAGAGAAAACCTGCACTAATCAGAAGTGTTAGGGAGATTTTTAAGAGCAGAACTGTAATTAACCAGGCAAGAATGTGGCCAGGAAACTCTGTTTAGTGCCCCACTGTCTTTAGGAAGGGATCTGAACTTACTGTGTGCAGCAAATAAGGGATATATCAGAATATTAACAATATCCCCCCCATCCCTATATGACAGCATATCCTTGGTACAAATAGAAAGGTATTGCTTGCCACCCACAGTCTATTGCCCTTGCTGCTTAAAGATCTCAAGCACTTTGCATTTTTCCAGCCACATAGAATATATATACTAGCTATAAAATGATACTTAAAGAGTTTCTGCACTTTGTACAAATGGCTATTTATGACCTGCCATCAATGTTGTTATACACAGAGGCATGGGGAGGGGCGATTGATGGAGCACTGAGCCTAATCCATCATCCATCAGTCAGTTTGCTACAAACTCTAAACAGATTTTAATTGTGAGGCCAGATTTACTCCAGCCATCTGTATAGCAAACATGTCTCCCTGCTGAAACAGAGAAATACTTTATCCTGAATGCTCTTTTGCAATGTATATATTGTATCAACGTCAATAAAATATTTGTCACAGCAAAAATGTAAGCCTGCCTGCTGCATAACAGAAAGCCCCAGTGGAAGGCAACACTCCCAGATTTAATGCTGACTAAATTTCTCAGTTTCACAGGAAATTAATGAGGCCGGGGAAGAGCCCTGCAATTAGAGGGGAAGGGCTACAAATTCTTGCCTTGCTGTTGGTTTTCTTTATTGGAAAGATCTCAGTTCTCTGAGCAAGACTGGGCTGATGGCTGGAATTGTTGGGAGATTTTATTTCCCCTCAGAGCAAGAAAAATAAAGCCACTGGCATGACAAGCTTGCCTATGCCTCCATCCCCTGCTCTGCCAGTGCACCCCAGGTTGTTCCCCACCCAGAGTAGTGTATTAGTCCCTGCAACCCCTTTAAACCATGGCATTACTGCCAAGATGGCCAGCATGGGACCCAATTACATGGTGCTACAAAGATGTTGATGCCTGTAGTCTGAGATCTATCGGCTCATCTCAAATATCCCCCGAACTGCCATGAAGTGGTAGCAGCTTTTAATCACTGCTGAGCTTGGCTCAGCGCAGACCATTTCCTTGAGCTATCTAGTTCTTTTGTCTGCTTTACTTCCTTGATGATTAAAACTCTGTTTACTGCAAGAAGACACTTTCTTCTTTAACTTTTATTTCTTTCCTCATTGCTAGCTATAATGCAATTGCTCCTGAAGATCCTTAGATTAAGTGACTTTCATGTAACTTGCTTCTCTCTTGTGGTAGACCCAGTCCGCCACTTCAGATCTTTGGACAGCCCAGCAGAGTCACCCTGCTCAAGACCTGGTATCCATCCCTACCACGGCTCAGCTCTCTCTGGTGTTCAGAGAGAGCATCAAATTATGCTGTCCTCTCTGCATTACCACAGATAAGCCCTCTCTGCCACTCACAGATCTGTTCTAAACAAGGCAGAACATTTTTTCTTTGCAATTCATAATGCACCTGCTAATGATTCATAGCACAGACTAGAAGTGCTCAGTTCTACCTGAAAGCTTGTTTAGGCAGGAGAGGTTGGTCTCTGGGACTCCTGTGAGTGCTATGTAGTTGAGAAAACTTTTTCTGCTATAACTTGACCAGCACACGCAGTTGTCATCTTTATTATCTCTGAAGGTGCATATTCTACCAGCCTCACTGCATCCACATCTGTATGTTTCTGTTGTGACACTGTGGGTACTACTTACTCATCTTCTGTGATTTTTGGATATCCACACAGCTGATGGCACAGGGCTTTAGTCTAATTAAGCTGAATGGTTGCTGGTGTGCTAAACATTGCATACTCTGATTTATAGAGAATACCTCAAATACTTATCCTTGCAAGGCTTTTCAGAATTCAATTTGCTTTTCACTTTCTTCTGTTTGCTTGTTCTGTAGCATTTCTCTCTGATGGACAGTGAAAACAGACTCTTGGCATTCACTTACGTTTCTTGTCAGGTTTACTTCAATTTTTGTGCACTAACAGAGTAATATTTGTCTTGAAAGCCATCAAAGAGGATTTTTCCTTGTTTTTAAAAATGTTTCTTTCATAGATTTTTATTTAATGAATTACTGTGCAATATTTTTATTGGTCTTTGGTGCATTTTGGGCAGGCTTATTTCTAGTAAAAGCTGTACTGGGGGTTAAGCCCTAGCCTTTGTGCTTCCCTTCAGACAGTGGCCCCTACGTTATAGTTATATCAATCTAAAACATTCATCGCAGGCTTCCTGTGTGCATGTAGGGAAGAGCACACATTGACAGTCTCTTATCTCTATTTCTGGACAGCCTTGCTTGGTATCAAGGCAGCTAGTTCTCAAATTGCCAGATGAACCTGGACTTCTGTGCTGTGTGATTCAAAGAGGTCTGCCAAAAGAAGAAAATAGTAGGTCAGTGTTGGTCCTGCCACGTTAACCTGGTGATGTTCCTTGCACAGGCAAAAGCCTTGTCTCCTGGGTGATAATGAACAATCCAGGAATGACTCCAGACTCCTCAGGCTTTGCTATCACTAGGCTGGCGGCAAATTTCACCCTTCTCCCATTAGTGGTGAAGTGAGACAAGGAGTATATGGATGTGAAGATGAGAAAGGATGCCAGTGAGGCAGGCAATAGTTTGGCAGTTAAATTTACCATCAAAACCACTCTGATGTATTCTAGAGGCATTTTAAGTGCACTGCATTAAACACAACTGGTAATACAAAAACAGAGCAGAAATACGCCTTTGATTTCCTTGCCTGTGTTTTATTCCTCTCGTGTGTGCTCTGCAAACCACATGAGTGTTTGCATCCAGGATAAGGCATTAAATGACAGCACAATTCAATGGGCCATGTTTCTGCCTTTAGGCAGGAGGATCAGAGATCCAGATTTACCTTCAAGCTCATACCTGTTGGTAGGACAGCAGCAAAGGGCTGGAGGGATAAATGGCTTTTTGGACCAAGCGTTAAAAACAGAAATATTGTGAAATGGAACAGGGTGAAAATGAGAGTGCATATAGCTCACTGCAGAAACATCATAGCAGAGTAGGCACATTTGACACATAACAAAACTTATTAAAATGACAGTACAATGTCAAGCACTGAAAAATTAGGAGAAGTTAGGAATCTTCAGGCTACCACTAGTTTGCTCCCTTATGTGTTAATTACGTGGCTACACAGTGTTTTCCCTGCAGGGCCCTCTTTTATTCACTACACAAGATAGGCAGCACTAACTTAATAAATAGCATTTCACTGCTTGCCTTTCTCTGCTGCCTGCATGTTTGGGTTCCTCATCTCCTGTGCCTTTCTCCTCTTTCTTGGACCCTGTGCAACCAGACATACCTCTTTCCCTTGCTGATGTCCCATGCCAGATCCTCCTCTTAGACTCAACTCAGAGTCTTGCTGCCCCTTTACCTTCAGTGCTCCAAGACACCTTGTCTCATTAATAATATCTCCCCTACATCCTCCTCAACCCATGTCCAGGAGTTGAGAATGTCTCTGCAAGGTCCCACCATTATCTCCACACCCATCTAGCCCTGGCCACTGAGGACTGGGCTCCAACAAGACCCTCATCCAGCTATCCCCAGCTGACCCCAGGGACAGACATGGACAGAAGGACCAAGGAGTCAGCACTGCATTCGGGGGCTGCGGGGGTTGGACCTTGACATGGACAGATGCCCTTCAGAGGGTTTGCGTGCCAGCAAGGGCTCAGGGCTCTGCAACACAGACAGATCCCCAGTTCTCATCACCCTCTGAAGGCTTAAAACACCTAGGGAATTCTGCAGCTGTTGTCCCTCCCTCAGGCTGTGAACATCTGATTAAACACAGAGGTGTCCATTTGAGCTAATCATCTGATGAACCTTTTCTAGTCAAGGCAGAGAAAACACAGTAGTCCTGGGGCATAATTCATCCTAAGCAGACAATTAATATAGGTCAGCTGAATTATTCCCTATGACTGCCACTGACTGTGAGCAGAAATAGAGCGTACAAAGCTAGGCAAGATCAAGCCCACACTGATGGCCAGGAGGGGGTGATGACACCATCACATAGACACGGTCTCCACAATCCCAGTCCCAGCCTTGTTCTTTGACCTCACTTCCTTCACCCAGACCATTTTTCCAGGCCCAGTCTCTTTGCTTATACTGTTTCAGTATCTCACCCTTCTCCAGATCTCAGCCCAGTTTCCCCTCTGTCTCTTGCTCTTACCATCTTTCAGGTGAAGCTCCAACCCTCAGACATTTGTACCAATCTCTTTCCCTAGCAGCAGGTGAAACGCGGTTCTAAATGACTACAGGCTTGTACAGAAAATCCTGCATATCCTGTGCCATCAAACATGCCCAGGACAGATATAGACTATTGAGGGAATGTGTCTTCTACAATCCAAGTAATTTCCAGTGCAAACTGCAGTTTTCAGAGGCCAAATTTGAGGCAGGTTCATGAAGAGACAAAGGGCACATTCCCTACTCAGAGACTACCCAAGGTCAATTTCAAGTTGTATTTCCACAGCATGCTGGACACAGAATATTTAAAGGCCACTTTTGTTTTTTAACATGGGCAAATACTTTTTTTATTTTTCCTTTTTTTTTATTGTCCTCATTCTTGAGAAGTGCTACACCATTTTGGGTGAAACAGTCACAAATACACGTACCCTCAAAAGGAAGCCTGAGTAACCATGAGAAACCTCTGACCAGAAAAGATCTTACATAACTAAAAAATAAGATCTTATGATGGGAAATGCTGGACAATCTTAATTATAGGTGAGGCTAACAATCTGCACATAAAGGTGAGGCACTGTCACACTATCAGGAATTGATATGTCAAAAGAAGAGATGCAAGAACAAACGCATTACATTAAAGAGTAGTAAATCACCAGTCTCCAATAGCTCAGGTTAAAAAAATATCTGAAGGTGCCTAAGAAAGAAATTTTGAAGGAAAATATATAATCTCTCAAAAAAAACGAGTTAGTTGGAAGACAGCAAACATCAAGTCAAACATTTTCAGAAACACTATGGTGACTCATTCCAGGAAAGACGAATCAATACCTCATACTCTGATAAACAAGTTTTGTAATGAAAATTTAAAATATAATTAGAGCACCACTGATTGAGATATGTTAAGGTCTAACAAGCAAAATTTCAACACAAAATCATGGTTTATTGGTCTGTTAGACATCTTTGGATAAAAAGGCAATGGTGAATTTGTTGCTACAGGCTATTGGATTCCTACAGAACTTTTGACAAAGTCTTACTTAGGACAGAATTGCAAAAACTAAGTAGTCAGAGGCAGAGCAACATCATAAACTAAAGCAAGGATGCAAAGCAAAAGAAAATCAAGAGGATAAATGGACGATTTTCATCATGGTAAAAACCATCACTGAGATACAGTAAGACTTAGTACCAGGGAATCCTATTATTTAATAGAGTCATTGGAAGTCTTGATATGGGTATAGCAGCAAAATGAGGTCCCTTTATTTAGTCAAGGCCGTGCACGCTTGTGGGGGCTGATCTAGGTGCCTGGACTACTCAGACCTCCAGTGCAGTCACCACCACCATGAGGTCAGAACTCAGGGCTATGAACTTTGCTTTAAGTTATATTTGCTAACAATGCTTTCTCAAGCTTGAAGCTGCTCTGTTGCATCTTTCCAACTTTAATTTGAAGTACGGCTAGTCTTCAAAAATTGCTGATATTCCTTATGAAGGACAACCTTTCTCCTGGGAATCCATCAAGCACAACCAACTCTGCACTCACTCTGGACAGTGAGAATCAGCACTGGTACCAACAGGATTCTTTTCCTCAAAAGCTTTGCTTCAGATTCTGTAAAATTCTGGCCACATTTTTAATAGCATAGCATATTTTATATTTATAGAATTATAAAAATTAAAATTTACTGCTACCAGTCCACTGTAATCAAGGGTCAAGCTAACCCTTGACCTTTGTTCTGGCACATTTGGATAGGAGACTCCTTAAACTCCGTGCAGGGGAAGCCAAACTGAAGCCAATTGTTTTGGAGAGTGGCTGCTTTAGTGCCTCACACATCTCTGCCTTTGAACTCTCTGCTTAAAGTTGCTGGGGACAAGGCACCTCTAATCCCAGCAAATGGGCATGCATCCGTGAATCACAACTCCGATCCTCTTGGACCTGACCCCAATTTTTGCTGTGGCACAAACAAATCTCCCAGACTGTGTATATAGTAGGTAATAAACATCCCTCTTGCTCCTAGGTATGCATCACTGCTGAATGTGGATAGTCAACAAGGAGATGCTGTTTCCTGTGGCCTCAGAAATGTTCCTCTGTTGGGACTTTCCTCTCTTCTCTGGCAGGTAGGAATTATAACACTCGGTAACGTTCAAAAGCTCTCCATTCACAGTGGTTCCCCACAGCACTGCAAAAGGGGGGTGTAAGGAAGGAGTAGAGGAGGAAGAGGAAACAATATAAGCTTGTCAGGAAGCAGAGCCAGAAATGGGAAGTATTTCCAAGCCCTTACCTGCCAGGCAATATTCAAAACTGTCAGATTGGTTTAGACTTTGTAGTTCTGTGATAAAATTTGGAGAGTGCTCTGGAAAGACCTGGACAGTACTCAGCTTGGTCTCTCTGCAGTATGATTGCAATATACTCTATGCTACTCATCTCTGGGCAGTGCCAGAGGGAAGTGCACTTCCCATGCTCTTGGATGAGGCTGTGTGTTTTGGAAGTGCTGCTTTCTCCTCTTTGTGCAGTAATTTTCTTCTTTTCACACAGTGTCCTAAGATGCTCCAGTTGAGGTCATAAGGATCTTAGTGATCTGTCTGCTCATAACTGTTAATTTTATGGCATGCTGTGAGACCATATTCACCTCCTTTACCCCTCTAACTCTCGTCCTTGACATGTAAGCCACCAATCTTTCCTCCTGTCTGTACTATCTGATGTTTGATCTCAGATTCCTGTATGGAAATTCATATTTCCATGTTTGACTTCCACAAGGGCCCTCCCCCAATACCACCCTTTGAAGAAGAAAACATCAAATCAAGATTTGTTACTATTCTCAGACAGCAGAAAAAAAATATTTACTGTTCCTCCAGCTATTTACGAAGTCAAGTGGACATTCCCCTGCCAGTGAGAGCAGGACTTAGTGAAAACCATTCTTCAGGGCTCCTTCAGAAAAGCAGCTCCACAGAGTGGCTGGCTGGGCTAGGCTCCAGCACCACCCTTCTGCCCCTTGCCTTTCCTTTCTCACTTCTTTCACTTCTTCCAAGGCCCCAGCTGCAAAGCAGGAAGGCAGCAAATCTTCAAAGGTCAAACACTGGTGCTGGCTCACAGTGGTGGGGGTGTTTGGTGTCTGATTTGCAACGTGCGGTCATTCTCCCTAGTGCACAAGGCAGCTTGACATGCTGTTTTGAGAATTACACCCCAGCAGTAAGATGGATGTTTAGGGTCTGAGTTGGATGGCAGCTGTCTAACAGATTGAAAAGAGGTGTAAGAGGACAGTCATGTGAAACTGGCAGGAGGGGACTGCCCCCTGATTGATATATTCACATGCAGGCTGGAAAGAAAGCTCTTCTCTTCTGTCCCAATATTTGACTGCCTTAGAGAGAGGGAGAAGCATTTGCTGAGGGTCCTCTGGCAGAATAGCATCCCTCACAGCAGGGAAAACAATGGTCAAAAGCAGGGCAGCTCTGAGACGAGGTACATTCAGATCTCCCTGGAGCAATACGCAGAAGGTACCAGCCTGAATGTGCACGGTGAAAAAAAAAAGAAAAAAAGGCTGCCTAAAAGAGAGACAGTGCAAAGAAAATAATGAAGCTTCTGTACTAGTGCCATGAGTTTTGCGCAAGAGTCTGTATCTGGGATCACATGTGCCTGTAAATAGTTGAGGTACAGGCTATCTTTCGCCATGTGCAACGGAAAATTTTGCTAGCTAGACTTCACCATAATTTGCAAAAAGGGGTAGGTGACAGGGACTGCTGCAGCTTTCCATGCTGACCCATTCAGCTGGACTGATGTGGGTCATGCAGCTCACAGAGCACATTTGGATACCTGCAGTCCCCTGACAGCCAAAGCTAGGAAGAGCATCTGCTCTCGCCTGTATTTAGACCCAGGGAGAAACTGTGCCTGGACATCAATACAAGCCTGGGGGTGTTTTGGTTCTGTGCATAAGCCATCCCTGGAGGAAGAGAGGTGTTTCAAATACACTTTCTTCCCCAAGCCAAGGGGGTTAAATTAAAGTATCTGGTGATATGAGCAGTTGAGACTGTTAGAAACTCAGGGCAATTCCCACTTTTTTTTTTTTTTAAAAAAAAAAACAAGGACTAAGAATCATTTAAAGCATATTTTTTGGATCGGTTTTTCTGAGAAAATTTCATAAGTTTGTGGGGAAACCCAACAGCCAATGCTAAACTCCCCATGTGCTCTGATGGGGCAACTGCTGGGGCCACACATGCAGCTGGGTAAAGATCACGAGTAGTAATTTTGTGACTTACTTGATAGAATCATGAGTCCTAATTAGCAACCTCAGACATTTTTGTTAAGTGGTGCTGCACCCTTTCTTTTAGGGGTCACCTCATTCTGCTTTAAGTAAAACCACAGAAGAACCAAAATTAAGTTAAAAATAGGATCTGTCAAGCTATCTTCCCTTCAGCTAAGCCATCAGAGACTTTCAGCCCCAAAACATAGACACATGCAACAGACTTAGCTGGACAAAATGTACTGAGTGGGGAGCTGGGATAAGATTGATCCTTCTTTACACTATTTTGTCAATGGTTTTCTCTACTAAACCTTTTTCTTCAATAGGAATTTTTTTCAATTTAGACCCTTAGGGATAGTCTATGTACAATTTTTCATACTGACTTAACTATATTAGCTTCAAAGCCAATGTAATTAAAGTAGTATTCCCTCCTCCTCCACAGGCACACTTTAACTGGTATAAAGGGACTTATAATGGTATCAATAGCAGGAAAATTAACTGCCTTAATTCTTCCTTCTCTGCACACCTGTATTACATCTGGACAGCTGCAGCATCAACAGGGGATGGTCTGGGGTTGAAATACTGAAGCCCTTCTGACAAAATTAAATGTGTCCGAGCGTAGGCAAGTAATGCTAACAGGGCAAATCATCTTACACTCTGATCTTACACTCAGGAGTAAAAGCAGAGAATGGGTGTGATGAAAAGGAATCAAGAAATGTTTGATTTGGGGCACCATATCAAGAAAGCCCCAAAAGAAAGTACAAGTTAAAGCTTCTGATCTCACATCAGCATTAGCATCCCCACTCCTAATGGCAAAGAACAATGTGATGATTTCAACTATTGCCTGTATTTCCTCCTATACACAGCCCTGTCAAGTCTCATGACTCCTTATTTAGGTGCTGAAGTTCACAGCTGTCCTTTTATCCTCAGTGCCCTGCCCTTTCTTCACTCCAGATTCCAGGCTTCCCTGTGAAGGAACTAGCTGCACCCTGCATTAGGTGAGCACCTCTAAGTCACAGCGGTCGTCCTCCCTGCACAGACACCAAACAAAGTGCAACATAATTTCACATTTGTCACTTCCTAGGCTCCTTCCTAGTCTCTCTGATTTGTAATTTCTATTTCAGGAGCTCTGCAAAGGAGCTCCACTGATTAATCCTCCCTCTGTGAACTAAAAGTAGCTGTAATACCAGGGCATGGGGGAGGGACCCTTAAACATCCCCAGTGGAAAGAGGTAGTATTAATTCTGGCATGGGAACAGCACTTAGCTTGCCTGCAGAATGACTTTGTTTTCCAATGGACACAATGCTTTGCTGATAAAAGCTCTAAAGTGCCTTTTAAAAAAAATTAAGAAAGTGATTGTTCATTCTTTACCCATCAGAAATTTCATTTGTAATGTTTATGCTCCAGCCTGGAAAGCAGAAAGGGTTATCCTCCAAATGGGAAGTTAGCCCATGTGCAGGCTCAGGTACTTTGTTAACTTTGAAAAGGAAGACAGGAGCCCACAATCGAAGAAAGGGGGAAAGCAGCTTGTTATAGGAATCATTGTCCAGTCAGTGCTTCAAGACAAGTCAGGAGGGATGTCTAGACATCCAGGGAAGGGGTATACTAGGACTGTACGTGTTGTAGAAAAAGTGTGTGTTGTAGGACAAAGACATGGGAGATCAAATCCTGCATCAGAATTTCCATAAACTGTAAGGAAAGTCATCTCTACCATGAGGCAGGTTCCCAAAACTTGCACCAAACACCACTCCTTGGGCAGGGAGTGCTACCAGCCACTCAACTCTTCCTTCTGATACAGCCTTCAGGTGCTGATTATTTCCTTATAATTGCTCATACCTCCTGAAGGAGGAGTGGTAGGTCCTAGAGATGTGAATAAAGAAGAGCTTTTTAGATGATACATGACACCACAATATCAACCAAGTATTCAGAAGCTGAAAATCAGATCACAGCATGGCTCCGGATCCTGCCCCAGAACTTTGTTTTGGCCCTTCCTGCAGGCTGAATTTGTGCTGCTGACCACTGCCAGGGAGTTTTGCTCTGAGCTAGATGAACCATTTGTTTAATCTAACATGACAGTTCCTGTGCTGTGTAATACATGATGGCTAATACATTTCTAGGCCCCCCTAGTCTTTCATCTTAGATGGTTTTGCCGCCCAGCCTCAAGTGCTGGGGCTTGTGTCTGGAGTTGCCGAGCAAATGTCAGCACAGCATTGCCATTTCTGCACACCTCCATGGCAGGCAAAGACTTTCTGGTATCCACTTAGTGTTTGCTAGGTACCAGGGATGCCGCTGCAGCAGTGTTGACTACATTTCCTGGAAAGGTTAACAGGTTACCCCCTTTCAGCTCTGCTGGTCTGTTATCCCTTTGATCCTCTGTTTTGCTATTTTTACACTGTAGTTCTTGGAGATATATGGCTGGCAGGACACCATCTCCTTTTACACTTGGCAGCCTCTTCTAATAGGATCAGAGTGGAGGGGATAGGAGACCCTCATGAAAGGTTCATCCCTCTCTCCAGGGTGAAATCAGCAGTCTGGGCCAGAGATGGAGGGCTTGGAGGTCACAGTCACCCCATAGCAGAGAGCTTCCTCCCTCTCTAGGAAATGAGGATGGAGCAGCAGAACTTCCAGGGGCTGGGATTTATGAAAATGAGAAGCCAATGTAAACTACTTGAACTTACAGATGATCCAGGAGTATCAGCAGGACGAGGGAAGATCTTGCATAGGTCAGAGCTGTAGAGCAATAATGCAAAAAAAAAAAAAAAAAGTGACTAGCTACTAAAAATAGAGCTTCTTGAGTCATACTGTATTAGCCCATTGACTTCAGCAGGAGAAATATACCCTGAGTAATGTTCAGAGCAATTAGGTACAGAAATGCTGGGCCAAAGCTGAAAGAGAGAGAAGGTGCTCAGGTGTCTCTGTTTTAGAGTTGCTCTGTCATCAGAACTCCACAACGTTCAAATGTTGGTGAAAGCTGTCTATCTATGTAGCTATGTCAGTGAAAGCTACCTGCTCTGGTGAGCAGAAAGGGCACGCTTGTGTGTGTAGAGTAGGAAGTATGAACATGAGAAAGATGCAGGCATTTGGCACCAGGTGAGGTGGAAGAACTCTGACACTGAGCAAATCCAGGCTGAAATCAGTGCAGAAAGCTCTCTTGGGCTTCCCTTCGTCTTCCCTGTTGGGTCAATATGCTTGTACAACTTGCTTGTACAGGAGAAATCAAGGAAACCCCATTCCTACATGATCTGTTCCCTGGCACTGAGCATCCAGCCCTAATCCTGATCTCACTTTTACAGGCATCAAGGCAGCATTGACATCATCTGATCAACTTCAGACTTAGAGTGGTGTCACCATGATCAGAATCAGGACTTCAGTCATTCCTGGCACAAGACACTGTCGCCTTGCCTTTCTTCCTCCCTTTATTTTCTGCAGTCTGTAAGATAATTGACTTAAAATATTGCAACATGCTGTTTATTTTGGCTGCCTCTTCAAAACCTTCCTGTGCCTTTACCTCTCCCCCACCCCACGCTGTGGGAATTTCACAAATCATTGCAGGTTACGTCACCTAACCTGAGGACATGCATCACCTTAATACCTTCTTCACAAGCTGCCTTTCACTTCAAGGACATTATGAAAAGGTCCTTCTGCTGGCTGGTCCTCTTCTTGCTTGCAGAGGATGTGTGAGGAAAACTCCAAATGCAGCAGTATATTGATCTAAATTAAACACACACACACAATCTAATTGAACTGACAAGAAACTGGTGTTTAAAGGCAGAAAATTAAAGCTGTTAATATAATAATGAACAGTTGTGCTTACTGCCTGTGCCTCTGACATTTCATATTGTCATCTCACCAGCTAATCGCTGCCTCTCCCCCTTTTGTGGGAGTTAATGTGTTTTCATCCATTCACCCAACAACGTAGCTCTCCAATTGTTTGACAGTTACTAATATATCTTACCTGCTAATGAGCCACAGAGCAGGAGCCATGCAGGTGATGGAATAATAACCACACACAGCTTTGCAGTAACACCCAGGTTAGGCCAGGCATAGTGCACTACTCACCCTGGTTTACTGCTCACCTTGGTCCCTCCAGTGATGGCAGCCCCTGCCCACTAGCCCCACTTGCCCCTCTGTGCCGAGGAGAACATCAGGAGTGACTCCATCCAAGCATTTATACTACACTGCTGCAGGAGGAGAGACGAACTGTGGCCACTGCCTTTGGCCAGGTAGTTCCCTCCACAGCTCAGGGCTCAGTTGTTGGACCCTAGTCATGGATGTGGCTTCCAGCCTGAACTGGGAGGTCACTGTGCAAGCCATCCAGCATCTGTCACGTGGAGGCTGCGCTGTCCCAGCAGGTCTGCCTATGCACCCATTCCCAGAACAAGCCTTGGAGGTTTTGAAGGCACCATGAAAAACACTGGAGCTTTGAAGGCATCATGCAAAACACTGGACTTTTTTTTATAGTAATTCAGCTCCTCTAATCTCCAGCAGATGGCTGTGAGGACTTCAGCCTGCTGCCAGTCAGGCTTCTGGGCTGGGCCATTTCAAATGGTGTCTGCAAGTTTTCTGGCTTGCTGGCACCCGCACGCTTGCCCAGAAACATGGGCATTAGCACCTTGGCTCGATGGGTTTTTTTGCTCAGGGAAGTGCACTCACTGGTAACTAAGTACCTCTGTTCCACAGAGCAGGAGCCCAAGGGGAGGACGTGAGGATAGGCTCACTTGTGATTCAGGAGCAGGAGTGGGAAATGGACCCTTTCCCCAGCTGCCAGAGCTGCCAGTTTCCATTTCCAACCCTGGAAGTGGGAAAAGGGGGAATGAGGCTCATCCACCTTTAAAGGTGACCTGCAAACTGATTTCCTCCACTGATTTTCCAATAAACTTCACTGCATCGCTTGAGTGGATTCTTGACAGCCTCAGCATAACTGAAAGGGCACTGTACTCCCCTACAGCCAGTCCCACGAGGGCTGCACAAGCTCAAAGCCTGTGGAACAAATGTTGCACTACCCAGGCTAAATCCTTCTTTGCACTGCCCACCAGTCATGTCCCAGGTGACACAAAACTACCTTGTCAATGGTAGAGGGATGAGTTTGGAGTGGACAAAATGATTGCACCTATGGCTATTCACCATCACGACTGGGAGATGCCTTCTGCTTTCACAGCCTCTGTGCAGTGCCCTCTGTCCATCTGGAAAGGAGGAAAACCAGAGGGAAGAAGGAAGAAAAAGCCACCATTTTTCTGATCTGTCATCATGGAGCAAATAGACTGTGTGGGGTTGAGTGGGCTATGAGGACTCTCACACTTAAGCCTCTGACTTGAAATATGGGGAAAAGCAGAACCTTGAACAGGTGCTGTGGTCACCTCCTTACCAAGACTTTCAGACAACAATGAAAAAAACTCTGCAACACAAATTTATAAAAACATGTTTCCTTTGGAGAAACTTTGTCTGCCAACCATCTCATAGAAACGGACTTCTGCCATGAAGCATGGAGATTTGTTATCCATCTAAGAAAACTAAGGGTATTCCATTATCTGTATTCATACTTAATTGTTTATTTTGGCTCTGTTACGGTTTTTGGACACATTAATTTCCAACAGCAAGGAGTTCCATGGACCTGTAGCTATATATTACACAAAAACCAGTTCCCAACTTTTCACATGCAGTTTTTCAATTTAACGACTCATATCCATGAAAGAAAGTAATTAAGAACAGCTAGTATGCCTTCTCTAATCCATCTATTGTTTTGTCTACCATCTCCCTTGCTACTTATATTTTCCCTTTGATAAAGATATCCAGTATTTTCCACTTCTTTCCCAAGTATTTTCTGTCTGGCTACCATTTCCCTTCACTCCCTTTACACCTCTGCTGAATGCATCTCCAGGGCTGAGTACAGTATTGCAGGTAAAACCAAGCCATCTAGCAATATTATAACATTGCCACATAGTTGATCTCCTATCACATTTCCAGCTGTTCTTTGCTTTGCTTCACCACCTTCTGGCATGGTGAAGGGATTTCACAGAGCTCTATGTATCAGAAAGCTCATGTTTTCCCTTCCCTTATGTGAAAGCACAGTGATGTCATTGAATGGTTTAAATTATGTCTCCCTTTTCCTCACCCATGATGGCACTTTAGGAAACAGATCATTGACTTTGTTCAGGTTAACAGTTTCCCATCCTCTGCATCTCTGTCTGCTTGTCAAACCCTTTTTCAGTTCTCCCTGTTTATGGGGCTGCATGAATTGCCCTCCAGTCCCTGAGTTAGCTGCACAGACACAGACCTACACCAGCTGCTTGGGAGCAGCACTGGATGGAGATCTCCTCCCCTACAGACTGCCCTAAACTCTCCACTGAGGAACTGCAGGAAACTAGTCTCCCAGCCCACTATTCCCACTGCCTCAGGTGTGAAGAACTGTGTCTCCCCAAGAAGGGAACATTACTTGTGGGTAACATTCAAGTTCCTACAGTGATGAATGGGCCAGTCAGAAAGGCCCCACTGCCACTGCCAAGCAGTTATCCTGTAGCTCAAGCTGGGCAGGCTCACTTCAAGTGCTTTGGTTGTTAAAATCCAGAAGGCAGTCAGCAAAGGCCACTGAACAAGCAGGGACAGCAGGTATCCTTTTTAAGAGGGAGAGGACAGAAGACCAAGTGGAGAGGAACTGTTCTGTGGAGCAGAACTGACTTCACAACCCACCACCACCACACTGCAGAGCATCAGCACAGTAGTCCTTGGGGACTTCTGCCAGAGAGGGGAATGCACAGTGGAGATGCTTTGCTTCTGGGCAGCTGCAGCCACTGGCATCACATGCTGCATGGCAGTCAACAGAGATGGGAAGTGGGGATGAGGATGATCAGAAAAGCCAACATGTGATGAGTTGCAGCAGTGAATCAGCTCTTCCCCTGTCCTGGCCCAGCCCATTGTTGCCCATGTGAAATGGCTAGTGGATATTGGGTACAAATCACAGCTATTGTGCCTGTCTTTCTCATGGAGACTGAGCCCCGTCACATAGCCCTGCCCACAGACCTCATCATCTGACAGGTAGGTAGCATGCAGGCTTTCCCTGTAATTTGCCACTCAGAGGTCACTTTTGGGATATTTTGCTCCTTACCCAGCCCACAGCACAACTGAGATGAATGCAGTGTCACCTCCCCAAGGGAGGGACATAATTTCCCATTGCCCGGGCAATAGAAGTATCTTTTCTAGTTTTATAGACACCTGCTGACAGGCTTTAAAAATAGGGGACCCAATTTCCATTTTCATGGTGTTCCCTTATATAATATAAAGGAGCTTTAAATTGGAGTGATCTATATTCATCTCATGGTTTATTTCCACATGCCAAAGTGCTGTAAAATCTGTTGTAGTGTAAATGGGAATCAGGTTCAAAATGTTCCTCTACAGCACTGAACAGCTTTGGCCCCTCCAAGGCTTTGAGCAAGATTTTTGGGAAGGGGAGAGAAGAAGAAATCCCCTGATCAAGGAGGAAGGGAAGAAGGAGGGCAGGGAGAGAAATGTGACCTTTGACAGGTACATTTGAGAAATAATCCTCTACCAGCCTGTTGCTGTGGGCAGCTCTCAGGGATGTGAATGTTCAAAAAGGTTATGTGGACATGTGTGTTTAGGCTTGTGTGAGAAATAGGCAATATGCAGGTAACACTTTCAGTGACACTGTATATACAAGGTCCAACACAAAAAAAAAAAGAGACTAACCCCAGAGCCTGGGAACCAAGAGCGGGAGGGAAGAGATAAAGAGGTGGTTATAGAATGTGTTTTAAGCTGTCACAGTGAGGCAAGGCTCAACTTGATTGTTTCACTCAATACGAAAGGACATGTGTTCAAATGCAGAGGTTTTCTTACTCTCTGGTGGAAAATGTCGGTGTGCAAGAGTGAACAGTGGGTTAACATCAAGTTTCTTGTAAAACTGAAGAAATATGTAATGGAAACTTTTCAGTTATTGACTGAGGCTTATTATGAAGAGATCCCAAAGATCAAATCGGTGCTCAAAGGATCCCATTTTTGTCAATAGAAAATGTGAAAGCAAACTGACAGAGAACCTCAACAGCCTTCCAGAAAATGATCTGCAGAATTGCTTTGAACTTTGGCAGTATCTTCCGCAGCTGTGTGTCAACTCAGAAGGGAACTATTTTGAAGGTAATCATAGCTGATTTTCTTAATTTGTTAAATAAAAATATTTAGAGGTACAGTCTCTCTTTTTTGTGTTGGATCATATATGTATATGTATAAATCTGAATGCATGTATATATATGGATATCCCTGCATTTTGGCAAACCTTTTCAAATTTGTTTCAAGTACCACCAAGATCTAGTGGATTACTGATAATCTGGAGTTATCCTCCCTATACAAGACAACCAGTTTCATACACTGCATAAGCAAATATGTCAAGCAATTTCTTGGTTCACCCATCTGTAGCTGCCAGTCATACTTGGATTTATGTATTAACTGTGTTGTATCAAATTGGCTCAAATGTTGGATAAACTGGGTAGGGAGGCCAGTGTTTTTCCAGCTTACAGGAGAACCGTCTGCAGGATAAACAGGACTGTGATCAATGATACAGTTTTACTTCTTTAAACCATGATGAATTCCACAGGCAGCAAGGCTGATTCTCTCCCCTGTTAAAACTGGGAAGGTGACTGTAGTTTAGTTGTTTAGCCAGCTTACATGAAAGTAGCCACCACTATGGGCAGAGCTTACCTCTGATCTCCCCTGCTACACCTTTGGGTACAAAGAAATAGCTGAGACTGCTGGGCTTAGAGGAGGAGGACAAGGTAGCACAGCTGCCAAGAGTCGGAGAGTAACTCCTCAGCAACAGCTTTCCCAATCACCTGCCACCCTCTAGAAAACAGGTTTTTCTTTCAGAGTGTCCATTCAGCTCCTCCTCTCACTGCTCACAGATGGACAAGTAGAGATAGAAGGCATTTTGTTTCAATGACAAAGACCCAAAAAGGTTCCTAAGTCACTCTATGCATTTATCCTCCAAAAAGAAATTTGTACAGTGTGGGCAGCAGTGAATTTCATAGCTCTAAAACCCACATTGAGCTCTAGAGAAACTTTCTGGCTTGAAGAAATTGCACTGAGTGAAATGTTGGGACCTGTACCAGGCCAGTGGCTGAATGCTGGTGTGTCCCAAGGACCCCTCCAGAGGTATTTTGAGGACTGGAGAAGGGACAACCTCTCTGACCCTCGTGCCTCTGCTCTGATTATGGTACCTCCTACCCATCTAATTCCCTGTGGGATTCCAAAACTGCTGGGAAAAACAGCAGATGGGCAAAGAGGAATCAGCTTTCATCTGCTCACCACTCCCTTAGAGCACTTTGGGAAAAGTCAGGTAAGGGCTTCAGGGATGTTGAAAGAAGAAGACAGGAAGAAGGGAGTTTCCCAACCCAGCAAGGGTGAAAGGACAGGAAATTCATAGGAGGTAGCCTCCAGCCAAAGAAGGAGGCTTTGCTGATTCCTCTGATGTAAAGTGCAAACACACTGTCCAAAGCTTTGCAATAATGTTCTTTCACCACAGAGTTACTGTCACTGGGTGACACAACATTTGGGGTGAAAGACAGGACAATGTGAATGTTAATGGTGTGGGTAGCACACCAGGAGACCTCACTAACTCTTTCTCTCATGGATTTCTGCTCTAAAATAAATTTGACTGGTTGGCTTCAGGCTCCCTCTACACAACACAGCTTTCTGGCGTACAACTGGTCACCTTCTACAAACATCCATTGGTCCTTACCACCACACATTTTTCTTCAAAGAGAGGCATTAGACAAGGTTCAGAAAGTAATAAAGTACTGAGATTTTCCAGCCAGAAAATGTAAAAACAGCCAAATGAAATGAGTGGGCCAGAACCGATTCAAGATGCTCATAGCCTTTATCCACAGGAGAAAAACTGTGGCATTTGTCAGCGATTAAATATATCACTAGCTGTACAGTTCCACCAGGTCTTGCTGACTCTTTTGTTGAGCATGGATTCAAAGGGCAGAGAGTGGTTGTGCCCTGCAATTACAGACACACTGAAACAACAATGCCATTTCCTGCAGTGGCTAGATTTTTTGTGTACTGGTGCAGATAGTTGCTACTTTTGTAGGAGAGGTCAGAAGCAGAGCCCCAAGTGATACCAAGTGCTCATCTTCTTCCTATAACTGCCTCTTGCTGAAACTGTTTGCATCTCCCTCCAACCACTTTGGTCAACGTATCCTAAGCAGAGAGGTTGCCGTTGCCAGCTGATACAGATCTGACCAAAAAAAACCAAAATAAATCACAGCATTTGAGCCTTTCAGAGCAAGACCCGTCCACAGCAAGGCAAGGGATGAGCAGGGGTCAAGAGTGACTCTACGCGAATTCCCAAGCAAGGACCTGCTCTTGCTAGGTTATGCTTCTCAGAAGACTTCTCTGGTTGAGGATCGTTCCCACAAGGCTCACTTTCACTATTTCCTAGCTCATATTTGACTAGTTAAAAGCTTTATCTGCCAAGGCTATAAATTACTATGACAGCTTCTAGGGAAACTCAGGCCTTTCGTCTCCTGCTCATTTCCTCTCTGTCCCTTGCCATTGATCAAACCTACAGAGTTTTAGACTTTTCAAAAGCAGAAACAAAGAGAATTCTAACCCTGTCTAGTTGAAATGTGGGTAAAGTTAAAAAGCAGCTGCCACGCATGGATTTGCCTCAATTAAATTGGCTCTTTGATAGTTCTGATAATTCCTTTTTCTTGTTTCTTTTTTTTTTTAAAGCATCTTTATGATTAATGGCCACTGTTATGTGCTGACATTTCAGCTTTTCTCATATTCCCCGCCCCTGTTAAATAGTAGAGGCTCGAGGTCCTATTTGCAAGGAATGAGAGGACCACAAGTTGTACTATTAATCAATGGTGTATTTCAGCCAGGGCGCAGAGGGAGAGCTCATAGCTGGCTCCTGGCAAACATGATACTCCCCAGGAACCTTGAGAATGTTTGTATCCGATGTGCTCTGCACCAGAGAGCAAAGCAGCTTGGCTGAATAGAGGGCTCAAGGCAGTATCACTGCACTGCTTGAAGGTCATTAATTTTTGTCTGATGAGGAATTAAAAAAGCAGTGAAAGCCAATGCTTTTCCAATGTGTGGACTGAGGGCTCTAACAGGCCCTGAAGAACTGATGCTGGAGAGCAGGAGTTGTGTTTCAAGCCATTAAGCTCTGGCCTGACTTCCAATGTCAAAAAGGAGATGGATGATGGTGCTGAAAGCACAGTTTCCTCGCAGAGGAGTTTGGAGGCCGTGCAGTAAACTTTGAACTGCAGGGACCATGGGACATATTGGGCTTTGCTGGAGTCTGCCTCTGTAGTAACGAGTGTTTCAGACATTTTAGCTGTCTCCTTTCCTAAAGGGAGTGCAACAAACCTAGGTACAGGAACTGGTCACTGGAAAGGGCAAAGTGGCTGCTCCTGGAGGGAAACAGTCACAGCAGTGAAGACAGCACCACATGCCAGGAAGGTGGGATTGATCCTTCCATTTAAAGGGAGCAAGGAAAGTAATGTCTAACCATGCCCCTAAGGGTACATCCTAAGTTACACAAGTGCTATGGTTTCTTGCCAAAAAGCCTCAAATTTCCATAGGCAGGTTTCTTGATCAGATCTCTGCTAGGTCAGTCATTCTGCAGCTAGGGACATCAGCTAAGGTCATAGCTTGAGATAGGCAATGGGCTTTGCACACAAGCAGTGGAAAGCACAGCTGATGGATGGACAATCAGGATTCTCTTTTTCTGACCTTGGCACAGCATTTCCGAACAGACGTGCCACCCCAGCATTTAGCATCTGAAGAAGCATCAAAGCATGGAACACCTGAACAGAAACAGAATCAACACACTTGCCATTGAAGGGGTAGTTGCATAATACAGTGTGTTCAGCAACAAGCAAAAAGACATGAGTTAAAAAAAATATTTCCAGAAAAGGGCTGGAGAAGCTAACCTCAATCTTCTTATCAATGCACAGCACAACCCTACAATCAGTGGTATCGTGACAACTGAGAGGGCTGCAAATGAGGCATGAGAGGAGAAATTCCTTAAGTCAGCTTTGTAAGCAAAGGAAACTTATGATGTAATTACTTTGCCATCAAGCACAGCAGCAGCAGGCCTCTATTGTCTCTGGATTTCTGTTCCTCTCTGGATTTATTTATAGAAAGAGCAATCCAGGCAATCCAAGCTACTCCAGATAAAATAGCAACAATGACAATGACAGTTGAAAGCTTTGTCTGCTGTGGCCATAAGGGGCTTGTAGATGATGCTCCCAGTCCTAGGATCAAGAAAAGCTCCTCTAGGAGACCAGGACACCTACAATTGCTGTATTGCCTAACTAGTGTGGAGATGGGAGAAGCTGTGCTTACTCTTTGGGACAACTTGTTGAGCAGTAGCCCTCAGAGAAAGCATCAGTACTAGTAATTAGCTATTGCAGAGAGCGCTCTGGTTTGGTACCACAACAGTAATTATCCCTCACTGACTGAGAGAGGAGCAAACAGCAGCAAAGCAAAAAGAAGAAACCCTCAGTCTATTCCACATCACTGCCTCTCCAAAGCACCAGCAGAAACTTAGCAGAGGAGAGGAAGGAGACTTTTCTTGGGTGAGTTGTGTCCAAACTCCCTGCCCTTCCTGCTGCCCTGCCAGACCCAACTCTGAGAGGTACTGAACAAATCATCTTCAACCTAACTGAAACAAAGTATGAGCAGCAGGTATTTTCCCTGAACTAGAGAAGCTCCCAAAATAGGGACTGGGAGGCCTGGAAGGTCCAACAGAAAATTATTGAAGGAGGCTTTGACAGAGGGGTCATGTCCACGAACCTCAGAAGGGGAAACACAAGAGGGACATGTTGCCAAAGCTCACCTTGCCAGGGAAGTTTCTGGTGTGGGCATGTGTCTGCCAGGAGAGATTCAGCTCTAACAAACCCTGCTGGGGTCGGAAGATGGGCCAGCAGATCTCACGAGGTCCTTTTTATGCCCAGTTTCTGCAGCTGCCAAAGCAAAATAAATCATTGTATTAATTCTTCCCCAGCCAGAATACAGGCTTAAGCGCAGCAAATAGATTTAGATACAAAACCCAAGGGACAGACAGCTCAATTGGAGGCCACAGCTTTATCCAGCAACCCCCACCACTTCCTCCCTCCGACACTGAATAATTCAGAGCTTCATTTTCTTATCTGCTCTAATCTGGGTTTGAACAAACCAGCCCTGCTGTTAAGTAACACGAGTGAGATAAAGAACAACAAGGCATCTTTGTGCAGGGGAAGACTCAGCAGGCAACATATACCTCCTCTTTGTGCTGCCACACTCTGCAAGAGAGGAACTGGCATCTTGCCTCTGCACTGGCACATTCACCTCCTTCCATTTTCTCGCCATGCATGGATTCAGTATGTGCCTAGGCTGGCCTCTACCTGAACTGGGGAAAGTCAAGCAACAGTGGGGAAAAAGAAAAAGGGAAAAAAAACCGAACCTCAAGCTATGTAATAGACTTTTCATGACATTTAGTAAATCTTTTAGAAGTTTTCTTCTTTCTGCACTAAATATCAGATGCTTAAGATAATCTGTGAACCTGTAGAATGGCCATTAGGAGCTCCCTGGTGACTAGGTTAATTCACAGTAAATTACAGTCACTGCCAAGGAGATTGCAGGGAGGTTAGGAGGAGATTGGAAACGGCAGGCAGCAAAGCACTGTAGCATTTACCAAAAAGAAAAAAAAAAACACAAACAACCCAAAAATCCAACAATAATCGAAACTCTCCCTTGTAAGGAACAAGGAGGCCAGGCATTGAATACATGTTGGAATATAGAATCATAGAATCATAGAATCACCAGGTTGGAAGAGACCAACCGGATCATCGAGTCCAAAGATTCCCACCAATCTCTAAACCATGTCCCTCAGTATCTCATCCACCTGCACCTTAAACAACTCCAGGGACGGTGAATCAACCACCTCCCTGGGCAGAACTTTCCGTTATCTAATGACCCTTTCAGTGAAGAATTTTTTCCTTATCTCAAACCTGAATCTCCCCTGGCGGAGCTTGAGGCCATTCCCTCTTGTCCTGTTCCCTGTCACTTGGGAGAAGAGGCCAGCTCCCTCCTCTCCACAACCTCCCTTCAGGTAGTTGTAGAGAACAATAAGATCTCCCCTCAGCCTCCTCTTCTCCAGGCTGAACAACCCCAGCTCTCTCAGTCGCTCCTCATAAGGCCTGTTCTCCAGCCTCTTCACCAGCTTCATTGCTCTTCTCTGGACTCGCTCCAGAGCCACAACACCCTTCTTGTGGTGAGCGGCCCAGAACTGAACACAGTACTCGAGGTGTGGTCTCACTGGTGCAGAGTAAAGAGGGAGAATAACCTCCCTGGACCTGCTGGTCACGCCGTTTCTGATCCAAGCCAAGATGCCACTGGCCTTCTTGGCCACCTGGGCACACTACTGGCTCATGTTCAGTTGGTTGTCAACCAGCACCCCCAGGTCCTTCTCCTCCTGGCAGCTTTCCAGCCAGGTTTCTCCTAGTCTGTACCTCTGTTTAGGGTTGTTGTGCCTCAAGTGCAGGACCTGGCATTTGGCCTTGTTAAACCTCATGCCGTTGGTCTCAGCCCAGCAGTCCAGCCTGTTCAGGTCCCTTTGCAGAGCCTCCCAACCCTTCAGCAGATCCACACTTCCACCCAGCTTAATGTTGTCTGCAAACTTGCTAAGGGTGCACTCGATGCCTTCATCCAGGTCGTTCATAAAGACATTGAACAGGACTGGACCCAGGACTGAGCCCTGGGGAACCCCACTTGTCACTGGCCTCCAGCTGGATTTAACACCATTTAGCTCCACCCTCTGGGCCCGGTCATTCAACCAGTTTTCCACCCAGGAGAGTGTGTGCCTGTCCAGGCCAGAGGCCGACAGTTTCCGAAGCAGAATGCTGTGAGAAACTGTATCAAAGGCTTTACTAAAGTCCAAGAAGACCATATCCACAGCCTTTCCCTCGTTCAGCAGCCAAGTCACTTTGTCATAGAAGTCAATCAGGTTAGTTTGGCAAGACCTGCCTTTCATGAACCCGTGTTGACTGGGCCTGATCACTCGGTTCTCTTGCAAGTGCTTTGTGATAGCACTCAAGATCACCTGCTCCATGACTTTCCCTGCACTGAGGTCAGACTGACAGGCCTGTAGTTCCCTGGATCCTCCCTGCGCCCCTTCTTATAGATGGGCACGACATCAGCCAGCCTCCAGTCCAGCAGAACCTCCCCAGTCATCCACGACCACTGGAAGATGATGGAAAGGGGTTTGGCCAACACATCCGGTTCAAAATGCTTGGGTGGACTCCATCCGGTCCCATAGACTTGTGGGCATCTAGCTGGGCAAGCAAGTCTTTAACCACCTCCTCTTGGATCATGGGAACCTCATACTTCTCTTCCAACCCCTGGGGCTCTGCGCAGAGGGAACAACTTTCCTTACTATTAAAGACTGAAGCAAAGTAGACATTGAGTACTTCAGCCTTGTCTTCATCCCCTGTTGCTGTTGTTCCCTCTGCATCTAGTAGGGACTGGAGATTCTCCCTAATACTCCTTTTACTGTTGATGTATTTGTAGAAAGATTTTTTATTGTCTTTCACAGACTTGGCCAATCGCATTTCAAGTTGGGCCTTAGCCCTCCTGATTTTTTCCCTGCACATTCTCCCTTCCTCCCTATAGTCCACCCAGAATATGGTCATTTCCACATCCTGACAGGTGCTGGTAAATACTGGGATCAACACTGGGCATGTTTACTAGGGATAGGACACTCCTGTCTCCTAGGGGGACAAAAGCCCTCACCAAAAACTTAGTTAAGCTCATAATCGAGCTTTAAACTAGATGTGAGGGGGGAGGGGATGGAGGCTGGGCAGGATGGGAGTGAGCCTGGAGGTGAGACTTCAGAGGCAAAGGGGTGGTGTGCTGGCGATGCCTGCCAGTATATCACCACTAAGCAAGAGGGGGTGAGTGCAGCTGGGGATGGTAGGCAGCAAACTGGCACTGTGGCATTAGTTAAGTCAAGGACCGCTCAGCAGGGGAGAAATCCCATTACAAAGGCTGTAGCTACGCCTGCCCAGCTGAACTGCATTTACAGCAATGCACGCAGCATGGGAAATAAGAAGGAGGAGCTGGAAGCTGTGGTAGGGCAAGGAGACTACGATGTCATTGCCATTGCGGAGACGTGGTGGGATGACTCATACAACTGGAGCGTAACCATGGTGGGGTATAAACTCTTCAGGAAGGGCAGGAAGGGCAGAAGAGGAGGCGGGGTAGCCCTCTATGTTAGAGAGGGCATTGACACCCTCGAACTGGACTACGGTCAGGACTACTGAGTACCTGTGGGTGAAAATCAGAGGAGCCCACGGGCAGGCAGGTATTATGATGGGAGTCTGCTATAGACCACCCAGCCAAGAAGAAGCAGCTGATGAGCTCCTCTACAAACAACTGAGAGTAGTCTCAAAATCGCTACCTCTAGTCCTTGTGGGAGACTTCAATTTCCCAGATATAGGCTGGGAGTATAATACAGCAGAAAGGAAGCAGTCCCGGAGGTTCCTGGAGTGTGTGGAAGACAACTTCCTCACACAGCTGGTGAGCGAACCGACAAGGGACTGTGCCCTCCTGGACCTGCTGTTTGTGAACAGAGAAGGACTGGTGGGGGATGTGAAGGTTGGAGGACGCTTGGGGCAAAGCGATCATGAGATGATAGAGTTCTTGGTGCAGGGTGAGATGAAGAAGGTAGAGGTAAGGAGAACAGTTGCCCTCAACTTTCAGAGAGCAGACTTTGGGCTGTTCAGAAGGCTGGTAGGAAAAGTCC
This sequence comes from Clamator glandarius, assembly GCA_033459285.1. NCBI lineage: Eukaryota > Metazoa > Chordata > Aves > Cuculiformes > Cuculidae > Clamator > Clamator glandarius. The sequence continues at coordinate 18,955 of JAUNZM010000621.1, read as the reverse complement.
CATGGAAGGTGCTCCCTGAGGGCAAAGGTGTCCATGAGGGCTGGGCGCTCTTCAAGAAGGAACTCCTAGCAGCTCAGGAGAAAGCCGTCCCCAAGTTCCGGAAAAGTAGCCGGCGGGGTAAGAAACCAGCATGGTTGAGTAGAGAGGTCCTAAGAGACATCAATAGGAAGAGGAGGGTCTACGAGCTCTGGAGGAAGGGGCAGGCATCCTGGGTGGACTATAGGGAGGAAGTGAGATTGTGCAGGGAAAAAGGAAAAAGTCAGGAGGGCTAAGGCCCAACTAGAAATGCGATTGGCCAAGACTGTGAAAGACAACAAAAAGTCTTTCTACAAATACATCAACAGCAAAAGGAGGGCTAGGGAGAATCTCCAGTCCCTAGTAGATGTAGAGGGAACAACAGTAACAGGGGACAAAGACAAGGCTGAAGTACTCAATGCCTACTTTGCTTCAGTCTTTAATAGTAAGGAAAATTGTCCCCTCTGTGCACAACCCCAGGGGTTGGAAGAGAAGTATGAGATTCCCATGATCCAAGAGGAGGTGGTTAGAGACTTGCTGGCCCAGCTTGATGCCCAAAAGTCTATGGGGCCGGATGGAGTCCACCCAAGAGTTTTGAGGGAACTGGCGGATGTGCTGGCCAAACCCCTTTCCATCATCTTCCAACAGTCCTGGATGACTGGGGAGGTTCCACTGGACTGGAGGCTGGCTGATGTCGTGCCCATCTATAAGAAGGGGTGCAGGGAGGATCCAGGGAACTACAGGCCTGTCAGTCTGACCTCAGACTGAGAAGCCTGGCTGGAAAGCTGCCAGGAGGAGAAGGACCTGGGGGTGCTGGTTGACAGCCGACTGAACATGAGCAAGCAGGGTGCCCAGGTGGCCAAGAAGGCCAATAGCATCTTGGCTTGGATCAGAAACGGTGTGACCAGCAGGTCCAGAGAGGTTATTCTCCCTCTGTACTCGGCACTGGTGAGACCGCACCTCGAGTACTGTGTTCAGTTCTGGGCCCCTCATCACAAGAAGGATGTTGTGGCTCTGGAGTGAGTCCAGAGAAGAGCAACGAAGCTGGTGAAGGGGCTGGAGAACAAACCTTATGAGGAGCGACTGAGAGAGCTGGGGTTGTTTAGCCTGGAGAAGAGGAGGCTGAGGGGAGACCTTATTACTCTCTACAACTACCTGAGGGGATTTTGTGGAGAGGAGGGTGCTGGCCTCTTCTCCCAAGTGACAGGGGACAGGACGAGAGGAAATGGCCTCAAGCTCCACCAGGGGAGATTTAGGCTTGAGATTAGGGAAAAATTCTTCACGGAGAGGGTGGTTAGGCATTGGAACAGTCTGCCCAGGGAGGTGGTTGATTCACCGTCCCTGGAGTTGTTTAAGGTGAGGGTGGATTAGGTACTTAGGGGCATGGTTTAGGGACTGGTGGAAATGGTTGGACTTGACGATCCGGTGTGTCTCCTCCAACCTGGTTATTCTGTGATTCTGTGATTCTATGTTTTCTGAGTGTCTGGCCAGCAGTAGCAGTGAGGAAGCATGAGGAAGCGTGAGGAACAGTCACAGAAAGACTAATTTTTTCCCAACTTATTTTTAATGTGGTAGCACCCAGAAGCAGTGGGCAAGAACTAAAAACTTGACTGCACCAGACAGTGTATATGTGAAAAGATGTTTTCCAGACAGACAATAACCTTTTTGACCTGCCCTTTCTCCTCACCATCCTTCCATCCTCTCCCATTTCACTGTTAGTATGATGGCACTGACCTTGTCACCAGCCCCATCACTGGTATTGCTGTGAGCATCTGGACTCTTTAATAGCTAAAATGTTTGCTAGTGTGGTGGGTGCACCACAGCTCAGAGGCAGGCACTCTAAGGTGTATGATCCTGGTCCTGGTGATGACCAATTAATTTTAAATACAAAATGGAAGATAAGTTCCCCATGCAAATCACATCTCACAGAATGCACTTTTCCTTTCTTCTAGCTCAGTTTAAACATGAAATTTCTCCCATCCATGTGGCCATCCCAATGTTGAGAATAAGTACATTTCCATAATCACACCTGAGAGGGTAAAAAGGGGAAAATACCACAAAAAGTAATTTGAGTCACGTGTAAAGTATAAGCTGTATGACAAAATTGTGCCTGGAGAACTTTTTGGAGAATTCTAGAGAGAAGTCTCCACTGTAGGACTGTCCCTAGCTAACTAGAGGCCGCAGCTGCCCCATTGCAAACCTTCTCAGGGCTCCCAGAACGACTGTGGTTATCAAAAAACTGCCAGAATTTCTTTAATAACCACAACTGCCAGACACAAAAGACTCCCTCAACACACTTGTACGGGGTCTGCATCACTTCAAGAGAACACTGCAGTGAGGATTAACCTGGCATACAGTGGCAGCATGGACAGAAAGCAAAAGGACATGTGGCAAGTGTGGTCATCCTGCTGTGGCTTCTCTCTAGCCTTCCACCTAAGAACCATTTCCCTTCTCTTGATATTTTCAAGGTTTCTTGCTCCAACTGCTGCTCCAACTACCAGCCAGTATTCAGATCCCTCTGCTATCCTGGCTGTGGCTCCCTAGTGCACAAAAGCCTGGTATTATACAACATTCCCAGTAGTTGGTAGTAGACCACCCTCCAAACTGCTAGGGCTTTCTGCACAGTTCAGCTCAATTAATTTCTTTACCATCTACCCCAGGGAACTGTGCCAGGAATCTGCTTTAGAAAAATAATGCCCTCGCTGCTGACAACAATTGTTTCTCTAAAATGAGCAATAGGCAACAAGGTATAGAAACCCCTTGAAATTCAGATATCAACTCTTCTTCCTCTTGCTTTTTCCTTTTCTTCCTCCCTCCTTCCTTCCTTTCGTCCCAGGCAGCTTCTGGGCTGCTGGTTTTCTTAATACGAACTTTAGTTTCTGCTGCTAGTAACATTTAATAGTATCAAAACCAAATTTGTGCCTTTTTGTTTTCTTCCTGAAAATGTACATATTAACCCATCAGAAAGTCTTCATTTCTTCTGCCAACTGATATCAACAGTCAATCAGAAACTGTCAACATAGCAATTTTTTCGTCTCCAACTTGGGTAGCAATGCAGTCGTCATGGGAACCAAAATAGTAACTATGGAATAGCTGCCTTAGTAACAACAACAACAAAAAATGTGTTGGCATAAAATTGCATTTGTAGTAAATTTCAGTTAACACTTTGGAAATTAAGCAGTTGCTGCATGAATCCTGGAGTCCATAAATCCCAGGGCCCTCTCTAGAGAAATGGTGGCTTTTAAAGTTCCATGAGATCTAACCTTGTTGCTGGCCTCTCTCGCTACAAGTTGAAAGAGGAGAAACAGAGCTAAACATGTCTTTATTTTGATACAGGCATCTGTGAAATGTGAGATTGAGGATGCAGCAGCTTTATCCTGCTTGAAGGGGCAACCTGCATTTCTTATATAGAGAGTCAAATTAGTGATGCTAGGGAGAACTACTTACTACAGAGAATTTAAGGGCATCTTGTTTTGGTCTGTGTGAAGATCCAAAAGAATACAACCATGGAGAAACACAGGAAAGGAAACATGGAAATTGCTGTGCCAGATCAGACCTGTGGCCCACTAATCTGGAGCATAACTGCATTTCAAAGGAAAATGCATATTTTCAAAATGTTTCTGGTCCCATATGCACAGATTCAGCTTTGCAGGATAGTGGGTTATTTCCTTAATCCATTTGATGTTCCCACTATATTCCCAAATGCAAGAGAACAGAAAGGCAACGTATGTCTAAAAAGAACACTTGCTGGGTTTTTGTTTTCAGAGGACAGGCTTAATACACTCTGTACTTTTATTCCCTCTAGACCCCTGGTTTCTGTCCTGTAACACCTGGAAAATGGAAAAAGTCAATCCTAGCTTTACTTTGTACATGACCTCTAAAGGTTCTGCCAGATCTCCTTGTATTGCATAGATGAACATTACTCTCTTAACAGTGAAGATGAACAGCTAATTTCCGGGACAGCTTTTAAAATTCTTTGTCAAGGAGGTGTCCTACTCAGCTGAGCATCAACACTACCCACAGCAGCAGGTTTAATCCCAGCACTGTCTTCTCTGCCTTGCATCTGCTTATGCAAGATAAATCATATTCTCTGTCCCTGAAGTTAACAAAACACTCCGGACAGTTGAAAGGAGGATTATGAGACTCTCCAAAAGAATAAAGAAGTTAATTATGAAATGTTGTAGGGCTCTTTTTGGAATGACAGCACTATTTATTGCAAAACTACCTAATATACAGGAAGCACATCTGGCACTAGAAAGGGTGAGCCACAGGGCGTTAAAGGCTGGAGAAGATGCAGAGAAGTATCATTAGCTGCTTACACTGGTCTTATATTTTTCCTGAAAGTTCCCATTTTTAGCTCCTGACAGAGGAAACATGCCATGCTATATGGATCTTTAACTGTCATGGTCTGGGTATTTTACTACTCTTCCATACACATGTCCAGTTTGTTATTGGCCTACATCCAAGGAACAGTTTGCTGCATTAAAATTCTGAAACCATTCAGATAAAGAGGTTCTGGATATGTCATCAATGTTTGCCTTTCTAGAATAAGAGGTAGTTTAAAAAATCATGTAATTGCTTAGTTACATGTTTCCTGTCCATTCACTTCAGCAGCAGGACATCCTTTCTTGGAAAGGAGACCATTGAGACTGTCAATTTGTGATAAAGGTCAGTGACCCAACCTTCAACTTCCTCCTCCAGCAGATGATGTCCCTAAATAAAACACAATCACTTAGAATGGTAGAAATGGTGTACACAATTTAAGTGACCTTTTATCCAGATGAGCTTGTCCTAGTGACTAGTTACCTAGAGAGAGCACGCTCAGCAAAGAGTAATGGTCAGAAAGGTCAAGAAAGCTTTCCACTCTTCCTGGTTCTGAAATCTTTTTGTAAGTGAAAGAAGTGTAGATAGCTTGAAATGCCCCAGAGAAATCACTAGGAAAATGCTGCTCGAGTAGTAACAAAATCTGTGTCATGTAAAGTGAATTTAGACCTAAGGTTTAACGTCATTATCTCAAAAGGGCATCTTTCTATATTCTTCCCAGCACTGTGACAGTACAGTGGAGAATGGCCAGAAAAGGTGTTTCTCAAGAGATGTGAGTGCTGGAGTGTTTGGAGGATTAACCTTTCTGTTTTGAGACCAGAGCTCAAACACAGACTTTGGCATTAGAGAAGTAGCTATGAGTAAGTGAGGACTGCAATGCTATCAGCATGGACAGAGAAGACAAGGTTACAAAACAGTTTGTGTGATTAGCCAGGAGTCACAGCAGGATCAGTGACAGAAGTGAAAATAGATTAGAAATTCTTCAGCTTTTAACCCAGGAACCAGAACATTGGCTAGAGAATAAGGTTAGTTTGCTCAGAGGTGTTCTTGTGCTAATAAACAGGGGACAGGAGATTAGCAAGGGGTTGGGTGGAGGGGCTGTAAAACTGATCAAGAAAGCAGTACTGCAGGTGGGAGTGACTGGTCACGGAGGCATTAGGAGGTCTAGGCTGCCCCCATGCAAAAAGTTGTAGCTATTATTTCCTCACTTCACAGTTTTACCAGCCTCTCTCTGTCACTTGCCCCTTCTCCCTTTCATCCTGGCATAAGCAACCACTTTTCCAAATAGAGGTGGGGGGCAAATTGAGAAAGCTTTGCAACTGTACCACTCAGGAGAGCTGAGCACTAACAAAGAGGTTTGTGTAAAGGCATAAAGGACTTCAGTGACCATTTGCCAAACTTCTTGTGTTTTTCTGTCTATGAATCATACCCCTTCAGCCTCTGAAAGATGATTGCTACCATTCTAATTTCTAAAACAGACAAGAGAATTATGAATCTTTTTTGCATTAGGTAGTTATGGGTTGATCCCAATGTTAATGATGCCTAGCTACTGCCTATAATCTCCTCTAATCCTCAAAAGGTTTCTGTATTCCACATATGCTACAATTATAATATTTTAGAGAAAGATTTAACCCCAAGAAGAAGCAGGAATATTCCATAAATCTACTAAAATCTAATGGGTTAAGGAAGATTTCAGGAAGGGCAAAGGAAGAAAATAAAGCTATTTCAGCAGACAAACAGAGCATAGCACAGTACGTACACAAAAGTCAGTTTGTCACTGTCCCTCAGTGCCACCTCTGGCTCAGGAGGTTCCATAGCTGCACACTACAGGTGGCCAGGGCGAGTGCACCAAGCAAGCATCATCACCTAATGGCTTACTTCTGGTGCTCTTCTCTAGGCAACAGCTGCCACCAGATACTGGATCGTGAGCAAAGTGGCTCTTGGGTCTCACCCAGAGCAGCTGTTTGGATGGTCACATCCTGTATTCCTGGACTACATGTTCTGACTACATGAGCTGGAAAGGGAAGATCTCAGTCCAGGATGAAACACTATAAACAACTCACAATGGCTTTGTGCTGAAAGTGTATGTTTACCTTTGAAACTTCCAGGAAAATGTTGCTGAAATCAAGTCTGCAACTGCTGACCTATTTTTGAAGTTATAATAATTGAGGAGAAAGTGACTAATTGACATAATTTTCCCCTATTTCAAAACATGAACCCAAAAGGAGAAGGCATCTCCAGCATGCCCTGCATGGCTATGAGCAGTAAGTCTTGTAAAGCAGCAGCACTCAGGTGAGGGGACAGTGTGGGGTGAAGCCCTGTCTCAGCTACATACACACCCCAGAAAAGGCAAAGAGCCCTGCTCCATTTGAGTGAGAAGCTGTCTGAATGCCACAGCAAGTGGAAACTCAGGCCTGAAATGGTTTCCTTGCCCAGCTTTGTGCAGCACCATACTTATCATTTGATGTAATTATGTCATTAGCTAATATGTAAATTTGCATAGAACCATTAATTTAATCTTTAAATAAATAGTATGGATTTAGCACTGGTGAAAGCACTCCAGATTAACTGCTTGGTGAATGAAGCCCTCTGCTTATCTGTGAGAAAGCAGCAGGACAAGCTTTCTCCACAGGCTGACCTGCCAGCACGCTGCAACCTTGATTTGACAGATATGTGCACAGCTTCATTTGAGGAGTTCAAGGAAGGAGCTCAGCTCCCCGGCTATGGAACCCCATAATCTCTCTTGGACCAATTAGCACATATTAGGGCAGAAAGTTTTCACATAGGGCAGCTGGATCTGAGACTTTCCTGTGCTTGAATCTCAGCATCCTTGGAACAGAAGTGACTAGTGAGTTGTCACAGGGAACCAGAAATGTTCCCTCTGCAATGTTAATGCTACACAGCTGTGAGCAGCCACAGCAGAATAACACTTGCATGCATTCTCCACTGTCTTATTGTCCTATGTCACCCACCTCACTTAAGCTATTTATGCTGTGCTCTACACAAGATGCTCACACCTCCTTAGAGACAGTGAAGATAGACAAGGCATCTGATGGCATTATGACAGCTCGGCTGATTGGATTATCTTGACTACTTAGAAGCTTCCCCTACAACCACTGCTCTCTTGCAAGTTGTAGAGAGAGGCAGTAGTTGAGTAGAGGAGGGGCAGAAGATCCTTACGTACCTGCTTTGTGGCAGATGGAGCTGAATTCCCCCATCTACCTGTCACAGCTGGGCAGAATGACAGCTAACAGCCCTTCTCCCTTCAGCTGGAAAAAACACATGGTCTACACTGCTAGAAGAGAAGGAGGATCCAGGCCCTCGCTCTACTGCCTTTGCAAAATCCTAGGACCACAACATAACCATGACAACTACTGCTCTGCAACCAAGGTAGTGAGTACTAAAAGTCACTTGCAACCAGCCGTGAGGAATGACAGACAAAAAACAGGGGTAGAAAATTAAGAGGAAGGGGGTGACCTCATAGCATGCCATGTGAAAATAGACCCCACTGCCTCATACCTCTGCCACACAGGCACACTCAGTGGCCAGGCACACCTGGACCTGCCAGTTGGCTCTTGGCTGCCCTTGTTATTCTCTGCAATCCTTCAATATGACTCTTGACAGAAAAATTACTAAATGTAATGCACTTGTGACTTAGTTAATTTGCACCTGTATCTAATTTCAGACTTGCTAGAATAAGAGAGCTGTTCTGTAATCAAAACAAGAGAAAAAAAAAAGATACTCACTGGCAGCTGCAGGGGAAACCGCCCCCAATTCACAAAGGGACCCTATGCAAAAACTTTGCATGAAGGTTGTGGCAGGATGCAGAAGTTTCCCTGTGAGGGGACAAAGTGAGACCCTGCATGTGGGACTAGGAGCGAGCCTGTGGCAGTTCACAGCAGCAGCTGGCAGTGCCATGCTCCTCTTTACTCTCCCAGGCAATAATTGCTTCAGCCTCCTAGATACTTCTGCATGTTTATTTTGGTAGATTTGAGCAGTTTAAAATTGTCTATTCATGGCTAATGGCTATGACTTTCTGGGTGCCAGAGGGTGCTGTATTTCATCTGCAGAGAAAGCACTAATGAGAGATAGTCCCTCTGGCCCATTGTTGTGGCTCATTAGAGTATTGCTCACAATACCTCAGTTTCCCCTCAAGGCTCTAAGGAGCCATAGCGGTTTAAGTTCTTGTGTCATTTTTAATCCTCTCCCTCAGTCTCTGCAAGGGTCTAGCTTTTCCAGGGTATTCAAGTCCCAAAACAGGAGATGAGGAAAGTTAAACCTGCTTTGCTTTCAACACTTCTTCCAGGACCCTCACCCATCCTGGAGCTGGAGTTCTCATCTTGGCCCAGTCAGCACCAGGCTGCTGTACGGTGCTGCCTGCTGCCTCACAGACCTCTCTTGGGCTGCCATGTGGGATCTTGGGCTGGCCTCAGCTTTCCCGGCCAGGGCCAGCAGCCACCCCTCCTTCAGTGCCCAGTGTAAAGCTGTGGTGGCAAAAACATTATTTCTGAAGAAAATCAGCAAAGAGGAGCTTTTGTTTTGCCCTTGGCCAATTTTTCTGTCCAGCCTTCCCCAAGGAGGTCCAATCTACTTCTCTTATCTGCTCTCCTCTCCCTGCATGGATCAAGATACGCCTTGCATCCCAATATCCCTTAACATCAGTGCAACTCTGCCCCTGTAACGTGAACCATTGTTGCACTAAATCCTCTCAACCCATATTCAGCCTTCTACCTACACCTTCCCTTGATGGCATCTGCTGTTGCTGTAGTCTGATCACCTAGCTCCTTTCCTAGTGAGAGTGGTGACTAACCCCAGCCATCTCCTCCCTACAGGGAGCTGAAGGCAATAAAAACACATGTACAGCACAGAGCAGCCTGCACTTTTCCCCTTTGAAAGACCATCAGTTTATGACAGAGGAGCATAAAGAAAGCAAATCAGGACAAAACATTTTGAGATCTTCAAATGAAAGAGGTTAGTAAGTCATTAACATCAATTTCTTTGGCTGAGACACATGTTAAGAACAGGACTGGGAATATGTAAGTCTGATGTGTTAATGTTGGCTTTCTCACTGACCCCACACCCCTAACCCTACTCATGCATTTTAATACTATTGCCTCAATATCTTGTCTAAAGCAAGGCTAATCCTAACTGTCCTGCCTTGCCGGGCTGCAGTGGTTCTATAATTACGTGCATCTTGTAGATTTCTGTAAAAGTAAAGAGCAACATGTAAGCATTATCTGTTTATAATAGCCTCAAAACTCTGTGTCCTCGTTGAGGAAATCAGTCCTTCCACCTCACGGCCATGCCTCTTTCCCTGTGAAAATGCTCTCATGTGCAGCCTGCACAGGGAATATCCACTCATTACAGAGGAAGCTGAATGTTGAACCAAGAGGAAGCAATTTCAGACACTGTCTCAGGATGTCCTCACTCGTTTGTCATGCTGTTATCCAAAAGGTCTCCTCTGCACTAGAATACAATCCCAGGAGGTTGTTGCTCACTCATGGAGGAAGAATGGTGCAAAGCACAACCGTTGATCTGTACTGATCCTCCCACCAGAGCTGAAATTTCCTTGTAGTGATGCCCTGCAGGAAAGGGAGCTTGGAGAAAAGTCTGGGTGAAGGGTATGCACTTCTGTCTTCAAAGAGACAGCTGAAGATGTGTTTCTTGTCCTGCCATAGGAGAGCAAAGGTGGGCCATGAGTAGACCATGCCAGGATTCACAGTAGAACTACAAGAAAGAGGGGCTATGGGGAATGAGGCAAACTCAGGGCACTGAGTGGTATTGAGGACTTCCTTCATATCATAACTGGATTCAGCAAACCCTTCACTTTTGACAGCTAAAAACCTGATTCACATTCACAGTACCCATGCAAACATTATTACTTTTTGAAATTCTATGCCAAATAGCGAGAGAGTGTATGCGATACACTCTTTACATGTTTAGAACAAACAACTAGCATGAAGATCCTGGAGTCCTCTCAAGCCACCACAACTCATGACTGGGTAATTACCTACAGCCCTGCTCCCGTGAAATAAGCACCTACCTATCCGTCGGCATTCATCACCCCTCTTGCTTTCAGTGCTAGCAGAGAATCCAAGTTCTGAATACACCAGGGAAACCAAACATCTGATCCCCAGAGGTGGTGCCTCTAGGGCGAGGTTGAAGGCGTACTAGCAATACTGTGTGGGAGAGCTTTAGTTTATCTCAGGATCCAGACCTATCAATCCAGCACTGCTGTGGGGAGATGCAAAATCTTTAATTAACTTTTACATGCCTGCTCCCAGCGGTGGTGGAAGTGGGTGAATACAATTGTTGCTTGAGGGACAATTCTCTCCTCCCCCTGCTTTTGAATTCCCAGGCAATTAGTGCTCCACATAGAGCAACATAAATAGAGCTCCTCAAACCTGGAGGGTTTAGTTTGGTTTTGTTCTGTTTGGGGTGGGTTTGCCCTCCTACATGTTCTATCAAATACCAAACAATTTATGGACCACTTTGCATGTGTTTGCACACTCTTTCTGCATCTTAACTGACAGCCTACATGCTTTTTTAATTAAAATTTTATTGGCTTTTCCATAAGTGATATACCTACTGTAAGTGAGCACAGTTCAGTACAGATAATATGTGGTTTGTTTAGCTATCTTGCGGGAGATTATTTCTGTTATCATTGTAAGTTGATTATTGTAATTATTGAAAGAGAGCAGGCTGAGAGAGAGAGAGCATGAAGAAGGAAAACGGGGGGAAGAATTAAAAGATCATAACAAAAGATAATAACAGTCTCCTTTGTTCTTATTTCTTTCTTTTGACAGCCTACTGTACATGCTAAAATACAGTTTAATGTTAGAATCAATCCCTCCTGTTGCTAACACACCCCCATCAGTAACACAAGGTCTTTAAAACATAGATGCCTGCAATTAATTTCAGTACCAAAGAAAGCCAGGAATTGTCTCTCTGGTTAGTACTACCAGCCCTTTCAGTGTCTCGGAATGTTTTTTTTCATCTCTTTCTTCTGAATTTATTTGACATTTTTAACCCTCTTTAGAATGTGTATGGCTTAAATGTACACAAAATTAAAGATAAGCATTATGTATGCGATGGATGCGCAAGTGTTCATGCATAAAGACCAATACGCTGCATTGATAAGCATGCCATCTGCCACCACTTTGAGGCCAATATGTGGAAGGGAAAGGCTGAAACCCCTGGAGGCCAGTCCTGATGCTGTTAGTGAAACACTGTGCTACCTTGCTCTGGTCAGGAGGGAAGCATGTTCCAGAGGCAGTGAATATTCCCCACTTGTGTGAAGTACAAGGCAGTGTGCAGACACTTGGCATCTTTGTAAGGAGAGTTCTAACCCAGGTGAGGAGATCATTTTCTGCACCTCAGAGAGACACTCCTCAATGCTTATAACCACTGGAGGACAATATCAGAGAGCCACCTCTTCCCCATCTTACTTTTTGCCACAGCAGGAAATGACAAGGCTCTTGTATAATTCAGACATTGCTAATAAGGCGGCTTTTTGAGGTTCTTGATCCAGGCTACAAAGGTTTTCAAGGACTGAGACTTTGAATCTGATTACATATTCTCTTAAAACTTGAGAGGAGGGGATGGCACGACCATCTTGAGCTCTTTAAGTGTTCTGGGCTGCAGGAATGTCTTCCATACCTTGATGATTTTGTGCTTAGCTGGCTCAGCAAAAAAGGGAAAAGCATAGATCATGTGGGACAGAACTACAGCCCGGCATTAGCAGTGTACATTCACATCTCCACTAACTGAGCTTGTCCCACAGAATCATTCCCACTAGACTGCAACTCCCCTTCTTAGCAGGGGCCAGCAGGGGTTCATGGTCAACAGAGTTAAACGCTGCAGAGAGATATAGTGGGAAATCTGTTCTCTAGCCAACAAAAGCAGACGTGCCGCAAAAGCAGTTCACCTAATGTCCTGGCCTGACTCCAGCCAAAGCCCCTGTGTCATTCCAGGAATATTGCGAGCAGTCAGTCAGAGGGGTCAGTGCTGAAGCTATCCAGATATCAGCTATTCAGACGCTTCTCAGAAAATCCTCCCAAAAGACCAAGCGCCATGAAACCGACCTGAAAAAAAACCAAAACAAAAACCAAGAAATCAATGCTGTGCTCTTTACAGTTTCTTTGTGGTAAATAAATATTGCATTACCTACACAAAGCTCACATTAAAGGATTTTCTTCATGATATGTAATTACTCACTTCAGCATATTTGGTGTTTGCTTCTCCTCTTTTCCAGAGGACTTGATCTGCAATGTCGCATGACACTTAAAAATGAACTACAGCTCTTTGTTTCTTCACACAGAAAAGGAGACTAACAAGCTGTGTACCACTGCCCACCTCTCCCAGGAAGGGAGAGCTGCAGCCCATGTTACTGCTTTATAATGACATGACTATTCATGGTCACAAAAGTTCTTGCCAAGGTTCCTCTAGTGAGGAGGAGAAAGCTGAGATTTAAGATTTTGAAGGCCAGAACAAAATGGACAAACCAAGAGGCTATTTTTTCCATTGAGGTAGGAGACAGGGAGAATAAGCCTTTGGAGATCAGCTGTGAACATGAAAAAGCAATAGAGATCAAAACAGATTCTTTTCATTTGAGGGGTAGAATCCGGGAGATCTGACTGAAGATATATTAAAGAATAATGAATTTCGCCTATGCCTTCATTAAACAGCAGCACCCATCCTGACCTGAATGCGGGAAGTAAAGAAATTAAAGGAACTGCAAGGAAAATATTTTTAAATTAACTCAGCTTCCTCAAACCACTTAAAATAAGCAGACAAACAAACAAAAAGCCTGAACTGTCACTCACTTTGTGGATGCAAGCTCAAGTCAACTTTTATTTTTCTAAATTATTTGCTTCTTTGTATTGCTTGCCATTTTTACTTTTTTTGTCCATGAAAATATTGTAAAAAACAACTAATAGAGGTACAACCCAGTAAGTTTTATGTACATTACAGAAACTTGTATATAATGCAGTTTATTAAGATCTCTGCCATTCCCACAGCAGTGTGTCAGGTTTGTCTAGCACCCGGCCCTTGACTTACTGTTTTATGGTGCTGATTTATAGCGCTGTAAGTTTAATACAGTGATGCATTGTAAAAGGGCTTTTTTTCACACTTAATTAATATTTTAGACCCCAGGAAAACGTCACAAGGGAACATGGCAGGAGCAAAGGTATAACACACAAAGTGCCTTGAGCACAGCCTGGAAAATCTGTTCCTAGGCATGGCTTGGCTCTGCTGGGTACAGAGTGGCTTGGCTCGGCTCAACACAGCTTGGCTCGGCTCAACACAGCTTGGCTCAGCACAGCACAGCTCAGCTCAGCTCGACCAGGCTCGGCGTGGCTCAGCTTGGCCTGGCTCGGCTCGGGACAGCACAGCACAGCTTGCTTCAGCATGGCACAGCTCTGCATGGCTCGGCTCAGCTTGGCTCAGCACGGCTCGGCTAAGCACAGCCCAGCACAGCTTGGCTCAGCTCAGCACGGCACGACTAGGCTTGGCATGGCTCAGCGCGGCTTAGCATGGCATGGCTCGGATTGGCATGGCGTGGTTTATCTTGGCACAGCACAGCACAACTAGGCGCGGCCCAGCTCGGCTCAGCACGGCTCGGCCCAACTCTGCATGACTCAACTCAGCACGGCTCGGCTCGGCGCGGCTCGGCTCGGCTCGGCACGGCTCGGCACGGCTCGGCTCGGCTCGGCACGGCTCGGCTCGGCTCGGCTCGGCTCGGCTCGGCACGGCTCGGCTCGGCACGGCTCGGCTCGGCACGGCTCGGCACGGCTCGGCTCGGCTCAGATCGGCTCGGCTCGGCTCGGCACGGCTCGGCTCGGCTCAGATCGGCTCGGCTCAGATCGGCTCGGCTCGGCACGGCTCGGCGCGGCGCGGCAAGGCTCGGCGAGGCGAGGCTCGGCACGGCACGGCTCGGCACGGCTCGGCACGGCTCGGCTCGGCACGGCTCGGCTCGGCTCGGCACGGCTCGGCTCGGCACGGCTCGGCTCGGCTCGGCACGGCTCGGCTCGGCTCGGCACGGCTCGGCTCGGCTCGGCACGGCTCGGCTCGGCTCGGCTCGGCTCGGCTCGGCTCGGCTCGGCTCGGCTCGGCTCGGCTCGGCTCGGCTCGGCTCGGCACGGCTCGGCTCGGCTCGGCACGGCTCGGCTCGGCGCGGCTCGGCACGGCTCGGCTCGGCACGGCTCGGCTCGGCACGGCTCGGCTCGGCTCGGCACGGCTCGGCTCGGCGCGGCTCGGCACGGCTCGGCTCGGCACGGCTCGGCTCGGCACGGCTCGGCTCGGCTCGGCTCGGCTCGGCTCGGCTCGGCTCGGCACGGCTCGGCTCGGCTCGGCTCGGCGCGGCTCGGCGCGGCCCGGCTCGGCACGGCTCGGCTCGGCACGGCTCGGCTCGGCTCGGCTCGGCTCGGCTCGGCTCGGCTCGGCACGGCTCGGCCCAACTCTGCATGACTCAACTCAGCACGGCTCGGCGCGTCTCGGCTCGGCTCGGCTCGGCTCGGCTCGGCTCGGCTCGGCACGGCTCGGCTCGGCTCGGCTCGGCTCGGCTCGGCTCGGCTCGGCTCGGCACGGCTCGGCTCGGCTCGGCGCGGCTCGGCTCGGCTCGGCTCGGCGGCGTGCGGGGTGCCGGGGCAGCGCTGCCCCCTGGAGGCCGGTCCGGGCGCGGCTCCCGCAGCGGCGGCCTCGGGCCCCGCCCCCAGCGCCGGGGCAGCCACCGCCCCTCGGGCCGAGGAGCGGCTGGAGCCCGGTCGTGGGAAGGTGGAAGTAGAGCCCAACCTGCCTTCAGGCGCCTTCAGGCGACTGAGCAGGCATCGATGGAAAAATGATAATGATTTTAGAGAAAGATAGCGCCCTGGCTAATTAAAAAAATAACCGACTGCCCTCAAGAATACGGCAACCAGAAAATAATAAAAAATGAACAGACACAACCCCTTAATTCCTTTTCATTGCTGACGTTAGCATCAAACCGCAAATAAGTCAAAACACACCAGCCATTGTGCACGAGAAGTAAAACATCAGCCATGGGCTCCCGAGTTCTTTCCCGCACCTGTCTGATCCTCCTGGAAAGACCCAGCTTCTGCTGGGGTCGTGCCATGGGCCTGCGACACTTCTTCGAGGCTTGCACCAGCCCGGAGCTCACCTCCAGCCTGACAGGCCTTCTCCAAGACACTGGGAATATATGGGTGACTCCAGGAAAAGCAGCAGAGTTGCTGCTGGGTTTTAAGCCTTTTAATTTGCTGTTCCCTAGTGAGTCTTTTTCCCCACAGACCAGTGGGATCCAGCAGTACTGCCTGCAAAACCGATCTGTATTGTTTTACAACAGAGGTGGTATGGCAGAATTGCAAAAGGAAAATGCTTCAGAAACAAGAGATGCTTTGGCTTTCGCTGCAGCCCCTCTTCCATCAAGCCGCCCTTCCATCGAGCCCTCTCTGCCCTAAGCAGCTGCTTGACATCAGCCGTGCTCATCACTGGAACTGGCTCCTGCTTTAGTCCCTGCTCCTCTCTGTCACTCTTCTCTCTTTCCCTGGAACACCAATTTCTCTGATTGTTTGCAATTAACTGTTGATTATTGTGCACAAAATTCCAAAGAGGATAATAAAAAACAGGTCAGCCAGCAGCAGTGGAAAACGCCTGCTGTTGAAGAAGAGAGAATGGTGTGCAGCAAGCACGTCCCTGTTTACGGTGGACCGATGTGAGCTGGTGAGGACCAGCAAGGCTGATGTGCACAGGTACAGGAGCCCTCACACTGCAATAAGCACCCAGCAAGCCCTGAAAGAAGGGGTGTTTCCCATCTCATTGACCAATGGGACCAGAAGCTCTGTAAATAAAATGTACACCCAGGCCCATGGCAGCAGCCTCAAATCCTCAAGCAGTTTCCACAGTAACTTTGCTGAATGGGTTGAAGAAACCCAGCTTCCTGCCTTCTGTAGCACCATCTCTTTTTAGACAAATAGTCAGTGGAAAACCTTTCAAGAAACCACCTTGCTGTGATATACGCTTTTGTTGCTTGAAATAGGGGACAGGCAAATGCTGGAGCTGATAATACGAAGTGCCCACTCAGTCTTGTGTCAACACAGATCATTTTTATACACAGCAATAGACAACATGGAGTGTTGAGGAGAAACCTGAGCAGAAACAAAGCACACACAATAAATTTAAACCCTGGAGGACAAAGTACGAGAATCAGAGTTTTATTCAAGGCAGAGGGGGTTTGCCTCCCCAGTTATACAAAAAAAAAAAAGAATTGCAGGTCGATTAGAATGAAGAAAATTCAGTCTGGTTGTACGTGCTAAGCTGGCTCTAAATGCAGATCTCGGAGCCTCTCTCGGATGCCACCAGTGAGCAGGACTAGCCTGTAACTGTGCAAAGGAAGGAGGGTGAATGAGAGAGAGAGGCCTGCAGAGAGGACTGCTGTTTGTCTGTAACAGTATGTCAGAAATGAAGAAATTACCTATTCCACCTAAGATATGAACCATGGATCCAGAAGGGGATGCTGAACTTGCACTACCGTGGGTGAAACCAAGATTTCTTGCATGCTCAACTGAGGCAACACAGATGTTTCTGCTGAAAGAAAGGGACCTTCTTCCTCACCTACTTATCTTTCTTTGCTTTCCCCCTTTTCCCAGCCTTGTGGGCCTATCTTTTCCCTTGAGCCAATTCTTGTTGCTCTCCAGACCCTCTAGTGAACTATGTGAATTATCCTGGCAGGATGTCATTCTGCTTTCTGGGGTGGTTTTCTGATATCTTAGTGAGTTAAAATCACTCAGGGTGTGCCACATGCAAAGTAAAAAGAGGACTGATGCAGCTGGAAGAAATAATAACTCTTTCTTCAAAGGGAAATAGGAGGATGCCAAAGCCTGGTAAAGTGTTTCAATACTTTGTAAGAAAGAGACCTCAAATAAATTCCAGCCTTGACCTGTATTTGGGTGACAATCTTTTATCCCAGATACAGCCAGCAATGCAGAAATGGGTAAAAATGGAGAATGAAAAGAATAATTGAACTGCTTTGATTTTCAAATAGAGGTTCAGGGCAGCCCAACTGTGAATATAATGAGCATCTTTTGTTTCCTCCATAGGAGATCTGTAGGGATACAGATCCTATAAAGATATGGTCTCAACAAACTGATAAGACATGATTACAGGAACTGTGCTGTGCTGCTATAACAAAACATACTCTAAGGCACAGATATAATATTTTTTCTGAAAAAAGATGGAGCTAATTGCAAATTCTCTTGGTTTTGCTGAAATTTGCTTCTTGGCTTCATGAAATGAAGCCTAAGCCAATGAAATGTGAACAGCTGGGATACCAGAGGCAGAGCAGGAAGAAGCAGGAATTCTGTGGAGGAGAAAATGCAAAAATCCAAACTGAATGAGGCTTAATACATCAGAGATAAACTCTGCATTGACTTTTTTTTTAATAATATCTAGCAGCCTGAAGACACAATACTAGACAGTATAAGAAAATAGCTCTCCTCTGAAGCCTGACATTTCAAAAGAATCAAGGCTTAAAATCCTATTAAATGTTTGTTTAAAGACTAACACATTTATCAGCTGTAAAAGCTAACCACAATGTCTTGCTGTTTGTCCACTAAATCACATTAAGCTCTAGCAGTGGGATGTATATGCTGCTTTGTTGTCCTGCCTGTCCCCAAAATTAAGGTTTTCTCAGTGAATGTGCCACTAGCATTGTATGGTTCTTGTTCTAGATCTTGTATTTAGGGCTGGTCAAGAGGGATGTGAGCAACATCTTTGAAAGAGCTGACCTCCTGCCTGGCAGCTCAGGAGCAAAAAAAGCAATACTTGAGTTGAGGTCCAGAAAAAGAACAGTTTTTCTTTTGTAAGAATTCAAGAAGCAAAGGGTAACTCCTGAAATGCAGAGCTGTGGGACACCCATTGATTTCAGTGACGCAGAGCCTTCCCTACAGGTTACTGCTGTCTGCACCGCAGGACGATGGACAAGTGTGAGGGAATGAGGGTGTCTCTCATAGCAGGCACTGTCCTGTAACAAAGCAGGCTGCCTGTGTTTCATTTACAAATTCAGCAGGAGCTTTGCTCTCTTGAACTCAGTCTGCTTTGGTCTATGCATTCTTTCCAGTGAAGACTAATGCACATTTTACCAATGCTGAGCTACTCACTGCATCGGTGCCTGGGTGGACTGGTACATCCCAGTGTCCTGGCCTTTAGATTGCTAAAATGTGACACCTCGAAGTGTCAAATCTTCAGGTCAAGTTTCTCATTTATCCCAGTCACTGACAGGCTTTAATTCCATTCAGAAAAGTTGCTCCCAGTGCTTAGAAAGTTATCCTTACAGCCCAGTCTACCTTCTCCGCTGAGCCTCATAGATCACTGACAATTTTTTTAGCTCTATCACCTGCTGTGGTTGTGCCAGACCGAACTGATAATCCTGAGTACTCAAACCAATAAATGTTGCCCCAAAGTTGTGAGTTTTGTCCAGAGTTGTAAAATCAAATAGATTACCTAGAGAAAATTTCCATTTCCCTTAGTCTGTTGGGGAAGGGGAAAGGGAAAGGGAAGGGGAAGGGGAAGGGGAAGGGGAAGGGGAAGGAGAGGAGAGGAGAGGAGAGGAGAGGAGAGGAGA